>CM064527.1:30536269-30625740 GCA_032716605.1 Paralithodes platypus
AGACCTATGGAAGTATGGCAATAATGTAAACAGAGCATAGATACAGACCTAGGGAAGTATAGATACAGACCTATGGAAGTATGGCAATAATGTAAACAGAGCATAGATACAGACCTAGGGAAGTATAGATACAGACCTATGGAAGTATGGCAATAATGTAAATAATATAATAAAGGGACACAAAAGGTAAAGAGGGTAAACAGACCCGGTACATCAACGATAGCTTCGTGTCATCCGCCCATTTATCCGGCAGACCATATTGTTCTATCTATCTATGGTGCTCTATCTATCCATGTGTCCATTTCTATATCCGTCAATGTCAAGTAAAATATATATTTTTCTGTAACTTCGTATTATTAGAAGCTATGGATAACAATTCTAACACGTACATTAATCTTTGGTGTATCGATTTGTGTATCTATCACTGTCTACATAAACATGTTTTTTTCTGTGTATGTGTGTCGTTTTTTTGTTCTATGTGTGTGAAGGAGACAAAAGGCAGGTTCCCTGTAACGAGTATCTCACCCGAAGCCAAATGAGTGACAGGGCCGAATTCAAGGAACGTTGGGATCAAAATGCCTGGACACACGAAGTTTAAAGCAGTTTAATCATAGGATGAAGGAAAAATTGATTGAGGGAGAGTGTTCTATAGGTTTGTCTACCTAGAATCTAATACTTGTAACTCACAACATTTACTAGACTGGATATATTTAACCGATACAACCTTTATAACTATACCTCTCTATGGCACATATGATTGTCTATTCTTTTGTCGATTGCTTTATCCGTCACTGTCTACATAGGTATTTGTGGGTGTGCATATATATTGTCTAGAATCTATCACCAGTATTTCGAAACATACAATCAATACACGAGCCATATCTATCTCTGTGTGTGTAAATAAGTATGTTCATATATGGATTGCTACATTCATTCCACTTCACAAATGCAAATATGGGTATGTGGTTTTGAAAGCCGAAATCAATCTCTAGTATTTCAAAGCATTTTAAACTCGTCTATCTCTCCATGGCATTCTATTTATCTATCGTTGGTATGTCCGTCACGGCCAAACAACTAGACTCGTATATTTCTGATTAAGGGGAGATAGACCATGTTTCTTGTCCCCTTTCTTCCTCATGTTTAGCCTCATTTGTTTCATATTTTATGACGTTCGCCCCACTAGTTTGGCGATTTTAACACCTTTAGCTCCATGTCGTTGTCAATTTTAAGACCTATCGTGCTATTTAGGTGTCGATTTATTTTCCTGGTGAGCGATAGCGAGCCTGTAATTATAAGAGGAAAATTTTCTACTGAAAAATGTACTGTATACATTTCTCTTGAGGGGGGGTCTAGAGGGTGTTTCTCTAAGTTTGAGAGAGGTCTAGCGAGGACACTAAAAGCTAAATGAATACATGATTTAGTAGACCAAAAAACAGCCACTAGCCCCTTAAATGGACAGAAATATAACACCCTTCGCACCTCATTTATCTATAACTCATGGAAAGGTGAGATAATATTATGTCTCTGTGTCACATTATAGCCCAATCTTCATAATCAACTTCCATTGTCCCAATAGAAAACGTTGTGATAGCTGAGTAGGTAATTAAAGGGAGTGACCTGCTTGTTTGTCTCTCGCTGGGTTGTATCCATTCGGCCCCGATTCAGCCTACTGTTTTAAAACGTTTATCCCCATCCAGGTGTCGACTTATACCTGACGAGCGATAGAGAGCCACCACATTTGTGATAATGAATTAAATAGCTCTATAAATGTATACATGTTTCGATAAAAAATGTCTCTGGCGAAGCCGGATTTCTCCATAAAATGCGGACTCGCTAACGCTCGTCAGGAAAAATCGACACCTGGATGGGGATAAATGTCTTAAAACAGTCGGCTGAATGGGGCCGAATGACTCCTGTTCTTCCTTATGATTAGCCCCATTAGTTTTCAGAGTGTATGACGTTCGGCCTATTAGTTTGTCTATTTTAAGACCTTTTGCCCCATTTTCTTGTCAATATTTAGACTTGTTGTGCCATTTACGTGTCAATTTTATCCTGGCGAGGGATAGCGAGCCTGTAATTTAAGAGGAATCCGCCTTCGGCCGGGACATTTTTCTATCGAAAAATGTACAAATTTATCTTAAAGGAGGGTGTTCGGGGGTGTTTTTTAAAGCTTGATCGAGGTTTAGAGAGGAAACTAAAAATATAATAAAAATATTTATAAATGAACAAATAAATACGCCCATCTCCCGTTAACCCATTGACGACAGTCAGTCCCACTCGGATAGACTTACCCCACTTTCCCTCTCCCACTCTTATCTCTTACCTGCACCATATTAGTACGTTCGTTCATTTTCACTCGCTTAAGGGGAGATGGGTCGTTTTTCTGGTCCCCTTTCTCCCTCGTGTTAAGTCCCATTTGTTTTTAGATTAAGAGACGTTCGGCCCATTAGTTTAGCGATTTTATTACCTTTCACCCCATTTTGTTGTCAATTTTAAGAGCTTTCGTGCCATTTAGGCGTCATTTTTTTCCTGGCGAGCGGTAGCTAGCCTGTTATTTTAAGAGGAGTAGGCCTTTGGCCGGGACAATTTTCTACCAAAAATTTACAAATTTATATTGAATTGGGGTCTAGGGTGTTTTTTCTAAGCTTGATGGAGGTCTAGCGTAGAAACTAAGAAATAAAGGAATAAATGAATTAATAGACCAAAAAAACGGCCCATCTCCCCTTTACCCTCACTCCTACTCGTTTATATCCCCACTCATTCCACTCCCTTATTGTATTTAGTACATTACATTCTCCACTCACTCACTATACTCCACTCATCTCTAATACCCATACTCACACACTTAAACAATCCCACTCAATCAGCTCGCCCCATACCCTAAACTCACTCACTTCCTGTTCATATTTCGTGTCCGTCCCATTCACTCCCTCTCAACTTACTCTTTTATGATATACCCCACTCTTACCATTTCATCATATTCCTCACTCACTTCCTCTTAACCACTAACCTCACTCACTCAGTACGTCCCACTCAGCCAGCTCGAAATAAACAGCCCACTTCCCACTCACTGCCACTCATCTAGCCAGCGCATCCCACTGCACTCTCTTCCCACTCGTCCCTCTCCTTTTGTTATTCTACTTCCCTCTCTAGTCCCACTCATTCATTATATCCACTCAATCACCTCATCTTTCTCTCCCTACACTCTCATTCACTCTCTACACACTCTCTCACTCCCCCCGCTCGTCAATCTCATAATGTACGTCCCCCTTTCTCCCCACTCCATTTCTCATTCCCTCTCTCACCATTCGTCCCTCTCACTCCCTCACCCCTCTCGTCCCTCTCACTCCCTCTCTCCCCGCCACAGTATCGTCCTAATTACCATAAACATGTCGGCCACTCACCCCACTCACTCAATATATATCCCGCTAAGCCAAGCCACCTCTCTCTCTCTCTTCACTTTCACTCCCTCTCTCTTCAACCTACTCGTCCCTCTCTTCCCACTCGTCTCACTGCCTCTCTCTCTCCCCGCCTCAGTGTCGTCCTAATTAATGTAATTATCATAAACAACAGCTCGGCCATTCGCCCCGCCACAAAATGTAGCGTCTCACACAAGCGGACGAGAAGTGGGCGTCGTGTACTGGCCATTATAGGTGGGCGTGAGGGTGTGGTGAGGCTGAATTACGGGCGGACTTGGGAACGGGTGGTATCTGGAGGGTGGAGGGCGGCTGTCTTGGGTTATTGGGTGTGTGAGGGGTGTGACGCTTTGGTACAAGGGGGAACTGGGCGATTTTTGTAAAGGGTTCGGCGGTTTGTGGAGGGTGTTCGGCGGTTTCTGGAAGGTGTTTGGGGGTATGTGGAGGAATTGGGCGGTTTGTGGAGGGTGTTGCGGTTTAGTGAGGGTGTTGGGCGGTTTCTGGAGAGTGATGGGCGGTTTGTGTTAAGTGATAGATGGATTCTGGGGAGTGTTGGGCGTTGTCTGGAGAGTGTTTGGCGGCTTGTGGAGAGTGTTTGGCGGTTTGTGGAGAGTGTTGGGCGGTTTGTGGAGAGTGTTGAGCGGTTTGTGGAGAGTGTTGGCGGTTTGTGGAGAGTGTTTGGCGGTTTGTGGAGAGTGTTTGGCGGTTTGTGGAGAGTGTTGGGCGGTTTGTGGAGAGTGTTGGGCGGTGTGTGGAGAGTGTTGGGCGGTTTGTGGAGTGTTGGCGGTTTGTGGAGAGTGTTTGGCGTTTTGTAGAGAGTGTTTGGCGGTTTGTGGAGAGTGTTGGGCGGTTTGTGGAGAGGGTTGGGCGGTTTGTGGAGAGGGTTGGGCGGGTTGTGGAGTGTTTGGCGGTTTGTGGAGAGGGTTGGCGGTTTGTGGAGAGTTGGGCGGTTTGTGGAGTGTTTGGCGGTTTGTGGAGAGGGTTGGGCGGTTTGTGAAGAGGGTTGGGCGGTTTGTGGAGTGTTTGGCGGTTTGTGGAGTGTTTGGCGGTTTGTGGAGAGGGTTGGGCGGTTTGTGGAGTGTTTGGCGGTTTGTGGAGTGTTTGGCGGTTTGTGGAGAGGGTTGGGCGGTTTGTGGAGAGTGTTGGCGGTTTGTGGAGAGGGTTGGGCGGTTTGTGGAGTGTTGGGTGGCTTGTGGAGTGTTTGGCGGTTTGTGGAGAGGGTTGGGCAGTTTGTGGAGAGTGTTTGGCGGTTTGTGAAGAGTGTTGGGTGGTTTGTGAAGAGTGTTGGATGGTTTGTGGAGAGTGTTTGGTGGTTTGTGGAGAGTGTTGGATAGTTTGTGGAGAGTGTTGGTGGTTTGTGGACAGTGTTGGTGGTTTGTGGAGATTGTTGCATGGGTTGTGTATAGTGTTGGTGGTTTGTGGAGAGTGTTGGTGGTTTGTGGAGAGTGTTGGTGGTTTGTGGAGAGTATTGGGCGGTTTGTTGAGAGTGTTGGGTTGTTTGTGGAGAGTGTTGCTGGTTTCTGGAGAGTGTTGAGCGGGTTCTGGAGAGTGTTGGCGGTTTGTGGAGCGTGTTGGGCGGTTTTTGGAGAGTGTTGGTGGCTTGTGAGGAGTGTTGGTGGTTTGTGGAGAGTGTTGGATGGTTTCTGGAGAATGTTTGGCGGTTTCTGGAGAGTGTTGGGCGGCTTGTGGGGCTTGGGCGGTTTGTTGAGGGTGTTGGGCGGTCATATCTACATACCTGTCCTAATTTGTAACTCTACATTTATCGACGCTTTCTCATGCCTCTCTGGACGATAACGCCTTTTTTTTCATTTTAATTCTAGGTACCAAAACACTATTTTAGTCGGCTTCAGAAGCATGAGTGGAAATGTGTTGGGTAGAATAGTTTGTACCACTTTAATATTTAGAGATCCCCCTCAGGCTGGATAAAATTACCTACTGTTAGCTTGAAATAACGAATGCAACACTGTCATATTGAAGGGGTTAATAATTGTAAATCATTTGAGTGATATCATTAATTTCTGAGTAAAATAAAATTGTCTAGTTTTAGTCGTCTTGTTCGGTAGTTTTCTATCTCAAACCCTCAGTCTAACACAATACTAAGTAGCCAGTATCACAATGTTCACTTTTAACCCATTCTGTACCAGTGACGTTTATTCTAGCTATATTTAGTTGAGTGCGTGCAGTCTAAAAATTATCTGTGGTATTAAAAATGGTTAAGTGAGATAGTTTGAAGCCTGTTAATTAGTGGAGGCCCTATTTAAGCTGAATGAAATCGTCTCATAACCACAATAAAGTTAACCCTTTCACGCTCATATGACGCAGAGTTTGCCAGATTAGCAATACGAAATAGAGTTCTCTCAGTCTTATAATTACATCTCCAAAATTAGTTTTCTGCCCACAGCTAACTCAAAGACATATGTAGAGGTTGAAGTAACTAAACTAAAGATTTCTAGATACCCCTGATGGTAACACAGGTTTTAAAGTATCCCTAATAGGTTCAACATTGCGTCATATGTCGGAGAGGGTTGAAAGCACGTCGCCGGTACAGAAGACGTAAAATTTCGTGTCAATTTTTCCTTTTATGATATTTGACTGTTGCTTTCACGCATTCGGTATTTGCTCCCTCAAACCCTCTCATTCAGGTCACCACACGACAACGTAGCAATTACCCTCACCCTCTCTTACTACTTCCCCTCTTCGTATTTTTTTACCCCTCGCCTCTTCCCCATTATTCCATTACTCTCATCTCCCCTTTTATTGTCTCTCTCTCTCTCTCTCTCTCTCTCTCTCTCTCTCTCTCTCTCTCTCTCTCTCTCTCTCTGTCTCCAAGCATCGGTACTAGGACCAATTTTCTTTCTATTTTACATCAACGACATAGATGAGTGTCTCACCTGTACAATCTCAAAGTTTGCTGACGATACAAAAATTGCAAATAGCGTACTCTCAAAAGAACAAGTTGACGATATGCAACACAATCTAGATAAGTTGTCAAGTTGGGCCCAAATTTGGCAAATTAGTTTCAATGCAGATAAATGTAAAGTACTATATATCGGATACCAAATTGAGAAAGCAAACTATTCGATGAATGGTACTCCGCTTATTAAGAGTGTAGACAGAGTAACCGATCTGGAAGTAACACTATCGAGTTACCTAAAACAGAGTCAACAATGATCAGAAGTTGTTAAGAAGGCAAACAAAATAAATGGCTTTATAGGCAGATCATTTGAGCATAAATCCAAAGAAGTTATCCTAACTCTACAATTCCTTAGTCCGACCTCTTCTGGAATACTGCTTTCAATCCTGGTGCCCTCGTTACCAAAAAGATATAGACAAGCTAGAACGAGTTCAACGTAGAGTTACCAAGATTATTCCTAGCCTAAAGAGCACACCATACGAGGAGCGTCTTAGATAATTAAATATATTTCCTTTAACCCAGTGCAGGTTAAGAGGTGACTTAATTCAAGCGTTCAAAATCATCAAAGGCATCGACAATATACACTGTAATAACTACTTCACATCGACTAATCTAATTACACGCGGGGAATCGGTTGCACAATTATTGGTAATTGTTTTAACTCACACAAATTTAAGAATTTCTCTTTCAATCGAGTTGTCAACTTGTGGAATGGGATTCCCTGAGACGTTATGGACTGCAGCACCGTTGATTATTTTATACTTCGCCTAGACAAATATCATGCATCAAACCTGCGACTGACTACATTTGTAAATGAAAAACGTTATTTTATTCCCTTCTCAGATTCATCAAGGATTATTGCGTATATGTATTACTAAGATGGTTCTCTCTTTTCCCTAGATATACGAAAGATCATGTATAACTGTGTTATGTTACTAACCCATCTGTCCCTTACTAACTTCCTAATCCTGCCACGGACATTAGTTCAGGGCAGTAGCTCCCTTTCCAATTTTACCTTTCCCACTCTAAGCCACTGTTTGGACACTTGATTGTCAGTGTTTTGGAGGACAAGCAGCTTAGAGGGGTCACTAGATCTGTTGTTGCTTGATTTCCTTTGTACTCCTTTGTACTCTCTCTAATTTTTTCTACCTTCCCCCTTCCGTTGCCTCTGTTTATTCTGTCTCTCTTCCCCTTCTCTTCTGTGGCCATTTCTCGCGTTATTACCTTTGGTTCCTCTGTTTTTTGTCTTACTTCTCTCTCTCTCTCTCTCTCTCTTCATCCCTTCGCTACCGCCAGATGCTGCAGACGCTCTGTCAACGCTCTCACGATATCTATCGTAATTTGAGTATTAACTACTCATCCTCTTCATTCTTGTGCATGAAAGGTGGTTAAGAGCACGTTTAACCATCCTGTAGCTTAGTAAGTAACACTGCACGATATTTCGCTGTGTATTGACTGATAAACTTTGTGTTTATCACAAGACTCCTGCTTGAACAGGGTGCCACTAGCGCCATCTGTTGTTTTGTTTTGTTTTGTTTGTAAACAAACGTTTTCTTCTTATTTGATATAAAATCGTAGCCCCTAATTTTACCCATTACCTACTGTAGTAAGTATCAATTTAACTGCCTTGTATGTAAGTAAAGCTTTGCATATTAATTTGCTAATAAACAATATTGTGTACTAACTAACCTGCCTACAGGAACGAACGCCGATGCCATTTTGTAAACAAACTTTTTTGGGGGATTATACATATTAAATTCCAGCCAATTTTGTAGTAAATTTAAGTGCATTAATTAATCTTTTCCCCCTAGATATATTCTTGACTTTTTCTCCTCGGAGTGATTTTACTTTAAGCTAAGGGTGGTATTTGTACAAACTAACCTAGCCTAACCCAACCTGCCAAGCTTTTAACCTAATCCAAACCTAGCCTAGCCTATAGCCAGCCAATCTGTTGTTCTTATTAACTCTAGTAGATATTGTATTTAGTATCCTACTGTAGCTATATATATCTGTAATTTTAGTTGTTGCTTGCACGATCTTGTAGTAACCTTTGACGGATACATTTTTTTTTTTTTTTTTCAAAAAAGAGTAGGCTACTGCTTTACTAGGCTACAGTGACACCAGGGCCATCTGTTGATACAGTATATTAACCCCTTGTGTGCAGTCACTCTTTATGTTTATATAATCTCTATTTGGTGAATTGCATATTTAGTTACATATTCTGTTATATATATATATATTTGTTTAAGGTTAGGTTATCACACCTGGTAGCCTATTTCTGCGTATTTCAATTTTATTATTTTCGGTTAGGCTATTCAACGCTGGTAGCCTATTGGTGCATATTTCAATTTTTTAAAAACTTTTGGTTAGGCTATCGCCCCTGGAAGCCTAATGCTGCGTATCTCAATTTTTTTGTTTTCGGTTAGGCTATCACCCCTGATAACCTACTGTTGTGTATTTCAACATATTTGTTTTCAGTTGAAGTGATTGAAGTGTTTCTAAAGTGAGTGAAGTGTTTTAAAGTGAGTTAAGTGTTTTAAAGTGAGTGAAGTGATCTGAAGAAACTGACTGTTACCATGCCTCGCACTTGTACGAACTGCGCCGGTAGGTTTGGTGAGTCCATGTTTGTTACTGTCGATCTTCAAGTCTTCCGTCTCTGCCAGCAACGAGAGAATTTGACAGTGAAATTAGATGACACCTACAACAAGATCAACGTCCTCACCATGAAGCTGGAATCACTCCAAGAATTTGTAACACTCAACGGAGTACCACAAACTTCAATTGTCACCGCAACTCCAGCAGCCACCAATGCCCCAACGTCAACTGCCAACAATTCAACTCCTGCAGTAGCCATTTCATCTGATGGTTCCGATACTCAAGAAACAAATAGTAACTCTCTTCCCCCTCAAGACAACTTCCATGTCGTGAGGAACAACGTTTGCCCCAAGACCAGGAATCCCATACTGATTACCGAGTGTCAAAACCGCTTCCAGATACTCGCAGACTCAGATGACGAAGCGGAAATAGAAGAAGTCCGGCTCGTGGGAGACTCGATGATACGTGGTCAGCTCACAGAGTTTTGCGCCAGAGCACCTAAGACCAGGAAGCGTTTTTGTATCCCTGGTGGTGGTGTGGACGACGTAGTTGCTGCAGTTGACGAAGTATCTAAGCTGGCCCCTACTAATACAATGTATGTCATCCACGTTGGATCCAACGATGTACAGCGAACCCGGTCGGAAGATTTGCTTTTAAAGTACCAGCAGCTGATCAAGTCGTTTAAGGAGAAGTCATCAAGGAACATCGTCTCAGGAATCGTCCCCCGGCTTGGTGTAGAGACCCGATTTTACAACATAGCCACCAGCACAAATCGTTGTCTAGCAAACCTCTGCAGGAAGGAAAACGTGGGATTCGTCGACACCTGGGACAATTTCTACTACGATGACTATTTGTTTTCGGACGATGGAGTTCATCTGAACCAGGTGGGAGCAGCACGTTTTGGGCGTCTTCTCAACGATGCGGTGAAGGATTTTCGGAGAAGAAATCGACTCAGCACAGGACAACCAGGAAGGAGGACCGAAGACAGCGAGGGCGGCAACCTGCGAAGGAATTAAATGCTAATCTGTCAAGAACCGCGAATTTGGATAAAGCTCCACCAACACGACCCAAATTCAAAACCGCCAGGGATAACGACCGAGGACCGATGTCAGCCATGAATGTAAATGTAGATCCGACCAGAACCAAAAATTTGATTAAAGAACGTTCTGTGAGTTCTAAAACCGCAACTTTAAAGGTTTTCTATGCAAACGCTCGTAGCATACGCAATACATTTTCAGATTTAGAGGAACTAGTGTTTACTGAAAATTATGATGTGATTGGTATAACAGAATCTTGGCTCAATACAGTAGATAGAGACTTTTTAGCAGAGTATTCACTTCCCGGTTATGTAATGTTTGAGAAAAGCCGAATAAATAAAAATGGAGGTGGCGTTTTATTTTATATCAAAGAAAGTCTTAACCCAACCCTCTTGTCAAAACCTCAAATTGTGAACGTCGACACATCTTTTGCGCTAATAAAGAATAATAAAGGTACAAAAATAATACTTGCATTAATATACAGACCTCCAGCTCAATCAGTGCACACTGACCGAGAAATTTATGAACAAATTGCAGATGTAAGAAACTCACAAGATACCGTATTTTTGGGCGACTTTAATTTACCTGTGACCAAGTGGGGCGATACTCTTACTTCACACTCCTGACATGACTTGTATACGAACTTGCAAGAGAGTTCGCTTTATCAATTTGTTCGAACGCCGACCCGTGGTAATAACGTTCTTGACATTGTACTTGCAACAAAAGAAGAATTGATAGAGAATTTGAATGTTGGTGATGAATTCAGTAACAGCGACCATCGTACAATAACTTTCACTTTAAAGTTTACTAGTAACGAACCAAATTGTAGCATCGAAAAAGTCCCTAATTTCAAGAAAGCAAACTTTCATAAACTTAGAGCTATGTTTAAAGAAACTGACTGGAGCTTTTTAATTAACAAAAACGAAATAAATACATCTTGGAAGTTATTCGAAACCACTTACCTAAAAGCAGTGCAAGACTGCATACCATCGAAAATACGGCGTCCAGGCCATAGTAATAAGCCCAAATGGTGGAATAAAGATATTTCAAACTGCCTGCTTGCTAAAAAAATTTGCTAATGATAGATTAAAATCCTCACAAAATGACGAAGAACGGGTGAAATTTGTAGAGCAAAGCCAAAAAGTTAATTAAGCAAAGTAAAAAGACCTTAGAGTTACATATTGCGAATCAAAGTAAAACAAACCCGAAAGAATTCTATAGTTATATCAGAAAGAAAAAAGTAGTTACTTCAACTGTTGGACCGTTAGTCGATGAAAATGGAGAATACACCAAAGACGAAGTAAAAATGAGTAATGCCCTCAATACCTTCTTTGCATCAGTATTTACAACAGAAGACCTCAGTGATATCCCTACACCATCGCCGATTCAGATTGATAATTCAGATGTTCTAAGCAATATCATCGTTGCAGAGAGAGAAGTATTGAATTGTTTAGATAAACTCAAGGTAAATAAAACGCCTGGACCTAATACAATCTCGCCTAGAGTTCTAAAGGAAGCTAATGATGAGCTCTCCAAACCACTGACATTACTATTCAATAAATCCTTGCAGTCTGGAACTATGCCTGATCAGTGGAAGCTACCCAACGTAACACCGATATTAAAAAAAGGCAGCAAATCCCTACCCAGTAACTATCGTCCAATTAGCTTAACCTCAGTTGTATGTAAAATGCTAGAAACGGTCATAAGAGACAGACTCGTAAATCACTTAGAGGAAAATAACATACTTAAAGATACTCAACACGGCTTTCGTAAAAAACGTTCCTGTTTAACAAACCTCTTAGACTTCTTCCACGATATCCTCAACCTCTACGATGAGAGTAAAGCTGTAGATATTATATACCTTGATTTTCAAGAGGCCTTTGACAAAGTTCCCCACAAACGTTTACTGCTAAAACTAAAAGCGCATGGAATACAAGACGGTGTGTTGAAATGGATAGAAAATTGGCTCAGCGACAGAAAGCAAAGAGTAGTCATAAACGGTAAGGCATCTAAATGGACCAATGTAAGTAGCAGGGTACCCCAGGGATCGGTACTAGGACCAATTCTCTTTCTAATTTACATCAACGACATAGATGAGGGTCTCACTTGTACAATCTCAAAAATTTGCTGACGATACAAAAATTGCAAATAGCGTACTCTCAAAAGATCAAGTTGACGATATGCAACACAATCTAGATAAATTGTCACATTATGCCCAAATTTGGCAAATGAGTTTCAATGCGGATAAATGTAAAGTACTACATATCGGATACCTAAATGAGAAAGCAAACTATTCGATGAATGGCACTCAGCTTAAGAATGTAAACAGAGAAACCGATCTGAGAGTAACAATATCGCGTAACCTAAAACCGAGTCAACAATGTTCAGAAGTTGTTAAGAAGGCAAACAAAATAATTGGCTTTATAGGCAGGTCATTTGAGCATAAATCCAAAGACGTTATCCTAACCCTTTACAATTCCTTAGTCCGCCCTCTTCTGGAATACTGCGTTCAATGCTGGTGCCCTTATTACCAAAAAGACATAAACAAGCTAGAACGAGTTCAACGTAGAGTTACCAAAATTATACCTAGCCTAAAGAACAAACCATTCGAAGAGCGTCTTAGAGAATTAAATCTATTTCCTTTAACCCAGCGCAGATTAAGAGGTGACTTAATTCAAGTGTTCAAAATCATCAAAGGCATCGACAATATGAACTGTAGTAAGTACTTCACTATCGACCAATCTAATTACACGCGGGGAAACGGTTGCAAAATTATTGGTAAATCTTTTAACTCGCACGAATCTAAGAATTTCTTCTTCAATCGAGTTGTCAACTTGTGGAATGGGCTTCCCCGAGACGTTATAGACTGCAGCACCGTTGATTCATTTAAACTCCGCCTAGACAAATATCTCGCATCAAACCCGCGACTGACTGCGTTTGTAAATGAATAACTTTATTTTATCCTCCCCTCAGTTACTAACCCATCTGTCCCCTACTAACTTCCTAGTCCTGTCGCGGACATTAGTTCCAGGGCAGTAGTTCCCTTTCCAATGTTCCCTTACCCACTCTAAACCACTGTTTGGACACTTGATCCTCAGTGTTTTGGAGGACAAGCAGCCTGGAAGGGTCACTAGACCTGTTGTTGCTTGATTTCCTTTGTACTCCTTTGTACTTGTACTCTCTCTCTCTCTCTCTCTCTCTCTCCCTGTGTGTGTATGCATATCCATTCCTTCACTTTATGTATATATATATATATATATATATATATATTTGGCTGGAATTCCATCGCTTGACTTGTATTTTGTAACTGTCCCGACTCAATTGAGCGCTCACACCCACCCACCCACACACATACCTACCCAAACACACCCACACCCACACACACCCACATACACATTGTTACGTATCTTGATCCTCAAGTGGTTAACTTGATGAATCTAGATAGCACAGAGATATATATTAAGGTATCAGTCAGCTGAAGGCAAAACAAAAGTAAAATCTAATAACATTATTTCCTGTTGTTGCTTCCTTTCCTTTTGGATCTTAGGACTTGGTATCCTTTATTGACTGATACTATTTAATTATGAAAAATACTGAAACTAATTAAAGTCATGTAGTATTTATAAAAACAAAATTTTTAACCGAAGCTTAGTAGGCTATGGTTATGAACCGAATAAGTTATATCTAAAGAAGGACTATTAATTCTATAAACAGTCTTGAAAGATAATTATTAAGGTAAGAATATTTCTGTCTCTTACCCTTTTTGAAATGAATAGCTAGATTTCTTATAATATGTCCTTTTATTTATATTTAATGTAATTATTCTTGGTTCTTGTCTTACGTTAATAGTATTATATTATTATTATCATCAGAATTAATATCAAAGTCACATCAAAAGTTAGATATATATTTAATAATTAGTTAAATGTATTTCTTAACCACGTAACATTGAGGTTTGATTACGAGTAAATTAAGTTACAGGATCGCTTCATAGATTCGATTCAGGTCTCACTCAAATAATATGAAAAGCAAAAATAATATTTTGAAGCTAAAAAAAAAATCTTCAGCTTAGGAAATCACTAGAAGTAACATTAAAACAGCCATGTTAGTGTAAGGCGATATTACTAATAAGAGACAATAGTATCACCGTACTAAGCACCGTTAAGCAATGTAAGCTTAATTAAAAGAAAATGAAAGAACTCGTAAGTATTAAAACAATAGTATTACTTTCATCATAACCCAATTACTTAAAGAGTTGCTTTAATCCACAAGTTAGTCAACTAAAATAGTTAAGTACATAATAGTAGCGTTAAACGTTAATTCCCAATCAAATAGTTAAGTACATAATAGTAGCGTTAACGTTAATTCTCAATCAAATAGTTAAGTACATAATAGTAGCGTTAACGTTAATTCCCAATCACATATCTCACTAACCAACATAACGTAAGTGTTTACACCGAACACACTTAACACACACTTATATAATCTGACTGACAGTCACAAACCCATTATAATACTTCACCCCGTCTTCCTCCAGCTGCAAGTTCACCTTCCCAACTCCAAATGAGACTGATTTGAATGCCCACTACTCGGGTCTTATATACTAAACAATGATGGTGTAGGAACGAATCAGGAGGCGAGTGATGGTGCGCACCCCTATCACAGCTCCTCGAGCTGCGTAGCAGGTGCGTGGTCCAATGGGGTCTCCTGGCGTCGATCATACGTAATAGCGTCGGGCCATCGAAGTAGTTTGCAGGGTCCCCTATGACGCACGCAGGTACAAAGGAAGTACAAAGGAAATCAAGCAACAACAGACATAGTGACCCTTCTAGGCTGCTTGTCCTCCAAAACACTGAGGATCAAGTGTCCAACCAGTGGTTTAGAGTGGGTAAGGGAACATTGGAAAGGGAACTACTGCCCTGCCACTAACGTGGCAGGACTAGGAAGTTAGTAGGGGACATATGGGTTAGTAACTGAGGGGAGGATAAAATAAAGTTATTAATATACAAACGCAGTCAGTCGCGGGTTTGATGCGAGATATTTGTCTAGGCGGAATTTAAATGAATCAACGGTGCTGCAGTCTATAACGTCTCGGGGAAGCCCATTCCACAAGTTGACAACTCGATTGAAGAAGAAATTCTTAGATTCGTGCGAGTTAAAAGATTTACCAATAATTTTGCAACCGTTTCCCTGTGTGTAATTAGATTGGTCGATAGTGAAGTACTTACTACAGTTCATATTGTCGATGCCTTTGATGATTTTGAACACTTGAATTAAGTCACCTCTTAATCTGCGCTGGGTTAAAGGAAATAAATTTAATTCTCTAAGACGCTCTTCGTATGGTTTGTTCTTTAGGCTGGGTATCATTTTGGTAACTCTACGTTGAACTCGTTCTAGCTTGTTTATATCTTTTTGGTAATAAGGGCACCAGGATTGAACACAGTATTCCAGAAGAGGGCGGACTAAGGAATTGTAAAGGGTGAGGATAACTTCTTTGGATTTATGCTCAAATGACCTGCCTATAAAGCCAATTATTTTGTTTGCCTTCTTAACAACTTCTGAACATTGTTGACTCGGTTTTAGGTTACTAGATATTGTTACTCCCAGATCGGTTTCTCTGTTTACATTCTTAAGCTGAGTGCCATTTATCGAATAGTTTGCTTTCTCATTTAGGTATCATCGTAGAGGTTGAGGATATCGTGGAAGAAGTCTAAGAGGTTTGTTAAACAGGAACTTTTTTACGAAAGCCGTGTTGAGTATCTTTAAGTATGTTATTTTCCTCTAAGTGATTTACGAGTCTGTCTCGTATGACCGTTTCTAGCATTTTACATACAACTGAGGTTAAGCTAATTGGACGATAGTTACTGGGTAGGGATTTGCTGCCTTTTTTGAATATCGGTGTTACGTTGGCTAGCTTCCACTGATCAGGCATAGTTCCAGACTGCAAGGATTTATTGAATAGTAATGTCAGTGGTTTGGAGAGCTCATCCTTAGCTTCCTTTAGAACTCTAGGTGAGATTGTATCAGGTCCAGGCGTTTTATTTACCTTGAGTTTATCTAAACAACTCAATACTTCTCTCTCTGTAACGGTGATATTGCTTAGAACATCTGAATTATCAATCTGAATCGGCGATGGTGTAGGGATATCACTGAGGTCTTCTGTTGTAAACACTGATGCAAAGAAGGTATTGAGGGCATTACTCATTTGTACTTCGTCTTTGGTGTATTCTCCATTTTCATTGACTAACGGTCCAACAGTTGAAGTAACTACTTTTTTCTTTCTGATATAACTATAGAATTCTTTCGGGTTTGTTTTACTTTGATTCGCAATATGTAACTCTAAGGTCTTTTTACTTTGCTTAATAAACTTTTTGGCTTTGCGTCGTAGCTCTACAAATTTCACCCGTTCTTCGTCATTTTGTGAGGATTTTAATCTATCATTTGCAAATTTGTTAGCAAGCAGGCAGTTTGAAATATCTTTATTCCACCATTTGGGCTTATTATTATGGCCTGGACGCCGTATTTTCGATGGTATGCAGTCTTGCACTGCTTTTAGGTAAGTAGTTTCGAATAACTTCCAAGATGTATTTATGTCGTTATTGTTAATTAAAAAGCTCCAGTCAGTTTCTTTAAACATAGCTCTAAGTTTATGGAAGTTTGCTTTCTTGAAATTAGGGACTTTTTCGATGCTACTATTTAGTTCGTTACTAGTAAACTTTAAAGTGAAAGTTATCGTACGATGGTCGCTGTTACTGAATTCATCACCAACATTCAAATTCTCTATCCTTTCTTCTTTTGTTGCAAGTACAATGTCAAGAACGTTATTACCACGGGTCGGCGTTCGAACAAATTGATAAAGCGAACTCTCTTGCAAGTTCGTATACAAGTCATGTCCGGAGTGTGAAGTAAGAGTATCGCCCCACTTGGTCACAGGTAAATTAAAGTCGCCAAAAATTACGGTATCTTGTGAGTTACTTACATCTGCAATTTGTTCGTAAATTTCTCGGTCAGTTTGTACTGATTGAGCTGGAGGTCTGTATATTAATGCAAGTATTATTTTTGTACCTTTATTATTCTTAATTAGCACAAAAGATGTGTCGACGTTCACAATTTGAGGTTTTGACAAGAGGGTAGGGTTAAGACTTTCTTTGATATAAAGTAAAACGCCACCTCTATTTCGATTTATTCGGCTTTTCTCAAACATTACATAACCGGGAAGTGAATACTCTGCTAAAAAGTCTCTATCTTCTGTATTGAGCCAAGATTCTGTTATGCCAATCACATCATAATTTTCTGTAAACACTAGCTCCTCTAAATCTGAAAATTTATTGCGTATGCTACGAGCGTTTGCATAGAAAACCTTTAAATTTGTTAATTTAGAACTCACGGAACGCTCTTTAATAATATTTTTTGTTCTTGTCGGATCTACATTTATGTTCATGGCTGTCCTCGGTCCTCGCTGCCTTCGGTCCTTATCGCTGATGGTCCTCGGTTGCCTCTGTTTTTTGCTTGGCGTTGGATGATTTATGTCACTGCTGCTTCTTCTCGGATGGCGTTTTTTTATCCATGGCTGCGGACTGCTTCGTGTAGGAGACGACCCATGCGTGCTGAACCCACAGGGTTTAGATGAGTGCCATCCTTGCGGAACAGAGTAGGCTGGTTGTAGAAGTTGTCCCAGAGGTTGATGAATTCAACTTCTTCCCTCAGACACAAATTTTAGTCGGCTATTTGTGCTGAAGGCCTTGTCGTAGAATTTGTCAGGTGCGTCGATCTTGGGGAGAATGCCTGAAATGATGATATTTCTTGACTTGTTTTTGTAGTGCTGGATCATCTTGCGATATTTCTCCATCAACTCTTCGGATCTGGTGCGCATGACGTCATTTGAACCAGCATGGATGACAAAAAGGGTATTTTCATTTGCATTCTTTGTGGTATCTTCGAAGGCTTCCACAATGTCGTCCAGTCCAGCTCCTGGGATGCAAAATCTTTTTCGTCGATTTAGGACTCTGTCGCAGAACTCTTCGACCTGTCCTCGTAGGATGGAATCCCCAACGAGCCTGGTCTCTTCTGGTTCGTCTTCCATCTCTACCAATATCTCAAATCTGTTTGACATTGTGACTGGTAGATGAGACCTTTTCTGCGTTGGCCGTGCACCGTTCCTCACTGGTGTAAATCCGGAAACCTGTGGTGGCGGGACTCTGCATACAGGTCGGGGAGAGGAGTGGTTAGAACGGGGGCGAGGGGCTGGTACTGTTCGTGCTAGCAGGCTTCTTGCACGAGGAGTGGGGGAGAGACTAAGGTGAACAGGGCGGCTGTCCTGGTTTGATGTCGGCTAAGGTTCGTCAAAAGATGCTGCAGTGGCTACTGCAGGTGTTGGATTGTTGGCAGATGACGTTGGGGCGGTGATGGATGTTGGAGTTGAAACAATTGGAGTTAGTGATACTCCAACGTTGAGTGTTACAAACTCTTGGAGTGATTCCAGCTTCCTGGTGAGGGCGTTGATCTTGTTGTGGGCTTCATCCAATTTTTTTGTCAAATCCTCTCGTTGCTGGCAGAGTCGGCAGACTTGTGGATCGGCAGGAGCAAACATGGACGCACCAAACCTACTGGCGCAGTTCGTACAGGCACGAGGCATGGTGACGATCACTTTCTTCAGATCACTTCACTCACTTAAAAACACTTAACTCACTTTAAAAACACTTATCTCACTTTAAAAACACTTCACTCCTTTCAGGTCGCTTCACTTACTTAAATAGGGCTAACCGAAAACAAAAAAGTTGAAATACGCACAAATAGGTTATCAGCGGTGATAGCCTAACCGAAAATTAAAACAAAACAAAATTAAATTTGAATATGCAGTGATAGCCGAACCGAAAACAATTTTATTTTTATTTAAACAGAAATAGGCCACCAGGGGTTATAGTCTATCCTAACCGAAAACAAAAATTATGAAATACCGGTACGCAGAAATAGGCCAGCAGCAGTGATTGCCTAACTGAAAATTTAAAAATTGAAGTACGCAGAAATAGGCCACCAGGGATGATAGCCTAGACTAACCGAAAACAAAAATTATGTGAAGGCTTGTTTGCTGGTATGCGGACGAGCTGGTTTCCCACTCGCTGGTTCGCTCGCTAGTCTGCTTCGCCGCCTGGGTAGTTTGGCACTCCTTCAACTATAATTCTAACTCTTAAATTAACATACATGTCGTATGTCAGAAAATACAAACACCCACACACCCACCCACCCACACACATACACACCTTCCTGACAGTCTCATCCTCCATTCCATACCATTTATTTCTAGCTACGTGATATACAACTGTCACGATCTCTCTCTCTCTCTCTCTCCAGATTTGTATTGCATATAATTTTATCCTTTTTCTACAAACTCTTCTCTGTATATATAAACACAATCTTTATTAAAGCTTGTCCCCCTTCGTTTCACACTTTTTACAACTCTTTCTTTTACTTTACCTTTCCTATATATATATATAGAGAGAGAGATATGGTAGATCAATGAACAGGCAGGGAAACAATAAACAAAAAGATATATGGAGAGGGGAGATAAATAGGAAGATAGACAAAGAAAAATATAGATAAACAGAGATATATTCTCTTTCTCTCAGACTAATGCTAACAAATCTTGGTTTACTCACGCCTGTTCTACTGCTGTCCGCATTAAGGAGGATTCATTCAAACGGTACCGACGCCTTAAAACTCAAGACTCATTCTTCCTATGTTTCTGCCCGGAATCAAGCCAAATCTGTTCTTCGACTTGCCAAGCACTCTTTCATCAATAATAAATGCACTGAACTATCCAACTCTAGCTCTTCCCAAGCTTTCTGGCATCTAGCCAAAAACCTCTCCAACAATGTCTCTTCCTCGTCATTCACCCCCCCCCCCCTTTCCCACTCCGATGGCACAACCATCACTTCTTCCTCTGACAAAGCTAAACTCTTCGCTTAAACTTTTGCTAGAAACTCCACTTTGGATGATTCCGGTGCTATTCCTCCCTCTGCACCCTCCTCTCGCTTACTTATGCCTAATATCCTAATCTCTTCTAAAGATGTACTTTCTACCCTCTCTGGGCTCAATACTAAGAAGGCGTACGGTCGGTCCGGACGGTGTTCCTCATGTTGTACTCAAAAACTGTGCTTCCGTGCTGGCTCTCTGCCTAGGCAAACTTTTCGTCTCTGTCTATCCTCTAACGTCTTCCCTTCATGCTGGAAGTTTGCTCTCATTCAACCTGTCTCAAAGAAGGGTGACCGCTCTCAACCCTCCTACTATCGTCCAATTGCTCTCATCTCTTGTATTTCTAAAGTTTTTGAAACTATTCTTGCTTCCAAATTTTTTAAGCATTTCTCTTCTCATAATCTCCTCTCAGATCGCCAGTATGTCTTCCTTAAAGGTCGCTCTACTGGTGATCTTCGTTCATATCTTACTAACTCTTGGTTATCCTCCTTTCGGGACTTCGGTGAGACTTTTTCTATTGCACTAGACATATCGAAAGCCTTCAATAGAGTCTTGCACAAATCTTTAATTTCTAAACTACCCTCCTTTGGTTTCTATCCCTTAATCTGTGCCATTGTCTCTAATTTCCTTTCCGGCCATTCCATAGCTGCGGTTGTGGACGGCCATCGCTCACTTCCTCCCCCTATAAAATCCGGTGTTCCTCAGGGCTCTGTCCTATCTCCTATTCTCTTTCTAATTTTTATAAATGATCTTTTCAGCTGTACCTCAATTCCCATCCATTCATACGCAGACGACTCAACCTTACACTACTCCATTAGTTTTTCAGAACGCCCAAGCCAGCAATTCCTCAACGACAAACGAATGAAGCCATAGAACACTTAAATACTGATCTAACTACTAACTCCAATTGGGGCAGAGAAAACCTTGTTACCTTTAATGCTTCCAAAACCCAATTTCTCTTATCTATCTACCCGTCAGGAACTCCCAGCGGACTATCCCTTATTCTTCAACAATAAAAAAATCAATCCTTCATCTTCTCTCAATATTCTTGGTATCTCTTTTTCTTCTGCTCTCAGTTGGAAGGACCATATTACCAGTCTTGCTAAGGCAGCCTCCCAGAAGCTGGGTGAGCTCAACCGCCTTAGTTTTTTTTTTTACCCATGCACAGCTTCTTGCTCTGTACAGGGGCATAGTGCATCCTTGTATTGAGTATTGTTCACATGTGTGGGGAGGTTCCTCTCACACCGCTCTCCTAGACAAAGTTGAAAGGAAGGCCTTTCGTATCATTAACTCCCGTCCACTCACCAATTCTCTGCAATCTCTCTCTCTCCGCCGCAATGTTGCATCTCTCTCGCCATTCTATCGCTACTATAATAATCAGTGTTTCTCAGAGCTATCCCAGTGTATACCACCTCCTTTACGTAGGGCACGTGGTACCCGTCTTGCAACACAATCCCACCCCTACTCTGTGCAACTCTCCAACCCAAAAGTGAAACGTTACTCTCAAACTTTCTTCTATTCAACAGCTGAGCTCTGGAACTCTCTCCCAGAATCAGTCTTTCCCTCTTCCAATGACTTAAATTGCTTGAAACTCCGTGTGTCCAGGCATTTTGGCTCGAACGTCCCTTGATGTTGGCCCTGTCACTCGTTCAACTATGGGGGAGGCACTCGCTATAGGCAGTTCTGCCTTTTGCCTCCCTCACTCACATAGAACAAAAAAAAAGGAGAGGGAAGGAGGGGGGCACGGGGCCATACTAGGGGGCAGCAACCCCCCTTTGTCAACCTGTCCGTCACCCCAGAGAGTGTTGAGCTATTTCGGTTTCCAGTATATTGCTCACACTCTCATTTACATAATATATATACAGGAATATAATATTATATATATATATATATATATATATATATATATATATATATATACAGTATATACAGTATATATATATATATATATACAGTATATACAGTATATATATATATATATATATATATATATGGTATATTTATATATATGGTATATTTTATATATATATATGGTATATTTTATATATATAGTATATATATATATATATATATATATAATTATATACTGTATATATATACAGTATATATACTGTATATATATATATTTACATATATACCTGTCTCTCCCTTATTCACATGTTCTCCTCACTCCTACTAACATACAATATAGAAAAAACATAGACCTGTCTCACTCATTCATAAGTAACTCACATATATATCACTCCGCTTCACACTCCCATATATCAGCTGTATGTAATTCCTGAAAGAGCCTTATTCCAAACACGCAATAACTAATATAAAATAAATTATGAACATTTAACTATTCTAAGCGTTGTTAAATTATGATGCCGTAGCAAAACTTAAAATATCATGGAATACATCAATTTCGAATCTTACCCAATCATGTGTTACTACGTCTTTGAATATCCAGCCTATCAATTCACAATAGGAATTCCACAACAAATCAAGCAATGTGTTGCAAACTGTAACGATGATTTTGTGTTTTCTCTGTTGATAACTGTTTTCACAATGGATACTATACTATATTTGGTTTAATTCAAATACGCTCATCTATACTTCAACCTCTTCAACACAGCAAATTACTCGCAGATATTTGTTCAGTTCTCTCCAAACAACGTAGTAAAATAGCTTTCGCTCAGAATGTCTAATGCCAAAAAAACATAATAATAACATAATAAAGAGATAATATACATACCTGGAATACGATCATAATAAAGCCAGTTTTAGGGGGTTGATCTGCTGTTTTTTCTGTCTCGGTTGTATCCATTCGACCCCATTCAGCCTACTGTTTTAAGACATTTATCCCCATCCAGGTGTCGATTTTTTTTTCTGGCAAGCAATAGCGAGCCAGCATTTTATGGAGAAATCCGGCTTCGCCGGAGAAATTTTTCTATCGAAAAATGTATACATTTAGCCAGCTGTCTAACGCATTATTCAAAGTATGGTTGCTCGCTATTGCTCGAAGGGTATAAATCGACACCTGGATGAGGATGAACGTCTTAAAACAGTAGGCTGAATAGGGCCGAATGGATACAACCCAGAGAGAAAAAATATGCAAAATAATGGAAGATAAACCAACTTTACATAAATAACCTGTACCCACCTGTGTGATGACCGAGCTGGCCACTATACCGTTGGTGCCCATCAGTTTTGGTTCACTCATGTTACTGTACAGGTCCACAGTGAACCTGTACACCGGAATCTGGAAGTACAAGAATAACAGATATAATATTGCCCAGTTCATTAACCCCTTTTCTGTACCGGTGACGTTTTTTGCATTTGATCTCCGCTCCAAAATAGTCTATTGATTGCCAAAATATTACAAAGAAAGACTTCCTCAAATACTGAAGGGGTTAATCTGTCAACTTTTCTCCCTAACATAGCTAAGAGTTTCGTTCCTTATATGTTCTTATTTATTAGTGGTCATTATATTTAATCAATAGCATGTGGAGTCAATAATAAAATACTCTTTAACCCGTTCAATAATATGATGATTTTACCAAGCTTAGGAAAAACTTATATAAGTTAAAGGCAGCAACCATCTCAATTAACCCTGACACTAACAGGCCCTTGCTAATCTTATTTAAGACGTCTAATTATAGCCAGATTAAATTCAAAAGGCGTCATCGTATCGAATGGAAAAACTGCAGAGGACAATCAATTTCAGCTTTCGAATGACTTTTAGCCACATAAAGGTTAACATATTGTGTTGGTTGGTATCATAATATCTCCTGGTATTTAATGTACAGTATATACAACCAGATGATATTCAGATTAATATTGACCTTTATTAATCTAAATACTGGTGGCGTTAGAAATGGCAGCTTTTGTAATCCCCCCCCCCCCCCTACACACACACACACTTACTCACTCACTTTGTGGATATATATATATATATATATATATATATATATATATATATATATATATATATATATATATATATATGTGTGTGTGTGTGTATAAACAGTAAAACTTGTCTTTTCCACAACCGCCACTACAACCAACAACATACTTCCAGCCCACCGATTATATAACGGGTGACATTCGAGCGCATTTTCCGGCAATTTTCGATGAGCAAGTTTTTTTCTCGTACTTTATTTTGAGTCATTTTCACACTGGAATCGGGAACTAGATCGAAGGTAGGTAATGTTAGGTAGTTTCATTCACATATAACTTGAATATTGAAGCAGACAGACTACCATTGACAGAACAAATTGCCGGAAGAAGCGCCCGTGTGTATCTATCTATCTATCTATTGCCTGATGCCGTGATCCCCGATGGGGTGGTCACTAACGAACCGCCCCCATGCACATCTGTCCCCAGTCAGTCGGCGCCCCTCCTCCCAACCAGCACTGCCTTCATCCATACACTTCCTCACTCCATCCTTCCACCTCTCCTTCGGTGCACCTCTCCCTCTCTGTCCTTCCACCTCGCTTCGTACACCCTCTTAGTCATTCTCTCGCTTTCCATACGTTCCATATGGCCGAACCATCTCAAGTTGTTCCTTTTCACACCTTCCAGCACATCTACCTCCACACCACACCTCCTTCTCACCTCCTCATTCGTCAGTCTATCCCTCCATGTAACTCCGCACGCACTTCTCAAGTAACTCATTTCCACCGCTCTCACTCTTGGTCTGAGTCTCTTCCCGAACGTCCATGCTTCGCTTCCGTGCTTCCGTAAGTTAGTATCGGGATTACCACACTGTCATGCAAGGACTTCTTCACTTCCATACTGACCACCCTATTTCTCGTTGCTGCTTTCGACGTTCCTACAATCCTCTTCCCCTGTTGCACCCTCTCCCTCACTTCTTCATCCATAGTCCCATCTTTACTCAGCACACTGCCCAGATACTCAAATGAGCTGACAATCTCCATAGCCTGACCGTTCATCTTCACCTCACACTCTGTGGGTTCACCCCTTTCAAAGACCAAAACCTTGCTCTTCCCCGCATTTACCTTCAGATTCCGTTTTTCGCTCACTGTTCCAAACGCATTTACCAGACCCTGCAACTCCCATTCATTATCGTTCATCAGAACTGTATCATCAGCAAACAGCAGTACTGGTAGCTTCCACTCAATTCCCTCCCTTATCAGTGACACACCAACATCCACTGCTCTTCCTTGTATTTCTTTCATGACTCCATCCATATATACAGTAAACAACCACGGGGACATCACACACCCCTGTTTCTACCCAACATTCAGGTCAAAGAACTCACTCTGCTCATTCTCCACATGTAGTGCCGCCTTTGCACTCTCATACATGCTCTTCACTGCTTTCAGCAACTTGCCATCTACTCCGTATATTCCAAGTACTTTCCACATACCTTCTCTATTCACTCTGTCGTAGGCCTTTTCCAAATCCATAAAGGCAACATAAACCTTTTGTTGTTTCTCCAGATATTTCTCCACAACACAATTCAGGTTTAAAATCTGATCTACACATCCTCTTCCCTTCCTAAAACCGCCCTGCTCGTCACCTATCCATTTCTCCGTTCTCGCTCTCACTCTCTCAATCACTACCCTACTGTACACCTTCCCTACTACGCTTAGAAGACATATTCCTCGGTGGTTACCACACACTCCTCTTTCCCCTTTACCCTTATATAGGGGGACTGTCTTCCAGTCATCAGGTGCACTCCCCTTCTCCCATGCTAGCTTGAACATTGTCCATACTCATTCGATCACTATCTCATCACCATACCTCAACATTTCCCCACTCACTCCATCTGTTCCTGGTGCTTTCCCCAACTTCACTCTTTTCATGGTTTCCTACACTTCTGACCTCCTGATCCCCACCTCCTCCTCTACTACTTCTCTTCTTCTCTCACCCATACCCCATCCAACTATGTTTGCTGGCGCCTAATTTCTTACATTTAGCAACGTGTTGAAGTAGTCCCTCCATCTTTCGACTCTCTTCTCGACTATCATTCTCCCATTCTTATCTTTCACACCCTTACTGTTTCCCTTGCTACCTTCCCTAACTTTCTTGACTTCTTTCCAGAACAGTTTCTTACACTCCCTCCATTTTACACTCAGATTCCTTCCAAATTCCTCATCTACTCTTCTCTAACTTTCCTTTACTACTCTCTTCACCACTCTCTTTTTCTCCACGTACCTCGCTCGTTTCTGACTCTCCAAATCTTCATTCCTTCTACTACCCAACCACTCTCTATACGCTTTCTTCTTGTCCTCCACAGCTATTTTTACCTCTTCGGTCCACCATGCTGTACCTTTCACTCCCTTCCCTCTTCTCCTTACTCCGCACACCTCCTGTGCTTCTCTCTCCTCGTGTCCTCTTTTCTCTGTCCAATCATTTTCTTCCGCTTGATTTTCTGCCTGTCAAATTCCTTCATATTGCTCTCTCTCTCTCTCTCGTTTGTCTTTTACTATACCCCTGCCATATTTTCTTCAGTACAGTATATTGGCTGGCATTCCTATTCCTGATTTTTCCCGCTGCCTCTGATATACGGGATGCCTACAGTATATACATGGTGTCACACGAACGCATTCTCCCCCCCCCTTCTGCACCGGTGACGTCTGTTGTTTATAATGCTATCTATTTTTCGACGATTTTATGCAGCCTAGGAAGGATCTGTGGTAGTTAAAAGGGTTGATTGAGATATTTCGAAACCTTATTATTGCTAGAGATACTTCCTAAACTGAGTAAGATCGTCTAGCTGTTGCTAGACTATAATGAAAAGGACATCACCGGTACTGAAGGAGTTAACTGCAACGAGTGGAGGGCATAATGTACCCGGTTCCAAATAAGTAGGCCTAAGCTCTTGAAAATTAACCATTATAACTAACAACCACTAGAGTAATCGAACTAATATTTCTACCATTTGGGAAATGTCGGCCAGGGAAGAGGTATGGACAATTACAACCCATTAGCTCTAGCCTTTTTTGAGTTACAGAGGTTAGGATTCACGATTTCCGACCTATCTCATAATTATATTCGTCCTGTTTATTATGTCATATGTTTTCTTTTCTTACATTCATTCTCTCTCCTTTATCCATTCTCCCCCTTCCCACCTTCCATCTCCTGACTGTTCACCCCACCTCCTTTCTTCCTATATATTCTTCTCTTTCTCTCTCTCTCTCTCTCTCTCTCTCTCTCTCGCTCTCTCTCCTATTCTTTACCTGCCGACCTTCTCCTAACTTATCTTATTCATCCCTCTTCTCTTTTCTTTCCATTATCATTGTATCCCTCCTATTCTTGTTCTCTCTCCACCTCATAACTCACTCCGACGACAATACTCTCTCTCTCTCTCTCCTTCTCATCCCATTCCCTTTCCCGTAATCTGCCTCCCAACCCTTCCTTCACCAGCTCCCCCCCACCTCCCATTAGCCCGGCTTCCCTGCACCCCATAACATAACTCCCACCGATGACTGCCCCCACTCCACCACCATCACCACCACTCCTCCACAGATTCCAGCCCGTTGGTCTGAAGTGAGTGGTTTACTGATTCACGATACACAAAGTCAGTCTCCTTGTTCACCATGCACTCACAGATATTAAAGGACTATCACACAGACATGTAAACATACTATGCTCTATGATAGTATCCCCTTATTCACAATGCACTCTCATGTCAAGCTGATTAACGGATTCTCTATACCTGTTAAGCACATTCCCTATTATACACTCACATTTGATCACAATGCACTCTCATTTCAAACCGAATATAGGATTGTCTACTATGACCTATAAGCGCATTCCCTGTTATACAATCACCTATTATCACAACGAACTCTCGTTTCTAACCGATTAAAGGATTAGCTAGACTATTAAACGTATTCCCTGTTATATAATCACTGTTTATCCCAATGCACTCTGATCTCAAAACAATTTAGGGATTATCAACATACATGTAAGCACATTCCCTAAGATAGAATCACCTTTTATCACAGTGCTCTCTTATTTCTAAACAAATGTCGCATTTTGTTTAGCGATCGTTCGTCACAACATTCACTGCATATTACCATCAATTATAAGGTACATCTGGACTCACCCTCAATGTTAGCATCACATTTATTCATCGTGTACTCAAATGTAAAGGACTATTACTCTATTCCTTAGCATAGAGTAGGGTGTTTATTGTTTTTTTCTTAGCCAGGTAGTCACTTTTATGGACCATCACATTAAGTTTTACATACAGTGCAATGTTCACATTAATGTCACTGGAAGACTATCATACAATCCTGTGTGTGGATCTAAGACGCATCTTTGCATTTGAATTTGGTTTTCATTAGACGATCGTATGCTATTTAGGAAGGATATCTAGTAATCAAAGGGGGAAACACTATTTCCATTAACTCTTTAGCTACCACAAGTTCACCCTAAGCTAAATATAACCGCCCAATGACGGCCATAATAATCTGTCAAAATGAGTCATGCTCCTCAAAGGGTTAAACACTTAGGGCGTATATATTTGCTCATTTATGTATTTGTTTTACTAATTTACATAGTTTCCTCCCTAGACCTCCATCAAGCTTATAAAAACACCCGCCCAAGAACCCCCTTCAAGATATATTTATACATTTTTCGGTAGAACAATTTCCACCGGTTCCTCTTATATTACCGTCTCGCTAACACTTAAGTAACACGAAAAGGTTTAATATTCACGCAGAAATGGGACGATAGGTCTTAGAATCACCAAAATAATGGGCGGACTGTCTTAAAATCGGAAAACTAATGGAGCTAAACACGAAGGAGAAGGGGGACCAGAAACACTATCTATCTCCCCTTAATTGTAACATAAGTTATACACATAATCAGTGTTCATTGGTTTATCTATGTTTATTGGAACACATAAACGATTAAAACACTCTTTGTGTGTACCATTTTTGTTACAAGTTGGTGTTTCTGTTTACAGAGTAGGATATATTATATTTGCAAGGAATATACAGTATAGGAGGAGGTTTATTGCTAAGGGGAGGTTTTTAGTTTGTTCCTTAGCCCTCCATCAAACTTAACATTACACCGCCTAGACCCCCTTTCAAGATGTATGTGTACATTTTTTGATAGAAAAATGCCCGTCTTATATTAAAGGCTCGCTAACGCAGAAAATAATCGTCACCTAAATGGCACGACAGGTCTTAAAATGAACAGAAATGTGGCGCAAGTTCTTAAAATCGCCAAACTAATAAGGCAAACGTCTTAAAATCTCAAAAGCAATGGGGCTAAACATGAGGGAGAAAGGGGTCCAGAAAAAATGTCTTAATTGGAAATCTCCCCTCAACATAGACCAGGATGTTCTGTGCGTCAGTATATTGATAAAAACAAACAAGGAATCATAGTTTACATTGTTAAAATCACTGCTCTCTTTATTTCCTTGTACTTTGAAACCCTAGGACACAGCAAATATATTTTATTTATACATTTTACCAAAGTTATGTTTCCATAATCATATCTTGCTTACAGACTACATGCACATCCACAACCATTCCAAAGGTACAATAATATTTCACTAGGATTTAATTATTTTTCATATATAGCCTACATTATTTAATATTGGATGCACCGTCACACACATACACACATCAATGTGCGGTTAGGCTTAGGGGGAGGTTTTTAGTTTGTTCCCAAGACATCCAACAAGCTTAAAAGTACACCCCTAAGACCTCCTTGCAAGATGAATTTTAAATTTTTCGGTAGAAAAATGTCCCGGCCGAAGGCCAGTTCCTCTTAAATTGCAAGGCTCGCTATCGCTCGCCAGGAAAAAATCGACACCTAAATGGCACGAAACGTCTTAAAATTGAAAGAAATGGGTCGAAAGTTCTTAAAATCGCCAAACTAATGGGGCGAACGTTTTAATATCGCAAAAGCAATGGGGCTAAATATGAAGGAGAAAGCGGTCCAGCAAAACAAATCCCTCAAGCGGAAATCTCCTCTTAAGAGACTCTCCCCTGAAAACATACACAATCCAGATCATCGAATGAGTTGCTTCGGCATATGGAAGCATATGAAGGCGATTGATTCGCGTCCACCACCTCTCGGAGATTACCGTGTCTGGAATTAGATAGATAGGTGTCCTGCTTCCTCACCTTTCTTCATTATACTTATTGTTTGTAAATTTTCCATCGTGTGTTCTGTTTTACCATTTTTTCCAACACATCTATACACCCACACCATATGAGGAGGAGCACTTTATTAACAACGTATCACATAATTATAGTTTCATCAGGCCAATGAACCTATATGCGAAACGTTGTCAATAGTGTCGGATTTTCTGAATATATATTTAATCAACACGTATAAATATGTTGTTTATATTTTCCATCCCCATGTGCCTTCTCCTCGTACTCTGCCACTGGCAATAATTATTCCTGTTATTACTAAAACTTGATTACATTTTGCTCTGGTATTTGTTTCGGGTAATTTTTCAAAGGTCTCAGGCGCCAGAATTATTATATCCCCGCCGGGCGGCGCAAACACCCCTTCACCACCATAATTGTTTATAATTAAAAAACAAACAATAAGTTCAAGCTAATTATACAGTTCCAGAAACAAATCTTTATAAAAAGGTGACAGGGAATTTGTGAAAGTTTTGGGTTACATGCTGTGAATAATTAATACAAACATGCATCATATATAATTACACAAATATTTAATTAGGATAAACGATGGCATTCTAATTAAACAAGGCCTGAAAATATAGAACTAATGTTTGATCATTGATATGACCTAAGTGTTATAGATAACGATTTATCTGAATAAAAGTAACAGTATCGATAGCCAAATATCGCACACCGTGCTATTTTCTTTTGCTATAATTGAATGCTTTATAGACCGTACAAATACAAATCATTAATACCCAGAGTCAAGTATAACAATGTAAATTTCATCACATCATAATTAAACTGGCCCTGACAAAAATACATAAGAAATATAACCGAAATGTTCTATCTATCTATCTAATGCCTGACGCCGTGATCCCCGAAGGGGTGGCCACGAACGAACCGCCCCCATGCACCTCTGTCCCCAGTCAGTCGACGACCCTCCCCCCAATCAGCACCGCCTTCGTTCATGTACTTCCTCACTCCATCCTTCCACCTCTCATTCGGTCTACCTCTCCCTCTCTGTCCCTCCACCTCGCTCTCATACACCCTCTTAGTCATTCTCTCGCTTTCCATACGTTCCATATGGCCGAACCATCTCAAGTTGTTCCTTTTCACACTTTCCAGCACATCTACCTCCACACCACACCTCCTTCTTACTTCCTCATTAGACTGTCTATCCCTCCATGTAACTCCCCACGCATTCCTTAAGTAATTCATTTCCACTGCTCTCACTCCTGGTCTGAGTCTCTCAACCAACGTCCATGCTTCGCTTCCGTAAGTCAGTGTCGGGATTACCACACTGTCATGCAAGGACTTCTTCACTTCCATACTGACCACCCTATTTCTTGTTACTGCTTTTAACTTTCCTACAACCCTCTTCCCCTGTTGTACCCTCTCCCGCACTTCTTCATCCATAGTCCCATCTTTACTCAACACACTGCCCAGATACTTAAAAGAGTTGACGATCTCCATAGCCTGACCGTTCAGCTTCACCTCACTCTCTGTGACTTCACCCCTTTCGAAGACCATAACCTTGCTCTTCCCCGCATTTACCTTCAAATTCCGTTTTTCGCACACTGTTCCAAACTCATTTACCAGACCCTGCAACTCCCATTCATTATCACTCATCAGAACTGTATCATCCGCAAACAGCAGTATACAGTAGGTAGCTTCCACTCAATTCCCTCCCTTTTCAGCGATACACCAACATCCACTGCTCTTGATATTATTTTTTTCATGACTCCATCCATATATACAGTAAACAACCACGGGGACATCACACACCCCTGTTTCTACCCAACATTCAGGTCAAAGAACTCACTCTGCTCATTCTCCACATGTACTGCCGCCTTTGCACCCTCATACATGCTCTTCACTGCTTTCAGCAACTTGCCATCTACTCCGTATATTCCAAGTACTTTCCACATACCTTCTCTATCCACTCTGTCGTAGGCCTTTTCCAAATCCATAAAGGCAACATAAACCTTTTGTTGTTTCTCCAGATATTTCTCCACAACACAATTCAGGTTTAAAATCTGATCTACACATCCTCTTCCCTTCCTAAAACCGCCCTGCTCGTCACCTATCCATTTCTCCGTTCTCGCTCTCACTCTCTCAATTACTACCCTACTGTACACCTTCCCTACTACACTTAGAAGACATATTCCTCGGTGGTTACCACACACTCCTATTTCCCCTTATATAGGGGGACTGTCTTCCAGTCATCAGGTGCACTCCCCTTCTCCCATGCTAGCTTGAACATTGTCCATACCCATTCGATCACTATCTCATCACCATACCTCAACATTTCCCCACTCAATCCATCTGTTCCTGGTGCTTTCCCCAACTTCACTCTTTTCATGGTTTCCTACACTTCTGACCTCCTGATCCCCACCTCCTCCTCTACTACTTCTCTTCTTCTCTCACCCATACCCCATCCAACTATGTTTGCTGACGCCTAATTCCTTACATTTAGCAACGTGTTGAAGTAGTCCCTCCATCTTTCGACTCTCTTCTCGACTATCATTCTCCCATTCTTATCTTTCACACCTTTACTGTTTCCCTTGCTACCTTCCCTAACTTTCTTGACTTCTTTCCAGAACAGTTTCTTACACTCCCTCCATTTTACACTCAGATTCCTTCCAAATTCCTCATCTACTCTTCTCTTACTTTCCTTTACTACTCTCTTCACCACTCTCTTTCTCTCCACGTACCTCGCTCGTTTCTGACTCTCCAAATCTTCATTCCTTCTACTACCCAACCACTCTCTATACGCTTTCTTCTTGTCCTCCACAGCTATTTTCACCTCTTCGGTCCACTATGCTTTACCTTTCACTCCCTTCCCTCTTCTCCTTACTCCGCACACCTCTTCACATGCTGCACATGTGAGAAACTAGATCGAAGGTAGGTTATGTTAGGTAGTTTCATTCACATATAACTTGAATATTGAAGCAGACAGACTACCATTGACAGACAAACTTGCCGGAAGAAGCGCCCATATGACACCACCTTTTACAGCAGCCAATAGTCCAATTATTAATTCACTTTGATAACTTTCCAATCTGATTAATTAAAGCCAGATTAGTACTGTCAGAAGCGTTAATGTTCTCAGCTGATGGGATAATGAGGCGATGGAACATATTTCTCTCTCTCTCTCTCTCTCTCTCTCTCTCTCTCTCTTTTTTTTTTTTTTTTTTTTTCTCTAAACTTCACGACATTATATGGTGTTCTTACAGCTAAAATTCCAGTGATGAAACGTGGAATTATCTATAGCGAAACACATTTAAAATGCAAAAAATATATAGCATTGATATATTTATATATAATAGATACCAGTGTATATTTTATCAAAGATCCCTCTTTATGAAGTATGATAATTAATAATTATATTACCAAGATTTAGTACGGAACTGTGATATTCCTGAGCCAGTTATTAACCTCCGACTTGAACTGTTGTAGTGAGGGTAAGTGATGCAGGTCAGTGTGCTGAACCAGGTGATTCCACAGTCTTGCGTACTTTGGTAAGTAGGAACGAAGGTAGTGTTCTGTCCTAGCAAATGGAACACTGACCTGATGATACCTTGTGGATGCGGTTCTTGTTGCATATGATGTTGGTTGGGTAGGTTGTAGATGTAAGGCTGCCAGGTGTGGAGTGTGCATTTTTTGGGTTTTGTATGTTACACACAAACCTGCCACATCCCGACGCTGTTGTAGAGGCTGAAACCTGGGGGCATGATGTTCTTGTTCTTTGAGTTGGATCAAGTGTTCAGCTCTTTTCTGTATTTGGTCCAAAAGTTTCAAGTATGAGGGGGGACATGATGACAATGCAAGTGGAGAGTATTCCATCAATGGACGAACTTGAGACTTATACAGAGTAGCAACACCTTTAGAGTCCAGGAGATGTGATACACGTCGAATGCAACCAAGTTTCCATGCAGCATTCTTTGTGATGTCCTTTACATGGCTGGTGAAAGACAGATTATCATTAAATTTTACTCCTAGAATTGTCACTTGACTCTGCATCTGAACCTTCCTCCCATCCAGCTGAATATCTGGTGGTGTATATGTTGGAATATCTTGTCTTCGAGAGATTAGCATTACTTGAGTTTTCTCCGGAGCAAGGTTCACTTGCCAGCGTTTTGCCCAAGAGGTGATACTATGTAAGGCATTGTTGATATGAGTGACGGTGGCTTGCCTCTCATCTTTGTTACAAGTGAATGTTAGAGTACAGTCGTCAGCATAAGCAAATGCCTCGGGGATGAGCTGCAGAATGTCATTGAAATAAACATTCCACAACAAAGGTCCTAGAACGCTGCCCTGTGGGACACTGGCTTTGATGGCATAGTTAGCAGAGTTATGTCCATTGACAACTGTGTGAAGTGTTCTGTCTTGCAGGTAATCATTAATTAGGTGAAGTAGAGCATCACACAACCCTAGACTCCTCAGTTTGGTGGTGATGCCCGCATGCCACACCCTGTCAAAGGCACCCGCGATGTCAAGTGCAATTACGTAGGTGTCTTTTCCCATGTCAAGGGCCTGGTTCCACGTGGTAGATAAGTGGAGTAGCAAGTCTGCCGCAGATCTACCTTTCCTGAAGCCAAACTGCTTAGAGTTGAGAAGGTGATGTTTATCCATAAAAGTTAAAATTTTTGTTGCCAAGATTGACTCCAGAATTTCCCCAAGAACAGCAAGAAGGGAGATTGGTCTGTAATTTTTTGGGTCTGTTCTGCTGCTTTTCTTGTGAATCGCCACAACTCTTGCTTCTTTCCATATTTTGGGCCACTGTTGCAAGTTGAGGCAATTCTGAAAAATGATGGTAAGTGGCTGGCATAGCTGATGTGCGCAACGCTTCAAGATATTTGGACTGATGTTATCTGGTCCAGTGGCCTTCTTGGGGTCAGCTTCCTCTAGTTGCCGTTTCACATCATCTATAGTAATTGTGAAATCTCGTAACTGAGCATTGGTCTGTGCTGGTACAGCCGGAGGTGAGCGGTCTGGGTCTGGTACATTCATTTTACTTGAGAAGTAAGATGCCAGAATCTCAGCCTTGTCCTTACTGCAGATAGCCATGGATCCATCACATTTGCTTAAAGGTGGGATGCAATCATCAGGAGCAAAACCTTGTTGTTGTTTAATGCTAGTCCACCATATTTTGCTCCCGTCGTTCTTGCCTGTAAGCTTTGATTTCAGATCCTCTTTCCACTTTCTGATGGCTTGTATCTGCACCTGTTCCATATTTTTGCAGGCAAGTTTATGCAAATGCTTGGTCCTTTGAGTTGGGTGTGTTTTGCATTGTAGCCATGCTTTACTTTTCTTATCAGCTGCAACTCTGCAGTTGAATCCAAACCATGGCTGGTCTCCCGACTTTGCTTTATAGGTCTGGCTAGGGATGAATTTATTCTGTAAGGAACACAGAATGTTGGTAAAAGCTTCAACTTGATGATGAACATCTCCGATAAGATAATCTGGCCATGAGATGTTATTGAGTGCATTTTGAAGACCATCCCAATTTGCCCTGTGCCATAACCAGTTGGTACGTGCCACAGCCTCATCACGATCAGCTGCAACATTAATGGTGCTGAGAATAACATAGTGGTCCGAAGATCCAGCTGTTGCCAAAGGTTGGCAGGTGACCACGTTATCTGAAAGGTCACTGATGACAGGGTCAAGGGATGATCCAGAGATGTGTGTTGGAAAATTGACGTGATTTGTCAGCCCGTACACAGTCAACAGTTCATCAAAAGAGCTCGCCACCAGGTGTTGGTTCATGTCGCCGACTATGATGAGATGCTGACATGAGTGCTCATGCAATAAACTGTCGATGTTGTTATGGAGGTAAACGATGGGCTGATTCCCTTGCCATTGTGGCCGATAACAGACACAGAAAAGAATAGAGTTAGTGCTGTTCAACCAAACTCTGAAGAACATAATTTCTAAATGGTCAGGTAGATTTACATGAAGAGGTTGGAAATGGAGATTCTTGCGAAAACAGACAGCAATTCCACCAAAAGTGCCTCGAAGTCTGTCTCGCCGGTACCACCTCGTGTAGCCACTCATCTGACCATAATTGTCAGGGACTGTTTCATTTAAGAATGTTTCAGTAGTAGCTATGATGTCAGGGTTGTGTGGCATTACGTGACTGTGGGTCAGATCTCCAATGTTCGTTTGAAATCCTCTGACATTGGATGAGAGTATTGTTAGATTTGCTATCTTGTTTTTATTGAGCTGCATTATTCCAAGAGCTTTGAATGAATTGCTGAGGATTATTAGGATGAAGTGGAGCCTGCTGATGGGGTTGCTGCTGATGATGCTGATGATTATTGTTATAGTGCAGTAAGTAGGATGTTTGGACTTGGGCTGTAGGCCAACCTCCAGGTGCCAAGGATCCAAAATTATGATGCGAGTGCGCTGGAACAGAGAACCTGTTTATTGACTGAGCAAGCAAAGAGTTGTTGTGTGCTTGGTCAGCTACAAGTTTTTGGAAAAATCTTTCCTGCCTCTCTTCACTTAGACGTGTCCTGCACTCCTGAACCTAGTGACCTGGACGGTGACAAAATTCACACTTCAGTTTCTTGTAGCAGTTTTCTTCTGTGTGTCCGCTTCTCCCACACAATCTACAGTACTCTCTGTCAGGCTGGCGCTCAGGCTGTACAGCAAAGAACTGCCGGGTTGCTTGTGTGCTACCTCTTTGATTATATTGGTTTGTTCGTCCGTTGTTCAGGTGCTGTTTGGTATTTTGATTGGTTGATTTTCTTTGAGGAGCTGATGTGGAATATTTCCTGCTTCTGTTTGTGTCAAGACGATTTTTATTCTGTAAGATTGAGGATGTATTCTCACAAGGTATTTGATTTTCTTGATGAGGTGGTGGTGGATGTGGCTGTGGCAAGCGAGTCGGTTCGATGGTAGTTGTACTCTGAAGCGGAGCTCTCTCTCTCTCATACACACACACACTAAGGCTATTGGTTTATAATAACTATTCATTTCCAATGGCATGAATCTACAATGAGATTAATGCATATTAAAGTATATTTATTATTCTTTTATCTCATGGCTTATTCTTTCTTCCATTACTTTCCTCTTTAAGGGGGGATGGGCGTATCATTTGAGCATAAATCCAAAGAAGTTATCCTAACCCTTTACAATTCCTTAGTCCGCCCTCTTCTGGAATACTGCGTTCAATCCTGGTGCCCTTATTACCAAACAGATATAAACAAGCTAGAACGAGTTCAACGTAGAGTTACCAAAATGATACCTAGCCTAAAGAACAAACCATACGAAGAGCGTCTTAGAGAATTAAATCTATTTCCTTTAACCCAGCGCAGATTAAGAGGTGACTTAATTCAAGTGTTCAAAATCATCAAAGGCATCGACAATATGAACTGTAGTAAGTACTTCACTATCGACCAATCTAATTACACGCGGGGAAACGGTTGCAAAATTATTGGTAAATCTTTTAACACACACGAATCTAAGAATTTCTTCTTCAATCGAGTTGTCAACTTGTGGAATGGGCTTCCCCGAAACGTTATAGACTGCATCACCGTTGATTCATTTAAACTCCGCCTAGACAAATATCTCGCATCAAACCCGCGACTGACTGCGTTTGTAAATGAATAACTGTATTTTATCCCCCCTCAGTTACTAACCCATCTGTCCTCTACTAACTTCCTAATCCTGCCACGGACATTAGTTCCAGGGCAGTAATTCCCTTTCCAATGTTCCCTTACCCACTCTAAACCACTGTTTGGACACTTGATCCTCAGTGTTTTGGAGGACAAGCAACCTAGAAGGGTCACTAGATCTGTTGTTGCTTGATTTCCTTTGTACTTCCTCTGTACTCCTCTCCTTCCCTCCCCCTCTACTCTCCTTCTTCCCTGCCCCCTCCCCCTCCTTTTTCTCCACCTCCCTCTTTTTCTCTTTATCTTAGAACCATTAGAGTTGTTTTATCGGGATTTCTTTCCGAATAATCTCCATCAATATAACCAGGTAAAGATTGAGGTGAGAGGAAGCGGCAGACTAAACCGAGGAGAAAGAGAAAGAAATAGATAAGAGAGATAAATGGAGAGAGAAAGGAATATCAAGTAAAATAAGGAGTGCCATTAGGAAAGAAGAAAAATCAAAAGAAAAAAAACGAAGAATAAGAATAAGCCAGCCGTCCGGCTGGCTCAGTTGATAGCGTGCCTGATAGCGTACCTTGAAGGTCTCGCGTTCAATCCCCGCTCAGATTGAAAAGTTTTTCTGGGATACAGCCGGCGGTTACCATCTCCCCATGAGCAAGGGGGATGGGTAATGGTCTCTGGTAGACTAAAGAAAGCCAAGCGCTTGTGAATCCTCGAAGGAGGAGATACGGGCGCTATATAAGTAACCAGAAGATTATTATTATTATTACGTGGAAGAGAGAGAGAGAGAGAGAGAGAGAGAGAGAGAGAGAGAGAGAGAGAAGGGAGAAAGGGAAATTAAGAAAAAGAAGTGACTGAAAGAAGAAATAAAGAAGAAGACGAAGAATGGAAAAAGAAGAAGACTAAAGAAGACGAACATCTCAAACATAATGGGGCTAAACATACAAAGGAGTATAGAGGAAGTAAAGCAACAACATATCTAGCGACCCCTCGAGGTTGCTTGCCCTCTAAATCACTGCTGTTCAAAGTGTCCAATAGTGGTTCAGAGGGAGTAAAGAACAATTGGAAAGGGAAGCACTGCCTTAAAACCAATGTCCTTTGCAGGGTTAGGAGACGTTAGTGGGGAATAATTTGGGTTAATAACATAACACAATGTGTCTGAGAAAAAGGTAATTCATTTACAAATGCAATCAGTCGCGGGTTAAAGGCGAGGTGCTTGTCTAAGCGATGTTTAAAGGAATCAACGGTGCTGCAGTTGAGGGAGAAGGGGTCCACAAAACGCATAGAGCATTCAATAAGAGTATTATTCTAAGATAAATATACTTTCCTTAATGCTTCTCAATATAATCAACATACAAAAGAAAATCCGCTTTACACACATTCCATAACAATCCCTCGCTTTCCGCCTTTATCTCTCTCTCCACCCCCCCACCCCTCCACCCTTTTTACCGTCGGTATCAAGACATTTCGCTTCTTGACCAAATCGCTGCCGAGAAGAACCTAACATAACGTAACTGACCCAACTTTGCCTACATTAAGATCATATCTTACCCGAGTAAGTTTTGATCAGGTTTTGATTGATTGATTTGATTGAAAGTGTATTTTGGTCAAATCGTATACATACGTTACAAGGTATAATAAGTTGAGTCTAATTTAAATAGTCTAACCCAACTCTTTGATGAACAGTCATCTTGTAAGAGCTGAATAAGCAAATATAATTTAATCATATATTATAACTAATAAAACGAAACCTAATACTTAATACTAAATAGTAACAAAAATGTTTCATAGCTTATTTAATTATTAAATTAAAACAAACAAAAAACAAATTATACTACTAGGTAGTTATTTTGTTCTAGATCAAAGGTTTCTATAATTATTAAGTATAAATCTTTTAAGACTATATTTAAAGCTAGACAATGTCAATTTACTAAGAATGTCTTCTAGGCGGGAATTATAGATATTTGCACCATGATAGACACTATTGGATTTGGATTGGCAAGAGGAAATAAAAGGAACAATCAAACGTGGGTAGTCTCGTATGGGTTATCTGGTTAGTTGACTGGGAATAAAGTAAACATTTCGTATACTTAGTTTATTTAAACATTTATACATACAAACTGAACAAAAATAAATATTTAGCTCCTGCAGTTTAAGTATTTTACAATTTAGGATAGGGTATGCTAGGGTAGGAAATGAGCCTGTTGAGGGAGTCATTGGTAGTTTTGGTGTGGATGGTGTAAACGAGAGTGGAGAAAGACTGAAAAATGTATGTGAAGAGTGCAGATTGAGTGTAGGTAATACGTTCTTAAAAAAAAGGCGTATACACAAGTACACCTATCATAGACTTGTGAGGGGAGAGATTGTAGAGAGGGCATTGATGGATTATGTGCTGGTGACAAGGGAAAGATTGTATAGACTGCTGGATGTGAATGTGATGAGAGGTGAGGCGGAGGGTATGTCAGATAATTACCTGGTGGAGGGAAAGCTAAGAGTTAAGAGTTACAGGAGAATAAGAGACAAGCGTGAAGTAAGAGAGGTAATAAAAGTTAGTGAGTTAGAGAAGAGTGCAAAAGAGAGGGAGTACAAGGAAAGACTAAATGAAAAGTGGATGGAAGTGAGAGAGATGGAAGAGAAAGAAGTAGAGGTTGAATGGCAACAGTTTAAGGAAGGAGTGAAAGCAAGTGCAGAGGCAAGTTTGCGGCAAAAGGAAAGTAGGAGGCAGAGGTATCAGGAAGGGAAGCGAGTGGTGGAATGATACGGTGAGAAAGGCAGTTGAGGAGAAGAGACAGTGTTTTGAGAGGGTTTTACAGGATGGTAGTGTTGAGGTATGGGAGAGGTACAAGGAGAAAAGGAGAGAGGCAAAACGGAAAATCAGAGAAGCAAAAAAAGATGCAAACGAAAGGTGGGGTCAAAGGTTGAGTGAGAATTTTGAAGAACGAAAGAAGTTGTTCTGGAAGGAGGTAAATAAAGTAAGGAAAGGAGGACAAAAGAGGGAAGAGTCAGTGAAAGATGCAAATGGAGAATTACTAGTGGAACCAGTTGAAGTGAGGAAAAGATATGCAGAGTATTTTTAATCTTTGTTAAATACAAGCGATGGAAGAGAAGCAGTGATTGAAGCAGAGGTGGATGGAGATAGGTTACCCAGGCCACCCAGGTGGCAGGGAATGAATGAAAGGATTGAGGAAAATGAGGTGAAAGAAGCAGTGAAACAAATGAGAGCGGGAAAAGCAGAAGGTGTGGGTGGTATTGCTGTGGAGTGTATACAGAAGGGTGGAGATGTGATAATAGATTGGTTGGTGAGACTTTTCAAAGTGTGCTTTGCTGTGTCAATGGTACCAATAGACTGGAAAAGTGCATGTATTGTGCCGTTGTACAAGGGGAAGGGAGATCGGCAGGAGTGTTCAAGTTATAGAGGTATTAGTTTATTGTCAGTGGTTGGAAAGCTGTATGGCAGGATGTTGATAGAGAGGATAATAAAGTGTACGGAAGTTGCAATAGGAGAAGAACAGTGCGGTTTTAGGAGGGGAAGAGGGTGCGTGGATCAGATGTTTGCAGTAAGACAGTTATGCGAGAAGTATTTAGAGAAGCATAAGGAGATATTTTGGGCTTTTATGGACTTGGAAAAAGCGTATGATCGTGTGGACTGTGAAGCAATGTGGAAGGTGTTAAGGATTTATGAAATAGGAGGAAATTTGTTAGAAGCAGTTAAGAGTTTTTATGAAGGGAGCAGAGCATGTGTGAGAGTAGGAAATGGTGAGTTGAGTGATTGGTTTGAGGTAAAGGTAGGTTTGCGACAGGGTTGTGTAATGTCACCATGGCTGTTTAACTCCCCCAGACATATATGACGCGATCGCGTCATATGGAACTTATAACCAAAAACTCATATGACGCGATCGCGTCATATGGACTTATCTCCATGCCTCTCCAATAAGTTTATGACGCGATTTTGCGTCATATGAGCTCCGTAAGTCCGATAAGTTAGCTTACGATAAAACCGTTGGTGGCAACCTCAGCCTCCTCTGATAATTCTAACGGCCGCAGTGTTGTTGTGAGTGTAGTGCGAGGCAGTGGCAATGATCCCGGGGCTCCCGCCTCCTCGGACTTATTGGAACATAATTTGTCTGAAGGAGTTAATATGTTTATGGATGGTGTGGTGAGGGAGGTGAAAGGGAGAACTATGGGAAGAGGATTGGGTTTAGTAGGAAAGAATGGTAGAGATTGGGAGTTGAATCAGTTGCTGTTCGCTGATGACACAGCATTGGTGGCGGATTCTGATGAGAAACTGCAGCGGGTAGTCAAAGAGTTTGGTGTGGTTTGTGGAAGGAGGAAACTGAAGGTGAACGTCAATAAAAGTAAAGTAATGGTGTGTAATAGGGGAGAGCATAGGGTGAATCTATATGTGAGGCTGGATGGAGAAATTTTGGAACAAGTAGAGTGTTTTAAATATCTAGGAGGAACGATAAGTAGGAGTGGAGGTATGGAAATGGAGGTAAAACAGAGAGTGTGTGAAGGAAGGAAGGTTTTTGGAGCAATGGGAAGTATGTGGAAGACGATAAATCTCGGAGTGAAAGTAAAAATTGCACTGTATCAAGGAATCGTTGTGCCAACCGTGATGTATGGGGCTGAGACATGGGCTCTGAAGAAGAAGGAGAAAGAGGGCTGGATGTGATGGAGATGAGCTGCTTGAGGAGTATGTGTGGAGTTACTCCTAGAGACAGATTGAGGAATGAAGAGATACGTAGGAGAGTGGGGCAGCAGGAACATTTGTCAGCCAGAGTGGACAGAAGGGTGCTGAGCTGGTATGGTCATGTTGAACGAATGGGAGATGAAAGGCTTACAAAGAGAATATGTAAGTCAGGTACGAGGGGAGATAGAAGGGCAGGAAGATCCCCATTGAGATGGAGAGACTGTGTAAGAAAAGCTTTGGATGATAAGGAATGACTATAGATCAGGCAGGGGAAGTGGTGGTGGACAGGAGTGAATGGAGAATGCTTGTGAATAGTTGAGTGAACACGTGGTCATTTGGAGTAAGGGGTCGGGCGCAAGTTGGACTAGATAATAGTCCATCAGGTGCCTGGCCCGGGGACACGATTAATTTGAAGGGTGCCCCTGGAAGTGTGGTGGGAGGGCTTGTGGCTTTGGCTCCGCTGCATGTCTGCCTGCCGAGATCGGAACCTCTCCGGGTGGTCGGGGGCCGGGTGAGTGCTGGAGCAACCTTGGTGTCCCTGGTCTCTGGGTCTTCTCCTGGGTGACCTGGATGTGTGTGAGTTTGTGCTTTTTATCTGTGTTTATTCGTTGTTTTTATGTTTTCCCTGTTCTTGCTCTTGAGTTGCTGTTCTTGAGTGGGCTACCCCCAAAATGGGGATTGGGCCTGAGCATATAGATAGATAGATAGACAATTTAGGAATGTGCGAATTACTCTTTTTTGAGCTATTTCTAGAGGCTTTAAGGCAGATTTACAGGCAGCTCCCCATATTGTTTGACAGTATATCAAGTTCGTATAAACTAGAGAATAATATATTAAAATCATTGATTGCTTGTCTAGGACATCACGAGTCAAACATAAATTGCCACATTGCCTATATATTATATCTTTTATATATTATATATGCTTATGCCAGAGTAAACCACTGTCTAGAATTATTCCAAGAAATTTAGTTTCGGTAACCTTTCCTATTAGTTCGTTATTCATGACAATGGTACTTGAATTAGTTATTTTTTTATTTCTATGAAATGTCATATAGTGTGTTTTCTGTAAATTTAATGTTAATTTATTTGCTGCCAACAAGTTGGAAACTTTTGCAATTTCGTCATTAAAAGTATTTACTAAGGTGTTGCTATTGCTATGTCGGAGGTAAAACGTGCTGTCGTCAGCAAATCGCACACTTTGCAATAATGTGTGCGATTGTATGTGAAACACATACAATAGCACTGCATATATCAAAGGCATTTGATAGAGTCTGGCATCAATCCTTATTGTCGAAGATGTCACACTACGGCCTTGCATCATTAGTTCCACTAATTTCTTCTTATCTTCATAACAGAAAAATATGTGTAATGGTAGATGGCCTTTATTCTCAATTTCACTCAATAAATGCTGGTGTTCCCCAGGGATCAGTTTTGGCCCCAATTCTGTTCCTCATTCATATCAATGATCTCATATCTACCACTCATAATCCAATACATTCCTACACAGATGACTCAACACTCCACAGTTCCTTCACATTTACCAATTCTTTCACCCAACCCGATCTTACAAATTCAAAAATAAACACTGCAATTTCTCTGAACCAGGACCTTTCTAGAATTAATGGATGGGGACAAAAGAATCTAGTTTCCTTTAATGCACAGAAAACCAAGTACATTCAATTTTCTAACCGACAGAATCTCACTGACTCCCTTATATTTTTAATGATGTAAATATTCCCACTTCCCCTAGTATTGACATTCTCGGTGTAACATTAACTACTAACTTGAGCTGGACACATTATGTTAGAAGCATTGCTAAGAATGCCTCTAAAAAACTGGGACTCCTGTACAGAGTTCGAGAATTCTTCACTGACGAGCAGTTGGCCGTAATATATAAAAGTCATGTGCGTTCTCAGATGGATTACTGTTCACCTCTGTGGGGTGGAAGTGGAGTGGTTGCATTGAGGCAGTTGGACAAAATTCAAAATAAAGCCATTAGATTAATCAATAACCCAGCAATCACACAGGACCTTCCTACATTATCCATACGAAGAAATGTTTCATCCCTTGCATTATTCTACAGATATTTTCACAGCAATTGTTCCGAGGAACTTGCTTCAATTGTGCCGCCTCTCCACATCTTTCCCCGTAGAACTAGGGCAGCTGAGAGCGCCCATGAATTTACACTTTCTCCTCCACAATGCAGAACTTCTGCATATCAGAATTCATTTATCCCCAGAGCTACTACTCTTTGGAATTCACTTCCCTCGAATTGCTTTCCACAAACTTACAATCTACAAATGTTTAAATCCAGTTGTTACAAACATTTTATGAATGGAGGATGCCTTTAGGCACATGGACCTTTTTGTTTTATCTGTGTTTTTCCTTCCTCCGTTCGTTGTCTCTTAAAAAAAAAAAAAAAAAAATGTACTGCAACTTGATATATCGTTAATGTATATTAAGAAAAGAATAGGTCCCAGGATTGATTCTTGAGGTATCCCTACCGTACATTTTGCTTTAGCTGATGATTAATTATTTACAGAGACATTGTTCTCGATTTGTGAGGTAGGTAGTGAACCGGTTGAGAGTGCTGCCTCTATTACCGTAGTGTGATATATTGTGTGGTCTACAATATCAAACGCATTTGATAAATCTAAAAACAAGGTAAGGGTAAATTGGCTGTTATCCAAGGAACTCAGTATATAATTAATCATTGATTGCATAGCCGATTCAGTTGATCTTTGTTTTCTGAATCCATGTTGGTTATCATTAAAATTGTTATTTAAAAACACAACATCGGTAATTATATTGCATGCTAGTCTTTCAAAAACTTTGTTCTATCTATCTATCGCCTGATGCCGTAATCCCCGAAGGGGTGGCCACGAACGAACCGCCCCCATGCACCTATGTCCCCAGTCAGTCGACGCCCCTCCCCCCAACCAGCACCGCCCTCGTTCATATACTTCCTCACTCCATCCTTCCACCTCTCCTTCGGTGCACCTCTCCCTCTCTGTCCCTCCACCTCGCTCTCGTACACCCTCTTAGTCATTCTCTCGCTTTCCATACGTTTCATATGGCCGAACCATTTCAAGTTGTTCCTTTTCACACTTTCCAGCACATCTACCTCCACACCACATCCCCTTCTTACTTCTTCATTAGTCTGTTTATCCCTCCATATAACTCTGCACGCACTTCTTAAGTAATTCATTTCCACTGCTCTCACTCTTGATCTGACTCTCTTCTCAAACGTCCATGCTTCGCTTCCGTAAGTCAGTGTCGGGTATACCACACTGTCATGCAAGAACTTCTTCACTTCCATACTGACGATAAAACAGATATCGGTCTGTGGTCTTGGGCGAAATTTGTTGGACCTTCTTTATGAATTGGGATCACCTTTGCTACCTTCAGTTCATCAGGGAATATTCCTGTTTTAAATGATAAATTACATAAATTAAAAAGTAGTGGGCACATTATGGAGATGGATTTCTTTATGATCATAATGGGAATATCCTTATACCGGCTGCCGAATCTCACATTTTTAATATAGTATCATGCATTTCTGGAATTGTGATTTCGTTAAATGAACATTCTTCCTCTTGACGATGTCCCATATAAGATTGGTACGGCGTTCTAGTGGGTGTGATGTTATTTGCTAATAACTGGCCTACTTCTGAACAATACCAATTTATCATATCTGCTGAAGGTGTGAAGTTATTGTTATCTTTGTTACTTTGTTTATTTCTGGCATTCCTCTTCAGAATTGAATTTATAGTTTTCCAAGTTTTTTCGACGAGTTAGACAGTTTATTTTTAAAATATTCCGACTTGGCACTCTTAATTGAATTGGCTATTTTATTTCTTAACTTACGGTAGGCCTCACCGTATGTGATAAGTTTCTTTGCGTACTTGCGTTGTAGCTTATTTTTGTGTTTTATCATTAATATAATATATTGTGTTATGTACGGTTTGTCGAGGGGTTTGCCTTTTAGTTTTAATTCCTTCTCTTGGCAACAGTATTTGAAAGCGGATAGAAGCTTAGCATAGAATAATTTGAAGGTAGTATTGAAGTCACCGTTGTCATCACAGAAAGACCAGTCAATTTTAATTAATTCCAGTTTAACCCTCTCGCATCCAGCAACTTAATTATCTAACTTATGGTAAGACATTCTCTAATTTGCCATGAAATATCAGGCTGGGCGAGTTTTCGAAGCCTTGTGTTTTTCTGTATTTTCATCCACTAGAATGCTGTTTATTGTGATGTATCATATGTCAATGGAAAGGGGAATATTTATAGTACATGATAAAACAAAACAAAATGTAAATAAATCGAAATATGAAAGTGTAAATGAGTCCGGAATACAATTATTTCCCATGCAATTGTCTTCACACCGTCCTAGCTCTAAATTGTGAGTTATGACCATATATTTTTTTTGCTCAAATAATCGTATTTTTTCTCCTCTTTTCAAATCTGAAAACAGAAATTGTTTATCTTCAATAGTTCTCAAGCAGTGACCATTTTTTTTTTTTTTTTTTTTATTGATATGGTTTTTAACATTTTCGATTTATTTCGTTGCTACGAAGTATATGGTTTTACATTTAGGCTGTATGAATACGGCAAATAATGCTGATGAGTATAAAAAAAACTAGAAGTTCCTAGGACAAATACTTTTTGCGCTATGAATATTTGAAATGAAGAGCCAAAATGCGAATATTTATGCTTCACCCATCTCTGTTCCGGCGATGCTAGCCGGGTTCCGAGCTGTCCCCCACCTCGTGGTTGCGTTATTTGCTCGGATACGTATATAACTGTATATATCACCAGAATCGAAAAATTGTGCTCTTTCCAATGGTGAAAACAGAAATAATATAGCGTAATAGGTTCGCGAGCTATGCGCAATTGTTTCCATGCAGTGACCGTAAAAAAAAATAGATATGGTTTATAACATTTTCGATTTATTTCGTTGCTACGAAATCTATGGTTTTAAATTTAAGCTATATGAATACGGCAAATAATGCTGATGAGTATAAAACAAACTAGAAGTTCCTAGGACAAATACTTTTTGCGCTATGAATATTTGAAATGAAGAGCCAAAATGCGAATATTTACGCTTCACCAGTCTCTTTTCCGCCAATGCTAGCCGGGTTCCGAGCTGTTCCCCCCCTCGGCATTGGTTTATTTGCTCGGATACGTATATAACTGTTTATATCACCGTCATCGGAAAATTATGCTCTTTCTAATGGTGAAAACAAAAATAATATAGCGTTATTGGTTCGCGAGCTATGCGCAATTGTTTCCATGAATTTTTTTTGTTATGTAAATATAGGAGAATGTTTATACAGTTGTATATCTTTGCCACAATGTACAACATTTATATAAATATATAATATATATATATATATATATATATATATATATATATATATACGGTATATATATATATATATATATATATATATATATATATATAAAATAAATGAAATAAAAATATAAACAAAATGAAATAAATCAAATCAAATAAATAAATATATAAATAAAATAAAAATGTAATAATAATATAAATACTCGATTATGGGCCTTGGGCTTGCTCGGGACCTTGGGGCTGATCCGCTAGACACCCTGGGGAACAGGAATAAAAAAGAAAAAAACAAAAATATATATATACCGGGTATATATATATATATATATATATATATATATATATATATATATATACTGTATATATAAATAAAATAAATAAAAATAAATAAAATAAAAAATATAAATAATAATACTCGATTATGGGCCTTGGGCTTGCTCGGGACCTTGGGGATGATCTGCTAGACAGCCTGGGGAACAGGAATAATAAAGAAAAAAAAAAAATATATATATACCGGGTATATACGTATATATATATATATATATATATATATATAAATATTATATATTATACTGTATATATAAATAAAACAAATAAACTACATAAAATAAAAAATATAATAATAATATAAATACTCGATTATGGGCCTTGGGCGTCTTGGGGCTGATCCGCTAGACAGCCTGGGGAACAGGAATAATAAAGAAAAAAAATATATATATATACCGGGTATATAATATATTATATATATATATATATATATATATATTATATATTATACTGTATATATAAATAAAATAAATAAAATAAATAAAATAAAAAATATAATAATAATATAAATACTCGCTCGATTATGGGCCTTGGGCTTGCTCGGGACCTTGGGGCTGATCCGCTAGACACCCTGGGGAACAGGAATAAAAAAAAAAAAATATATATATAATATAATATATATATATATATATATATAATATATATTATATATATATATACATATATTATATATATATATATACTGTATATATAAATAAAATAAATAAAATACATAAAATAAAAAATATAATAATAATATAAATACTCGATTATGGGCCTTGGGCTTGCTCAGGACCTTGGGGCTGATCTGCTAGACACCCTGGGGAACAGGAATAACAAAACAAATATATACGGTATATATATATATATATATATAAAATAAATAAAATAAACATAAATAAAATGAAATAAATAAAATAAAATAAATAAAAACTAATAAATCAAATATATAAATATTTAAAATAATAATATAAATACTCGATTATGGGCCTTGGGCTTGCTCGGGACCTTGGGGCTGTTATATACTGTATATAGGCTATATATAATATATATATATATATAATAATATACTGTAATATAACTAAAATTCCATAGAGTACTTACCATACTTCCTGTAAGCATTCCTGTGACAGCTTCGTGATTATAATGTATTTATTTCGTAGGCAGTATTTATTGATAAATATATTTGTCTTTCAAGCAAAAAATAGTGTAAAGTCATCAATGATACCTAGACAAAACTGCATCAATACTCAAGGGGTTAACCAAGATTCACTCCCCTCAGTCACCAAAAGTCACAAGTAACATCTTATATACATATATAGTTCGAATTATTCACTAAACACTTTCACTGGGTAGATGAAATAATCCATAATTGCCTGCCTATAGCTAGGCATGGTGGGCCAGAGGGAGGGAGTCCAGAATGTAAAGGGCCGGGACCCTGCCTCACAGTCTGGGGGCCGGGAAACTACTGACTTTACAGAGGCCTGCGCTCCTCAGAGAGGGACGCTATGGGGTTGCTAGATACTTCCTTTTGTAACTTACTGATGCCTAACTTACCAGTCCAAATTGAGTCAAAATCGAGTCATAAACTTATTTTTGGCGAATATTTCTAACTTACAGGTGGCATTATGACGCGATTGCGTCATACGAGCACTCTTGGAGGGGTGGCGTTATGACGCGATCGCGTCCTATAGATGCGGGAGGGTTAAGTAGGTATTATGAATAGTTGTCTCGAAAAATAATAAACTATACTCTGTTTTTTGTCAACTGACGATAAATTGCAAAGTTTCCATCAAGATTTCTCAGTTATTTTGAAAATTGTGTAGTGAAATATGGTGTTAATCATATAAACTTGGTCTTAATATGATGCAAAAACATAGTTCAATAATTTTCCATCAAGTTTCGAAAAATTAGCTGCTAAAGGATTCAATTTACTGCCAAATGAAATGAAACAGAGTATAGATACAGACCTAGGGAAGTATGGCAGTAATGAATAATACAATAAAGTGACACAGATTATAATTATACGAGTATATGAACAGATGTGGGAACTGATAGTCTAGTACATACATACGTAAACTTAAAGACCGAGTGCTCCACACAAAGTGCTGTTCTGGTCTCTAGTGAGATAAATAAGTTAGTAGCACAAGTGAAAAATGCAAAACATAATTATACAAAGCAAGAGATACAACATAACAGTCAAATGCAAAACTATATAGCCAATAAAATAACATACGCGAGGGACAATAAATATACAAAGAGCAGAGGAGGATAACAATATAGCACAATAGCATAATAGATAACAATATAGCACAATAGCATATATAGATAAGTATGAGAGAAAGAGTTGCGTCAAGAATAAGAAACACAAACTGTATACTAGTGGATGGGTTAAGTGACTTTTGACTTCAAGTCATGATGCAAAGGTCCCCTTTGGCAGAGATGTTCCTTAGGACCATAGAAAAATAATTATCCAAAGACACAAGCTAGTTCACCTTTCAAATCTGAAATTTGCGCATTTTTCAAAATGGCCCCCCAAAATACATTTCGCCCAATATCTCTGCTTCTATTATATGTATAATGACAATTTTGGTAGCAAAATGTATGTTTTTGAGGACAAGAAATCCAATAAATTACTTTTTAAGTCCATTAATCCAATAGTTTTTATATTTTCATAAAATTGGAATGAAAAATTAGCAAAATTGTGAGAAAAAAAAATCTTATAAATGTAAGCTTAATGCAAATATTTTAGGAGAACTTGTATGTATGTTTACATTATGTTGTCCGTACATCATTAGGTACACTCCTTATGCAGCCTTAGTGCGGGGACATGAACCTTTGCATCCACATAGAAACATGCAGGGCTGCCTTTGTGTGCAGCACTTACAAGGCGCCTTACAATCTTTCTTGCAGTGACACATGACAAGCTCTGGCATTTCATGTGAAATGGTGGGAACTGTGGTGTAGACTGGAGTGGGTGCAGAGCTGGTTGGAGACTCTGTGAACAATGGAAACATGTATGATTTGGCTGGTGGGGCATTGCATGGCTCTGTGGTGCTTGCATAATATGCAGCCCATGAAATCCATTCCCCTGTTTCAAGTGTTTCCTTGCTGAGAAGGTTCTGGACATGCTCCAACCACTCATAACCTTCCTGGATGATGCTGGTGAGAGAACGTGAAGCTGGATGAGGATGACTGTTGGTATTCAGGGCTGGAACACGCAAGACCTCATAGTTGGTTAGTGAAATGTCATAATCCATGGTTGTGTAGCTAGCTGGCAATGATCTGACATGTTCTTTTCCCATGGCAGCTGGAAATTGAAAGTCACTGAGGTTCTCTGAAGAGAAATGCTGCTGGATGCTGATGCATGTTCCATGGAGAGACATTTTGGCTGTTGTAGATGAGGGGTTGTGGTCGATGTTGTCAAATCCACCTGTAGTGAACACACCTTTTAGTGCCTGGGGTGGCACTACCAGTCCAATATTTTCCCAGTGGGTAATCACTGAATTGGCAACATCCGTGCTGAACACCTTCAAACGGTCATATGAAACACAAAGTCCTCGTTCATGCATTGTATCAATCAGAGATGAACTGCCTGTTTGGAGATGTAATTTCATAGCCAAGTAAAGTGAAGCTGGTGTCTCCCGCTCTTTTAAGTGACGGTGAATGCTTCCAGGTTTCTTGGATCTGCGTCTCACAGAATTGAAAATAATCTGCTGCCCAATCGAGGATGCGATATTGGACTTTGCTGGTTCAGGAGGTTCCTGCTGAATGTCTGATCCATAAAGAAGCATGTGTATGAATTATTTGAGCATAGATGGTATTGAATCACCTTCACATGTGGTTGAGAAACTTCCTGTAAAATCTTGCTTAATGGGCAGATACTCTTTCCGGAGGATTTTGGCTGCCTTGAGGATGATGGAGACATTAGTAGATATGTTGTCTTCCATGTTGCCTACAGCTTTACTGAGGTCCTCGTCATATACAAGGGACCAACAACGTTTCATTTGGACTGGTTTGATGTCACGAATCAGGCGAGCAATGTCCTCTCGAAGGCGTGTTGTATTGCACTTAAGATGAGGAAAGCCCAGAGCAGCAATGTGCTTATCATAGAGTGCTGTCAAATCTGCCATTGCCATTAATATCCCTGTTCCTCGGTTTTCTTCAATAAAGTCTTGCAACTCATTCAGGACATGCGCTCTAATGACTTGAGTAGCATGGTTTTCAGTCATGTCACATCCAACTGTTGCAGCTTTTCTGTAGAGCCTTGGCAGACATGCACGGTGATAAATTGCATCAATGGCAACCATATCCCCAGCTGAAAGTTGACCTAACAGATGCTTGTCACCCAACACTTCAGCACATTCTCGTACTTTAGTGTCCAATCCAAGAGTGGCTGCTTTCCTTAGTTCGCTTCTGTTCCCCACCTCTCCACAGAAAAAACATGGCGTGTTGACAACTGTGTCCTTTGATGATGAAGACTGTGAGGGTGCTGCCTCTGTGGTTGACCTGCCACCACTCATCATTCGTCTTGTCTTAACCGGGCTGACTGACTCTTCATGCTTTTTCCTTGCTCTCTGGACTTTTTGGTTGTCAATAGCATTCCTGCAGCTTTTGTGCCATAGTACTCTTTGGGAAATCATTAGCTGTACTACAGTGCTATCATTACCACCACCAACATCACCAGCACATAATTATATCATAGGCCACAAAGTCAGGCAACTTACCTAGTGCCTTCAGTTCCAGGATATTTTCGACCACCTCTTTGTAACATGCCCAGAGTTGTTCAGTATTATTTATAAGTCTAATTGATGATGATGGACATAGAACTTTTTTATTATTTTTGTCTGACTGGCATATGAAACAAAGGCTCCAATCGCGAGTGTCCATGACAGTGGATGTGCTGTGGGAGCTGTTAATACTGGAAGACCTGATGTTAACTAATCTGAAACAAAACAAAGATTGTATTAATAAATTTCGGCAGACTCCTGGTCCCATCTTATTGGGTATGGCCCAAACATAATAAATAGTATATTAGTATGCTAATTCTTAAGAGGTCATGCTATGTTAAGGCAAATATATGTTTTTAGTTTTTATTTAGGACCATATTACCCGGCCGACCACCTTAAATCATTCATGAGTTTCCTAATTTTTCATTCTAAGTTTATGAAAATGTAAAAACTAATGGATTAATTGACTTAAAAAGTAATTTATTAGATTTCTTGCCCTCAAAAACATAAATTTTGCTACCAAAATTATCGTTATACATATAATAGAAGCAGAGATATTGGGCGAAATGTATTTTTGCCGGCCATTTTGAAAAATGCGCAAATTTCAGATTTGAAAGGTGAACAATTACTAGCTTGTGTCTTTGGATAATTCTTTTTCTATGGTCCTAAGGAACATCTCTGCCAAAGGGGACCTTTGCATCATGACTTGAAGTCAACAGCCTATTATATGCACTTAACCCATCCACTATACTACAAAATATGGATAGAGTTGGACAGAAGATAGAACAATAAGACAACTAATTGAACTGTACGAGAAAATTAAGTTCATTATATAAGAAACAAGGAAAAAGAGAAAAAACAAAAACAAGAAAACCCCAATATATATAAGCACAAAGACACAGCCTATAGTAATTAAGCCCAGAGCGGACAAAAGAGAGCACATCAGTATAAATAAATAAGTATGGGACAAGGTTAAGAGGGTGAGCAGACCCGTACATCACCGATAGCTTCGTGTCATCTATCCATTTATCCTGCAGACCATATTGTTTTATCTATCTAGTGTGATCTATCTATCCATGTATCGCTTACTTTATCTATCTATGGCGCTCTATCTATCCATGTATCTATTACTATATCCGTCAATGTCAAGTAAATTATATATTTTTCAGTAATTTGTTATTATTAGAAACTATGGATAACAATTCTAACACATTAAATATTTGTTGGTGCTCTATCTATCAATGTATCGATTTATGTATTTATCACTGTCTACATAAATATGTTTTCTATTTTTGTATTTATATATATTTGTTTTTCTATATGTAAAAAGGAGACAAAAGGCAGGTTGCCTGTAACGAGTGTCTCCCCCAATGCCGAAAGAGTAACTGTGTGGAATTCAAATGGACGTTTGGATTAAAATGCCTGGACACACAAAGTTTAAAGCAGTTTAAGTCATTAAATGAAGGAAATATTGATTGAGGGAGAGAGTTCTTATTATGTTTGTCTACATAGAATCTAATACTTGCAAGTCAAAACATTTGCTAGCCTGGATATAGTTAACCGATACAACTGTTATAACTCTCTCTCTCTCTCCCTATAGCACATTGTCTATTATTTTGTCCATTGTGTGACGCACGTCAGCTCCCCAGCGACCACGAGGGGTCATCGGTTGGCTCCCTATCCTCTTCTCCCCTCTCCCCAGGCAGTGTTATGGGCTGTAGTTTATTGATTAAGTTCTAGTTTCTTCCTAGTGCATCATAGTGTCACAGGTAGTCCAGAAATACTCTTTGTTTTCACCTATGACAATGCATTGTACTTTATTCCAGCTGTCATAGATGTCATAGATGACTCGTGGAAGTTGGAGAGAGAGAGAGAGAGAGAGAGAGAGAGAGAGAGAGAGAGAGAGAGTGAGAGAGAGAGAGAAATCAGAGCGAGGTGGTATTGGCGGATTGATATCATGCAACTTGGTTAGTTACGTCATCTCTCGGGCGCCTGATTCGTCGACGGGCTCCTCCCTCCTGCTCCGTCACCGCTTTCCCGCCACGTCAGGAATGGGTGCGCCTACACGCACGCACTCCCTTGTGACTTCCACGGGCAGAGCTCCTCTTAGTGCTGTACCGCTAACATCCCTTTGCAATCTATCAGCCCACCTCACCCCCCTATTGCGAACTTTCTCTACCACTGCTTACCTTCTTTTCTCTGTATATCATACTATTAATTAACTGCCCTTCCCCTTGACGTTGATTTCATATATCCGTCACTGTATTATACAGCGAGCTCTCAGAGATATTATATGTACGTAGTTAGACATTTTGGATCAGAGGGTTATCCATTTTGGCTTGGGGAGGTTTGACATACTCATCGTGTTGCCCCAACCTTATTTTCTTGGGTGTCTGCCAGGTCAGTCGATGCTAGACTGGGGAGAGGCTATCAGGTTACAGTTTCCTATGAGCATAGACTTCGTTGAGCCTATGCAACTGTACCGGATACCTGCGGAGGCCTAGGTCATTTTCTTGTCTGTGTACCTTAGAGCCTAGCACTGTGTTGGCATGAGGGCGTTTTCCTAGTCCACCCAGCACTGTGCTAGCTCGTTAGCTTTTGACTTAGGAGGGTCGCCAGGAGAGAACCAGGTACACGAGACCTGGATCTCTCAAGAGAGCACCCCGTCATTTAATGTAACTAGGCGCACAGACTTGAGAACGACACTAGGCTACCGAGCAGGTGGCTCGGCCCAGGTACCTAGCCTACGACTCCCTTGCTAGACTTCGTCCACCTGGCAGACCCCCTATTAGGGTTTATAATCTCATTGTGTATATGTGTGCAGCAATATTGTTTCTTATGTATATGGTAAGTCGTGATTGTTGCTAAGAGACCCAACCAGAGCAGGCTTGTGCCTGGTGGGAGAAAGCACATCTTATTGTGGTTAGAGTTTAGACTGCCGACTGTTTTATAATTACACCTGTGCCAGATAACACCGTATGTCCCTACACTATATATGTTCCCACAGTAATAATACACAGTTCAGAATCCGAGACGTACTTCTTAGTTGCATCTGACTTTTGCAGAAGATTCCTGCATGATGCTTTAGGACTTTCTTTGTTTCACTTTCTTTCAGACAGGAGTGACAGTTTACTGATTATTTAAAGTAACGTTAATTTTCCTTCTTCTAGTTTGCTATTAAATCGTTGCTGCGATTTAATTACGCTATCTATCTTTTTCCTTGTATACCTTAATAAAGTAATCGTACGTTGTATGAGTATAGGCTGCTTCAGTGATCATCAGCCTATAGTGTGCACCTTCTACCGAGTCATAGGATACCTCGTTGTCCAGGCACGACTCAGGGCGGTATAGGTATTTTGTTCTCCATTGGTTAAGGCAGGGGTTGGAACTAGTGTTACCGTTGTTGCATTTAGCCTTATCTAGTCCAATGATGAAGAGCCCTGTGTCTTGTAGAACCTGGATTGTAACAATTGCTATATCCTTCACTGCCTACATAGATTTATGCGGGTGTGCATATATATTGTCAAGAATATATCACCAGTATTTCAAAACATATATAATCAATACACGAGTAAATATCAATCTCTCTGTGTAAGTATGTCTGTTCATATATGGATTGGTATATGCATTCCACTTCACAAATGCACATATGGGTGTGTGGTTATGAAAGCCGAATTATATCTTTAGCAATTCAAAGCATTTCAAAACTCATTTATCTCCCTATGTCATTCTGTTCATCTATCGTTGGTATGTCCGTCAATGCCAAATAACTAGACTCGTTTATTTCTGATTAAATGGGCGGAAATTTGACACCCTTTGCAGCTCATTTATCGATAACTCATGGCAAGTGAGATAATATTATGTCTCTGTGTCATATTATTGCTCAATCTTCGTAATCAACTTCAAATGTGGCAATAAACACGTTGTAATAGCTGAGTAGTTAAGATACATAGTTCCCATGGCAGGTATTCATTACTTTCATGTATTTCATTAGTTATGTTTATATTTAGATTAATTGGAGGGTTGGTGAAAACTAATATGAATTATGTAAGTTTGGAAGGGAAGTTAACCCAATATTGTTTTTAGTGTATTCTATCAATTATTAAACGACTCTACTCAGCTTAGGAAGGATATCTAGCACTTAAAAGGCAACATACTATCTCAATCAGTCCTTATAGCTACCATATATCCTTCCTACGCTTCACAAAATCTTCTAAATGTAGCTGAAATAAAATAAAAAAATAACTTCACAGGTACTGAAAGGGTTAATGAGATTGATCAATAGCTGTATTGTTCTCTGATGTGAGTGGATATAAACAAAACAATCACTTACAATCAATTTAAAATGCCCCAGAACGAGAAGCCCACCACAGAAGCCACGAACGAACACCACACAGAAACACCCAAAAGAAAGGTCCACAGAACGAAAGGACCAGCTGAACGAGCCAGCCAATTCAGACAGGCCCAAGCCCGCAGGGCTAAGCAGCTCCAGGCCGCACCTATATACCCCTTCTAAACTGACCACTTTTCCACACCTCACGTACACTACCCCCTCGTGTCCTACACTCCTAACTACAAAGATGATGAACAGGAATATACATTCATATTAAAAACACCCATGCCCTGTCCCTACGTTGAGCCAATGCCAACACATCAGACAGCTATAATTATATCTATGTATGTTCTTACATCCGAGAAGTAGATGTTATATATCTTAGAAGTTAAAACACCCACGCCTGTCCCTAGACCTCGTATATCATTTCCCATGACGAGTATAGATATATGTAACCCGTGCTCAGTCGCCCCCTTGCATTGTTCCTCTAGTAACTAAGTGTCTCTATAATATTAACTGCCACCAGTATTGATACGACATAGCGGCACTGTCCTTGTGTCATATTGTGCCAAGTACAGATCAACCAGGTTTCATCACCTTATTAGGACGACGACTATAATGTCGTCGTTCATCGATGTATGCAATCCTTAGTTAAGTATTAATATTAACATTCCCTAACATCTTGTCTTGCCAGACTAAGCTTTCTGAAGACCCATCGCCCCATAAATCTATGTATTCAATCCTTAGGTTAAGTATTTTTATCCGCCATTGTGTTGACCTTTTTCCATTTACTTTTCCACAATTGTCATACGTCTTCCACTTGCCTCCTTCGTATCCACAGTCCACACTACGCCAATTTGCTTCGTGTCATGCACCCCTTACCCCAACCAGAGATTGTATAGATAACCTTGTTACCAGTATCTGTCATAAGTACCTCGAAGCAATAACTAAGTACCCCTACGAACTGCCGCTTTTTTTGGTATATATATTAAATAGAAAATGCAGTTCCCAGGGCCAACTAATAGTATCCATAACCCCTCGTCCTGACGAAGAATAATACACCATGTTTTTCCCCACTTTACCCACAGTCAAGCACACACCTACAGTTCACCTCCTTCTCCCCCCCCCCCCCCCCCCAGCCCCAAAGTCTACATAATTCTATCTTTTCCAGACTCATATACCACCCCATAGTTGCATTCCCCGGTAGCATTTGGCTAACGTACTTTCATTGCCTTTTCAAACTCCAATATCAACTGCAGCCTAATGCCACCCCCACGCCAAGAGACCTTAGGGTCAAATTCCCCTATAGCCCCCCTGAACTCCTCCCCTCTCATTATAAGACCCCGCGCTGTTCTATTCTTGTCCGACCTAGCCTCTCTCTCATACCTCTTGAAGATCCTTGAATTGTCCGTTGCTAACGCTCTCCAACCTTTTATATATATATACTCCTATCCAGCCTACCTTCACTTAGTAGGCCAGAACAACATTAGAACTTTACTAACCCCTTGCATGCCATCTATTCTTTTACAACCCATTCACAACCCTGCACCCAATGGTCGTCGGTGCGAGGCTAGCCGCCTCACCAGTAACTAACTTCTATTGCCATACTTCCAGATAAATGTGGCAGAGTTAGCAACCCAGTCTCCACCACATCCAGCAAACCCTACAATTAACAACCAACCGAGTAAAACCAGCTAGCCAAGGCACCTTCGGTTTTGGTATTAAGGACACCCACATCTGTCTCATACACAGAGGGTTATTACAAACACTGGTGATATGGCATGCCCTTAGCCACAGCCGCCGGACGACTATCACAGAGAGAGGGCGCCCAGCTACCCCTTTTTACCCACCCGAGGTGGGAGACCCCCACCCCCGCGGAGGTATACCTGACCCCCTGTTTTGACTTCTGAGTCATTGCCAGGTAGCACAGGAATTCTGCCTATCAATGAACTAACCATGCATGACTAACACCTTTACTAACCTCTATTAACTCACAATAAACCATTTACCTTTCTTGCATACTCTGATCACTAAATTAGCACCTCAGCTATACCATAGAATGAAGATTGAACAATGTAAGAGAGACGCTCCTATCACAGCTGTCCCCATCCTCCTCGCAAAGTAGATCCAGTCTCTCTCCCCTAAATACTTCCAGTATAGCCAAAATAGTACCTCTTACTAAGGCTCAGTTATATTAAAATATGAAGGCTTCCTATAGCCATGTGCCACAACAGTAATCACCATCTTACCTAGTCCCCATATCTATTGAGAGCTCAAATAAGTCCATAAGACTCAAGATCCCTATTGTCTACAGGGTCCAGAACCGAGCCTATAAACCTAGCTCCCGCCCCCAGTCAAATCAGTTGAAAGCTAGACACCAACCAGTGGTCACTACCCTGAAGTTAACCTCTAGCTCTGCCCTTGTGTTCGTTCCGGAGTTGAGAGATTCCAGAGCCGGCAGACTCCGTGGCAGATTTGGATAGAAGGACCTGTCCACGTATTTGAGAAATTCACACATATGGACCCCCTGGACGGCCGCGGAACCAGTCGTTAGCCCCCAACATCATGGACGCAAGATAACCAGGACCAGACCCATCAGATACTACCCAAGATTCCCTTTATCAGTACTACATTGTTACAGTGCTGTTTAGAGATTCACTTATTAATATTTCTACGAAGTGGCTATCTCTTGCCCCAGTATAATTCATATAACCATTCAATTAGGAAGTGCTAAGCGTATCAGTGTTCATTAATTAACAGGCGATACTAACTCTCGTAATCAACCATATACCCAGATATTATTACCTAGAAGTGAAACCCTGGTGATATCTGAATGTTCGCCCACTGATTTGCGTTCTATGTATTTCTGAGACAAGAATATAAAACTTAGATCAGTATCCCCTGAGGTTACTAGAATTCCCGTGCTCTAAAATACAATGTGGCTAATCTAGTCTGTGAACTACTACTTGTGCACCAGAGCTACCAGTAATAAATCTAACAGTGAATATGATTCTATAAGTAACATTGATGGTCTTCGGTATATAAACCTGTTGAATTAAAGCCAGTGATCAGAAGATTAATACCTGAACGTTGGAAGTGGGAGACTAGGCTCCATCCAGATCCACTTATGCTAGTGAAGTTCAATTTTATTATATTGTCTTGCACGAGTATTCTGCAGTGGTATATCAATAAACGTGATCGTGTAACTTGTTACCATGTGTTTCTTTGTGTTCTCTATTCCTCATATCTTGTATTGTGCATGCAGCCTTATATACCCAGTCATTTAGAACACACATTACCCAAGTTAATCCTGTAGAAAAACAGGGCATAACATTGGCGGCAGCGGTGGTTCTTGATTCGGATAAAAGGTTGCATTACACTGCAAGTTTGGAACAGTAGAAGCATGGCAACATCGCAAAATTGGCAGCCACTCACACACATTCCCAAGTATGATGTAAACACATATGATATTGCCACTTACTTAGACATAATAAAACCAGTGTTAGATGTGGCACTTCAAAATGACCGCGAAAAAATCGCCGTTGCATTATTGCACATTATGCAGTTGGGAAAAGCCGTTTCCCAAATTGCTAAACAGGTAACACCAGAGAGTACCTGGAACCAGTTTCGATCCCTCGTGATCCGGACCTTAGGGCCACTTTTGGGTTCCCTCGTCGCCCCAAAAATAATAAAAATCAACGAGATCAAGTATGAAGAGGATATAAATGTGACCCTCATACAACTCTACAGATACGTGAGGACCACGTATAGCTCTGAAGATGACGAGCAACAAAATGAACTCTTATTCACCGCATTATTAAACATCCTCCCACCCAACATCACCGCCCATCTCAACCCGTATGGCTCATTCGAAGACCATATGCTCTCCATCAGAGAAGAATGCCTACTCAGTTCGATGAATTCCCCCACCAACCCTCCGCAGTCCCCCCAACAAGTCCCGTTTTCTAGCTATGCCTACCTATGTACCAAAACATGTTTTCCCCATGCCCCCAGAGATGTTCAGCTATTCCACAAACAACAAAATTCCCCTTGTGACAGTTTTCCGTCAGTAGCTCCCTTCCACCCCCACACAATTCACACCCCTAGAAAACTTCAAAACCCCACACTTGACTCGCCCTCTCATGTCAAACAAACTCACCAGTCTCAGATAACCTCTAACCAGACCATGACTGCCACCAAGAAAATTCCCCAAATTCGTCCTGTTAACAACCCCAAATCAATACATCAGTCCTCTACCAATAACCCCTGTTCTACACCTAACTCTTCCCCCACCAACCCTCCGCAGTCCCCCCAACAAGCCCCGTTTTCTAGCTATGCCTACCTATGTACCAAAACATGTTTGCCCCATGCCCCCAGAAATGTTCAGCTATTCCACAAACAACAAAATTCCCCTTGTGACAGTTTTCCGTCAGTAGCTCCCTTCCACCCCCACACAATTCACACCCCTAGAAAACTTCAAAACCCCACACTTGACTCGCCCTCTCATGTCAAACAAACTCACCAGTCCCAGATAACCTCTAACCAGACCGAGACTGCCACCAAGAAAATTCCCCAAACTCGTCCTGTTAACAACCCCAAATCAGTACATCACTCCTCCCTCAATAACCCATGTCCTATGCCTAACTCTGCCCCCACTAATCCTCCCCAGTCCCACATAACCTTTAACCAGACCGAGACTGACACCAAGAAAATTCCCCAAATTCGTCCTGTTAACAACCCCAAATCAATACATCAGTCCTCTACCAATAACCCCTGTTCTACACCTAACTCTTCCCCCACCAACCCTCCGCAGTCCCCCCAACAAATCCCGTTTTCTAACTCGCTCACCTCTCACCACCCTGACCCTCCCACACGCGCCGTTAATCCTCCCCTCACGCGTGACGACCTAGGGACCCAACCATGTTCCCCCCTTCCCCCAGAAATGCTCAGCTATTCCCCCACCAGCAAAATTTCCCTTGTGACAGTTTTCCGTCAGTAGCTCCCTTCCACCCCCCTACAATTCACACCCCTAATAAACTTCAAAACCCCACACTTGACTCACCCCCTCATGACAGACAAACCCACCAATCCCATATAGCCTCTAAACAAACCGTCACTGCCACCGACACACCCCACCACTCTGATCCTCCCACACGCGCCGTTAATCCCCCCCTCACGCGTGACCCCCACCAAAGTGATTTCCCCCCCCTCATGCGTACCGAACACCTGCTCACCAGTCGGTCCCCCACAATCATGAGCCCAGCTAAACTTTCAACCTCCACCAATTCCCACCCTCCCAGCCTAACCTCTCACGACCACATTCAGAACGAACAATCACCCCCGTACATAACCCCTACCTCCTCTTTCCCCCCTATATTACCCCCCTCTTCACCGTTACCCCACCCGCTCCAAATTCCACCCCCAAAGATCCCGCTCGACAAAATACCACTCCCAGCCCAATCCAACCACAAAACTTTTTCCACCTTGGTTAAACCCCAAAATACTCTCTCTCTCGCCCCAAACAACATAATCAACCTCTCAACTTCAACCACTCCTCGAAATCCCATCCATGTCTCTCCCGAAAATAAAATCAGTCCAAATTCAACCCTTCTCAAACCACAACCCTGCCTGCCCAGATCCCCCCCCCCCCCCCCCCCCCACCATCTCCCTATCAAATACCCACACCCCAAACCTCCAAACCACCCGATCATAGTAAACTCTCAACCTCCAGCCTTACTCACCCTTTCCCAAACCCCACTCACGACCACAACTCTCTACACAATTCAACCCCTCCCCAGCACCAACCTCTTCCGCAACAACAACCCCGACTCGACCTAAACCCCCCCTATCACTACCCCCGACGGAGACTATTTAAACCTCCCTCCAAAACTGGCCCTGGGCCAGCTCTCACCCAGACCCACATTCCGAACAGCAAACCTGACGGTATATCCACCCCGCCCTTCCAAAGTGAAAGTGAAACCCCAAGGTCAAAGCCACAACCACCACCACCACCCCTATTACCAGACTGTCACCCAGACTAACGGCGATCCTAAATAACCCCGCCTGATGATGATGAGGATACTATTGTACTTAATTTTGTTTTGTTTTGATTGTTTTCAATTCCTAAGCGATTGGGCATGATTCTATAAATTTACATGTTTTCCATATACTGTATATTATATTTTTCTTCCCTTAGTCATACTACTTTTCTTGTTAACCTACACTTTTCTGACTATCTTTTAAATTTGTTTTATACATTGTTAAACACTTTACCTTCACCTGTAAAACGTTCTTCCCCTCAATATAAAACATCGTCGAGCGACTCAAGTCCCACGACAAACATCTACCTTCCCACCAGGACCGCCAGAGGTAGAATAATCAACAGACCCATCAGATTTAAAGACAGTTATACAAAAATAACACCCCGTTCTGACACTAAAGACCCACACAACACACACTCCCTCCTTCCCACACCTCACTCCGACCCCCACGGGGGAAAACTACAAACCATTCATACGAAAGGTTAAAGTAAAAAAAAACACTGGACACTTACGTCTACAACGCCCACCTCAAGCCCGGGCAACCGCCCGTCACAACACAGATGACACATTCTTACAGGTATACATTGACCTACAAAAGAAATCTGACCGTCGCTCTCTTGCTTGGTGGAACCTTCTAAATACCCTCAAAATTACCCACCATGACTATGCTTCTTTTTACTTCACCCTTGAGGCTCGAGGACGAGCCTATAATGAAGGAGAGGGAAGTAAAATGCCCCAGAACGAGAAGCCCACCACAGAAGCCACGAACGAACACCACACAGAAACACCCAAAAAAAGGTCCACAGAACGAAAGGACCAGCTGACCGAGCCAGCTAATTCAGACAGGCCCAAGTCCGCAGGGCTAAGCAGCTCCAGGCCGCACCTATATACCCCTTCTAAACTGACCATTTTTCCACACCTCACATACACTACCCCCTCGTGTCCTACACTCCTAACTACAAAGATGATGAACAGGAATATACATTCATATTAAAAACACCCATGCCCTGTCCCTACGTTGAGCCAATGCCAACACATCAGACAGCCATAATTATATCTATGTATGTTCTTACATCCGAGAAGTAGATGTTATATATCTTAGAAGTTAAAACACCCACGCCTGTCCCTAGACCTCGTATATCATTTCCCATGACGAGTATAGATATATGTAACCCGTGCTCAGTCGCCCCCTTGCATTGTTCCTCTAGTAACTAAGTGTCTCTATAATATTAACTCCCACCAGTATTGATAAGACATAGCGGCACTGTCCTTGTGTCGTATTGTGCCAAGTACAGATCAACCAGGTTTCATCACCTTATTAGGACGACGACTATAATGTCGTCGTTCATCAATGTATGCAATCCTTAGTTAAGTATTAATATTAACATTCCCTAACATCTTGTCTTGCCAGACTAAGCTTTCTGAAGACCCATCGCCCCATAAATCTATGTATTCAATCCTTAGGTTAAGTATCTTTATCCGCCATTGTGTTCACCTTTTTCCATTTACTTTTCCACAATTGCCATACGTCTTCCACTTGCCTCCTTCGTATCCACAGTCCACACTACGCCAATTTGCTTCGTGTCATGCACCCCTTACCCCAACCAGAGATTGTATAGATAACCTTGTTACCAGTATCTGTCATAAGTACCTCGAAACAATAACTAAGTACCCCTATGAACTGCCGCTTTTTTGGTATATATATTTCATAGAAAACGCAGTTCCCAGGGCCAACTAATAGTATCCATAACCCCTCGTCCTGACGAAGAATAATACACCATGTTTTTCCCCACAGTCAAGCACACACCTACAGTTCACCTCTTTTTCCGCACCCCCAGCCCCACAGTCTACATAATTCTATCTTTTCCAGACTCATATACCACTCCATAGTTGCATTCCCCGGTAGCATTTGGCTAACGTACTTTCACTGCCTTTTCAAACTCCAATATCAACTGCAGCCTAATGCCACCCCCACGCCAAGAGACCTTAGGGTCAAATTCCCCTATAGCCCCCCTGAACTCCTCCCCTCTCATTATAAGACCCCGTGCTTCTCTACTCTTGTCCGACCTAGCCTCTCTCTCATACCTCTTGAAGATCCTTGAATTGTCCGTTGCTAACGCTCTCCAACCTTTTATATATATACTCCTATCCAGCCTACCTTCACTTAGTAGGCCAGAACAACATTAGAACTTTACTAACCCCTGCATGCCATCTATTCTCTTACAACCCATTCACAACCCTGCACCCCATGGTCGTCGGTGCGAGGCTAGCCGCCTCACCAGTAACTAACTTCTATTGCCATACTTCCAGATAAATGTGGCAGAGTTAGCAACCCCGTCTCCACCACATCCAGCAAACCCTACAATTAACAACCAACCGAGTAAAACCAGCTAGCCAAGGCACCTTCGGTTTTGGTATTAACGACACCCACATATGTCTCATACTCAGAGGGTTATTACAATCACTGGTGATATGGCAAGCCCCTAGCCACAGCCACCGGACGACTATCACAGAGAGAGGGCGCCCAGCTACCCCTTTTTACCCACCCGAGGAGGGAGACCCCCACCCCCGTGGAGGTATACCTGACCCCCTGTTTTGACTTCTGAGTCATTGCCAGGTAGCACAGGAATTCTTCCTATCAATGAACTAACCATGCATGACTAACACCTTTACTAACCTCTATTAACTCACAATAAACCATTTACCTTTCTTGCATACTCTGATCACTAAATTAGCGCCTCAGCTATACCATAGAATGAAGATTGAACAATCTAAGAGAGACGCTCCTATCACAGCTGTCCCCATCCTCCTCGCAAAGTAGATCCAGTCTCTCTCCCCTAAATACTTCCAGTATAGCCAAAATAGTACCTCTTACTAAGGCTCAGTTATATTAAAATATGAAGGCTTCCTATAGCCATGTGCCACAACAGTAATCACCATCTTACCTAGTCCCCATATCTATTGAGAGCTCAAATAAGTCCATAAGACTCGAGATCCCTATTGTCTACAGGGTCCAGAACCGAGCCTATAAACCTAGCTCCCGCCCCCAGTCAAATCAGTTGAAAGCTAGACACCAACCAGTGGTCACTACCCTGAAGTTAACCTCTAGCTCTGCCCTTGTGTTGTTCCGGAGTTGAGAGATTCCAGAGCCGGCAGACTCCGTGGCAGATTTGGATAGAAGGACCTGTCCACGTATTTGAGAAATTCACACATATGGACCCCCTGGACGGCCGCGGAACCAGTCGTTAGCCCCCAACATCATGGACGCAAGATAACCAGGACCAGACCCATCAGATACTACCCAAGATTCCCTTTATCAGTACTAAATTGTTACAGTGCTGTTTAGAGATTCACTTATTAATATTTCTATGAAGTGGCTATCTCTTTGCCCCAGTATAATTCATATAACCATTCAATTAGGAAGTGCTAAGCGTATCGTGTTCATTAATTAACAGGCGATACTAACTCTCGTAATCAACCATATACCCAGATATTATTACCTAGAAGTGAAACCCTAGTGCTATCTGAATGTTCGCCCACTGATTTGCGTTCTATGTATTTCTGAGACAAGAATATAAAACTTAGATCAGTACCCCCTGAGGTTACTAGAATTCCTGTGCTCTAAAATACGCGTGTCTAATCTAGTCTGTGAACTACTACTTGTGCACCAGAGCTACCAGTAATAAATCTAACAGTGAATATGATTCTATAAGTAACATTGATGGTCTTCGGTATATAAACCTGTTGAATTAAAGCCAGTGATAAGAAGATTAATACCTGAACGTTGGAAGTGGGAGACTAGGCTCCATCCAGATCCACTTATGCTAGTGTTGTTTAATTCTATTATATTGTCTTGCACGAGTATTCTGCAGTGGTATATCAATAAACGTGATCGTGTAACTTGTTACCATGTGTTTCTTTGTGTTCGCTATTCCTCATATCTTGTATTGTGCATGCAGCCTTATATACCCAGTCATTTAGAACACACATTACCCAAGTTAATCCTGTAGAAAAACAGGGCATAACACAATTAATTACCCATACAGAGCCACACATATTCACAACCCTACTACCTCTTAATCATGCGTTTTTATATAATTACACCTGCATACCACCTCCAAATTACGGTTACATAATCACCTCAATAACGATTGAATGTACAGTCTCTCAGCCTATGCCCGAGAGGGAGTAGATGGAATATAGAAAGAAAAAACAAAATCTGGACCAGACCCCACCCCGCTACACTACATGTATTGTATATTTACGTTCTTGTGTTCCAACTCATTTTGTGAAATTTGACTCTTGCTATCATAAATTCGGTACTTGCTCTCTCACACCCTCAGTCAGGCCACCACAAGACTACGTAGCAATTAACCTCACGCTCTCGTCCCCTCTTCGTGTATTTATCCCTCTCCTCTTCTCCTTTGTTCCTTTTCCCTCATCTCCCATTTTATTGCCACTCTCTCTCACCTTTTCTACCTTCCCCCTTACGTGCCTCTGTTTGCTCTCTATGTCGCTTCCCCTTCTCTTCTCTGGCCATTTCCGCGTCATTAGCCTTGGTTCGACTGTTTTTCCTACCTTCTCCCTCGATCTAGCTCTTGCTCTCTCTCTCTCGCTCTGTGTGTGTGTGTGTGTGTCCTTTTCTTCTTCTCCTCTGTGTGTATATATATATTATATATATACCTCACACTCTGTGGCTTCACCCCTTTCGAAGACCATAACCTTGCTCTTCCCCGCATTTACCTTCAGATTCCTTTTTTCGCACACTGTTCCAAATACATTAACCAGACCCTGCAACTCCCATTCATTATCGCTCATCAGAACTGTATCATCAGCAAACAGCAGTACAGGCAGCTTCCACTCATTTCCCTCACTTGTCAGCGATACACCAACATCCACTGCTTTTTCTTGTATTTCTTTCATGACTCCATCCATATATACAGTAAACAACCACGGAGACATCACACACCCCTGTTTCAACCCAACATTCAAGTCAAAGAACACGCTCTGCTCATAAATATATATATATACATATAATGAATGGGAGTTGCAGGGTCTGGTGAATGTGTTTGGAACAGTGTGTGAAAAACGGAATCTGAAGGTAAATGCAGGGAAGAGCAAGGTTATGGTCTTCAAACGGGTGAAGCCACAGAGTGTAAGGTGAATTTGAACGGTCAGGCTCTGTAGATTGTCAGCTCATTTAAGTATCTGGGCAGTGTGTTGAGTAAAGATGGGACTATGGATGAAGAAGTACAAAGGAGTACAAAGGAGTACAAAGGAAATCAAGCAACAACATATCTAGTGACCCTTCTAGGTTACTTGTCCTCCAAAACACTGAGGATCAAGTGTCCAAACAGTGGTTTAGAGTGGGTAAGGGAACATTGGAAAGGGAATTACTGCCCTGGAACTACTGTCCGTGGCAGGATTAGGAAGTTAGTAGAGGACAGATGGGTTAGTAACTGAGGGGGGATAAAATAAAGTTATTCATTTACAAACGCAGTCAGTCGCGGGTTTGATGAGAGATATTTGTCTAGGCGGAGTTTAATGAATCAACGTGATGCAGTCTATAACGTTTCGGGAAGCCCATTCCACAAGTTGACAACTCGATTGAAGAAGAAATTCTTAGATTCGTGCGAGTTAAAAGATTTACCAATAATTTTGCAACCGTTTCCCCGCGTGTAATTAGATTGGTCGATAGTGAAGTACTTACTACAGTTCATATTGTCGATGCCTTTGATGATTTTGAACACTTGAATTAAGTCACCTCTTAATCTGCGCTGGGTTAAAGGAAATAGATTTAATTCTCTAAGACGCTCTTCGTATGGTTTGTTCTTTAGGCTAGGTATCATTTTGGTAACTCTACGTTGAACTCGTTCTAGCTTGTTTATATCTTTTTGGTAATAAGGGCACCAGGATTGAACGCAGTATTGAACGCAGTATAAGTGCGGGAGAGGGTGCAACAGGAGAAGAGGGTTGTAGGAATGCTGAAAGCAGTAACAAGAAATAGGGTGAGCAGTATGGAAGTGAAGAAGTCCTTGCATGACAGCATGGTAATCCGAACACTGACTTAAGGAAGCGAAGCATGGACGTTTAACCTCTGAAGAGCGCATGGGGGTAATTAGACACCTCTCCCTGTGCGCATGTATTTGAGGTGTTTCAGTCACTAAAATATTCATTGTACCATTAATAGCATTAATACTTATCCATATGTGCATATTATGGGTTGATTATAAAAGTATTAACCTGAAACAACAATGAAACGAGTGAAAACAGCGTTTGGATGGTCAAAATCAGAGATATAGCCCGCGAGTTGTATAATGTATGGGTGAGGCAAGCTGCTTTCCCGCCAATTTCCCCCAAGGCCACTGAGACACAGTCGATCGATACTCTCTCTCTCTCTCTTGCATTCGCTTGCTATCAGTGATGACCAAACCCTGCAACCGGATTTCTAATGTTAGCACGAAAATATAACTCAGAATAAGGGAATAACAGGGAAAATAGGTGATAACTGAAGGAGAGGAAGAAAGTGGGGAAGGAGGGGAGGTAGAGGACTGAGATTTTGCATGGCCCAGGGGCCAAAAAAAAAAAAAATAATAATAAAAAAAAATTAAAAAAACAAAAAAAATCTATGTCAAAAGTTGATTTTTTTTTTCTCTGACTCTTAAGAGTCTCCCCGCAGTCCGTCGGGGGAACTCTTAAGAGTCTCCCCGCAGTTCCCAGGTTAAGAAGAGACCCAGACCAAGAGTGAGAGGGGTGGAAATGAGTTACTTGAAAAGTGTGTCAGGAATATGCTTGAGGTGGGTCTACGGAGGAAACTAAAAAATAAATGAATATATATATATACATGGAGGGATAGACAGACGAATGAGGAAGTTAGAAGGAGGTGTGGTGGGGAGGTAGATGAGCTGGAAAGTGTGAAAAGGAACACCTTGAGATGGTTCGGCTAACGTGTGGGAAGCGAGAAAATGACTAAGAAGGTGTACAAGAGCAAGGCGGAAGGAAAGAGAGGGAGAGGTAGACCGAAAGAGAGGTGGAAGGATGGAGTGAGGAAGTATATGGATGAAGGCGGTGCTGGTTGGGAGTACAAAGGAGTACAAAGGAAATCAAGCAACAACAGCTCTAGTGACCCTTCTAGGCTGCTTGTCCTCCAAAACACTGAGGATCAAGTGTCCAAACAGTGGTTTAGAGTGGGTAAGGGAACATTGGAAAGAGAACTACTGCCCTGGAACTAATGTCCGTGGCAGGACTAGGAAGTTAGTAAAGGACTTAGGAATAACTTGGGTTAGTAACTGAGGGGAGGATAAAATAAAGTTATTCATTTACAAACGCAGTCAGTCGCGGGTTTGATGCGACATATCTGTCTAGGCGGAGTTTAAATGAATCAACGGTGCTGCAGTCTATAACGTCTCGGGGAAGTCCATTCCACAAGTTGACAACTCGATTGAAGAAGAAATTCTTAGATTCGTGTGAGTTAAAAGATTTACCAATAATTTTGCAACCGTTTCCCCGCGTGTAATTAGATTGGTCGATAGTGAAGTACTTACTACAGTTCATATTGTCGATGCCCTTGATGATTTTGAACACTTGAATTAAGTCACCTCTTAATCTGCGCTGGGTTAAAGGAAATAGATTTAATTCTCTAAGATGCTCTTCGTATGGTTTGTTCTTTAGGCTAGGTATCATTTTGGTAACTCTACGTTGAACTCGTTCTAGCTTGTTTATGTCTTTTTGGTAATAAGGGCACCAGCATTTAACGCAGTATTCCAGAAGAGGGCGGACTAAGGAATTGTAAAGGGTTAGGATAACGTCTTTGGATTTATGCTCAAATGACCTGCCTATAAAGCCAATTATTTTGTTTGCCTTCTTAACAACTTCTGAACATTGTTGACTCAGTTTTAGGTTACTCGATATTGTTACTCCCAGATCGGTTTCTCTGTTTACATTCTTAAGCTGAGTGCCATTCATCGAATAGTTTGCTTTCTCATTTAGGTATCCGATATGTAGTACTTTACATTTATCCGCATTGAAACTCATTTGCCAAATTTGGGCCCAATGTGATAATTTATCTAGATTGTGTTGCATATCGTCAACTTGATCTTTTGAGAGTACGCTATTTGCAATTTTTGTATCGTCAGCAAATTTTGAGATTGTACAGGTGAGACCCTCATCTATGTCGTTGATGTAAATTAGAAAGAGAATTGGTCCTAGTACCAATCCCTGGGGTACCCCGCTACTTACATTGGTCCATTTAGATGCCTTACCGTTTATGACTACTCTTTGCTTTCTGTCGCTGAGCCAATTTTCTATCCATTTCAACACACCGTCTTGTATTCCATGCGCTTTTAGTTTTAGCAGTAAACTTTTGTGGGGAACTTTGTCAAAGGCCTTTTGAAAATCAAGGTATATAATATCTACAGCTTTACTCTCATCGTAGAGGTTGAGGATATCGTGGAAGAAGTCTAAGAGGTTTGTTAAACAGGAACTTTTTTTACGAAAGCCGTGTTGAGTATCTTTAAGTATGTTATTTTCCTCTAAGTGATTTACGAGTCTGTCTCTTATGACCGTTTCTAGCATTTTACATACAACTGAGGTTAAGCTAATTGGACGATAGTTACTGGGTAGGGATTTGCTGCCTTTTTTAATATCGGTGTTACGTTGGCTATCGTCCACTGATCAGGCATAGTTCCAGACTGCAAGGATTTATTGAATAGTAATGTCAGTGGTTTGGAGAGCTCATCCTTAGCTTCCTTTAGAACTCTAGGCGAGATTGTATCAGGTCCAGGCGTTTTATTTACCTTGAGTTTATCTAAACAATTCAATACTTCTCTCTCTGTAACGGTGATATTGCTTAGAACATCTGAATTATCAATCTGAATCGGCGATGGTGTAGGGATATCACTGAGGTCTTCTGTTGTAAAAACTGATGCAAAGAAGGTATTGAGGGCATTACTCATTTGTACTTCGTCTTTGGTGTATTCTCCATTTTCATCGACTAACGGTCCAACAGTTGAAGTAACTACTTTTTTCTTTCTGATATAACTATAGAATTCTTTCGGGTTTGTTTTACTTTGATTCGCAATATGTAACTCTAGGGTGTTTTTACTTTGCTTAATTAACTTTTTGGCTTTGCGTTGTAGCTCTACAAATTTCACCCGTTCTTCGTCATTTTGTGAGGATTTTAATCTACCATTAGCAAATTTTTTAGCAAGCAGGCAGTTTGAAATATCTTTATTTCATCGACTGACTTGGGACAGATGTGCATGGGGGCGGTTCGTTTGTGGCCACACCTTCGAGGATCACAGCGTCATGCAATATATATATATATATATAGATAAATATATATATATATATATATATATATACAGTATATAATATATATCTATACTGTATAAATATACTGTATATGTATATACAGTATATATATATATGGCTGGCATTCCATCACTTGACTTGTTTTGTTTCTCTGTCAAAAATCGCTTGAGCACACACACACACATATATACAACCCCCCCCCCCACATACACACACACACATATGCAGGCAGTGTTGTCCGCCTGTGGTCACGCTGATACGCCACCACTAGTACATTCCATCTGCCCGTCTCTGCGCCAGCTGGTCCATGATGTTCTTGCTAGCGGCGCGGAGGTGGTAGTGGGGCAGTTTGGGTTGATCAGGTAGTGTCCAGAGAAATTAGTCCAGTTGATTTTAAAATTTCTTGAGACTTGGTTCAGTTGAGTCACGCAGATATCTGGGTAGGGCGTTAAAGAGAAGAGGTCCTCGTGTCGCAAAGGCGTTCTCTTTGAGCATCTTAACTCTGATGGCTGCTCTGGGGTGTACCTGCTGTATGTGGCAGAGACGGCCCAGTCGTTGATGGATGTGAAAACCTATATTTATGGTTGTTGGTTGTGATGCCAATCAATATTTTGTAGACAAATAAGATGGCGTATCTGTCCCTGCGTCTTTCTAATTAGAAAAACTTGAAAGTTTCCAACCTTCCCCAGTAGTCTAGGTGTTGGACAGCAGAGATTTTATTGGTGAATGAGCGTTGAACTGCTTCGAGTAATTGCTTCTCTCCCACCTTCCATGGGCTCCATAGTTGACAGCAATATTCCAACAGTGAAATGACCAGTGACTTGTAGAGCGTCAGTATGGGGATCGTGTCACGTGTTCGGAAGGTTCATAGGATCCATCCAGCTTGGTTACGAGCTCTCTGCCACATTGGTTATATGCATTCCAAATGTACCATCTCGGCTGAGTGTAATACCGAGATCTTTTATATGATCATTTGTATCAATGCGAGATCTGTCATCTGCTGTGTATGTGTGGATATTCTTATTTCGGTCTGCACTGTAGTTCATATGTTCAAATTTGTTATTGTTAAAGGACAAGTTGTTTTGCTCTGCCCATGAGTAAATTGTAGTGAGATCTGCCTGAAGTAAATCAGCATCTATTGTAAAAGACACACGAGTGTCGTCAGCAAATGAGGCGACAGACGAATGCATGACATGTTTATTCATGTCTGATATGTGCAGCAAGAATAGTATAGGTCCTAGAACTGACCCTTGTGGCACCCCACTAGTAACGATGGATGGCTTGGACATTGCACCACAAACCGCTACAGCTTGTTTCCTGTCAGTGAGGAAACAGTGCAACCACACCCCAAGTTTTCCCGAGATTCCTGAGTCTCGTATCTTGTGGAGGAGTATGCTGTGGTCTACCTTATCAAATGCTTTTGCAAAATCAAAGTAGACCACGTCGATAGTATTTTTATTTTCTAGCTCTTCTATAATTTTTTCATGGTGAGCTAACAGTTGCGAGAGGCATGAGAGGCCAGCCCGAAACCCATGCTGGTCCTTGTTTATTATGTTGTTTTCTTCAAGGTATATGGACATATTTTTAACTATTAGCTTCTCGAGGATTTTCATGACAATATTTGGTTAGAGCAATAGGCCTATAATTTTTAGCTTCACCCCTCGAACCCCCTTTGTGGACTGGTGTAATTTTAGCACAGTTTAATTGTTGTGGTATAATTCTAGAGTCGAGAGAGTTTCTATGCAAAATCTGTAAAGGAGCACTAAGATCTGCTGCGCAATTCTTGAGAAGTGCGGCCGGGAATCGGCCTGGGCCTGCTGCTGCATTGATACCAATTTCCTTTATAGCATTTTCGATATCATTTGTGGTAAATCTAATGTCCGTTAGATCTGGCATGGATATTTTGTGGAAGAAGTCAGTTGGTGAGTCAATTATTTTATCACCTCGAGAGTGGATAAGTCGCCCTCATACTGTAGTCGTAGTATATTGACAATCACCTCAGGTTCGTTCATGGTTTGGCTGTACGCATCTGTCAGTGGACCAACACCCACCCTTACATTTGATTTGTTTGCAGCATACTTATAAAAGTAGTTTGGGTTAGTTTTAATGCAGGACACTGCTTGAAATTCTTTTCTGTGATTTTCTATTTCTACTGAAGTCTTGAGTTTTTCTTCAATAGAGGTAATGTTGGCTTCAATTCGTTGTTTATTTAGTATGCTGGAACTACGCTTCAGCTTCTTTCGTAGGTTCGTTCACTTGCGCATCAGTATCCTACGATCATGTGGTTTATTTTTCTGTGGTGACAATTTTCTAAGGGGTATATATTTTTCAGAAATTTCGAGGCATATTTTCAGTAATGTGTTATATTGGGCCTCGGGACCAGATTTCTTAAACTTTATGGCTCAATCCACTTCACTAAGTTCTCTTTTAAGGTTTTCCCAGCATATAGATTCACTGAGAAAGTTGAGTTGATTGAAGTTCACAGCCATGGGCTCTGCAGGGCTGGGAGTTCTATGCTGTGTGTTGGTAACTATGTTTGTCGCCATTGTAATAATATTGTGGTCCGACAGGTTGGTTTTGTCTACTGTGAGGTTGTGGATCACCTCATCATTGTTGGTCATTACAGTATCCAGTATGTTATTCCCTGCTGTGGATATATTGACGAGTTGATTGAGATAAAACTCTCTTGAAAGACATATAAGTGCTTCTGCTTGATCTCGCATGCCTGCTGCTCCTCCATAGACGCTTTCTGAATCCCAGTTAATTAGCGAGAAATTCCAGTCTCCGGTGACCATAATGGTTGGCATGGGTGTTGGTAAAATGTCTAAAATATCTTTAAATTTTGTTAGTTGATCCATAAACTTACTAGTTGGACATGCTGGGGGTCTATACTGTATAATTATATTGATGTAGATCATACTAATGTTTGTAATGTTTAGTACCTGTACCTCTGTATAGGAATTAGATTCTGATAATAGAACTTTAGTGAGAGCTGCAAGGTGATTTTTTATGTAAGTGATAATACCCCCTTTTTTCTATATCTATTTCAGCTTCTCTTATACTTTGGGCAGGATGCGATTCTTTTAGGGAAACTATGAGAGCATTATCTACTTGTGCTATTTCTGCAAGCAGCTTTACTTTGCCTTTGAATGTGTAGGGTAATAGGCCCGCTATATTGAGTGAAATTATTGTGTGTAGGGTGCTGCTGTTTACCTCTTTCCTTGTTACTGTAGTCCCTGTGATGGAGGGATGCACCACTGAGTCGGATGGATTTTCAGTGCCTGCATTATTTGTTGTTGCACTTTTTGCATTTGCTGCATCTGTTGCACTAAAAAAATGTACCGTGGTATCATTTTTGGGAGACTGATTTACCCAAGTATCTTGTGTTCGTTGAGGTATATTTAACCACGCACTCTATGTTTGGGGATTTGGTGCAGGAATGGCTGAACGAGTAGGTGGTGGTGGGTAAGTGGTTGTTTGTTGCTGCTCTCTACACTGGTCAGATGGATATCGACGAGTGCCCTTCAAATGGAGTCTTTTGCACTCCAAGTTTAAACACTCCCTCCTCTTTTCTGAACCATTATATATAGGTGGGTGTAGGTATTTGCACTTATCACCGAGTTTACATCCCTTTACTGGATCACGACCGTTTATCTTGTACCGGTTACATAGGTTTGGGTGAGCAAAAGGGCAGACACGTCCATTTAGGCCAAATTTACACTGATTAGTTTTGTAGTAGTAGCATCATTTATTTTTCCATTTATCATTTTGAAGATTTCTATTATTTGTTTTATTTGTTATGGGTGATGTGTCACTTTGTTCTTCGGAAAAAGGTTAATCACACTTACCACCGTTTTCAGTGTTTTTTTCAATGTAATTTTCTTGTTGTTGTTTGGCTGTTTAGTCTCACTTTCATTTTCCTTTTCCCTGTCCAGTAAGGTATAGACGAGCGCAAACTGCCGGTCGCCTTGTTCACCCAGCTGTTGTTTAACACATCCCTCACAGGTGTACTGACTCCTTGTGTTCAGAAAATTCACAATGGCATAGACAGGGAGGTGTGTGCAATTGGCATGTATATATTTTTTACACGTTCGGCATTTCAAACACTCTAACAAGCACTGGTTGTTACATGCTAAACAGTTTGTGTCTGCAGGAGGCAAGTTACTTTACAAGTTGCATCGGGGTAGGTCATTCAGAACTGGTTTCCCTCTATCAAAACCTTCTCATTCGGCCATAAGAGAACACTCTGAAGCTTCAGGCCATCCAATACATCCTTCGGATTTCTCCATTCTGCACAAAGCCGTAGACGACACCACACGCCTTCTATCTGAGTCCCTTTAATTTCAAAATCTACGCCCAACCCTGGGCACACACGAGACTTCCACCCCCTTACTTTGCTTCTAAGTATCTTGTGGTATGTTTTCCAGTTTTATTATGTAGGTTCTCTTCCATTAGTTGTATTTTCTTATTAGATATGTCCATATTCTATACTAATTCCTTAACCACACTCTACTTTAGTTTAATGTCTGACTATATAGTTGTTTTCCCCCTTTTGTACTATTTCAATGTGTTTTGCATTATAATTAAAACTTAATTTGTAACACTTTTATATATTTTAGTGCTTAGTGATTTTGTCTGATTCTCTGAATTATTGAATTAGTTTCTTAATTTTCAATTTCCATCTGTAATAATGTTACTCTAGTGGTTTTCTTATATAGTGTCACTGTCTTTCATGCTAATTTATGTATTTCGTACATAACATACATTTTCCGATTTTTCAAAAATCTTTGGTGTTTACAATTATATTTCCGCGACCCCATTCTACTTTAATGCGAACCCGTTTCTACACTTGTTGTTTTCAATATTGTCTCCCCCCTTTCCTACAATTTACTTGTATTTCGTGTTGCCAACCTACTTAACTTTAGTATATAATTTAATTATAATTATAATCATAATTCTCCTACACGTTTTAAATATTAACCATTCGTAATATGCAAATATTTATGTAGGCCCTTTTTGTCTTACTTTAGGCTGAAGATGGCTTGTGTGTAAGCCGAAACGTCCCACAATAAAGATGTTCATCCCAGCGGTGGTTTTTCTATTTATATATATATATATATATATATATATATATATATATATATACAGTATATACAGTATTATACCGAAATAAACTGTACATACCTGTATGATGACTGAGATGACCACTATACCGTTGGAGCCCAGTGTTGCTTCACTCATGTTGCAGTACAGATCCACATTAAACCCGTACAGCTGAATCTGGAAGGACAAAAATTTATATTATCACCAACCCACCAATTGACAACTTGCGAATGTCTTTCTATAAGGAAGTTGGAGACGTATAAATCGATAATTCGCAGAATAACCAGCTATAATGCAGTTTTACTACATTTATAAATACACAAAACCAAATTCTACAGATTTGTTATGCATCAGAAACCTACAGAATTAATGTATTTGTGCTTAATATCGATGTTTATAGGCCAAACTTTCTTATAGCCTGTAACTCGCAAGTGGTCAATTAACTTGCAAATAAACCTAATTAATGAAATCAGTAACACTAATGAATACAAGTGGCGGCACTCCAAGGATACGAACCTAGGATACTCAGATGACATTGCCAAGTTCTATAAACCTTTCAAGGTGCGAGGACGTGTTTCTTCCCTTTTCAATGAACACTCTAAATCACATATTATAATCCTCCCTAAAATATAAAAATCGTCTATTGATTGCCAAAATTATACAAATAAAGACTTGCTGTCAACTGTTTTAATTTCTCCATGACAACTATGATGTTCGTTCCTTATAGCCTATATACTTATTTCTTAGTGGTATTTGTTTTTAATCAATAGCATGTGTAGGCAATTTTAAATTGCTCTTCAACCCGTTCTATGCTATGATAATTTTACCAAGCTTAGGAAGGACCTTTAAGAATTAAATGCTACAAACATCTCAATTAACCCTGGCACTAACAGGTACTTCCTGATCTGAATTAAGTCATATCATTATAGCCAGAGTATATTCAAAAGACATCATCGTATCGGATGGAAAAACTGCCAAGGACAAACAAAATCAGCTCCCGAATTACTTTAGGGAAGATGGGTCGTTTTTCTGGTACCCCTTCTTCCTCATGTTTAGCCCCAAAAGTATTCAGATTTTATAACGTTCGGCCCATTAGTTTGGAGATTTAGACCTTTCGCCTCATTTCTTTGTCAATATTATAACTTTTTGTGTCATTTAGGTGTCGATATTTCCCTGGCGAGCGATAGCGAGCCTGTATTTTAAGAGGAACCGGTCTTCGGCCGTGACATTTTTCTATCAAAGAATGTACAAATATATCTTGAAGGAGGGTGGGGGGGGGGGGGAGTTAAAGTTTGATGGAGGCCTAGGGAGGAAGCTAAAAAAACATGATAAAATGATACATACATGAGGCAATAAATACGCTCATCCTCCCTTAATTAAGCCACAGAAAGGTTAACATATTGTGTTGGTTGGTATCATAATATCTCCTGGTATTTAAGCTATGGAAGATACGACCAGATGATATTCAGACTAATATTGATCTTTATTATTCTTTGATACTGATGGCGTTAGCAATGTCAGCTTTAGTAACACACAAACAATCTCTCTCTCTCTCTCTCTCTCTCTCTCTCTCTCTATATATATATATAAATATATATACATGTATATAGAATATATATCTATAGACATATATACAGGGTGTTCCAGAAATAGCAAATCAGGGATGTATCATGACACATATTGAATGTAAATCACTACAAAGGCCATATAAGCAATATCAATAGTTGTCGAGTTACAGCACCTAACAGGTCTGCTTGATGGGTTTACTCCGGGAATGCTTGGAAATGAAACATTTACCAAGGACAATGTGATTTTAAACAAAATAAAACAGTATTTCCAGTATGACAATAAAATTACAGTAAATGTTCAAAATTCCTTGTAAATGAAACATTTTGCAAGGACAACGTGATGTATTAACAATATAAAACAGTATTTCCAGTATAACAATAACATTTACAGTAAATGTTCAAAATTCCGCCACTCCTTGTCGATGGACGCTTGCAGCGCGTCGCAGAAGTGACTGACGCACACGGTCGAAGACAAGATTGTTTCGTACACGTGCCAGGCTGTCCTCCACACGGCGCCACACATTCCTCACGGTTTGGACGTCTGTAGCGTACACCTCGCCTTTAATGTGTCCCCACAGGTAGAAGTCCAGGGGAGTGATGTCGGAGACCGGGGTGGCCATGACACTGGGCCACCTCGCCCAATCCATCGTCCAGGGAAACCATCATTTAAGTAAGTTGCAATATGGCAATAATGGGCCGGAGCACCATCATGCTGAAACCACATCCTTCTCCGTATTGCTGTAATACAGTGTAATACAGTAATACTGTAAGTGCTGGATTTACGGTCGTTAAGTAATTCGCTGTCCTCTTTGTACAAATGGATTTAAACACATTCCTGAAGACCTCGGAGGTATCGAAAACTATTGAGAATTGCCAAAGGTCATTTCGTAATTTACATTCAAGTATGTCAGGAATACATCCCTGATTTTCGGCACATATTTCTGGAACACGTATATGTAGATATACATTATTCTTTAATACTACGAGGCTGAAAAGAAATGGCAATTTCTGCGTTGGAAATTTTATTATTCAAAGTTTCCAGGTCTCTGATGAGTTTTCGCTGGGTGGCAGGAAGTAGATGAAGGAGATGAGCATTCATGGTGGTACAGGGTTACAATAATGTAACAGATGATACAGGATATACGACGCGTTTCACTGGACAACCAGCATTATCAAGTAAGGAAGGAATGATATAAAAGGTAAACAGGAAGGGTATATATAGAGGGTGAAGGATCAGAGGAGGTGTTTCTCTAACTCGTTGCGTGTGAGGTGAGGGTGGTTGGGGGTGAGATAGTGGTCTTTGATGGCTCCAGCCTGAAGGTGAAGAGTTAACCGACGTGAAAGACGAGTCTGCGTCATACCAATATAGGAATGAGGTCCACAGTCCTCATAATTACAGGTATGTTGGTAAATGACGTGATCGTCGGTCATCGGGCTCTTTATCGTGGTGGAGGCTGGTTTGTTGCGGAGAACGAGGTTGGAGGTCTTGGGGGATTTGTAATAAATTATTAATTTGATTTTGTTTTCCGGGTTGGTTGGGTGGACATGCTTGGAGATTATTTCTTTTAAGACGGCCTCGTCATTTTTGTGTTCAGAGGACATGTAATTGCGGTAGAAGATCTTAATTTCATTGGGGGGGTCCCGATGACCCGATGACCGACGATCACGTCATTTACCAACATACCTGTAATTATGAGGACTGTGGACCTCATTCCTATATTGGTATGACGCAGACTCGTCTTTCACGTCGGTTAACTCTTCACCTTCAGGCTGGAGCCATCAAAGACCACTATCTCACCCCTAACCACCCTCACCTCACACGCAACGAGTTAGAGAAACACACCACCATACTCGATAAAGAAAGTGACCCAAGGAGATTACCTATACTCGAAGCTTTATATATCCAAGCCTTACATCCCAACATCAACAACCAAACTCTGGACCTTCAGTTCCTTCCTTCTGCCAAAAGGCACTACCCTACAGGACCTAACACCCCTCCTCGCCCCCCGCACCCCTTGACGCAGCCCCCCGCGCTACCTCCTTCAGCTTCGTCTTCTGCAGGCGCCACACAACTTAGGCCACGCCCCTCGACACGCAGCCAATCAGCTTCGACCCCACCTACTGACCACCATCCCGCATCCAGTGCGCATGCGCGAAGCGGTTAAACCCTTTCTCTCTCCTAATTTACGCTTCCACCAATAGCAGACTTTTGCCCCCTGTTTTCCGCCTCCTTCTGATCCTCCACCCTCTATATATACCCTTCCTGTTTACCTTTTATATCATTCCTTCCTTACTTGATAATGCTGGTTGACCAGTGAAACGCGTCGTATATCCTGTATCATCATGTACATTTATGTAACCCTGTACCACCATGAATTTTGCTCATCTCCTTCATCTACTTCCTGCCACCCAGCGAAAACTCATCAGAGACCTGGAAACTTTGAATAATAAAATTTCCAACGCAGAAATTGCCATTTCTTTCAACCTCGTATGTATTAAAGAAAATGTATTACCTGGCTTTACTAACATACATATATATATATATATAAAATCTAACAGTTGATATTATGTTTGGATTCTACTCAGTTAATATTAATCTTATTGTATAATGTGTAGTTTGACTTTTGTGTGTGTGTAGTGTGTGTGTTATGTTTAAATGTATTTCAAAATAGCATTTACTATACTGTATATGGTTTCGACTAGCAAAGTAGAAAAATCACGATATAAATATAAACAGTAAATCACTACAACCAACAACATACTTCCAGCCCGCCGATTAGAAAGCCGGTGTCACACGAGCGTTTTTTCCGACCATTATCGATGAGCAATTTTGTTCCTGTACTATTTTGAGGCTTTTTCGCACTGGAATCGGAAACTAGATCGCAGATAGATTATGTAGGTAGTTTAACTCATATGGAACTTGAATATTAAAGCCGCCAGACTACACTTGACAGAATAAATTGCCGGAAGAAGCGCTCGTGTGACACCTTTTAAGGGGAGATGTGTTTTTTTTTTTATAATTAATTCATGATTTTTTTTATTTCTTAGCTTCCTTGCTAGACTTCATCCAGCTTAGAAAAACACACCTTTACGGTACATTTGTAAATTTGTCAGTAGAAAAATGTCCTGGTCGATGGCCGAACCTGTTCTTCTTAAAGTTTCAGGCTCGCTATCGCTCGCCAAGAAAAAATCGACACCTAAATGGCATGAAAGGTCTTACAATTGACAATGAAATGGGGTGAAAGGTGTTAAAATCACCAAACTAATGGGCCGAACGCCTTATAATCTCAACACAAATGGGGCATTAGACGAGGGAGGAAGGGGACCAGAACAATTACCCATCTCCCCTTTAAGCAGCCAACAGTCCACTTATTAATTCACTTTGATAACTTTCCAATCTGATTAATTAAAGACAGATTGGTACTGTCAGAAGCGTTAATGGTCTCAGCTGATGGCATAATGAGGCGATGGAACATATGCTCTCTCTCTCTCTCATCATTAGACGATTTTATACAACTTAGGAAGGAGCTGTGGGAATTAAAGGGGGAAAGACTATCTCAATTAATCCTCTGACTTCCATATACCCTTCCTAATCTGAATATAATCGTCTGATAATACCCATAAAACAAAAGAGGAATGCGTTTTTTTGGTTCCCCTTCTTCATGTTTTTTCCCATTATTTTTCATATTTTAAGACGTTCGGCTTATTGGTTTGGCAATTATAAGATCTTTCGCCACATTTCTTTGTCAATATTAAGACTTTTCGTGCTAGTTAGTTGTGCATTTTTTCCTGGCGAACGATAGTGAGCCTGTAATTTTGGAAGAACCGGCCTTCGGCCGAAACATTTACTACCGAAAAATGTACAAATTTATCTAGAAAGGGATATTGTGAGCATTCAAGAGTAAACAAAGTGAAATTTACCTATAATCTCACAAGAATTAACTTACTTTTATTGGTTGATAGGGATAGATAGCTCAATGATAGTGGTAGGAATAGATAGAAGGTATAGTGGCCACTAAGAGATAAGAATTAGGATGACTTAGCAGGAAACAGGTGGTTGTATCGGAACGGCTAGAAGGAGATGTTCTCGAGGTCGTAGCTAAAGCGATTCTAGTTTGTCTTGGACTCTTGGTGCGAGGGACCCTCAGTTCCCGAAAATGACGCATGCGCAGTTATCTTATCTACCAATGCGTCATTTAACTAACTACAAGATATACCGGATTTATTATAATGACAACCCGATATAGTAATGGATAATAAACCCATAAAGACTTAATACTAAATAGTACATATCTTTTATAAAGATATATAACTTAACCTAATACTGGCGCCTAATTTGAACTTCCAGTATTTGTACTTAGCCTAAACTGTCGAGTTACTTACGAGTCTCGACACATTCCCACCACCAATATATACATTATCTACAATAATCCCGCAGCGATGTTAGATCTCCAAAGCTGTGAAGAGCTTACAGCGGCTCGGCGAAGAGGTGATCTTCCAACAGGATCGTTACTGGCAGATGGTCCAGCGACCGCTGGTGACATAGGGGTGGAGTCGTGAGAGCTAACACCATCACCAGTGACCGCCGGTTGAGGGATCGAAATGCTTTCGATTTCCTGTTCCAGTGGATACAACTTGACGATGGGTCGAGTGGTCAGACTAGTTTTTGTCCTAATCTGGACCACTCTAACCAGATCATCTCGTCCTGGGTATAGTTTAACTACCCTACCAAGTTTCCAAAGGACACGAGGTCCCTCGTCATGTATAAGAACGATGTAATTTACCTTTGGCCATACACTGCTTGATGAGCCTATTTTATTCTTATAGGCTTCTCGTAATGATGCCAAGTATTCACTAGACCAACGCCTCCATAGGTCCCGGATCAATTTATTGATGTAATTGTACATGCATGTAATTGTACCTGGTAGAAAGTCTAGAGTAGACGAGGGAGTCAGGGGGAAAGAAGGAGTGGCTATTATTGTGAAGGAGGGATTGAGAGAGTTTACAAAAGAGTGGAGAGAGGTGTCATCAAGGCTAATGTGGGTGAGAATGCGGTTTAAGGGTAAAAGGTGGGTTTTTGTAAGTGCGTATGGACCAGGAAGTGAAAGAGAGTTAGACGAGGTAGAGGGTTTCTGGGAGGATTTGAGAGATTGTCTACAAGGGTTTGATGAAAATGAAAATGTTATAGTTTTAGGGGACCTAAATGCTAGGGTAGGAAATGAGCCTGTTGAGGGAGTCATCGGTAGTTTTGGTGTGGATGGTGTAAACGAGAGTGGAGAAAGACTGAAAAATGTATGTGAAGAGTGTAGATTGAGTGTAGGTATTACGTTCTTAAAAAAAAGGCATATACACAAATACACCTGGCATAGACTTGTGAGGGGAGAGATTGTAGAGAGGGCATTGATGATTATGTGCTGGTGACAAGGGAAAGATTGTGTAGACTGCTGGATGTGAATGTGATGAGAGGTGAGGCGGAGGGTATGTCAGATCATTACCTGGTGGAGGGAAAGCTAAGAGTTAAGTGTTACAGGAGAATAAGAGACAAGCGTGAAGTAAAAGAGGTAATGAAAGTTAGTGAGTTAGAGAAGAGTGAAAAAGAGAGGGAGTACAAGGAAAGACTAAATGAAAAGTGGATGGAAGTGAGAGAGAAGTAAAGGTTGAATGGCAACAGTTTAAGGAAGGAGTGAAAGCAAGTGCAGAGGTAGTATGCGGCAAAAGGAAAGTAGGAGGCAGAGGTATCAGGAAGGGAAGCGAGTGGTGGAATAATACGGTGAGAAAGGCAGTTGAGGAGAAGAGACAGTGTTTTGAGAGGGTTTTACAGGATGGTAGTGTTGAGGTATGGGAGAGGTACAAGGAGAAAAGAAGGGAGGCAAAACGGAAAATTAGAGAAACGAAAAAAGATGCAAACGAAAGGTGGGGTCAAAGGCTGAGTGAGAATTTTGAAGAACGAAAGAAGATGTTCGGGAAGGAGGTAAATAAAGTAAGGAAAGGAGGACAAAAGAGGGAAGAGTCAGTGAAAGATGAAAATGGAGAATTACTAGTGGAACCAGTTGAAGTGAGGAAAAGATATGCCGAGTATTTTGAATCTTTGTTAAATACAAGAGATGGAAGAGAAGCAGTGATTGAAGCAGAGGTGGATGGAGATAGGTACCCAGGCCACCCAGGTGGCAGGGAATGAATGAATGGATTGAGGAAAATGAGGTGAAAGAAGCAGTGAAACAAATGAGAGCGGGAAAAGCAGAAGGTTTGGATGGTATTGCTGTAGAGTGTATAAAGAAGGGTGGAGATGTGATAATAGATTGGTTGGTGAGACTTTTCAATGTGTGCTTTGCTGTGTCAATGGTACCAATAGACTGGAAGAGTGCATGTATTGTGCCGTTGTACAAGGGGAAGGGAGATCGGCAGGAGTGTTCAAGTTATAGAGGTATTAGTTTATTGTCAGTGGTTGGAAAGCTGTATGGCAGGGTGTTGATAGAGAGGATAATAAAGTGTACGGAAGTTGCAATAGGAGAAGAACAGTGCGGTTTTAGGAGGGGAAGAGGGTGCGTGGATCAGATGTTTGCAGTAAGACAGTTATGTGAGAAGTATTTAGAGAAGCATAAGGAGATATTTTGGGCTTTTATGGACTTGAAAAAAACGTATGATCGTGTGGACCGTGAATCAATGTGGAAGGTGTTAAGGATTTATGAAATAGGAGGAAATTTGTTAGAAGCAGTTAAGAGTTCTTATGAAGGGAACAGAGCATGTGTGAGAGTAGGAAATGGTGAGTTGAGTGAATGGTTTGAGGTAAAGGTAGGTTTGCGACAGGGTTGTGTAATGTCACCATGGCTGTTTAATATCTTTATGGATGGTGTGGTGAGGGAGGTGAAAAGGAGAACTATGGGAAGAGGATTGGGTTTAGTAGGAAAGAATGGTGGAGATTGGGAGTTGAATCAGTTGCTGTTCGCTGATGACACAGCATTGGTGGCGGATTCTGATGAGAAACTGCAGCGGGTAGTCAAAGAGTTTGGTGTGGTTTGTGGAAGGAGGAAACTGAAGGTGAACGTCAATAAAAGTAAAGTAATGGTGTGTAATAGGGGAAGAGAGCATAGGGTGAATCTAGATGTGAGGATGGATGGGGAAATATTGGAACAAGTAGAGTGTTTTAAATATCTAGGAGGAACGATAAGCAGGAGTGGAGGTATGGAAATGGAGGTAAAACAGAGAGTGTGTGAAGGAAGGAAGGTTTTCGGAGCAATGGGAAGTATGTGGAAGACGAGAAATCTCGGAGTGAAAGTAAAAAGTGCACTGTATCAAGGAATTGTTGTGCCAACAGTGATGTATGGGGCTGAGACATGGGCTCTGAAGAAAAAGGAGAAAAGAGGGCTGGATGTGATGGAGATGAGCTGCTTGAGGAGTATGTGTGGAGTTACTCGTAGAGACAGATTGAGGAATGAAGATACGTAGGAGAATAGGGCAGCAGGAACATTTGTCAGCCAGAGTGGACAGAAGGGTGCTGAGCTGGAGCGTGTTCAGTCTACCCTATCAGGCAATCCTGTTTCTATTTGAGCAATCCTGTTTATGATCGCGCAGACTGAACGACATTGATAGGCAAACATTGATTCTCGTCGCTGATTGGTCAGTGGCTATGAGCACGAAATTCAAATCTTGTTGGCGATGTCTGCGAAGGTTTTAGGCCTGTTACAGTGCTTCTTCGGTCTATTAATTTCAATCAAAGTCAAATGGTTTTGTCAAATCAATACATTTTAATATTGGATATTATTATCCATCAATATAGACTATTGGCTAAGGTAGTCACACTGTCAGCTACAGTCGGCAGCCTTGTCCAAGCTCAAGACAGACGGTAGGCTAGGCTACCATCAGGCTATTCTATCTTATAATCTTATAAGGAAATGTTGACAAAGTTATTACGGTTCTTATCTGGCAATGGTAGCTCTTTGTTCTCCGTGTAATTTTCAAACAATTCTCCGTTAGACTATTGGGGAAATAAAAAGTAGATGTTCTTTTCCTGGCGATGTAGGAGTATGAATTGGCTAAATTTTATAGTTTATATATATTGTTCTTTCCCTGGCGATGTAGCCAGGCTGAATTAAATAGTAACCTATATATATTATCTCTTCCTGGCAATGTATGTATAGGCATAGTTTCTTTTCCTGACTATCTATGTGTATATAGGCTATTTGCAAGCTTATATTTGTGAAAGGTTCATAAATATTATTTTTTAACCATTAGATTACCTTTGAAAATTTAACTATAGCGTGGATAGGCTACCTTACTAAACATAGCTTAACTGACCTATCATACTTCGATGCAATTATGCCTCATAAATTGTTTTTTTAAGAAATGTAAATAGAGTAATCGATCAATAATAGACAAGCGCCGAAAAACCTGTACAGCAAGCTAGGCTATAACCCGTTAAAATATAGGCTATCATTCAATTGGCACAGTAACAACTGTATCATTGCAAATATATAACTATAACAATGAAATACCAAACCGCATAAAAAACATAATAATCAATCAATAATATAGACAAACGCCCAAAAACCTGTACAGCAAGTTATAACCCATTACAATACATCATTGGCATAGTAACATTACCAATATATAACAATACAAATTAAATAATAACTGCAAAAAAAAAAAATCATTAGCTCATCGAGCCTCGAACTCTTGCGAGTCGGCTTACGGACTTAAAAGCGAAGTCGTTACCAACTAGGCTACGCTTACCGCAATGAAGGCCTGACGAAGTAGCTGTGAGACTTGCGCTCCAAGCTGCTTGTTTTATTTTATATATAGCAAAATGGTCACGATAACTATGATTTTTATAGGTGTGCCACCTTATAATTGAGATTGCGACACATAAATAAAACATGGAGGGAGGCTAATTAAGCTTAATTATGGATTAATATAATGCTAGAGGTGAGATTTAGGCTAATGTTATGATTAGACTTGGCTAGTCACCTCCAGGGCATCAAGTGTTAGCGTGAGCGCCGTCTGATTGGCGCCAAAACAATCAATCAAAACGGTGATTTCGTCGAATCTAGTAAGCGATCACGTTCAGTAGAGCTATCCCGTTTGCGCGTTTTGGGTTAGACTGGAACACGCGTCCTGTGGGATGGGTTCATGTTGAAACGAATGGGAGATGAAAAGGTCTTACAAAGGAATATGTGAGTCATGGAAACAAGGGGAGAGCAGATAGAAGGGCAGGAAGACCCACCCTTTTGAGATGGAGAGATCTGTGTAAGAAAGGCTTTGGATGATAGAGTATCAAAAGTACAAAGGGAGTACAAAGGAAAGTCAAGCAACAACCAGATCTAGGAGCCCGTTTAGGTTGCTTATAGCCTCCAAAACACTAAGGATCAAAGTGTCCAAACAGTGGTTTAGAGTGGGTAAGGGAACATTGGAAAAGGGAATTACTGCCCCCCTGGAACTATGTCCGTGGCTAGGATTAGGAAGTTAGTAGAGGACAGATGGGTTGAGTAACTGAGGGGGGGACACAAATAACTAAGTTATTCAATTTACAAACGCAGTCAGTCGCGGGTTTGATGCGAGGAATATTTGTTAGTAGGCGGAGTTTAACATGAAATCAAACGGTGATGCAGTCTATAACCGTGTTCGGGGAAGCCCATTCCACAAGTTGAACAACTCGATTGAAGAAGAAATCCTTAGATTAGTGCGAGTTACTAAGACTTTACCAATAACTTTGCAACGTTTCCCCGCGTGTAATTAGTATTGGGCGATAGCTGAAAAGTATACCTTACTACAGTTCATATTGTCGATGCCTTTGATGATTTTGAACACTTGAAGTCAGTCACCTCTTAATGTGCGCTGGGTTAAAGGAAATAGATTTAATTCTCTAAGACGCTCTTCGCTCTGCGTCTAGGATTGGTTTGTTTCTTTAGGCTAGGTATCATTTTGGTCACTCTACGGTTGAACTCGTTCTAGACGTCGTTTATAGCTTGTTGGTAATAAGGGCAACCAGGGGATTGAACACCGGTATTATTCCAGAAGAGGGCGGACTAAGGAAATTGTAAAGGGTTTAGGATAACTTCTTTGGATTTATGCGCTCAAATGACAGGCCTATTAAAGGCCAAAGTTATTTGTTTGCCTTCTTAACAAACTTTGAACATTGTTGACTCGGTGTTAGGTTACTCGATATTGTTACTACCAGATCGGTTTATCTGTTTACGTCTTAAGCTTGAGTGCCATTTCAGCGAATAGTTTGCTTTCTCATTTTAGGTATCCGAAATGTAGTACGTTACTACTTTATCCAAATGAAACAATTTGCCACATTTGGGCCAAACATGACCATTTCTCTAGATTGTGTTGAATATTTAAACTTGTTCTTTTGAGAGTACGCTA
>CM064527.1:30625840-30728665 GCA_032716605.1 Paralithodes platypus
GGGTATCCAGCAATTAAGAGGCCTGGAAAACCATTCTCACTTAAACCCTTTTTACTTAAAACATAGATCGGGCGTGACCAACCCCGAAAGGGTTGAAATAGGGGAGATATCCCCCCGCCAAAAGGCGGCTTTTCTAGGGGCTCTTCCTACCCTGATGCGGAGAGGGAGGATTGGGTTCTAGTCATGTGCGTGATGGGCTGGTGTACCGACCGGGACTCGTATAAGAAACAAGGGTCTTAATCAGTGGACTAGAAAGGGACACAGCCACAACGGTTTAAAACAACTAGGATCCAACCCTCGAACTTATAATGCCGACGCACAAAAACACCCCTATACCCTCCAGAGTTAAATCTGCGAAGAAACGAGGGGGTGGGTATCCTCTAACTCGGTATAAATGCCACTACTACTACAGGGATGATGATCCTCTGATACGCCTGTAAACAACAAACAAATACAATATTACTACTGAATAATGTATACAAGCGAAAAAAGATAGAGAGCCTTAAGTAAATCACTGGAAATGATTTAATGCAAACAAGAAAGAAGTTATAATGAAAGTTACTCTCAAAAAACAATAATAACACTGTCACTCCTATATTAAAGAAAAGTGAATGAAAAGTCCTATAAGCATCGAACACGAATCTTCTGAAGAAAGGCTGATGCTGCTAAGATGAACGAATCGGATATTGAACTGTTATATAAAGCAGGAACAAGATATGAGAAGTGTAGGGACATACAGTGTTAACTGGCACGGGAATAACGATAAATTGCGCAATAGTATTATTCTCCAACAAAACAAAAGAAGTACTTCCTCAGGCAACGCCCCCCCCCCAAAAAGGACTGCTCGGGTTGTGCAAACTCAACAACAAACCACAAAAAAAAAAAAAAAAAAAAAAGGCTTACAATCAACGCTGAATAAAAATGCCCCTGCCATACTATAAACATAAGGAATTTATAACCTAATCGGGTGTCTGCGAGACGCCCGCGAAATAAAGTCTAGCTGGGATGTCGTAGGCTAGGAAACAATGGCTGAGCAAGCGGCTCGTAGCCTAGCGAAGTCCTTAAGACTGTACGGCCAAATTACGTTAAATGACGGGGTGCTCTCTTGAGAGATCCATATCGCTAGTATCTGGTTCTCTCCTGGCGACCCTCTTCAAGTCAAAGCAGAAACGAGTTAGCACAGTGTTGGGTGGCAGAGGCAAAGTCCTCACTCGCAACACAGTGCTAAACTCAGAAGGTACACAGTCAGAAAGACAACCTAGGCTTCCCACGTATCCGTTGCGATTGTACAAGTTCAACAAAACCTGGTACACATCGGAAATCACAACACCAATAGCCTCACCCCAGTCTAGCATTAAATAGCCCAGCAGACAACCAAGAAATAGGTAGGGAGACACCGCGAGTGTGTCGAACCTCTACAGACAAAATGTTAACCCCTCCAAAATGTCTAACTAAACATGAAATATCTGAGAGCTTCAGCATATAATACGATGGCCGATATATAAAATCGTGCAGAACCAAAGGGGAGTTATGATGTTAAATAGATTTGAAGAATAAGAGGTAAGAAGATGAGAGAGAGAGAAAGTGTTCTATAGGTGGAAGTCGGGGACAGATGGCAAGGGAGGTGTGAAGTGTGAAGGTTATGCTGGTCAAGCAAGCTCTGAGCAAGGAAGGCACAAAGGCAGCAAGGAGTGCGGGGGGACTACCTTCTGCTGCGGCAGAAGGGCGGCTAAGCGGCCAGCCACTCAGAGGGCCTGGCCGTGGCATGACGTCACCGAGACAACGCGTTACACTACGCGCACAACCCTCTGCCTCCCGCACTTACTCACTCACACTCTCTAGCTGTATCATTCAGTCTTATACATTAAACTTATAACTGATGATATAAAATATAATGCATTGACACAGACGAAAATAAAGACCACTTCTATACTGCCCGTGACATGACGATTCACAAGAAAGAAAGTATAACATTGTAGATAGACTGTAGCCAAATTCATTGCCCTGGCGAGTGTTAGCGAGTGGCCAAGCGAGTCGCTGAGCCCACGTGGCGTTCTGCTAAGCTGCAGGCGTCACACCCCACCCAAGATATTAGACGCTCAACCATGAGCTCCATATCTGACAAGCAGAACCCCGATAAGACTCGCCACCCCTAACCACTTTGCGACAAAGAAAGGCAAAGCTCAGTTCTCATCAACAAAATTAAAACCCCTCCCAACACAATAGCTTAATTCATACTGCTATGCTCCTAGAGCGAGCTTCTACTAGCCCAGCCTTCTGAGAGAAGTACAGGTTCGACTCAGAACTTCAGCTATAACATACTTAAAAATTTAACTATTAAAGAAAGAGTTTTTATAGAATTTTAATTTTTAATATTTGTTATGGTGGCTGCACTACAGGGGCAAGCCAATTTTACTCCACACAAAGCCGCACACCTGTGGTAGCCTAACTCGGATCCTCCACCCTCGATAAACAGTCAGCAATAACGTTATCACTACCGGCAATATGGCGAATGTCTAAATTGTACTCCTGTAACATCCTGTCTCATATTCCGATTGTGAAACTGATTGAGAAATTTAAGAGGGTGGTGATCAGTTTACACTACCACGACTGGTCCATAGGCCGGAACATACACCTCGAAGTGCCTGAGCGCCAGCACTATCGCCAGTAATTCTTTCTCCACCACTGAGTAATTCTTCTGGGTCGAATTAAACTTTTTGGAGAAAAAACTTACTGGGTGTTCCAGGCTCTCTTCGTCTGTCTGCATCAAGATGGCACCAGCCCCAACCCCGCTGGCATCAGTTGCCAACTGAAACGGCCTGTCGAAGTCTGGGGCCCTGAGTATTGGATGAGTGCATAAAAGGTGTTTAACAAGGGAAAATGCCTTTTCACACTCCGGCGCCCACAGAAACTTCTTATCCTTCGCTAATAAGTCAGTCAGAGGTGCCAACACAGTTGAATATCCTTGAATAAAGCGGCGATAGTACCCGATCATGCCCAAAATCTCATAATCTGCCGCTTGGTGGTCGGTCTAGGGAACTGATTGATAGCCTGTATCTTATTCTGAGGAGGGTAAACCTGGCCTCTCCCGACCACAAATCCTAGATACTGCACAGTTGCCCTTACAAAGTCACACTTTCCCAGATTCACCACCAAGCCCACTTCACTAAGCTTGTTAAACAAGGCTTCAATGTGTGCACAGTGACTTTCAAAGTCATCGTCATAAATTATCACGTCGTCTAAATACACAGTACAGTTAGGGATTTCTGCTACTAAGTCATTCATCAGATTCTGGAAAGTCGCTGTTGCATTCTTGAGTCCATAGGGCATGACGTTACAACGGTAGGTGTTACCATCAACCACAAACCCGCAAACCTCCTTCGCTCGCTCCGACAGCGGTACTTGCCAGTAACCTTTCACTAGGTCTACCTTGGTCAAATACTGTGCCTTTCCGATCTTGTCGACACTGTCATCCCCACGAGGAAGGGGGTAAGCATTGGTGGGGGTTAAACCGTTTAACAGCCGGAAATCAATACAAAAACGAACTTTCCCATCAGGCTTGGGCTGCAGAGTGACGGGAGATGTCCACCTAACTGCACTCTTTTCTATCTGGCCCCGATCCAACATATACGCTAACTCGTCCCGGAGTGCTGGGAGTTTGATAGGAGGGACTCGGTATGGCACTGATTTAGAGGGTGGGTGATCTCCTACATCCATATCATGCACCGCATGAGTTGTGAGGCCTGGGTGCTTCGCAAACACAGCAGGGTATAAATCGAACAGATGCTGCACGGCTACACGCTGTTGCTCAGGCAGGTGCTCTAGAGCCTCGTGAGCCACCTGTCTCGAGTTCCCTGCCCACTGGTCTGCAGAGACATGACAATCCCAGTTATCCTCCACCTGAGCATGACTGTCCCTTCCTCCTTCTCCACCTTGACAGCTACAAGTCATCACCAGGACAGTGAGAGGCTCAGGGGGGCGCCTCACATACTCCTTAATCAGATTTACGTGGCACAACTGATTTCTCTTCCTCCTGTCTGGAGTGGCCACCAGGTAGTCAAGATCTGAAATCTTCTCCACCACCCTATAAGAACCAGCGTACTTAGCGGATAAGGGATGACCCACCAAAGGTAGCAAGATCAACACCTCCTGACCCACCTGAAACTCCCGGAGTTTCACCTTCTCATCGTACCTGTCCTTCATCAGGGCCTGGGATCCCACCAGGTTCCGACCAGCCAACTCCAAGCTCTTCAACATCCGTTCTCTGCTCTCGAGGACATATTTCAATAGCGAACACGGCTTACTAGTACCCTCCCAGATCTTCTTAACCATGTTGAGAGGGCCTCTGATGCGATGACCAAATACAAGCTCATTTGGACTAAACCCGAGGCTTTCACCAGGTACCTCTCTCGCAGCGAACAATACGTAGGGCAAACCAAGGTCCCGGTCTTTACCATTCTCCAGACAATAACAACGTAGCATACTCTTTAAGGTCGAATGCCACCTCTCTAACACCCCTTGGCTCTCAGGGTGATAAGCCGACGACACTACAGTATTAATCCCGTGTTGCTGCATTGTCTGTGTAAATATGTTCGAGGTAAAGTTAGACCCCTGGTCAGATTGTATTTCCTGCGGATAACCATACCGGGAAAAGTACAAAAGCAAGTTCCTTAACCACCATCTTCGCCATGCCATTCCTCATGGGGTATGCATCAGGATAACGGGTCGCTACATCCATTATTGTCAGGAGAAATTTATTACCGGCACTAGTAGGAGGGATGGGACCAACCATGTCTATAACTACCTTACTGAAGGGGGGCCCCATGACAGGAATAGGTTGTAACGGAGCCTTTGGGATGCATTGGTTCGGTTTCCCCAATTTCTGGCAGGTACTGCACATTGCCACCCATGACACAACCTGTGCTTTTAAACCTGGCCACCAAAACAAATTAACCAAAGCCGCTACCGTCTTGTGTACTCCCAAGTGTCCTGCCAACGGCACATCGTGGGCCAACCTTAGTAGGCTATCCCTGCACGCCCTCGGCAAAACCAGCTGGTCTACCACTCCTGACCTACCCTCCCAACTTCTCTTCGAGTCTTGAAATCGCCGATACAATATTCCCTCAATATAAAGAAAATCTCCTGGCTTTGCATCCCCGTGCTCTTCGAGCTCAACAGCACCATTACCACACTTCTGAACTTCCGGATCCTCCAACTGCAGTTTACTAATATCCGAGGGAGCCAACCTGTCTAAATGCTTCCGAAGTAACCCATGTCCTCCCCCAATATCAAACTGAGCAACCCTTTTTTCTCTCTGTGTGTAACGTTGCTGCCTCGGAGTCTCTTCCTGCCCTACCTCCTCACTAGCTGTGACAGGTCCTGGGGCTTCTCCAGACTCCAACAATGGTGCCAATACTGAGTCGCCAAGAAGAGCTGCTGGTACTAAACTCTCCAAACTTTTACCAACATTAGCCGTCTTCTTCCTACTGTTCCTCCGTTGATCAGAAGACTGAGAAATAGGCTGTGACACTTTGGATGCAAGAGATCTTGTAACAACGCACGCCATAGGTTGTACTTGACACTTCTCTACCCACTCCTGTTCCTCCCTACTCACGTCGGCCGGCTTCTCGGCAACGACTAAGGGTGAAACCTCAGAAGTAGGCACCGCAAAGTCGTTGCCGAGAAGGAGGTCGACGCCCCCAACACGCAAGTTCTCCACAATTCCAACATCCAACTCTCGTGTCACACCATCTACCTCCAGTTCCATCCTGACCAACGGGTATGACCTGATAGCATTGATACCTTGCACCACAACCACCCGTGCTGCGTTTATTGGTCTACCAGTAAAGTTCTTCATCAAAGTTTGAGAGGCACCCGTGTCTCGCAACAGCTCAACTCCATGCTTCTTACCAGCCCACTTCACGCAGCCACGCCCTCGATGGTCGCAAAAGACATCGCGGACAGGGTTCAAGCCTTCCGGATTCTTTTCCACTGGCTGTGTCCCAGCCTCTGACGTTATACCCCGGGCAAACTCAGACGACTTCGGGGACACCCCAATGTTGCGAGCCAAAGACACAACTGCATTAGGTAGCTTGCTTGGACAGGCTCTTGCAAAATTCCCCTCCTTATGACAATGGAAGCACTCTAGCTTTCCCTTGGGCTTCCCTTGAGGTGAGGAAGGACCCGGACCCTTTCTAAACGGGACGGTACTAGGTTTATGGTCAGTTTTGGTGTCATTGCTCTCGTTCTTAGTGTAATTATGTGTATCAGTGTTTCGGGGAGGGGGAGGGTTACGCTCCATATTGCCTGCATCACTTCTCTGTGCAGAACCGCACCCACGAATCAAAGATAACCAAAGGTCAGCCATCTCAGCTGCCTCCTGAAGAGGTTTCGGGGTTTTTTCTTTAAGATTCAACGTCAGATCGCCGCCCGTACACTTGAAAAATTGTTCTAGAAGCATCAGCTGTTTCAACTCCTCAAACGTTGATGCCTTCTCAGAACGCAGCCAGTTTCTAAATGCATCGGACAGATCCCGGGCATGCTCAAGAAAGGTGCACTCACGACCCTTCGTAACACCCCGAAACTTCAATCTGTACGTCTCTGTTTGTAACTCGTACGCCCGCAGAACAGCTTCCTTCAATACCTCATAATCGACGCAAGACTCCAAGGGCAACGCATCATATGCCTTGAGTCCTTTGCCAACCAACCTAGAGGAAACAAGGGCTGCCCACTTAACCTCGGGCCATTGGTGCTCCCGGCACTTCTTCTCAAAACGCATGAAAAATTTGGTGACACCAGACTCATCAAATACAGGGACCAACTTGAGCAGGTGAAATAAAGACTGATCAAGACCTCGATTCCCAGAACCGAGACGCTGCCCTGTCGACTCCACCCGAGACTTCTCCAGATCTATGTCTGCACAGTACATGGTCTTTCTCTCCTCAGCCTGAATCCTAAGCTCAGCCTCCCTCTGCTGCTGCTGAGTCCTGAGCTCAGCCTCCCGCTGCCGTTGCTCGAGCTCAGCCTCATGTATTGCCTTTCTCTCCTGAATCTTAGCCATCTCAAGCTGGAAGAGCATATCTGGAGTTAAACCTTGAGGAGGAGGAGATGCAACAATTGGAGACCCACCCTGTGATCCACCCAGGGACAAACCACGCTGCCAGTGACTATCGGCCTGCGGGAACGTCGGATCCGGTGTTCTAGAGAGCATGATGGGAGTAGAGTGGAGGGGGGGGCTTGGCCGAAGATGCCAAAGCACCCGCTCCACCCTGTGCACCACGCACCCTGCCCAGCACACATGCCACCAGGTCATTTCTCGTCATGCTGCTAGTGCCAACATGCCCCATGACCGTGGCCAAACACTGGAGACCATACCGATCAATCCCCGCCACCCGGCCAACAGTAATAGGCATCTCCAGAAATTTCTTTGTATCCTCCTCACTAGTTACTACTCTCATGTCATCTAACAAACCCAGCCTCTGCACCTCAGAGCCTGCTTCCCGTACTGTGTCCTCACCGTACACAGATCCGTCGTTCGACATAGTGTCCACCAAAAATTCTCAACGTTTATAAAAAAAATGGAGTACCTAAACTCTCATGTAGCACTATTCACTCAAAAATGCTTGAAGACTCTTAAGTGTTATACTACTTGCCAAAAACAAATCTGTGTCCACTATATTCCTTTAAACATAAACAAATGACCACAACACTCCTGCAATATTTCTCTAAGTTCACAAAATCCTGAGCAAGGTCGCCATTTGTTACGACCGGGACTCATATAAAACAAGGGCTCTTAATCATTGGACTAGAAAGGCACACAGCCACAACGGTAACACTAGATCCAACCCTCGAACTTATAATGCCGGCGCACAAAAAAACCTATACCCTCCAGAGTTAAATATGCGAAAGCGGGGTATCCTCTAACTCGGTATAAATGCACTACTACTACAGGCTGATGATCTCTGATACAGCCTGATAACAACAACATACAATAATTACGTTAATAATGTATACAAGGAAAAAGATAGAGAGCTTAAGTAAATCACTGGAATGATTTAATGCAAACAAGAAGAAGGTATAATTAAAGTTACTCTAAACAATAATAAACTGTCACTCCTATATTAAAGAAAGTGAATGAAAGTCCTAAAGCATCGAACACGAATCTTCTGAAGAAAGTCTGATGCTGCTAAGATGATCGAATCGGATTTTGAAATGTTATATAAAGCAGGAACAAGATATGACAAGGGTAGGGACATACAGTGTTAAATGTCATGGGAATAACGATAAATGCGCAATAGTATTTTCTCCAACAACAAAAGAAGTATTTCCTCAGGCAACGCAAAAGCCTGCTCGGGTTGTGCAACTCAACAACAACCAAGGCTTACAATCAACGTGAATAAAAATCCTGCATACATAACATAAGAATTTATAATCCTAATCGGGTGTCTGTTAGGCGAATAAAGTTTAGCTGGGATGTCGTAGGCTAGGTAACAATGGCTGAGCAAGCGGCTCGTAGCCTAGCGAGGTCCTTAATACCTTATTGGCGGGCTAGGCGGTCTATTTATATGTACCGCCCAGCGGGGTGTTTTTAGCCAAAATAGGGCTGTTTACGTGATCATTTTCATGCCTAAATAAGATCCAGAGCGTAAAACAAGCATCTATCCCTGAAAGGGCATAAACAGACCTTTCCAATGACACCACAATGATCCTTGTATGACTGCTAGTTTTCTTGCAAGAACCGCGCAACACGAGTGCAAAAACCATGTAATTCGGTACATTCCCCATACATTTCAGTATGTAGCGAGTGTGAGAGGGTGGAGGAGGGTGGGATTCGTGTCAGTAGGCCCACCGCGGTGGTCTGGAGCAGTCATACGCTCGCTACTCTCCTGCCACCACTTGTCTCTCTCTCTCAGCAACATTACGTGCTGAAATTGCCACACGACCTATGTCGCGCGCCGCCACATAGTCCAAATTTATTTAACTCGACTTATGTTGCGGGCCGCCAATAGAAGGTTAAGAGTGTACGGCCAAATTACGTTAAATGCCGGGGTGCTCTCTTGAGAGATCCAGATCGCTAGTATCTGGTTCTCTCCTGGCGACCCTCTTCAAGTCAAAGCAAAAACGAGTTAGCACAGTGTTGGGTGGCAGAGGCAAAAGCCCTTACTCGCAACACAGTGCTAAACTCACAAGGTACACAGTCAGAAAAACAACCTAGGCTTCCCACGTATCCGTTGCGATTGTACAAGTTCAACAAAACCTGGTACACATCGGAAATCATAACACCAATAGCCTCACCCCAGTCTAGCATTAAATAGCCCAGCAGACAACCAAGAAATAGGTAGGGAGACACCGCGAGTGTGTCGAACCTCTACAGACAAAATGTTAACCCCTCCAAAATGTCTAACTAAACATGAAATATCTGAGAGCTTCAGCATATAATACGATGGCCGATATATGAAATCGTGCAGAACCAAAGAGGAGTTATAATGTTAAATAGATTAGAAGAATAAGAGGTAAGAAGTTGAGAGATAGAGAAAGTGTTCTATAGGTGGAAGTCGGGGACAGATGGCAAGGGAGGTGTGAAGGTTATGCTGGTCAAGCAAGCTCTGAGCAAGGAAGGCACATGGTCCCGGGGTAGACTGGAGCCGGAGTTCTGGGGGGGGTGATGCCCATCTGCCAGCCAAACCTACCTAACTATGACTAAAATCAAAGAAAATAAACGTAAGTCCGATGAAACAAAACCGCACAGGACAATGACAAATGCCCCTCACAAACTCAGACTTGCTAGTGTGAATGTTGGTAGTTTGAATCTGCGTGCGAATGAAGTGGCTGAGATGTGTGAGAGGAGGCGAGTGGACGTCTGCTGTACCCAGGAAACACTCTGGAAGAGGCATGGGGTACAGTGGATTGTCGGAAGGAGGAAAAGATATAGGATATACTGGATGGGTGTGGAGACTGATAAAGCGAAAGGAGGAGTGGGTGTTCTGGTGGCTGAAGAGCTGGCGGAAAGTGTGCTTCAGATTACGAGAGTTAGTGAAAGGCTGATTGTTTTGAAGTTGAAAGTTGGTGAAAGAATTCTGAATGTGATATCTGCATATGCCCCACAGGCTGGTTTACAGAAAGAGATAAAAGAGGACTTCTGGAATGACACCGTCAGTGTCATTTCAGGCCTCTCGGAGAACGAAATAACTATCGTGTGGGGGGGGGGGACCTCAATGGTCACGTGGGAGCATCTGCAGATGGATACGAGGGGGTACATGGAGGAATTGGTTACGGAAGGAGAAATCTAGAAGGCGAATATATATTGGAGTCCTGCGTTGCACTCAACATGGTTGTGTGTAACACAAAGTTCAAGAAAAGACAGAGCCACCTGATCACATATAACTCTGGGGTCTCCAGTAGCCAGATAGATTACTTCTTGGTTAACAGGAAAGACTGGAAACTAGTTCGAGATGTAAAGGTCATCCCGAGCGAAGAATGTATCCCCCAGCATAAGCTACTTGTGTGCGACATGAGCTTATACAGAGATCCTAAGCGCAAGAAGGTTTACATACCCAAAAGGAAAGTGTGGCTGCTGAAGGACAAGGAAGTTAGGGATAGGTTTCATAATGAACTGGAGGAAATGAATAGAAATAAGGAAGCTAGGCTTAACGATGTAAATAGCCAATGGAACTTTCTTAAGCATAGCCTTATCGCTGCCACTGACAAAGTCTGTGGGAAAACAAAGGGTCACCCCAGGAATAAGACCTCTTGGTGGTGGAACGATGAGGTAGAACATGCTCTGAAAGAGAAAAGGAGATGCTTCAAAGCATGGAAGAAAGGAGGCAGCAGGGAGGAATACCAGGCAGCTAAACGAACTGCCAAAAGAGTTATTTACAATGCTAAAAATCGCATTAAGGACCTGGTCCTCGAACAAGTGTGTAACACTGACAATCCCAATGGGATCTTCAACCTAGCTAGGCGAGTTAAAAATGACAGTAGGGATATTATAGGTGAACAGTGTGTTAGAGATGATAATGGGAAGATTGTGTATGCAGAAAATGAAATCAGAGAAGCATGGAAGGTACACTATGAACGATTGCTAAATGTAGAGTTTGAATGGGATAAGGAACAGCTTAGTATCGAAAAACCAATATCTGGGCCCCCTCCTTTGATAGCACCAGCTGTAGTGAGCGACGCAATCAATAAAATGAAGGACGGTAAAGCTCCAGGTTGCTCCGAAATTGTCGCTGAGATGATAAAACCATCAGGGGAGATTGGTGTAAACTTAGTCACTGAGTTGATAAACACCATCATTAAAGATGAGAAAATCCCAGAGGATTGGCTCAAAAGTGTAATAGTAAATATATACAAAGGAAAAGGGGATGCGCTAGATAGAGGAAATTATAGGGGCCTGAAAATGCTTGACCAAATCATGAAGGTCTGTGAGAGAGTCCTTGAGGGTTTGATCAGGCAAAGCATCTCTATTGATGATATGCAGGTTGGTTTTATGCCAGGACGTGGTACAACCGATGCTATCTTCATAGTCAGGCAGATACAGGAAAGATACCTACTAAAAGGCAGGGATCTTTACTTTATGTTTGTGGACCTGGAGAAGGCCTTTGATAGGGTACCTAGAGATGTTGTACAGTGGGCTATGAGGAAACTTGGTGTGGAAGAGTGGCTGGTGCGTGTGATAATGAAGATGTATGAGGATTCGCGAAGTTCAGTGAGGGTGAAGGGTGTACTGAGTGATGAGTTCGCAGTCCGTGTTGGAGTCCATCAGGGTTCAGTGTTAAGCCCCCTTCTCTTTATTATGGTCATGGAGGCGCTGTCTAGAGTTTTTAGAGGCGGACTCCCGTTGGAACTGTTTTATGCAGACGGTTTAGTCCTAATAGCTGACAGTATGCAGGATGCTGAGGCCAATTTCAGAGAGTGGAGAGAGGGCATGGCGAGCAAGGGTTTAAGAGTCAATATTAACAAAACCAAGGTTATGCATTGTAGTTTGAGACGAGGCAATGTGGAAAAGAGCGGTGCATACCCATGTGCAGTGTGTGGAAAGGGAGTGGGCGTTAACTCAATTCAATGTAGCATCTGTCGATGTTGGGTACACCATGGGAGTAAGTGCTGTAGTAGAATAAAGGGGCCCCTGCCGAAGGATAAGTCAGAAATAGAGAAATTTGAGTGCGTAGTGTGCAAAGGCGAGCTTGTGTTAAGTGATGATCCTGTGGCTGTGAATTTTGGAAATGAGTCTTTGGAGCTGGTGAACAAGTTTTGTTACCTAGGAGATACCATCTCTGCCGGTGGTGGGGCCGAGGCTGCCACTGTTGCTAGAATTAGGTGTGGCTGGGGGAAGTTCAGAGAATTGATGCCAATCCTGACCATGAAAAGAATGCCTCTCCCCCTGAAGGGAAAGGTGTATGCCTCATGTGTTAGAAGTGCAATGGCGTATGCCTCAGAAACATGGGCCGTTAAAGTAGAGGATGTCAACAGAATGGAGCGTAATGAGATGAGAATGGTGAGATGGATCTGTGGGGCCAGGCTACAGGATAGAATAACAAATGTTGAGCTGAGGAGACGTTTAGGTATAAAGAGTATTAGCGAGGTGATGCGTACAAGTAGACTGGGATGGTATGGACATGTGGAGAGAATGGATGAACAAAATTGGGTGAAAAAATGCAGGTCTGTGATTGTGGAGGGAGCTGCACCAAGGGGTGGACCGAGGAAGACCTGGGATCGGACTATACGCGCCGATCTCAAATCCAAGAACTTGACAAGTGAAGCAGCCCTTAACAGGGTTGCCTGGAACGCCGCCATTAGGACAAGAGACTGAAACTGCACTTATGTGTGGAACACTCAGTCTTAAAATTTTATGTATGTATGTATGTAAAGGCAGCAAGGAGTGGGGGGGGACTACCTTCTGCTGCGGCAGAAGGGCGGCAAAGCGGCCAGCCACTCAGAGGGCCCGGCTGTGGCATGACGTCACCGAGACAACGCGTAACACTACGCGCACAACCCTCTGCCTCCCGCACTTACTCACTCACACTCTCTAGCAGTATCATTCAGTCTTATACATCAAACTTATAACTGATGATATAAAATATAATGCATTGTCACAGACGAAAATAAAGACCACTTCTATACTGCCCGTGACATGACGATTCACAAGCAAGAAAGTAAAACATTGTAGATAGACTGTAGCCAAATTCATTGCCCTGGCGAGTGTTAGCGAGTGGCCAAGCGAGTGGCTGAGCCCACGTGGGTTCTGCTAAGCTGCAGGCGTCACACTGGTCTATCAGAGTGAGAACTGAGTGATCTCTGCCATACCCATAGCTTACTCTGACTGTTCCTTTTGCTTATATATTTTCTAGATCTCAAGTGACGGCGTCTCTTCCGTGGATTGACCTCCCAATCTACCAAGATTGGAAGCCAAAGCGTCACATTTTTCCTTTGCCCCTCAACTTTCTCTTCATAATTGCTGGGGGGCGCGGGGCCCTGGATGGGGCTTTGGTTTCCCAGGCGTTTCTGCGCCCTCCTCAGCTCCCCGCCATGGAGTGGCTTCAGCAGAGCTGGGCACTTTAGCCAACACTTCCGCAAATAGCCAATTCCGCCATGGCGGAAGTGTCATTTTGTTGGCGAATTAGCGTTGGCGCCAAAATGGCTGCCTATTTGCGGGTTTGAAGCTCTGGAAAGTACCTCCATGTTGCAAACCTCGAGTCCGCAAAATAAAAATTCCAGCCGCCAGCCAGCCCTGGGCCGCTCCTGCAGCTCCAGCCAAAAAAAGTCATGTGACCAAGCCAATTACCTGTGTTCTGGAATCTAGGCCTATACATCGGCTCTTCACGTTTGTTCAATGTTCACTTAATTAGTAGCAAGCGTCGAGCTAACACCTACAACACACAGCAGTCCAAGAGTTCCAACCTGCTAGCACTTCAACTTTGTTTATATTTTCGGCCTATTGAAGTGAACATGGAGTCTACCATCATGCCTACCGCAGCTGCCAACAGCATGGGGAGCAGTTCACCATCATCATCCGACAGTGATGCTGCAGAGCATGCAGAAATCCAGGACCTAAGCCACCCCTGGCCCCACCTAGAAGATGTCTCTGGAGAAGGGCTTTATAACTTTATAATCTAGCCTAATTTAAGATTATAAAGTTAGGCTATCGTTAATTTGATTGATAGCCTGTTAATTTTTAACCTAACTAATGTTATTAGGCTACCCTAATCCCATTAAAATGCCTCAAAGCATGTAGGCCTAGGCTAAGTCTAACTTCTATATAGGCTAGGTCTATAATCACTAAACCCATCAAAATGCCTCAAAGCATGTAGGCTAAATATTGCATGTTCTAACTTCTAAATATAATAATAATAATAATAATCTTCTGGTTACTTATATAGCGCCTGTATCTCCTCCTTCGAGGATTCACAAGCGCTTGGCTTTCTTTAGTCTACCAGAGACCATTACCCATCCCTCTTGCTCATGGGGTGATGGTAACCGCCGGCTATATCCCAGAAAAACTTTTCAATCTGAGCGGGGATTGAACGCGAGACCTTCAAGATGGGAATCAGGCACGCTATCAACTGAGCCAGCCGGACGGCTGGCTAGGCCTATAGGCTAATTACTAATATAAGTAATTTTATTAGGCTAGGCCTAGGCTACCCTATCCTATCAAAATGCCTCAAAGCATGTAGGCTAAATTATATTGCATTTTCTAACTTCTATATATATATATATATATAGGCTAGCCTAGGCCTAGGTCTAGGCTATAATCAATCAATCACTAATTCCATCAAAATGCCTCAAAGCATGTAGGCTAAATATTGCATGTTCTAACTTCTATATATATAGCCTAGGTCTAGGCTATAATCACTAATTCCATCAAAATGCCTCAAAGCATGTAGGCTAAATATTGCATGTTCTAACTTTAATATATAGCCTAGGCCTAGGTCTAGGCTATAATCAGTCACTAATTCCATCAAAATGCCTCAATGCATGTAGGCTAAATATTGCATGTTCTAACTTCTATATATATAGCTTAGGTCTAGGCTATAATCACTAATTCCATCAAAATGCCTCAAAGCATGTAGGCCTAGGCTAAATATTGCATGTTCTAACTTCTATGTATAGGCCTAGGCCTATAATCACACTCAATTTATTATTGTCAAGTAGAAAGTGTTAATTTTGAAAGTATCATATAGGCCTAGACTAAATTTAGCCTACAATAAAATGTTATTCAATTTTGATCTGAAGCTAGGCCTTTATTCTGAGCATTAAAATTAATAGGTCTAGGCTACTTTCTATTAAATTACTTAATCTATCTAAAGTAGACCTATCTAGGCATATATAGCCTATTGCCATTCCCAAAGGGGGGACCACGAATAAATCGCCTCCTTGCACCTCTGTGATACGGCGTACCTCCTGATGGTGCGGAATTGCGAATACTGATTATTACTGAAGCACTCTCCCCATAAACAAGTTGCCCCAACGTTTTACTGCCCATGTGGACAAACTAAGTGGCCTATGCTATATATATTAACCCTTTCAATGCGGGTGACGTTCTGGAATGTTTTGGCAATTTACAGCAATTTCCAAGCTTTAAAAGCCTGCATGTATATCCTTGAGGTCCGTGGAAGTTGGGAAACATTATATTTAAGTAAATATATATATTTATTGACATTTAGAGTTTGAATTTATTGATTTACCCTTGATTCTGTAGTTTAAATTTAAAATAAATAAAAAACGGTTTGCGTTTGCATATTTGCATTTGAGGACTAGAAATTTCACAAGGTTTGCACATTTGTGTTTGCTGAAGTTATGTTCTGGGTTTGCTGATTTGTGTTTGCTGACTTGACTTTTTGTTTGTGGTGCCCAGCTCTGGGCTTCAGTCACCCGGGCTTTATTGTGGTCGGCAGGGAGGGTTCTGTGGGGGCGCTCGGTTGTGGCCTTGGTCTTGCTCGGGGCCTTGGGGCTGTTCAGCCAGGCAGCTTGGGGAGCAGCAACAACAACAACAACATAGATCCTTTTTAAACTGCACAAAATCTAAAAATAGCTAGACTACAATTAAAAGGACGTGCATAGTACGGAAAGGGTTAACCACTCAATATAATGTACCTTCAGTTACGTTTTATCTTTGTTTTCCATTTCTTTATCCGTGTTCCCCTTCTCTCATTCCTCCTCTATATTCCTTCTTTACCTCTCTTTCCCTCTCTGTATCCCTTCTCTTTATTCGTCTTTCTCTCTCTCGAATGGTCTCTTCTATATTCCTTCTCTCCCTCTCTTTACTCGTCTCTCTATCGCAAAACTGGAATATTTTAGTTCATTGAGAGTTGACGAAAATAACTCTCCCAGCAATACTTATGCCAAGGTTCTAAACATATTGCCGGAAATATGTAAAGGCGGTGTCACACGGGCGGTTTTTCCGTCAACTTTTACGGTCAATTGTAGTCTGGCACCTTTAACCCTTCTTTGGCAGCGCGCAACTTATGTCGTGTGAAATAAATATGGACTAAGTGGCGGTTCACAACTTATGTCGTGTGCCATTTTCATCACGTAATGTTGCTGAGAGAGAGAGATAAGTGGTGGGAGGAGAGTAGCAAGCGTATGACTGCTCCAGACCACCGCGGCGGAACTACTGACATGAATCCCACCCTCCCCCACCCTCACGCACTCGCTACACAGGGAATTATGTAGGGAAACTACCTAAATACATGGTTTTTGCACTCGTGTTGCGCGACCGTTGCAAGAAAACCAGCGGTCGTACAAGGATGGTTGGGGTTTCATTGGAAAGCTCTGTGTATGCCCTTTCAGGGATAGATACTTGTTTTACGCTCTGTGTCTTATTTAGGCATGAAAATGATCACGTAAACAACCCTATTTAGGGTAAAAACACCCTGCTCGGCGGTACATATAAATTACCGCCTAGGCCGCTCGTAAGGTGTTAAGGGGGCGGAAATAGCTATTTTTTATCCCTCATGTTTAGCCCCATTAGCTTTCAGATTTTAAGACGTTCGTTCCATTAGTTTGGCAATTTTAAGACCTTTCGTTACATTTCCTTGTCAATATTTAGACCTTTCGTGCCATTTAGGTGTCGATTTCTTCATGGCGAGCGATAACGAGCCTCTAATCCTAGGAGAAAGTCTTCGGGTGGGACATATTTCTACCGAAAAATGTACAAATTTATCTCGAAAGGGGGTCCAGGGGGGGTTCTTATAAGCTTGATAGAGGTCTAGCATTGAAACTATGTAAGCAGTACAAAATGAATACATAGAACAAACAAACAAGCACAAATGGGGTGAAAGGTGTTAGAATCGCCAAACTAATGGGCCGAATGTCTTATATTCTCAAAACAAATGGGGCTTAACACGAGGAAGAAAGGGGGACCAGAAAAACGACCTATCCCCCTTGAAACCATACGTCACTGGTCGCATACAGAAGGTAGTCATGACATTTACCGTTCCCAGTGAAAATAATAAAAGGTCTAGTAAAAATGTATGTATGTATGTATGTATGTATGTATGTATGTATGTATGTATGTATGTAGGCTATATATGTATAAACGCTGGCATTTACCCCTTTTTTTTTTTTTTTTTTTTTTTTTGTCTAGGGGGTGGCGGGCTCGAGAAGAAGCCCAAACAGGGACATCACAAAACATCAGAAAAACAAAACAAAACAAAACACAAAATCACACACATCTTGGTGTAGAAAAAAATAAAAATTATTGTAGCCGTAACTTTTCTCTTCGGGTCACGAATGTAAAACTAAAGGAATATTAAGGGGAGAGCGGTTGGATAGGCACAGTCTTGAACGTTGTTAGCCTATACGATTTTACCAGAAGCGAAACTTAAGCTCGACAGGAAAGGGTACCGATAAAACAAATATCGTAAATAATAGCAAACAGAGAAAAATAGTATGTAAACAAATTAAATCAGTGCAGATTATTTCTCGACCATATCGCAGGATAGTAGTGACGTCAATGGAGAAAGATCTCCCACGCAACCAAATGTGGTGAAAATTCGAACCTGTGCAGTGTTGAATCAAGTTGATAGGTAAAACATGACAATTAAAATAGATAATATAGATATGTAGCCTGGAAAATTCGTTATTTTCCTAGAGCGCCGTATATTAGGCTAAGCAGCCGACCAAAAACGGGAAAAGTGGTTAGGGCAGTGAAATACTGTTTCATAAGATTATCGAAAGTGTTACTTAACCAAAAAGAGTGTACGTTAGGGTTACGAGTGGCATTACCCCCACCCTCCCCCCCTCCCCACAAACTGCGTAACAAACACCTTGTCCTCCACGCCCCCCCCCCCCCATTCTCCCCCATGTAAGGTCGAGGGGAAATAAATGAATAAGTAAATAAAAAGAAAAGAAAAAGAAAAATTCAAGAATGCCTACCAGAGACACCTGTACGAGGTGTAGGTTTAATATACACGTGGATAATGGCACAACATGTCAGATATGCAAGAAACCATACTATTGGGTTTGAGTAGGATTGATACCAATAAATGAGGCATACAATACAAGAGGGAAGAACCTCCATTTCTTCGATAATTGTTTCGCTATCACATGGCAAGTCATTCAGACTGTAGAAAATACCGAAGTATAAGATAGACCGAAATATAGCCAAGACGTAGCTACTTTTCATAAAAATTGGGGCCTCAGGGCCCATACCAGTATCACAACCCACACACACACACCCTCCCATGCAAAAGCCCACATTGCCTCCTGCACATCAACACGCATCGCCTGCCGAACACCAACCTTTCTCACCCTACAAATCCGCAAACCCTGCCGCACACCTCCCCACACCCAGAAAACCCCCACATTAACTCCTTCAGACATATTATGTTCCAGTAAGTCCACGGAGGCGGGCGCCGGTATCATTGCCACTGCACCACACAACTGTCAAAACCACACTGCTGGCCGTTAGAATTGTCGGAGGACCTGGGGTTGCCACCAACCGACAGATCTTCATCTAACTTACCGGACTTACTGAGCTCCATATGACGCTAGTGCGTCATATGGACTTATTGGAGAGGCATGTAGATAAGTCCATATGACGCGATCGCGTCATATGAGTTTTTGGTCATAAGTTCCATATGACGCGATCGCGTCATAAATGTCGCAAGGAGTTAATATCATCTATGGCCATTGACCACCCTACTGCTGTTGATCAAATACATTTGCAGGATGAAAGTATGATGCAACAAGCCTCCATATCATGCTCCCCTAAGTCCAACCTCACAGATAACCCTTCCACATCGCCTCCCCCTTTACCACTGCCACCTGCCCACTTACAACCGACCCGTAACACCACCCCCCTGCAGGCGTCCCCCACCCATACACCAAGCCCACCATCACCCACAACCACACTTAGCTCACCACATAACCCCTCTCAGCCCCAGCCACACCTACTGGGGTTGTCTACACCAGTGTGCAGATATTATCTGGAAAGAAGGTGCTACTTTGGTAAAAAGGGTGAATATAATGGAAAGTCATGTAGATTTGCTCATCCCAAAATTTGCAACAATCTAACCAGTCATGGAAAATGTAGATTTGGTGAAAACTGCAAATACCACCACCCATCCCTTTGCAAGACATCACTTGAGAAAAAGACCTGCTACAATATGAAATGCCTAGCTTTTCATATTAAAGGGACTTGAAGATATGCTAGACCTAATACGAATGGTAGCCAAAAAACTCTCTAGCTATGCGAGGACACGACAGAGGAAAAAGGCAGATGAAGATGAAGAGACTGAGGAAGATGGAAGAGCACATAGAACACCTCGAGCACCTCCTGGCCTCCCAAGAGTGGCAACACAGTGCTAAACTCACAAGGTACACAGTCAGAAAAACAACCTAGGCTTCCCACGTATCCGTTGCGATTGTAAAAGTTCAACAAAACCTGGTACACATCGGAAATCACAACACCAATAGCCTCACCCCAGTCTAGCATTAAATAACTCAGCAGACAACCAAGAAATAGGTAGGGAGACACCGCGAGTGTGTCGAACCTCTACAGACAAAATGTAAACCCCTCCAAAATGTCTAACTAAACATGAAATATCTGAGAGCTTCAGCATATAATACGATGGCCGATATATGAAATCGTGCAGAACCAAAGGGGAGTTATGATGTTAAATAGATTAGAAGAATAAGAGGTAAGAAGTTGAGAGAGAGAAAGTGTTCAATAGGTGGAAGTCGGGGACAGATGGCAAGGGAGGTGTGAAGGTTATGCTGGTCAAGCAAGCTCTGAGCAAGGAAGGCACAAAGGCAGCAAGGAGTGCGGGGGGACTACCTTCTGCTGCGGCAGAAGGGCGGCAAAGCGGCCAGCCACTCAGAAGGCCCGGCCGTGGCATCACGTCACCGAGACAACGCGTAACACTACGCGCACAACCCTCTGCCTCCCACACTTACGACAAGGCCTTCAGCACAAATAGCCGACTAAAATATTTGTGTCTGAGGGAAGAAATTGAATTCATCAGCCTCTGGGACAACTTCTACAACCAGCCTACTCTGTTCCGCAAGGATGGCACTCATCTAAACCCTGTGGGTTCAGCACGCATGGGTCGTCTCCTACACAAAGCAGTCCGCAGCCATGGATCAAAAAACGCCTTCCGAGAAGAAGCAGCAGTGACATAAATCATCCAACGCCAAGAAAAAAACAGAGGCAACCGAGGACCACCAGCGATAAGGACCGAAGACAGCGAGGACCGAGGACAGCCATGAACATAAATGTAGATCCGACAAGAACCAAAAATATTATTAAAGAGCGTTCCGTGAGTTCTAAAATAACAAATTTAAAGGTTTTCTATGCAAATGCTCGTAGCATACGCAATAAATTTTCAGATTTAGAGGAGCTAGTGTTTACAGAAAATTATGATGTGATTGGCATAACAGAATCTTGGCTCAATACAGAAGATAGAGACTTTTTAGCAGAGTATTCACTTCCCGGTTATGTAATGTTTGAGAAAAGCCGAATAAATCGAAATGGAGGTGGCGTTTTACTTTATATCAAAGAAAGTCTTTACCCTACCCTCTTGTCAAAACCTCAAATTGTGAACGTCGACGCATCTTTTGTGCTAATAAAGAAAAATAAAGGTACAAAAATAATACTTGCATTAATATACAGACCTCCAGCTCAATCAGTGCAAACTGACCGAGAAATTTACGACCAAATTGCAGATGTAAGTAACTCACAAGATACCATAATTTTTGGCGACTTTAATTTACCTGTGACCAAGTGGGGAGATACTCTTACTTCACACTCCGGACATGACTTGTATACGAACTTGCAAGAGAGTTCGCTTTATCAATTTGTTCGTACGCCAACCCGTGGTAATAACGTTCTTGACATTGTACTTGCAACAAAAGAAGAATTAATAGAGAATTTGAATGTTGGTGATGAATTCAGTAACAGCGACCATCGTACGATAACTTTTACTTTAAAGTTTACTAGTAACGAACCAAATAGTAGCATCGAAAAAGTCCCTAATTTCAAGAAAGCAAACTTCCATAAACTTAGAGCTATGTTTAAAGAAACTGACTGGAGCTTTTTAATTAACAATAACGACATAAATACATCTTGGAAGTTATTCGAAACCACTTACCTAAAAGCAGTGCAAGACTGCATACCATCGAAAATACGGCGTCCAGGCCATAATAATAAGCCCAAATGGTGGAATAAAGATATTTCAAACTGCCTGCTTGCTAAAAAATTTGCTAATGATAGATTAAAATCCTCACAAAATGACGAAGAACGGGTGAAATTTGTAGAGCTACGACGCAAAGCCAAAAAGTTAATTAAGCAAAGTAAAAAGACCTTAGAGTTACATATTGCGAATCAAAGTAAAACAAACCCGAAAGAATTCTATAGTTATATCAGAAAGAAAAAAGTAGTTACTTCAACTGTTGGACCGTTAGTCGATGAAAATGGAGAATACACCAAAGACGAAGTACAAATGAGTAATGCCCTGAATACCTTTTTTGCATCAGTTTTTACAACAGAAGACCTCAGTGATATCCCTACACCATCGCCGATTCAGATTGATAATTCAGATGTTTTAAGCAATATCACCGTTACAGAGAGAGAAGTATTGAATTGTTTAGATAAACTCAAGGTAAATAAAACGCCTGGACCTGATACAATCTCGCCTAGAGTTCTAAAGGAAGCTAAGGATGAGCTCTCTAAACCACTGACATTACTATTCAATAAATCCTTGCAGTCTGGAACTATGCCTGATCAGTGGAAGCTAGCCAACGTAACACCGATATTTAAAAAAGGCAGCAAATCCCTACCCAGTAACTATCGTCCAATTAGCTTAGCCTCAGTTGTATGTAAAATGTTAGAAACGGTCATACGAGACAGACTCGTAAATCACTTAGAGGAAAATAACATACTTAAAGATACTCAACACGGCTTTCGTAAAAAACGTTCCTGTTTAACAAACCTCTTAGACTTCTTCCACGATATCCTCAACCTCTACGATGAGAGTAAAGCTGTAGATATTATATACCTTGATTTTCAAAAGGCCTTTGACAAAGTTCCCCACAAACGTTTACTGTTAAAACTAAAAGCGCATGGAATACAAGACGGTGTGTTGAAATGGATAGAAAATTGGCTCAGCGACAGAAAGCAAAGAGTAGTCATAAACGGTAAGGCATCTAAATGGACCAATGTAAGTAGCGGGGTACCCCAGGGATCGGTACTAGGACCAATTATCTTTCTAATTTACATCAACGACATAGATGAGGGTCTCACCTGTACAATCTCAAAATTTGCTGACTATACAAAAATTGCAAATAGCGTACTCTCAAAAGAACAAGTTGACGATATGCAACACAATCTAGATAAATTGTCATGTTGGGCCCAAATTTGGCAAATGAGTTTCAATGCGGATAAATGTAAAATACTACATATCGGATACCTAAATGAGAAAGGAAACTATTCGATGAATGGCACTCAGCTTAAGAATGTAAACAGAGAAACCGATCTGGGAGTAACAATATCGAGTAACCTAAAACCGAGTCAAAAATGTTCAGAAGTTGTTAAGAAGGCAAACAAAATAATTGGCTTTATAGGCAGGTCATTTGAGCATAAATCCAAAGAAGTTATCCTAACCCTTTACAATTCCTTAGTCCGCCCTCTTCTGGAATACTGCGTTCAATCCTGGTGCCCTTATTACCAAAAAGATATAAACAAGCTAGAACGAGTTCAACGTAGAGTTACCAAAATGATACCTAGCCTAAAGAACAAACCATACGAAGAGCGTCTTAGAGAATTAAATCTATTTCCTTTAACCCAGCGCAGATTAAGAGGTGACTTAATTCAAGTGTTCAAAATCATCAAAGGCATCAACAATATGAACTGTAGTAAGTACTTCACTATCGACCAATCTAATTACACGCGGGGAAATGGTTGCAAAATTATTGGTAAATCTTTTAACTCACACGAATCTAAGAATTTCTTCTTCAATCGAGTTGTCAACTTGTGGAATAGGCTTCCCCGAAACGTTATAGACTGCATCACCGTTGATTCATTTAAACTCTGCGTAGACAAATATCTTGCATCAAACCCGCGACTGACTGCGTTTGTAAATGAATAACTATATTTTATCCCCCCCTCAGTTACTAACCAATCTGTCCCCTACTAACTTCCTAATCCTGCCACGGACATTAGTTCCAGGGCAGTAATTCCCTTTCCAATGTTCCCTTACCCACTCTAAACCACTGTTTGGACACTTGATCCACAGTGTTTTGGAGGACAAGCAACCTAGAAGGGTCACTAGATATGTTGTTGCTTGATTTCCTTTGTACTCCTTTGTACTCCTTTGTACTCCTTTGTACTTACTCACTCACACTCTCTAGCTGTATCATTCAGTCTTATACATTAAACTTATAACTGATGATATAAAATATAATGCATTGTCACAGACGAAAATAAAGACCACTTCTATACTGCCCGTGACATGACGATTCACAAGAAAGAAAGTATAACATTGTAGATAGACTGTAGCCAAATTCATTGCCCTGGCGAGTGTTAGCGAGTGGCCAAGCGAGTCGCTGAGCCCACGTGGCGCTCTGCTAAGCTGCAGGCGTCACACCCCACCCAAGATATTAGACGCTCAACCATGAGCTCCATATCTGACAAGCAGAACCCCGATAAGACTCGCCACCCCTAACCACTTCGCGACAAAGAAAGGCAAAGCTCAGTTCTCATCAAAAAAATTAAAACCCCTCCCAACACAATAGCTTAATTCATACTGCTATGCTCCTAGAGCGAGCTTCTACTAGCCCAGCCTTCTGAGAGAAGTACAGGTTCGACTCAGAACTTCAGCTATAACATACTTAAAAATTTAACTATTAAAGAAAGAGTTTTTATAGAATTTTAATTTTTAATATTTTTTATGGCGGCTGCACTACAGGGGCAAGCCAATTTTACTCCACACACACCCGCACACCTGTGGTAGCCTAACTCGGATCCTCCACCCTCGATAAACAGTCAGCAATCACGTTATCACTACCGGCAATATGGCTAATGTCTAAATTGTACTCCTGTAACATCAACGACCACCGTGTCAGTCTCATATTCCGATTGTGAAACTGATTGAGAAATTTAAGAGGGTGGTGATCAGTATACACTACCACGACTGGTCCATAGGCCGGAACATACACCTCGAACTGCCTGAGCGCCAGCACTATCGCCAGTAATTCTTTCTCCACCACTGAGTAATTCTTCTGGGTCAAATTAAACTTATTGGAGAAAAAACTTACTGGGTGTTCCAGGCCCTCTTCGTCTGTCTGCATCAAGACGGCACCAGCCCCAACCCCGCTGGCATCAGTTGCCAACTGTGACGCATGTCCACGTGTGAGCATGCTGTACAGAACGCCTAGTCATGCCCCACTCTCGCTAGGATCGTCAGGGCAGGAACTTTGGCTGTAGTCTATGTAGAGTTTCCTAACTTAGTTCGTGTGAGCCGTTGTACTATAAGTATTATGAATATGTATTTTGTTTTCATCTGAGTCAACGAGTTCTATTTTATATCATTAGTTATAAGTATTGTGTGTAAAACTTATTTGTAATGATGGGAAGAGAAACAGCCACAGTTAGGGGTCAGTGGGTACGCCAGGCAGGAGGTAGGCCTAACTCACTTGCATTCCTCCCTCCCTCAGTGCTAGGGGAGCCTTTGTGTATCCCAGAGGAGAGAGAGAAATTACATAATGGTTGTCAGTGGGCGGTCCTTACTAGTTCACGTTGGGCTCACTAGAGGGTCGGGTATAAAAGGGAAGTCTAGCCATTTTTTCATCAGAACTCATTAGGCAGGGCGACTTCTCATTTCCCTTGCTAACTATTTATATTCTTCTGACTGATGGGAACTTTCTCTACTACCTTACATTCTTATTTCCTCTTTTCCCTGCCCTGTATAACTTCCATGGTCCCGTTGGTGCAGAGCTAGTCAGCCAACGTATTATCGCTTGAGTTCTCACGAGATACTTGCCTATTAGATAGCCTATTTTGGAAGGGTTGACTTAGAATAGTATTGACTTATGTTTGTTGCACTTGTATATGCATTTCCCTGTGTGTTATTATTATTATTCCTGTTTTCTACTGGTCTAGGTAATGCTAGACTGGGGGTAAGGCTTTTCTGTGTTACGAGTAGTTGTTTGATGCAGTGGTTAAGCGATAAACCTGCATACTCGTTTCGGTTCAGTGAAGCCTAGGTTGTCTTCGCGGCTGACTCTGTTGAGTTTATAATTTACAGTGCGTGAGGGCAAGAGCCTAACCACCCTGTATTTTATTAACAGTTTGTTTTTACTTTGTCAAGGAGCCGGGAGAAAACCAGATACAAGGGATCTGGATTTCTCAAAGTGCACTTGTTAGTTTTAACGTAATACTTTAAACAGTCGTGAGGACTTCGCTAGGCTACACGCCGTTTTTGCTCAGTCACTGCTACCTTTTTGCCTACAGTACCCCAGCTAGACTTTACTCGATTAGTAGATACAGAATAGTATTGAAGCTTTCCTTATGTATGATATTGTTTATGCACTATTGATTTCATGTGTTGCAAGCTTGGCTACTTTAGTGATTAGTGGCCCACGAGCACAATCCGAGTAGGCTATTGCCGTTGCATTTGCGGAGTACTTCCTTTTAATGTTTGCTATTTACTATTGCATATTCTTTTAATTATTCTTATGCCAATTTAAGCCTTTAATAGTATTTAATTGCCAGTGTTTTTGCTTATTGAATTACTGTTCAAAATCCGATACGTACTTCTTACGAGCATCCGAGAAGCATCTAACTTTTTTCAGAAGATTCCTTGCTCGATGCTTAAGGACTATTAATTAACGTAACGTAATAGTGCCGATCCGAAGTAGAGGGTGGTGGACTTCTTAAGTTCATAGTCAAGGGTGGATTACTTCGGCTTCGGCCAACACTATTCTTTTGTGTTGTTGTTTCTTACTTCATTGTTTGATTGTTGACCAGACTAGATAATTCCTGTCTCTTTATTAGTCTGTTGTTGAACACTAGTACCGAGTTCTTGTATACCCCGTTATAGCAGATTAAACTCTGGAGGGTATTGGTGTTTTTTGTTCGGCTGGCAGTACTCAGGGGTTGGGATCGTGTGTTTCCGTTGTGGCAGCGAGCCGTATTCGAGTCCTGATTGAGAGCCCTTATGTACCCGAGTGCCAGTTCATAACAAATGGCGACCTTGCTTAGGATTTTGTGAACAGTATACATTTTTGCAGAGTTGTACAACATTTGTTTGTTTGTATTTTAGCGTGCATATTGAAGAATATTTTTTTTGTATGGCAATTAGTAAAGCATTTAACCCTTAATTAGCGGAGAGCAACATAAGTCGAGTTAAATAAAGCTGGACTATGTGGCGGCGCTCGACATAGGTCGAGTGGCAATTTCAGCACGTAATGTTGCTGAGAGAGAGAGACAAGTGGTGGCAGGAGAGTAGCGAGTGTATGACTGCTCCAGACCACCGCGCCGAACATACTGACACGAATCCCAGCTCCCTCCTCCCTCTCTCACTCGCTATATAAGGAATTGTATCGGGAAAGTGGCTAATTACATGCTTTTTGCACTCGCGTTGCACGGTTATTGCAAGAAAACTAGCCATCATAAAAGAATCGTTATGGTGTCATTCGAAAGCTCTGTTTATGCCCTTTCAGGGATAGATACTTGTTTTACGTTCTGGGTCTTATTTAGGCATGAAAATGATCACGTAAACAGCCCTATTTTGGCTAAAAACACCCCGCTGGGCGGTACATATAAATAAACCGCATACGCCGCTCTTAAGGTGTTAAGAGACTCCAGTTAATTTAGTAATTAGTGCTTGCATAGAAAGTTTACCACTTTTGTCTCAAGAATTTTTTTGTGGACTTCAGTATGTCGTGCATTAGCACTGACGATGAGCGAGAGATGTCATTTGAAGGTGTGCTGTTAGTAACCAGTGAGGAGGATGCTAGATTTTTTGTGAGTAAGCGGTACCACGTGACGGAGGAGAGGCTGACTGGGGTGGATGTTTGTGGCTTGCACCTGATAGCCAAGGTTTTGGGCATTGCCAATGTAGCAGGGATGTCCAAGGGGGAGCTGATTTCCTGGGTATTGCGTGGGCGACATGGGGTTTCGGAGGAGAGGGCGTTTGGGGGGGTTCCTCCCCAGATCCCCTCTCACTCGACTCCCACAGTGCCGTCCACTCAGTTACCGGAGGTTAGCACTCTCCCACAGAGGGATGAGAATTGGCAGACGGGAGAGCCCTCGGGTGGTGCACGTGGTGGTTCCCCAGTATTTGCCCCCCCTCCTTCAGTAGTGGCAGCTCCCTCTTCCTGCCTGTCTCCAGATATGGTATTTAGACTTAAGCTTGCTAAGATTGAGGCTAGGAAGCAGGAGATTGAGGCTAGGAAGCAGGAGGATGAGACCAGGAGGCAGGAGGATGAGACGAGGAGGCATGAGATTGAGGTTAGGAGGCAGGAGGATGAGACCAGGAGGCATGAGGCTGAGCTTAGGTACGACTCAGAGAAATATTGTGCTAAATTAGATTTAGATAAGACTCGTGCAGAGTCGACAGGGACTCGGATGGGCCGTGAGGGCCAAGTAAGAGAACAGTCCTTGGCCCACTTAGTCAAATTGGTGCCGGTATTTAGTGAAACTGAAGTCACAGAATTTTTTAATCGTTTTGAGAAGAAGTGTAGGGAACATAATTGGCCTGAAGAGAAGTGGGCAGCTCTAGTCTCCTCAAGACTTATGGGTAAGGGTCTGAAGGCTTATGATGCACTGACTTTAGAGTCTTGCATTGACTACCCAGAATTGAAGAGAGCTCTCCTACGGGCATACGAGTTGCAACCGGAAACATATCGATTGAAGTTTCGGGGTGTTACAAAGACTAGGGAGGCGACCTTTCTTGAACATGCCCGGGACTTAAAAGATGCACTTAAAAACTGGACACGTTCTGAGAAAGCTGAGACGGCAGAACAGTTGACTGAGCTGTTTCTGCTCGAGCAGTTTTATAAGTGTACTGGTGCAGAAATGACTTTAACCCAAGAACTCTTCAAGAGGCAGCTGAGATGGCTGACCTCAGGTTGTCGCTAATCAGGGGATGTGAATCTGTAAAGCGTGTTGATGCAGTTCCCAAGGGGCGCGATACTCCAAACCCTCGAGCTCAGGACAATCACTATAGATATAAACCTCAGTTTAAAAGCCAAGATACCAGGACTGAACCAAAGACTACAGCCGTCCCATTACAGAAGGGTCAGAACTCCGCCCCTTATCGGAAGAGACCGATAGGGGAAGTGGAATGTTTTCATTGTAGAAAGAAGGGGCATTATGCAAAATCTTGTCCTAGTAAGCCGCCAACTGCAGCCGTGTCTTTGGTGCGCAGCATAGGTGTGGCTGAAATGTCGTCTGGATTTACCCAGGGTAGTTTGCCAGCGGCAGGGTCACAGGCTATGTATAAGACTCAGGAAGGCTCGTCCCCTGTCCGTGATGTCTTTTGCGCCCATAGAGGGACCGGTAGGGTAAGTTGGGCGGGTTTCCAGCATAAGATGGAAGTTTTGGGTGATACTGGAGCTTCACAGACACTTTTGAAGAATTTCACGGGGCGACCAATTAATGCGGCACGGGTGGTTGTTGTTCAGGGTATTAATGCGACCAGGTCATACCCGTTGGTTCGTGTGGAGCTGGAAGTTGATGGTGTGATTAAGGACTTCGATGTTGGGATCGTTGAGAAATTGCCAGTGGAGGGCGTCGACCTTCTTCTCGGCAACGACTTTGCGGTGCCTACTTTAGAAGTTCCACCCTTAGTCATTGCCGAGAGGCCGGCCGACGTGAGTAGGGAGGAACAAGAGTGGGTAGTAAGTTGTCAACACCAACAGATGGCATGTGTGGTAACTCGTTCCCAAGCATTTAAGGTATCACAGCCTATTTCCCAGGCCACAGAACAGCGGAGGAAGGGAATTAAGGAGAAGCGGAAGGCTGGGAAAAGTTTGAAGAGTTTAGAACCAGTGGCTCTCCCAAAAGACCCAACCGACCGAGTCTCTTGTAACTCCAGTGCCTAACACAGTTGATAAAGTAGTGGAGGAGGCAGAGACTCAGAGACAGCACTGTTACCTGCAGCGAGAAAACCGGATGTCTAAGTTGGATGTTGGGGGAGGGCATGAGTTGTTGACCAAGCAGTTGTTGTTGTTGTTGTTGTTCCCTAAGCTGCCTGGCCGAACAGCCCCGAGTCCCTGAGAAAGGCCATGGCCACGATCGGGCTTTCCCACAGAGCTCTCATTGAGTGTAGATTGTGTTGTTGGCGTAAGTGGTTGTGTGAAATGCAGTCTTCTATGATGTGTTTAATGGTATGGGGTGCTGTGTTACATCCCGGGCAGGTGTCGACAACGGAGTCATCCAGTCTCTTCTGATAGCTCAGGAGAGCTGGATGGTGTCCGCATCTCAGCCTGGCCAGGTGGACTCTGTCCTCGCGAGGAAGGGAGGATTCGGAAGGATGGATTTCGGGAGGTCGTGCATGCAGCTGCGTGTTGTCTGTGAGTGAGTGGATGGATCGGTGAGAGATCTGAGTATGGATGTGCTTCTGGAAGTTGGTTCGGGGTGGGCAGGGAGGGAGAGAGGACAATAATTGTGTGATACCGTGTGCTGGGTGTTGTTTTGATATTTTTTGGTGTCTGTGGGTGTGTTGCCATGTAGTTTAGTGGGTGGTCTTGGTTCGTGGAGGCTGCTGCCAGGAATTGAGTGCCTCTCATGTCCAGATGGTCTTTGACTTTGAGGATTTTGGATTCTTGATGTAGGTGATCTGTGGGTGCAGTAGCTGTGCAGCCTGTAATGATCTTCAGGGCTTTGTTTTGAATAGTCTGTAAGGTCTTATGATGTGTTTCAGCTAGGTTAGAAGCCCAGGCTGGGCTTGCGTATTCCATCACTGATCTTATGTATTTTTTATATACTGTGGTGGTAGTTTCTTTGTTGTGTCCAAATTTTGTGTGAGCAAGTGACCTGAGGGCGTTAAGTCTGGGTGTCAGTTTCTTTTTAATGTTCGTGGTGTGCTGTTTGAATGTCATATGAGTATCATATGTTACTCCTAGGATCTTGGGTGTGTGTGTATGTGTTAGGGGTGTGTTGTTTATGGTGAGTTGAGGGATGTATTCGTGTTCTCCTGTCCAACTTGTGAGCAGGGTTGCGGTGGATTTGGCTGGGGCTAGATTAAGTCTGTTTGTAGTGCACCAGCCATGTAGTGTGTTGAAATAGGGTTGAAGGAGATCTGTTGCTCTTTTTGGGTCATGGTGTGTGCATGTGAGTGTTATGTCATCTGCATAGGAGACTAAGTTTATTATGGGCGTATTGGGTGTAGTTATATCGTGCATGTACAGATTGAAGAGTGCGGGCGATAGGACAGATCCTTGTGGGACTCCGTTTGGAAAGTTTCTGATTTTAGATGACTGACCGGCAAAAGATACGTGTGCACATCTGCCTGCTAGGAAGTTGGCCAGCCACCGATTTGTGTTGTTGTGCATGTTTGTGTTGTAGATTTTGTTTGTTAGGTTGTGGCGGGGGATGGCATCGAAGGCTTTACTAATGTCGAGTGTGGCTAATAGTGATCTGTGTGGTGGTCTAGCTGAATTGATGCCGTCGAAAGCTCTTTGTGTAAGGTCTGTGAGAAGAGTGTTTGTGGAGTGCAGTGGCCTAAAGCCATGTGTTGGAGCTAGGGGTAGGTCAGGTGTAATTAGTTGTAATACTAGGCGTTCCATGACTTTGGAGGGGGAGCAAAGGAGTGTGATGGGGCGGTGCGAGAAGGGTAGCGTGGGGTCTTTGTTGGGTTTGGGGAATGTGATGATGATACCATGCTTCCAAATGTCTGGTATTGTGTTGTGTGAATAGCTGTAGTTTGATATGTTAGTGAGTGCTTGTATGCCTTGTGGTCTGAGGTGTATGTTGCTTATGTTGTCTAGGCCACAGGCGGGTGAGTGCTTGAGATTGTTGATGATATGCTTTGTCTGGTGATTGGTGAAGGTGTATAGTCAGGGTCTGTGGGGAATTGTCTCTTACGTCGGATGACACGTCGGTCGTCTTTGTGAGGTTTTAGGTGGCTGACATGTGAAAAGTGATTGATGAGAGTGTTTGCTTGTTGTTTACATGAAGGAGTAGAGTCTGTTGTTGTGATTGCAGCATGTGATTGTGTTGTGTTGCTGTTGGAAAGTGTGATGCTGTTTAGTGTTTTGTATAGTTTTTTGGGGTTTGTTTTGTGATCAAGTGTTTGTAGGAAGTTATTCCAATTAGTTTTTGTTGTTCTTGTATTTTGTTGTTAGTTTGGGTGTTGAGTGCTTGAATTTGTTGTGTGATGTCTTGTGTGTGGGGTGCTGGGGAGTGTTTCAGTATGTCGCGTTGTCTGATGAGGTTTTGAATTTCTGGTGTGAAGTTGGGTTGTGTCTTTTTCTGTTACCTCTTGGAATGTGTTTCTTGTCAGCGTTTTGGATAGTTTTATTGAGTATGTGTACAGCATTGTTGATGTTAGTGATGGGTGTACTGTTTAGAGTTGTGAAGTGTTGTTCTGTCTCATTTGTGAATGCTTCCCAGTTAGCTCTTTTATAATTGGTGTATGTGTGTTTGTGGCTAGCTGGGGTGAGTCTGGTTTTGGTGGTGATAATGATCGGGAGGTGGTCAGAGCCTAAGGTTTTGACCACCCTCCAGGATGTTGTGGGGGCGAGTTCTGGGGAGCAAAAGGTGATGTCTGGAGATGATGAGTTAGACATGTTGGCTCCCACAGACATTCGAAAGTTGCAATTAGAGGATCCAGAGGTTTTGCAGTGTACCAATGGGGCTGTGGAGTTAGAAGAAGATAGGGATGCAAAGGCAGGGGATTTTTTTTTCTTTAATGGAATTTTATACCACCGATATCAAGATCCTAAAAGGAACTGGGAGGGCGGATCAGGTACAGTTGACCAGCTGGTCGTGCCAGAGGGCTGCAGGGAAAGTTTGCTTAGGTTGGCTCATGATTCTCCATTATCAGGACATTTGGGTGCCAAGAAAACGGTGGCGGCTTTGGGGAAATTGTTTTGGTGGCCGGGGATGAAGTCTCATGTGCAGTCATGGATAAACTCATGTGATATTTGTCAACGTGTCGGGAAACCGAACCAAGTTATTCCTAAGGTTCCGTTACACCCTATTCCTGTGATTGGGCCACCCTTTAGTAAAATTATTGTTGACATGGTTGGTCCACTCCCTCCCACTAAGGCTGGAAATAAATTTTTGTTAACCATAATGGATGTTGCCACTAGATACCCCGATGCATACCCTATGAAAAATGGAATGGCTAAGACGGTAGTCAGTAACTTGTTGTGGTACTTCTCAAGGTACGGGTACCCGGAGGAGATTCAGTCTGATCAGGGATCTAATTTCACCTCCAACATGTTCAAGCAAACAATGCAACAGCATGGGATACGAGCAGTAGTATCGTCAGCGTATCACCCTGAGAGTCAAGGGGTGCTTGAGCGGTGGCATGCTACACTTAAAAGCATGCTCAGGTGTTATTGTGCTGACAACGGTATGGATTGGGATCTTGGATTGCCTTATGTGCTGTTTGCTGCTCGGGAGGTACCTGGTGAGAGCCTGGGATTTAGTCCAAACGAGCTGATTTTTGGACACCGTGTCAGGGGCCCCCTTAACATGCTGAAAGAAATTTGGGAGGGGACTGTGCAGCCTTGTCCATTATTAAAGAATGTGCTTGAAAGCCGTGAGCGCATGCTTATGAGTCTGGAGATGGCAGGTAGAAATTTGACAGAATCACAAGCTTTGATGAAGGACAGGTATGATCGCAAAGTGAGGCTCCGGAAGTTCACTGTAGGACAAGAGGTATTAATTTTGTTGCCTTTGGTTGGTAACCCCCTCTCTGCGAAGTACACTGGACCTTATAAAATTGTAGAAAAAATTTCAGACTTAGATTACCTTGTTGCCACTCCAGACAGAAGGAAAAAGAACCAGTTATGTCACGTGAACCTTATTAAAGAGTATGTGAGGCGCCCCTCTGAGCCTCTCACTGTCCCTGTGTTGGCTTGTTGCGGCCGTGGTGGAGAAGGAGAGGGGGACAGTCAAGCTTCGGAGGAGGATAGCTGGGATCAACATGTTTCAGCGGATCAGTGGGCGGGGAACTCGAGCCTAAGGGCTGACGAGGCTATAGCTCATTTGCCTGAGCCGTAGTTTGATGCTATCCGTCAGTTGTTCGGTTCATACCCCACTGTATTTGCTGAACACCCAGGCCGCACTACTCAGGCTATGCATGATGTTGACGTGGGGGACCATATACCCTTTAAGTCAATCCCGTACCGTGTGCCCCCCATAAAACTACCAGCTCTGAGGGATGAGTTGGAGTATATGCTCGGTAGAGGGTTGATAGAGAAAGGCACAGTTAAGTGGACTTCCCCCGTAACACTGCAGCCTAAGCCAGATGGCAAGGTACGCTTTTGTATTGATTTCCGTAGGTTAAACGGTTTGACTCCAACTAACCCATATCCTTTTCCTCGGGTTGATGATAGTGTTGACAAAATTGGTAATGCTCGTTTTTTGTCTAAAGTAGATTTAGTAAAAGGTTACTGGCAAGTACCTTTGTCCGAGCGTGCTAAAGAGGTATGTGGTTTTGTTGTGGACGGGAGTACCTATCGGTGCAATGTTATGCCTTACGGACTTAAGAATGCACCAGCAACGTTTCAGAACCTGATGAATGAAATTGTAAAGGACATTCCAAATTGCACCGTATATTTGGACGATGTAATCATTTATGATGACGACTTTGAGAGCCATTGTGAGCACCTTGAGACCTTGTTCCTGAAACTTAGTGAAGCAGGTCTGGTAGTAAATTTGGCAAAGTGTGACTTCGTAAAAGCCACTGTGCAGTTGTTGTTGTTGTTGTTCCCTAAGCTGCCTGGCCGAACAGCCCCGAGTCCCTGAGAAAGGCCATGGCCACGATCGGGCTTTCCCACAGAGCTCTCATTGAGTGTAGATTGTGTTGTTGGCGTAAGTGGTTGTGTGAAATGCAGTCTTCTATGATGTGTTTAATGGTATGGGGTGCTGTGTTACATCCCGGGCAGGCGTCGACAACGGAGTCATCCAGTCTCTTCTGATAGCTCAGGAGAGCTGGATGGTGTCCGCATCTCAGCCTGGCCAGGTGGACTCTGTCCTCGCGAGGAAGGGAGGATTCGGAAGGATGGATTTCGGGAGGTCGTGCATGCAGCTGTGTGTTGTCTGTGAGTGAGTGGATGGATCGGTGAGAGATATGAGTATGGATGTGCTTCTGGATGTTGGTTCGGGGTGGGCAGGGAGGGAGAGAGGACAATAATTGTGTGTGGTACCGTGTGCTGGGTGTTGTTTGGATATTTCTTGGTGTCTGTGGGTGTGTTGCCATGTAGTTTAGTGGGTGGTCTTGGTTCGTGGAGGCTGCTGCCAGGAATTGAGTGCCTCTCATGTCCAGATGGTCTTTGACTTTGAGGATTTTGGTTTCTTGATGTAGGTGATCTGTGGGTGCAGTAGCTGTGCAGCCTGTAATGATCTTCAGGGCTTTGTTTTGAATAGTCTGTAAGGTCTTATGATGTGTTTCAGCTAGGTTAGAAGCCCAGGCTGGGCTTGCGTATTCCATCACTGATCTTATGTATTGTTTATATACTGTGGTGGTAGTTTCTTTGTTGTGTCCAAATTTTGTGTGAGCAAGTGACCTGAGGGCGTTAAGTCTGGGTGTCAGTTTCTTTTTAATGTTTGTGGTGTGCTGTTTGAATGTCATATGAGTATCATATGTTACTCCTAGGATTTTGGGTGTGTGTGTATGTGTTAGGGGTGTGTTGTTTATGGTGAGTTGAGGGATGTATTCGTGTTCTCCTGTCCAACTTGTGAGCAGGGTTGCGGTGGATTTGGCTGGGGCTAGATTAAGTCTGTTTGTAGTGCACCAGCCATGTAGTGTGTTGAGATAGGGTTGAAGGAGATCTGTTGCTCTTTTTGGGTCATGGTGTGTGCATGTGAGTGTTATGTCATCTGCATAGGAGGCTAAGTTTATTTGGGGCGTATTGGGTGTAGTTATATCGTGCATGTACAGATTGAAGAGTGCGGGCGATAGGACGGATCCTTGTGGGACTCCGTTTGGAAAGTTTCTGATTTTAGATGACTGACCGGCAAAAGATACGTGTGCACATCTGCCTGCTAGGAAGTTGGCCAGCCACCGTTTTGTGTTGTTGTGCATGTTTGTGTTGTAGATTTTGTTTGTTAGGTTGTGGCGGGGGATGGCATCGAAGGCTTTACTAATGTCGAGTGTGGCTAATAGTGATCTGTGTGGTGGTCTAGCTGAATTGATGCCGTCGAAAGCTCTTTGTGTAAGGTCTGTGAGAAGAGTGTTTGTGGAGTGCAGTGGCCTAAAGCCATGTTGTGTTGGAGCTAGGGGTAGGTCAGGTGTAATTAGTTGTAATACTAGGCGTTCCATGACTTTGGAGGGGGAGCAAAGGAGTGTGATGGGGCGGTGCGAGGAGGGTAGCGTGGGGTCTTTGTTGGGTTTGGGGAAAGTGATGATGATACCATGCTTCCAAATGTCTGGTATTGTGTTGTGTGAATAGCTGTAGTTTGATATGTTAGTGAGTGCTTGTATGCCTTGTGGTCCCAGGTGTCTGAGGTGTATGTTGATGTTGTCTAGGCCACAGGCGGGTGAGTGCTTGAGATTGTTGATGATATGCTTTGTCTGGTGATTGGTGAAGGGTGTATAGTCAGGGTCTGTGGGGAATTGTCTCTTACGTCGGATGACACGTCGGTCGTCTTTGTGAGGTTTTAGGTGGCTGACATGTGAAAAGTGATTGATGAGAGTGTTTGCTTGTTGTTTACATGAAGGAGTAGAGTCTGTTGTTGTGATTGCAGCATGTGATTGTGTTGTGTTGCTATTGGAAAGTGTGATGCTGTTTAGTGTTTTGTATAGTTTTTTGGGGTTTGTTTTGTGATCAAGTGTTTGTAGGAAGTTATTCCAATTTAGTTTTTGTTGTTCTTGTATTTTGTTGTTAGTTTGGGTGTTGAGTGCTTGAATTTGTTGTGTGATGTCTTGTGTGTGGGGTGCTGGGGAGTGTTTCAGTATGTCGCGTTGTCTGATGAGGTTTTGAATTTCTGGTGTGAAGTTGGGGTTGTGTCTTTTTCTGTTACCTCTTGGAATGTGTTTCTTGTCAGCGTTTTGGATAGTTTTATTGAGTATGTGTACAGCATTGTTGATGTTAGTGATGGGTGTACTGTTTAGAGTTGTGAAGTGTTGTTCTGTCTCATTTGTGAATGCTTCCCAGTTAGCTCTTTTATAATTGGTGTATGTGTGTTTGTGGCTAGCTGGGGTGAGTCTGGTTTTGGTGGTGATAATGATCGGGAGGTGGTCAGAGCCTAAGGTTCTGACCACCCTCCAGGATGTTGTGGGGGCGAGTTCTGGGGAGCAAAAGGTGATGTCTGGAGATGATGGGTTATAGAGGGCTTGGTGAGGAATATGGGTATGTTGATGGATGTCGTTAAGGATGATGAGGTTATCGGTTTGGTTTTGTAGTACCAGCCCTATGTCTGTGTCGGGGTTGTCGACAAACCAGGCCGACGTCTTGGCGTTGAAGTCACCACCCAGGATGATGTGTGGGGTGTGTGGGGTGTTTGTGATGTGTTGTAAGTGTGGTCTGTATTCATTTGGTACTGTAGGGGATGTTTGGGGAGGGATGTATGTGTTTATGATGGTTATGTTGGAGTTGTTGCCAGTGCGTATTTTAATTGACTGTATTTCTGTTGTGTTATCATTTGGGGGGAGGAGTGATTTGGTTTGTACACTGGTTACTATGTATGATATTTCTTTGTGTACCAGGGTGATGAGTCCACCGCCCCCGCCGACAGCCCGGTCTTGTCTGATGGTGGTGAAATTATGAAATGTGGGTGTTTTTTGTGTTGTGCGGAGTTTTGTTTCTTGTAAGATGGCAATGTGTATGTTGTGTTGTTTGATGAAGTGTGAGAGTTCGTGTTTCTTTGTGTTGATGCCATCTATGTTCAGTTGAAGAATGTTAATGTTATGTGCACGATGTACGTTGGGTGCTGCTGCACGAGGATGGGGTGGGCGTGGGGGTGATGGGGGGGGTGGGGGTGAGGGAGGGGCTGGGGGTTGGGATGGGTGAGGTGGGGGTGGGGATTGGGGAGCAGGAGATGGGGGTTGGAATGGATTAGGATGGGGTGTGGTGTGTTGAGTTGAGGATGTGGATGGTATGGGAAGATTAGGTGGGTTAGGGAGGAGAGGTGGACGGGTTTTAGGGGGGGGAGTGGATGATATGGGAAGGTTAGGTGGGTTGGGGAGGAGAGGTGGACGGGTTTTAGGCGAGGGATTTGACTGGGAGAGGGAGGGGCATGAGGAACAGGTCCAGGTGTTTGTGTAGTGTTTCTTGGAGGCAAGTGTTGTGCAGGTGAAGTGGGTCCAGTTCCCACATGAATTGCAGAGAACTGAACCCTTAGTATGGCGACTCGAAGTGATGGGTTTTGAGCAAGTTGGACATATGTATGTGAACGTGGGTCCTGGGTTGCTCTCAATGTCTCCGGCTAGAAGAAGTCTTCGAGAAATGACAGCCGGAGAGTCATTTCTCGGTGTAGGAAAAACTGTGTGATGTGTGTGTGTGGTGTGAGAGGTGTGGAAATTCCCGACGCGACCGAAGCCGCTCCAAGGACCCGTGCCCCCAGGGAGGGGGCAGGGGATGGTTGTGACGGTTTGGCTCCCGAAACTGCTCCCCGCGGCCGGCATCCGGTTTTCCTCCACTGGTCGTTGATTTTGTCTTCGGCTGTGGAGGGTCGGCAGCCATCCGCGGTTGGCAGCCTCGGGAGGTGGCCCCACGGCGTAGACGCCGCCACATCAGGACCACTGTGCAGTACCTTGGGTTTGTAGTGGGAAGGGGACAGGTGTGCCCTCCTCAGAACAAGGTACAGGCTATCAATAAATTTCCGCACCCAACAACCAAGAAGCAGGTTATGATATTCTTGGGTATGATAGGCTACTACAGACGCTTCATAAAAGGTTACTCAACGGTGTTGGCACCTCTCACAGATTTGTTATCTAAAGACAAAAAGTTTTTGTGGGCACCTGAGAGCGAAAAGGCTTTCACTTTGGTGAAACATTTGCTATGTACTCACCCGATACTCAGGGCCCCAGACTTTAACAGGCCTTTTCAGCTGGCAACAGATGCTAGTGGTGTAGGGGCTGGTGCCGTCTTGCTACAGACAGACAATGAAGGTATGGAACACCCAGTAAGTTTCTTTTCTAAGAAGTTCAATGCTGCATAAAATAACTATTCTACAATAGAAAAGGAATTACTGGCGATTGTGCTGTCGATCAGGCACTTCGAGGTGTATGTTCCAGCCTATGGCCCAGTCGTGGTTATCTACACTGATCATCACCCTTTGAGATTCCTGAATCAATTTCACAATCGCAATATGAGACAGACCAGGTGGTCTTTGATGTTGCAGGAATATAACCTGGACATCCGTCATATTGCTGGATGTGACAATGTGATCGCGGATTGTTTATCAAGGGTGGATGATCAGTCGTAGGCTATCACAGGTGTGTGGGTTTGAGTGGAGGAAAATAGGCTGCCCTTATAGTGCAGCCGGGAAAAACATATTAAAATATAAAAATCATATAAAAACTCTTTCTTTTGATATAGGTAATCGTATAAGTTTGTCATAGCCTATAGAGTTTGAGTAGTCCACGAACTATCAAACAGCTGAGCTGCTGTAAGCTCGCTCTGGGAGCATGATATTGTGTCTTTTTGCTATTGTTGGGAGGAGTTATAAAATGTGATTTTTTTTTTATAATAAGATGTGTTTTGGTGATAAACTCAGCTTTGTTTTAGTGCCATGCGGTCGCTGGGTGTGGGGGGCTTGATGAGGTTCTGTGTTTGTCAGATTTTAGCTCAGGGTTGAGCGAGTAAAATCTTGGGGGAGGTGTGACGCATGTCCACGTGTGAGCATGCTGTACAGAACGCCTAGTCATGCCCCACTCTCGCTAGGATCGTCAGGGCAGGAACTTTGGCTGTAGTCTATGTAGAGTTTCCTAACTTGGTTTGTGTGAGCCGTTGTACTATAAGTATTATGAATATGTATTTTGTTTTCATCTGAGTCAATGAGTTCTATTTGATATCATTAGTTATAAGTATTGTGTGTAAAACTTATTTGTAATGATGGGAAGAGAAACAGCCACAGTTAGGGGTCAGTGGGTACGCCAGGCAGGAGGTAGGCCTAACTCACTCGCATTCCTCCCTCCCTCAGTGCTAGGGGAGCCTTTGTGTATTCCAGAGGAGAGAGAGAAATTACGTAATGGTTGTCAGTGGGCGGTCCTTAGTAGTTCACGTTGGGCTCACTAGAGGGCCGGGTATAAAAGGGAAGTCTAGCCATTTTTTCATCAGAACTCATTAGGCAGGGCGACTTCTCATTTCCCTTGCTAACTATTTATATTCTTCTGACTGATGGGAACTTTCTCTACTACCTTACATTCTTATTTCCTCTTTTCCCTGCCCTGTATAACTTCCATGGTCCCGTTGGTGCAGAGCTAGTCAGCCAACGTATTATCGCTTGAGTTCTCACGAGATACTTGCCTATTAGATAGCCTATTTTGGAAGGGTTGACTTAGAATAGGATTGACTTATGTTTGTTGCACTTGTATATGCATTTCCCTGTGTGTTATTATTATTATTCCTGTTTTCTGCTGGTCTAGGTAATGCTAGACTGGGGGTAAGGCTTTTCTGTGTTACGAGTTGTTGTTTGATACAGTGGTTAAAAAAAAAACAAAAAAAAAAACAAAAAAACGATAAAACTGCATACTCGTTTCGGTTCAGTGAAGCCTAGGTTGTCTTCGCGGCTGACTGTGTTGAGTTTATAATTTACAGTGCGTGAGGGCAAGAGCCTAACCACCCTGTATTTTATTAACAGTTTGTTTTTACTTTGTCAAGGAGCCGGGAGAAAACCAGATACAAGGGATCTGGATTTCTCAAAGTGCACTTGTTAGTTTTAACGTAATACTTTAAACAGTCGTGAGGACTTCGCTAGGCTGCACACCGTTTTTGCTCAGTCACTGCTACCTTTTTGCCTACAGTACCCCAGCTAGATTTTACTCGATTAGTAGATACAGAATAGTATTGAAGCTTTCCTTATGTATGATATTGTTTATGCACTATTGATTTCATGTGTTGCAACCTTGGCTACTTTAGTGATTAGTGGCCCACGAGCACAATCCGAGTAGGCTATTGCCGTTGCATTTGCAGAGTACTTCCTTTTAATGTTTGCCATTTACTATTGCATATTCTTTTAATTATTCTTATGCCAATTTAAGCCTTTAATAGTATTTAATTGCCAGTGTTTTTGCTTATTGAATTACTGTTCAAAATCCGATACGTACTTCTTACGAGCATCCGAGAAGCATCTAACTTTTTTCAGAAGATTCCTTGCTCGATGCTTAAGGACTATTAATTAATGTAATGTAATAGTGCCGATCCGAAGTAGAGGGTGGTGGACTTCTTAAGTTCATAGTCAAGGGTGGATTACTTCGGCTTCGGCCAACACTATTCTTTTGTGTTGTTGTTTCTTACTTCATTGTTTGATTGTTGACCAGACTAGATAATTCCTGTCTCTTTATTAGTCTGTTGTTGAACACTAGTACCGAGTTCTTGTATACCCCGTTATAGCAGATTGAACTCTGGAGAGTATTGATGTTTTTTGTTCGGCTGGCAGTACTCAGGGGTTGGGATCGTGTGTTTCCGTTGTGGCGAGCCGTATTCGAGTCCTGATTGAGAGCCCTTGTGTACCCGAGTGCCAGTTCATAACACAACTGAAACGGCCTGTCGAAGTCTGGGGCCCTGAGTATTGGATGAGTGCATAAAAGGTGTTTAACAAGGGAAAATGCCTTTTCACACTCCGGCGCCCACAGAAACTTCTTATCCTTCGCTAATAAGTCAGTCAGAGGTGCCAACACAGTTGAATATCCTTGAATAAAGCGGTGATAGTACCCGATCATGCCCAAAATCTCATAATCTGCCGCTTGGTGGTCGGTCTAGGGAACTGATTGAGAGCCTGTATCTTATTCTGAGGAGGGTAAACATGGCCTCTCCCGACCACAAATCGTAGATACTGCACAGTTGCCCTTACAAAGTCACACTTTCCCAGATTCACCACCAAGCCCGCTTCACTAAGTTGTTAAACAAGGCTTCAATGTGTGCACAGTGACTTTCAAAGTCATTGTCATAAATTATCACATCGTCTAAATACACAGTACAGTTAGGGATTTCTGCTACTAAGTCATTCATCAGATTCTGGAAAGTCGGTGGTGCATTCTTGAGTCCATAGGGCATAACGTTACAAAGGTAGGTGTTACCATCAACCACAAACCCGCAAACGTCCTTCGCTCGCTCCGACAGCGGCACTTGCCAGTAACCTTTCATTAGGTCTACCTTTGTCAAATACTGTGCCTTTCCGATCTTGTCGACTCTGTCATCCACACGAGGAAGGGGGTAAGCATTGGTGGGGGTTAAACCGTTTAACCGCCGGAAATCAATACAAAAACGAACTTTCCCATCAGGCTTTGGCTGCAGAGTGACGGGAGATGTCCACCTAACTGCACCCTTTTCTATCAGGCCCCGATCCAACATATACGCTAACTCGTCCCTGAGTGCTGGGAGTTTGATAGGAGGGACTCGGTATGGCACTGATTTAAAGGGTGGGTGATCTCCTACATCCATATCATGCACCGCATGAGTTGTGAGGCCTGGGTGCTTCGCAAACACAGCAGGGTATAAATCGAACAGGTGCTGCACGGCTACACGCTGTTGCTCAGGCAGGTGCTCTAGAGCCTCGTGAGCCACCTGTCTCGAGTTCCCCGCCCACTGGTCTGCGGAGACATGACAATCCCAGTTATCCTCCACCTGAGCATGACTGTCCCTTCCTCCTTCTCCACCTTGACCGCTGCAAGTCATCATCGGGACAGTGAGAGGCTCAGGGGGGCACCTCACATACTCCTTAATCAGATTTACGTGGCACAACTGATTTATCTTCCTCCTGTCTGGAGTGGCCACCAGGTAGTCAAGATCTGAGATCTTCTCCACCACCCTATAAGGACCAGCGTACTTAGTGGATAAGGGATGACCCACCAAAGGTAGCAAGATCAACACCTGCTGACCCACCTGAAACTCCCGGAGTTTCACCTTCTCATCGTACCTGTCCTTCATCAGGGCCTGGGATCCCACCAGGTTCCGAACAGCCAACTCCAAGCTCTTCAACATCCGTTCTCTGCTCTCGAGGACATATTTCAATAGCAAACACGGCTTACTAGTACCCTCCCAGATCTCCTTAACCATGTTGAGAGGGCCTCTGATGCGATGACCAAATACAAGCTCATTTGGACTAAACCCGAGGCTTTCACCAGGTACCTCTCTCGCAGCGAACAATACGTAGGGCAAACCAAGGGCCCAGTGTTTACCATTCTCCAGACAATAACAACGGAGCATACTCTTTAACGTCGAATGCCACCTCTCTAACACCCCTTGGCTCTCAGGGTGATAAGCCGACGACACTACAGTATTAATCCCGTGTTGCTGCATTGTCTGTGTAAATATGTTCGAGGTAAAGTTAGACCCCTGGTCAGATTGCATTTCCTGCGGATAACCATACCGGGAAAAGTACAAAAGCAAGTTCCTAATCACCGTCTTTGCCATGCCATTCCTCATGGGGTATGCATCAGGATAACAGGTCGCTACATCCATTATTGTCAGGAGAAATTGATTACCGGCACTAGTAGGAGGGATGGGACCAACCATGTCTATAACTACCTTACTGAAGGGGGGCCCCATGACAGGAATAGGTTGTAACGGAGCCTTTGGGATGCATTGGTTCGGTTTCCCCACTTTCTGGCAGGTACTGCACATTGCCACCCATGACACAACCTGTGCTTTTAAACCTGGCCACCAAAACAACTTAACCAAAGCCGCTACCGTCTTGCGTACTCCCAAGTGTCCTGCCAACGGCACATCGTGGGCCAACCTTAGTAGGCTATCCCTGCACGCCCTCGGCAAAACCAGCTGGTCTACCACTCCTGACCCACCCTCCAAACTTCTCTTCGGGTCTTGAAATCACCGATACAATATTCCCTTAATATAAAAAAAAATCTCCTGGCATTGCATCCCCGTCCTCTTCGAGCTCAACAGCACCATTACCACACTTCTGAACTTCCGGATCCTCCAACTGCAGTTTACTAATATCCGAGGGAGCCAACCTGTCTAAATGCTTCCGAAGTAACCCCTGTCCTCCCCCAATATCAAACTGAGCAACCCTTTTTTCTCTCGGTGTGTAACGTTGCTGCCTCGGAGTCTCTTCCTGCCCTACCTCCTCACTAGCTGTGACAGGTCCTGGGGCTTCTCCAGACTCCAACAATGGTGCCAATACTGAGTCGCCAAGAAGAGCTGCTGGTACTAAACTCTCCAAACTTTTACCAACATTAGCCGTCTTCTTCCTACCGTTCCTCCGTTGATCAGAAGACTGAGAAATAGGCTGTGACACTTTGGATGCAAGAGATCTTGTAACAACGCACGCCATAGGTTGTACTTGACACTTCTCTACCCACTCCTGTTCCTCCCTACTCACGTCGGCCGGCTTCTCGGCAATGACTAAGGGTGAAACCTCAGAAGTAGGCACCGCAAAGTCGTTGCCGAAAAGGAGGCCGACGCCCCCAACACGCAAGTTCTCCACAATTCCAACATCCAACTCTCGTGTCACACCATCTACCTCCAGTTCCATCCTGACCAACGGGTATGACCTGATAGCATTGATACCTTGCACCACAACCACCCGTGCCGCGTCTATTGGTCTACCCGTAAAGTTCTTCATCAAAGTCTGAGAGGCACCCGTGTCTCGCAACAGCTCAACTCCATGCTTCTTACCAGCCCACTTCACGCAGCCACGCCCTCGATGGTCGCAGAAGACATCGCGGACAGGGTTCGAGCCTTCCGGATTCTTCTCCACTGGCTGTGTCCCAGCCTCTGACGTTATGCCCCGGGCAAACTTAGACGACTTCGGAGACACCCCAATGTTGCGAGCCAAAGACACAACTGCATTAGGTAGCTTGCTTGGACAGGCTCTTGCAAAATTCCCCTCCTTATGGCAATGGAAGCACTCTAGCTTTCCCTTGGGCTTCCCTTGAGGTGAGGAAGGACCCGGACCCTTTCTAAACGGGACGGTACTAGGTTTATGGTCAGTTTTGGTGTCATTGCTCTTGTTCTTAGTGTAATTATGTGTATCAGTGTTTCGGGGAGGGGGAGGGTTACGCTCCTTATTGCCTGCATCACTTCTCTGTGCAGAACCGCACTCACGAATCAAAGATAACCGAAGGTCAGCCAACTCAGCTGCCTCCTGAAGAGTTTTCGGGGTTTTTTCTTTAAGATTCAACGTCAGATCGCCGCCCGTACACTTGAAAAAAAATTCTAGAAGCATCAGCTGTTTCAACTCCTCAAACGTCGATGCCTTCTCAGAACGCAGCCAGTTTCTAAATGCATCGGACAGATCCCGGGCATGCTCAAGAAAGGTGCACTCACGACCCTTCGTTACACCACGGAACATCAATCTGTACATCTCTGTTTGTAACTCGTACGCCCGCAGAACAGGTTCCTTCAATACCTCATAATCGACGCAAGACTCCAAGGGCAACGCATAATATGCCTTGAGTCCTTTGCCAACCAACCTAGAGGAAACAAGGGCTGCCCACTCAACCTCGGGCCATTGGTGCTCCCGGCACTTCTTCTCAAAACGCATGAAAAATTCGATGACACCCGACTCATCAAATACAGGGACCAAATTGAGCAGGTGCGATAAAGACTGATCAAGACCTCGATTCCCAGAACTGAGACGCTGCCCTGTCGACTCCACCCGAGACTTCTCCAGATCTATGTCTGCACAGTACATGGTCTTTCTCTCCTCAGCCTGAATCCTAAGCTCAGCCTCCCGCTGCTGCTGCTGAGTCCTGAGCTCAGCCTCCCGCTGCCGTTGATTGAGCTCAGCCTTATGTATTGCCTTTCTCTCCTGAATCTTAGCCATCTCAAGCTGGAAGAGCATATCTGGAGTTAAACCTTGAGGAGGAGGAGATGCAACAATTGGAGACCCACCCTGTGATCCACCCAGGGACAAACCACGCTGCCAGTGACTATCGGCCAGCGGGAACGTCGGATCCGGTGTTCTAGAGAGCATGATGGGAGTAGAGTGGAGGGGGGGCTTGGCCGAAGGTGCTAAAGCACCCACTCCACCCTGTGCACCACGCACCCCGCCCAGCACACATGCCACCAGGTCATTTCTCGTCATGCTGCTAGTGCCAACATGCCCCATGACCGTGGCCAAACACTGGAGACCATACCGATCAATCCCCGCCACCCGGTCAACAGTAATAGGCATCTCCAGAAATTTCTTTGGATCCTCCTCACTAGTTACTACTCTCATGTCATCTAACAAACCCAGCCTCTGCACCTCAGAGCCTGCTTCCCGTACTGTGTCCTCACCGTACACAGATCCGTCGTTCGACATAGTGTCCACCAAAAATTCTCAACGTTTATAAAAAAAATGGAGTACCTAAACTCTCATGTAGCACTATTCACTCAAAAATGCTTGAAGACTCTAAAGTGTTATACTACTTGCCAAAAAACAATCTGTGTCCACTATATTCCTTTAAACAAAAACAAATGACCACAACACTCCTGCAATATTTCTCTAAGTTCACAAAATCCTGAGCAAGGTCGCCATTTGTTACGACCGGGACTCGTATAAAACAAGGGCTCTTAATCATTGGACTAGAAAGGTACACAACAACGGTAACACTAGATCCAACCCTCGAACTTATAATGCCGGCGCACAAAAACACCTATACCCTCCAGAGTTAAATCTGCGAAAGCGGGGTATCCTCTAACTCGGTATAAATGCACTACTACTACAGGCTGATGATCTCTGATACAGCCTGATCACAACAACATACAATAATTACGTTAATAATGTATACAAGGAAAAAGATAGAGAGCTTAAGTAAATCACTGGAATGATTTAATGCAAACAAGAAGAAGGTATAATAAAAGTTACTCTAAACAATAATAAATTGTCACTCCTATATTAAAGAAAGTGAATGAAAGTCCTAAAGCATCGAACAGGAATCTTCTGAAGAAAGTCTGATGCTGCTAAGATGATCGAATCGGATTTTGAACTGTTATATAAAGCAGGAACAAGATATGACAAGTGTAGGGACATACAGTGTTAACTGGCACGGGAATAACGATAAATGCGCAATAGTATTATCTCCAACAACAAAAGAAGTACTTCCTCAGGCAACGCAAAAGCCTGCTCGGGTTGTGCAACTCAACAACAACCAAGGCTTACAGTCAACGTGAATAAAAATGCTGCATACATAACATACGAATTTATAATCCTAATCGGGTATCTGCTAGGCGAATAAAGTCTAGCTGGGATGTCGTAGGCTAGGAAACAATGGCTGAGTAAGCGGCTCGTAGCCTAGCGAGGTCCTTAAGAGTGTACGGCCAAATTACGTTAAATGACGGGGTGCTCTCTTGAGAGATCCAGATCGCTAGTATCTGGTTCTCTCCTGGCGACCCTCTTCAAGTCAAAGCAAAAACGAGTTAGCACAGTGTTGGGTGGCAGAGGCAAAAGCCCTTACTCGCAACACAGTGCTAAACTCACAAAGTACACAGTCAGAAAAACAACCTAGGCTTCCCACGTATCCGTTGCGATTGTACAAGTTCAACAAAACCTGGTACACATCGGAAATCATAACACCAATAGCCTCACCCCAGTCTAGCATTAAATAGCCCAGCAGACAACCAAGAAATAGGTAGGGAGACACCGCGAGTGTGTCGAACCTATACAGACAAAATGTTAACCCCTCCAAAATGTCTAACTAAACATCAAATATCTGAGAGCTTCAGCATATAATACGATGGCCGATATATGAAATCGTGCAGAACCAAAGGGGAGTTATGATGTTAAATAGATTAGAAGAATAAGAGGTAAGAAGTTGAGAGATAGAGAAAGTGTTCTATAGGTGGAAGTCGGGGACAGATGGCAAGGGAGATGTGAAAGTTATGCTGGTCAAGCAAGCTCTGAGCAAGGAAGGCACAAAGGCAGCAAGGAGTGGGGGGGGGGGGACTACCTTCTGCTGCGGCAGAAGGGCGGCAAAGCGGCCAGCCACTCAGAGGGCCCGGCTGTGGCATGACGTCACCGAGACAACGCGTAACACTATGCGCACAACCCTCTGCCTCCCGCACTTACTCACTCACACTCTCTAGTTGTATCATTCAGTCTTATACATTAAACTTATAACTGATATAAAATATAATGCATTGTCACAGACGAAAATAAAGACCGCTTCTATACTGCCCGTGACATGACGATTCACAAGAAAGAAAGTATAACATTGTAGATAGACTGTAGCCAAATTCATTGCCCTGGCCAGTGTTAGCGAGTGGCCAAGCGAGTGGCTGAGCCCACGTGGGTTCTGCTAAGCTGCAGGCGTCACACTGGTCTATCAGAGTGAGAACTGAGTGATCTCTGCCATACCCATAGCTTACTCTGACTGTTCCTTTTCCTTATATATTTTCTAGATCTCAAGTGACGGCGTCTCTTCCGTGGATTGACCTCCCAATCTACCAAGATTGGAAGCCAAAGCATCACATTTTTCCTTTGGCCCTCAACTTTCTCTTCATAATTGCTGGGGGGCGCTGGGCCCTGGATGGGGCTTTGGTTTCCCAGGCGTTTCTGCGCCCTCCTCAGGTCCCCGCTATGGAGTGGCTTCGGTCACCCAGGCTTTATTGTGGTCGGCAGGGAGGGTTCTGTGGGGGCGCTCGGTTGTGGCCTTCGCCTTGCTCGGGGCCTTGGGGCTATTCAGCCAGGCAGCTTGGGGAGCAGCAACAACAACAACAACATAGATCCTTTTTAAACTGCACAAAATCTAAAAATAGCTAGACTACAATTAAAAGGACGTGCACAGTACAGAAAGGGTTAACCACTCAATATAATGTACCTTCAGTTACGTTTTATCTTTGTTTTCCATTTCTTTATCCGTGTTCCCCTTCTCTCATTCCTCCTCTATATTCCTTCTTTACCTCTCTTTCCCTCTCTGTATCCCTTCTCTTTATTCGTCTTTCTCTCTCTCGAATGGTCTCCTCTATATTCCTTCTCTCCATCTCTTTACTCGTCTCTCTATTGCAAAACTGGAATATTTTAGTTCATCGAGAGTTGACGAAAATAACTCTCCCAGCAATACTTATGCCAAGGTTCTAAACATATTGCTGGAAATATGTAAAGGCGGTGTCACACGGGCGGTTTTTCCGTCAACTTTTACGGTCAATTGTAGTCTGGCACCTTTAACCCTTCTTTGGCGGCGCGCAACTTATGTCGTGTGAAATAAAATGAATATGGACTAAGTGGCGGTTCACAACTTATGTCGTGTGCCATTTTCACCACGTAATGTTGCTGAGAGAGAGAGATAAGTGGTGGGAGGAGAGTAGCAAGCGTATGACTGCTCCAGACCACCGCGGCGGACCTACTGACATGAATCCCACCCTTCCCCACCCTCACGCACTCGCTACACAGGGAATTATGTAGGGAAACTACCTAAATACATGGTTTTTGCACTCGTGTTGCGCGACCGTTGCAAGAAAACCAGCGGTCGTACAAGGATGGTTGAGGTGTCATTGGAAAGCTCTGTGTATACCCTTTCAGGGATAGATACTTGTTTTACGGTCTGTGTCTTATTTAGGCATGAAAATGATCACGTAAACAACCCTATTTAGGGTAAAAACACCCTGCTGGGCGGTACATATAAATTACCGCCTAGGCCGCTCGTAAGGTGTTAAGGGGGGGATATAGCTGTTTTTCTCCCTCATGTTTAGCCCCATTAGCTTTCAGATTTTAAGACGTTCGTTCCATTAGTTTGGCAATTTTAAGACCTTTCGTTACATTTCCTTGTCAATATTTAGACCTTTCGTGCCATTTAGGTGTCGATTTCTTCATGGCGAGCGATAACGAGCCTCTAATCCTAGGAGAAAACCTTCGGGTGGGACATATTTCTACCGAAAAATGTACAAATTTATCTTGAAGGGGGGTCCAGGGGGGGTTCTTATAAGCTTGATAGAGGTCTAGCATTGAAACTATGTAAGCAGTACAAAATGAATACATAGAACAAACAAACAAGCACAAATGGGGTGAAAGGTGTTAGAATCGCCAAACTAATGGGCCAAATGTCTTATATTCTCAAAACAAATGGGGCTTAACACGAGGAAGAAAGGGGGACCAGAAAAACGACCCATCCCCCTTGAAACTATACGTCACTGGTCGCATACAGAAGGTAGTCATGACATTTACCGTTCCCAGTGAAAATAATAAAAGGTCTAGTAAAAATGTATGTATGTATGTATGTATGTATGTATGTATGTATGTAGGCTATATATGTATAAACGCTGGCATTTACCCCTTTTTTTTTTTTTTTTTTTTTTTTTGTCTAGGAGGTGGCCGGCTCGAGAAGAAGCCCAAACAGGGACATCACAAAACATCAGAACAACAAAACAAAACAAAACACAAAATCACACACATCTTGGTGTAGAAAAAAATAAAAACTATTGTAGCCGTAACTTTTCTCTTCGGGTCACGAATGTAAAACTAAAGGAATATTAAGGGGAGAGCGGTTGGATAGGCACAGTCTTGAACGTTGCTAGCCTATACGATTTTATCAGAAGCGAAAATTAAGCTCGATAGGAAAGGGTACCGATAAAACAAATATCGTAGATAATAGCAAACAGAGAAAAATAGTATGTAAACAAATTAAATCAGTGCAGATTATTTCTCGCCCATATCGCAGGATAGTAGTGACGTCAATGGAGAAAGATCTCCCACGCAACCAAATGTGGTGAAAATTCGAACCTGTGCAGTGTTGAATCAAGTTGATAGGTAAAACATGACAATTAAAATAGATAATATAGATATGTAGCCTGGAAAATTAGTTATTTTCCTAGAGTGCCGTAGGAAACTAGGCTAAGCAGCCGACCAAAAACGGGAAAAGTGGTTAGGGCAGTGAAAATACTGTTTCATAAGATTATCGAAAGTGTTACTTAAAGTTTAAACCAAAACAAGTGTACGTAAAGGTTACGAGTGGCATTATCCCCCCTCCCCCCCCTTCCCCACAAACCGCGTAACAAACACCTTGTCCTCCACGCCCCCCCACCTCCACTCTCCCCCATGTAAGGTCGAGGGGAAATAAGTAAATAAATAAATAAAAATAAAAGAAAAAGAAAACTTCAAGAATGCCTACCAGACACACCTGTACGAGGTGTAGGTTTAATATACACGTGGATAATGGCACAACATGTCAGATATGCAAGAAACCATACTACTGGGTTTGAGTAGGATTGATACCAATAAATGAGGCATACAATACAAGAGGGAAGAACCTCCATTTCTTCGATAATTGTTTCGATATCACATGGCAAGTCATTCAGACTGTAGAAAATACCGAAGTATAAGATAGACCGAAATATAGCCAAGACGTAGCTACTTTCATAAAAATTGGGGCCTCAGGGCCCATACCATTTATCACAACCCACACACACACACCCTCCCATGCAAAAGCCCACATTGCCTCCTGCACATCAACACGCATTGCCTGCCGAACACCAACCTTTCTCACCCTACAAATCCGCAAACCCTGCCACACACCTCCCCACACCCAGAAAACCCCCACATTAATATCATCTATGGCCATTGACCACCCTACTGCTGTTGATCAAATACATTTGCAGGATGAAAGTATGATGCAACAAGCCTCCATATCAGGCTCCCCTAAGTCCAACCTCACAGATAACCCTTCCACATCGCCTCCCCCTTTACCATTGCCACCTGCCCACTTACAACCGACCCTTAACACCACCCCCCTGCAGGCCTCCCCCACCCATACACCAAGCCCACCATCACCCACAACCACACTTAGCTCACCACATAACCCCTCTCAGCCCCAGCCACACCTACTGGGGTTGTCTACACCAGTGTGCAGATATTATCTGGAAAGAAGGTGCTACTTTGGTCAAAAGGGTGAATATAATGGGAAGTCATGTAGATTTGCTCATCCCAAAATTTGCAACAATCTAACCAGTCATGGAAAATGTAGATTTGGTGAAAACTGCAAATACCACCACCCATCCCTTTGCAAGACATCACTTGAGAAAAAGACCTGCTACAATATGAAATGCCCAGCTTTTCATATTAAAGGGACTTGAAGATATGCTAGATCTAATACGAATGGTAGCCAAAAAAACTCTCTAGCTATGCGAGGATGCGACAGAGGAAAAAGGCAGATGAAGATGAAGAGACTGAGGAAGATGGAAGAGCACATAGAACACCTCGAGCACCTCCTGGCCTCCCAAGAGTGGCAAATACATCCCGAAGACTATTAGGTGCACATAGTACTCCAAACAATCCCTCCCCAATCTTGTTTGCAAATATCCAAGGCCTAAGAAATAGAACCACGAACAAATAGTACCATTTATTAGGGGCCTGCTAGAAGAAGGAAACGCTATATTTGCGGCTCTCACAGAAACTCACATTAAATATCAGGAAGATAGTGAGGTATGGATTCCTGGTTACAACCTACATATGGCAGAGAGAACGCATAGATCACATGGAGGTGTAGCCTTGTACATTCACGACTCGCTAATATGTACTGAATTCCTAAATAACAGTAATGCAGTGGTGGAATTACTTGGAGTTAAAATAGAATTCCTAAATTTAGCAGTTATTGTTACATACAGGCCTCCAGACTCATCCCTAGAAGAATTCAAAACACAGCTCAACAAAATAAAATCAGAAGTGGAAACCCTGGGGAACCCAACACCAAATGTTATGTGGCTAGGAGACTTTAACCTACCAAACATTAAATGGAGACAACTAGAAAACCAGGTAGTGGCAAATAACACCGGAGAAGCAAATACGAGAGAGCTTTTTCAACTTTGTGATTTTTTTAGTCTTACCCAGCATATTGCCGAACCCACACGGGAAAACAATATCTTAGACCTGGTCTTCACTAACAACGATTCTCTAGTACACAGCATTACCATATCGAACACAACATACTCAGATCATAAATTAATTGAGGTCAAAACAACCTTAGCAAGTGTACAGACAACCTCAGAATCGATAACAATAACAAAAACAATTTTTAACTTCAATAACTTCAATAACAAAAACATTAGGTGGGAAGAGGTAAATAAAAAAATGGAAGAAATAGACTGGGAAGATTTAATGAATAACCTGACACCAGCAGAATGTCTAGTCCTAATAACAGAAACCATGACCCAAATCTGTAGCCACCATATACCTGCAAGACAAACAAGACGAAGAAGCAAACAAGATCGGGAAAGAAGGAGGCTGTACAGAAGAAGAACATTACTCACACAAAGACACACACATCAAAATCTACAGGATAGGCAAATGTCCCAAATAGATAGAGAAATTGTGGAAATTGAGCAATGGCTAAGAATATCATATGAACTACAACATATGGAAGAGGAGAGGAAAGCTATTGTAGGTATAAAGGAAAATTCCAAATACTTCTTTTCATATGCCAAACAAAAGGCTAAAACAGCATCAAACATCGGCCCACTAAGCAAAGGGGACGGCTCATTCACAGGGGACAAAAAGGAAATGAGCGAACTCTTACGCAGGCAGTATGAAATGGCATTCAGTGAGCCTGATGAAACAAAAGCCATCAGAGACCAAAATATATTTTTCATGGAAACTTCCCCCACGTAAACCCCCCCAGATGCTGGATATTGATTTCGGTCCAAAAGACATAGAAGAGGCCATTTCCAGCATGCCATCCCACTCGGCACCAGGCCCGGACTCATGGAATTCGATCCTAATGAAGAAATGTATGGAAAACCTCTCAACACCCGTTGCTATAATGTGGAGAAGGAGTCTAGACACTGGTGAAATACCAGATAGCTTGAAAAATGCAATAATTGCCCTGCACAAAGGAGGGAGTAAAGCACTACCAAAAAACTACCGCCCGGTAGCTCCAACCTCCCACATCATTAAAGTTTTCGAGCGAGTCCTGCGAAGCAAAATCTCAACATTCATGGAGGCAAATGAACTACACAACACCGGTCAACATGGATTCAGAGCGGGAAGATCATGCCTCTCACAACTTTTGGAACACTATGACAAAATTCTTAAAGCGCTAGAAGAAAAGAAAAACGTGGATGTCATTTACTCCGATTTTGCTAAATCATTTGATAAATGTGACCATTGTATAATAGCCCACAAACTAAAAGCAAAAGGTATAACGGGGAAAATCGGACAGTGGATATACAATTTCCTCGTAAACCGGAAACAATCAGTAGCAGTAAAGCAAGTCACATATGAGCCTTCGGATGTCAAAAGCTCAGTGCCCCAAGGAACAGTTCCCCTTCTGTTCCTCATACTAATTAGCGACATAGATACCAACACTAGACCCAGTACGGTGTCGTCTTTTGCTGATGACACAAAATTAAGCAAGATAGTAAACACACAAGAGGACACGGGCCGGCTGCAGAAAGACATAAATGTAGTGTTCCAGTGGACCAGGGAAAACAACATGCAATTCAATGAAGAAAAATTCCATTTAATACGGTACGTACGGAGATAATAATGTCGTTAAAGAAAATACAAATTACCGGTACTTAACAGAATCCAATCACATAATAGAATGCAAAGCCAGTGTGAAAGATCTTGAGGTGTTAATGTCTGAAAATATGGGTTTCAAAGTACATAACCAGGTCAAAGTTGCGGCTGCGAAACGTCTAACAGGTTGGATTCTGCGAAAATTTAAAACACGCGGTGAATTACCTATGATAACGCTCTTCAAATCTCTAGTGCTACCGCGGCTTGAATACTGTAGCATATTAACATCACAATACAAAGCATGTGAAATAAATGACTTAGAGAGTGTACAAAGAAATTTCACTTTGCACATCAGTTCGGTAAAACAGCTACACTATTGGGAGCGTTTAAGAGCACTGAAACTGTACTCGCTGGAACGTAGAAGAGAACATTACCTAATAATATACACATGGAAAATCGCAGAGGGTTTAGTACCAAACCTAATTACCCCGATAGTCATGAAATTCAGTGATAGGAGAGGCTGGGAATGAGATCTCCCCCGGATGAATAACAGGGGTGCTATGGGCTCTCTGCGAGAAGGCTGGTTATTACACAGAGGCCCACGTCTCTTCAACAAACTCCCACAGCAAGTAAGAGACATAAGGGGCGTCTCGTTAGACAACTTCAAGAGAGCCCTCGATGTCGAACTGCAAAAAGTGCCAGACAAGCCCATCTTCGCAGGGAAGCGTGCTGCCCCTTCGAACAGTCTGCTGCACCAATTCACCATCCAGAACGAGGAGCGGCGCGCTCCTCGGTGCCGCTAGAAGTGTGGCGAACTCATCACAAAGGTCGTTTTTCTGGACCACTTTCTCCCTCATGTTTAGCCCCATTACTTTTGAGATTTTAAGATGGTCGGCCCACTAGTTTGGTGATTTTAACACCTTTTGCCCCATTTCATTGTCAATGTCAAAACCTTTCATGAAGTAGAGAAGTATGCCGGTACGTGGAAATTGTTTGCATAATACATTTTATTTGTTGACCAAGTACAAAGATATGACGAATTTTGACAGCTTATTCTAGCTATCATTGGACGATTCTGTACAGTTTAGGAAGGATTCGTAGGAATTGTAAGGGTAATGACTATTTCAATTTACCCTCTAACTTCCATATACCCTTTCTAATTCGTGTAAAATCGTCTAATAATAGCCAGAAACCCGAAAAGATGTGCGTTATCTTGAAGGGGGTGCGCCACATTTCCTACACTCTGTATACTGCGTATTTCCTACACATCACATCTCCTACAAATTTAGCAGTTTTTAGAGTAATGACTAGAGACCGGATTTTGCCATAAATGTCATAAGTGCCTTTTTGTGCCTTTTTTGGTGATTTTATCACTATAATGCCTTTTTTACCGATGTATTGCCTATTATGCCTATTTTGTGTTTTTCAGAGCCTTTTTGTGCCTTTTTGGGTGATTTCATCACTATAATGCCTAATTTACTTTTTTTTTTATTGTTCAGCGTAAATTATTAGTGCTTGTTGCTGCCCCCAGGTTGGCCTCTCTCCGACAGACGGAACAATTTAGCGCCAGATAATTTGAAGCAAATGCTTGTAATATGTGCAATCAGGACAACATGTAGAAAGTGTATCAATGGCAATATTACTTTGGTCATTATTACCCTATAATAGCTTGATTTTAGCATTTTCACCATATATTAATAAAGAAAATAAATGCCTTTTTAATGCCTTTTTCATCAATAAATGCCTTTTTTTTTGCCTTTTTCATCATTTATAAATGCCTTTTTGCCTGCCTATTTTTGTGTTTTTTAGTGCCTTAACTTCCGGTCTCTAGTAATGACACATTTCCTACAGAGATACAGCATATCTCCTACGCCACATTTCCTACACCCTGTATACTGCGTATTTCCTACACGTCACATCTCCTACAAATTTAGCAGTTTTTAGTGTAGTGACATATTTCCTACAGAGATACAGCATATCACCTACACACACAAATCTATACAGTCACATTTCCTACACTGCCGTGTATACGGGGAGGAGCCTCTGTCTGTACTCGGCGCTATATTTTTTCTTTTTCAGGATCAGTAATACATTTTGACGCGCATTTAGACACGTATAGGAATGAAATACATGGTATAAGAAACCTGTAGGCCACGATAAAATCGGTCTGAATTTAATTACATAAACTTTATACTGTCCAAAGTGTCCCATATTGGTGATATTATATTGGTAGTGACAAACCCATCTTAGACCAATTAGAAAGGTAATTCACCATCGATATACCTAATAGATGTAATATACCTTTTTCATATTATACTTAGGACATAATGGATAATGGATAAAAACAACCCTGCAAAATGTCCCACTTGTCGTACAATCATTCATGACAGGCTTGAGGTATTCATTTAAAAAAAATGAATGTCCTCACGAAATACAATTTTAACTGGTTTTACAGTTTCATTTTAACAGACATATCTTTTTAAAGAGAAATAAAAACATTTCCCACATATATATTCTCCAGCGTTTTGTATTCTTTCCTGCATAATGCATAATGCCACGGGATCGCATTGATGAGCACTGATCATGTATCAGAATTGTAGGAGATATGACAGTACATAGACTACATAAGCAGATCTGGACTGGACACGAAAATGGAACTTTGCAGTAAGGGACCCAAAATCGGAGAACGAACCCCCAAGTTCGAACCTCGAAACTGCGAAACGGTGTCGAACTTGTGAATTTTTTACGTTTTCGTTTCGAGTTCGAACTTGGGGGTTCAGTTCATGCATTGGTGTCCCCCTATCAGTTATTGCAAAGTTCAGTATTTTCGTTTCGGATGCACCGGGTGACTACTGTAGAATAATGGACAGTATAATTGTAAGAGTTATGCCGGATGCACCGTTTGGTGTAGGCGATATGCTGGGTACTCGGTATCAGAATAAATATTGTAGGAGGTATGACAGTATAATTGTAGGCGTTATACCGGATGCACCGTTTGGTGTAGGAGATATGCTGGGTACTCAGTATCAGAATAAATATTGTAGGAGGTATGACAGTATAATTGTAGGAGTTATACCGGATGCACTGTGTGGTGTAGGAGATATGCTGGGTACTCAGTATCAGAATAAATATTGTAGGAGGTATGACAGTATAATTGTAGGAGTTATACCGGATGCACTGTGTGATGTAGGAGATATGCTGGGTACTCAGTATCAGAATAAATATTGTAGGAGGTATGACAGTATAATTGTAGGAGTTATACCGGATGCACTGTGTGGTGTAGGAGATATGCTGGGTACTCAGTATCAGAATAAATATTGTAGGAGGTATGACAGTATAATTGTAGGAGTTACCGGATGCACTGTGTGGTGTAGGAGATATGCTGGGTACTCAGTATCAGAATAAATATTGTAGGAGGTATGACAGTATAATTGTAGGAGTTATACCGGATGCACTGTGTGGTGTAGGAGATATGCTGGGTACTCAGTATCAGAATAAATATTGTAGGAGGTATGACAGTATAATTGTAGGAGTTATGCCGAATGCACCGTTTTCCTGGCAAGCGACAGTGAGCCTGTAATTTTAAGAGGAACCGGCCGTAGGCCGGGAAATGTTTCTACCGAAAAATGTACAAAATTATCCAGAAGGGGTGTCTAGGGGTGTTTTTTTAAGCTTGAAGGAGGTTTAGCAAGGAAACTAAAATAAAAGTGAATATATATATATAGACTAAATAATATCCACTGTCCCCTTAACCCATTCAAGATTCGATAACGCACATCTATTCCGGTTTCTGACTATTATTAGACGATTTTACATGAATTAGAAAAGGTGTATGGAAGTTAGAGGGTAAATTGAAATAGTCATTACCCTTACAATTCCAACGAATCCTTCCTAAACTGTATAAAATCGTCTAATGATAATAAACTGTCAAAATTCGTCATATCTTTGTTCTTGGTCAGCAAATAAAATTATGCAAACAATTTCCACGTACCGGCATACTTCTCTAACTCTAACCATAGTTGCATGTGGGATTCCAATTGAGACAGAGTACTGTATGTATATTCCACATTGATAAAACGTAGCTGATACTACAAATATTTCCATGACTAATTCTTGCTATCTTAATATTATATAATAATTATCTTGCACTACCTTTATAACTCCGTCTCCCAATCCGTGAAATACGCAGTTTCGTCTAAGCTTGACCTTTTCCTATTGTCTATATTTATCACGGGTGCTTATTATAGGGACCCGACATATTCAACTCCTCTTCTATTCTTAGCAGTTTTACAATGTTCTGCACTACAACCAAAGTAAATGATAATTTGCAACTACTTTATATTTTTCAATTAATTTAAGCATAACATACATACAGTATATAAATAAATATATGTTATTTAATACAATTATAATATACATTTAGCAAATAAAGTGAACTTAAATAAAGAGAAATAACAGTTAGGCGGATGAATATGAATACATACGACATACGTCACACATATAAACACCTAATAAATGTGAAATAAATAATTATGAACAAAAAAAAACGTGCACGCCGCTTCACATGTATAAACAACAAAACATAAGTAGGTTAAATGAATCAGTGCCCCTTCTCTCTCCCCCCAAGACGCTAGTGATGGATGTGAGGAATGCAGTCTCATGTGAGCTATAAATTACCACCGTTTGAGAGGCAAGGTAACGGAGTTCTGGCACGCTACTGGCTAGAGGATACTGCACTACTGAGAGAGAGAGAGAAAGAGAGAAAGAGTGAGAGAGAGAGATAAATTTACATAGATTTACATATATACACTGGCCACACAGATCTTAGGATCCCTGCGAAGTGGTCAGGCCTTAATCCTAGTAGAGATAGCAACCCTAAGAAAGTGGAAGGAAAGGATAGCAAAGATGAAGGCTCTCTCCCCACCCTCCGGCAATTTGCCGTACATGAAACAGTTAGAAGTGAATAACCTTGCAGGGCTTGGAAATAGACTGAAGGAATTTATAGTATAGCTAGAAATGGAAAGGGAAGGCATGCACACCTTCACCTTTGTTTTCTGCTCTCTTCAACTAAAAATGTGTTCATTTCTGCCAGGTTCTCTTGTCAGTGATCACCTTCTACTGCAGACCAACTTCTTTGTGATATGTGTCTAACTTTTTGTTAAATGTATATATTGAGTCACTGTCAATAACTTCATTAGGGAGATGAATCCGCTCACTAATAATACTGTGGGTGAAAATATGTTTAGTTATGTCTAGGTTCGCTTTCCTGCCTGTTAGTTTGCACTTGTTTCCTCTTGTGGAACCTTCCTTGGCTATCTTTAATAGATTATTAGAATTTACGTTACTAAATCCTTTTAGTATCTTGAAACACTATAAGCTGTCCCCTTATTTTCCGTTTCTTAAGCGAAAACAGATCGAGTTCCCTTAATCTCTCAGTGTAAGATCTATTTCTAAGGGAGAGAGAGAGAGAGAGAGAGAGAGAGATTAAGATTAGCTTAAAGGGTAAAGGATTGATATATCAATTAACAGGTAGAATGTTCGTGTGAGGGGAAGGTGATAGGGGGACTGATAAAGAGCTCAAAAAGATTAATTTCGAATACATTGATCATGGTAGTGTGCTCTTTGGTGGTGGTGGTGGTGGTGATAGTGGAGCGATAGTGGTGGCGGTTATAGTGGTGGTAATACTGGTGGTGGTAGCAGTAGATTTATTTTATCAATGGTGATGGTAGTTTGTAGTGGTAGTAGTTGGGAAACAAAATTGGTGATAGTGTTAGGGGTGGTGGTGGAGGAAAGGGTTTTAATGCTGTGGGTGGTGGTGAAAGTGATGATGATGGTAGTAGTGATGAAGTTTAATTAGATCTTATTGCAATATATACTGCATGGCGGAGGTTGGTTCTCTTCAGAATAATAATCTCTATCAATCAATCTATCTTTCCACAGTAGGAGGCGATTTACTGTATATATTTATAAAGATTGTCTGTATGTATTTACAGAGATTGACGAGTTTTATTCGTAGTAAACAAATATTTAACTATTGTTTTAAGTTATTTATTATCAGTATTAAATCACTTGCAGACACTAATTACTAATTACAGTATACTATTTATTAATTGTTTTCATAAACGGAACAAATCATTTCAGATTAATTATTCCCTCTTATACATGCATAGATAAGCTGTAATTCCCCATTAAAAAGTAATTATACATTCGATAATCATGCTGTGCAATAATGACCACCATAAATATTAAATGAAACACCGTACCTCTCACCAAGTACACTCGGATGCCATAGTCTCTACCCCACTAATACAAATTGGTGGACCTCTTATATGTTTGTTATGCAATTATAACTATCCGGATTGTTTTGTTTTTTTTGTTTTTTTTAATATAACTTGCTTTTCAATACATATTATTTATAGTTTTGTAGTCAACGTATATAAAGCCATATTCATAAACATAAATTAGTTTCCAGATATATACTTCCATGATTATAAATAGACAAAGGCTACGAATATTTATGATTGGGCTAGATACTATGTCATCCGAGTGTACCTCCGCATTAACATTGGTAGCGGGTACGTAATATACGTTTGCATTACGTTAAACAATAGTGTAATGTCATCATTATTAATTTATTGTTCATAATATGTATTTAGTATGATATCAAAATACATCCATTTCAATTCAATTAAAGGAGGGGTTTAATGGTCACGCTTCTCCATCATGCATAGCCCATTTAGTTTTGATATTTTAAGACATTCACCCCATTAATTTGGCAATTTTAAGACCCTTCGTGCCATATAAGTGTCGATTTTCTTCAAGCGAGTAATAGCGAACTGAACACAATCATCTACAGGTAACCAAAACGAAACGAAAACATCAAGTATATAATTATTATACAAACAAACCATGATTTTTTTCGGAACAGATCCAATAGCTATTTGATCAATTCCGATATTTCAATATACCGCGGCGTAAGTTTGATTTTATCCAGGCAAACACTAGACGATTTTATTCTGCTTATTAACCCTTTCAAGATACAATACCCATTTCTTTTCTGTTTTCTGGCTATCATTAAACGATTTTATTGAGATTAGGAAGGGTTAATGGAAGTCAGAGGGTTAATAATTATTGAGATAGTCTTTACCCTAGCAATTTCCACAGATCCTTCTTAAACTATAAAATCGTCTAATGATAGCCAGAATAAATTGTTAAAATGCGTCGCAATCGTCAAAGGGGTAAGAGCTTCTGTGTTCTGCAGGTCCTTCTTAATCTGCATAAAATCATCTACTGATACCCAGAATATAAAAAATACTGACAGGACATCTACAAATCAAAGGGTAAAAACCATCTAATTATATTCTGACTCTCTCATGGGTCCTTCCTCAGCTGAATAATGCCCCTTTCCCACTGGTGAGACAAGTCACAATTTTCGTCGCTGACACCAATAAATAGTCACATTCGTGACATGTCTCAACACCTCTCATGAACAATCGTTTGACTCTCAAGGCCTGTCAAGGCCTCGCAAGGGCCCTCGCGAGTCGTAGCAAATGTTCGGACCGGACCGTTCAAAATTTTGGACAAGGACTCACGAGGATTGGTTGCCCTCGCAATCATCGTCGAGCATCGCCGAGGGATCTGCGAGGGCTTCTGCGATCATCTGACATCGGCGAAACATCGCGGAGGGTTTCGCACAAAAAAAAACTTGCAACGCTGCATGGATTTTCACCAATGCTCTCAGATGTTCCGAGAAAATTGACGATGCCAAAGAGCACCTTCGGCGAGGTGGGTAAAACAAAATTATTAGGCCAAGAGTGAACCTGATGAACCTATTTTTCTATGCACCTCTAGTGGGGGTTCACCTTCTTTTTTTTCTTCTCTCTCTCTCCTTTTCTCTCTTTCTCTGGTTTGTATCCATTCAGCCCCATTTAGCCAACTGTTTTAAGACGTTTATCCGCATCCAAGTATCGATATCTTCCTGGCAAGTGATAGCGAACCAGCATTATATGGAGAAATTCGGCTTCGCCGGAGACATTTTTCTATCGAAAAATATACAAATTTAGCTTGCTCTCAAAACAAGAATATATATATGTTGGCTCACTACCGCTCACCAGGAAAATATTGAAACCTGGGTGGGGGTAAACGTCTTAAAATAGTAGGCTGAACGGGGCCGAACGGATTATAGGCAAAGAGAGAGGGAAAGAAATAAAAATAAAACGAGGAGGTAGAGAAAGAGAAAACAGGGAGGTGGGCTCAATGTTTACGTTACTGCTTAGCCTAATTGAGCCCACCTCGCTGTTTTCTCTTTCTCTCCCTCCTCGTTTTTTGTTTTCTTTCTCTCCCTCTCTCTTTGCCTATAATCCGTTCGGCCCCGTTCAGCCTACTGTTTTAAGACGTTTACCCAATCCAGGTTTCAATATTTTCCTGGTGAGCGGTAGCCAGCCAACATACAGGTATATATATTTTTGTTTTTGGGTCGTTTTTCTGGTCCCTTCTTCCTCATGGTTAACCCCATTAGTTTTCATATTTCATGACGTTCGGCCCATTAGTTTGGCGATTTTAAGACATATCACCCCATTTCGTTGTCAATATTAAGACTGTTCGTGTCATATAGGCATCGAATTTTTCCTGGCTAGCGATAGCGAGCCTGTACTTTTTGAGGAACCGGCCTTCGGCCAGGATATTTTTCTATCGACAAATGTACAAATTGATCTTGAAGGAGGGTGTTGGGGGGTGCTTTATATGATTGATGGAGGTCTAGGGATGAAACTAGGGATAAAATAGAAAACAAACAAAAAACGAAGAGAGAGGGAGAGAAGAGAAGACAAAAAAAGGCGAGGTGGTCTCAATTTTTAAGCCGTAACGCAAACATTGAGCGCACCTTGCTGTTTTTTTTTTTTTTTTTTCTCTCTCCCTCTCTCCTCGTTTTTTTTTTTTTTTCTATTTCTCTCCCTCTCTCTTTGCCTATAATCCGTTCGGCCCCGTTCAGCCTACTGTTTTACGACTTTTACCCCCATCCAGGTTTCAATACGCCGAACCATCGCTTGAATCGCCGAACACTTCGCAGAACATACGGCGAGTTTTCTTTCATCCTCGCATGATTTCGCAAGATATTTTTGAAAATGTGACATGCCTCGCAGAGGCTATCGGCGAAACATCGCTCACTTCGCCTAACGTCGCAGAAGGTCGGCGATTGCGTCGCCGACATCGGCGACATCTTCGCCGAGTATAAGTTGTTATCTGTTTGAAACGGTCAAAATTGTGAACGTTGCACGTATTCTTGCGAATTTGACAAAACTAATTCATCGGCGACAAAAATCGTGCCCCAGTGGGAAAGGGGCATAAATGTGTCTAGAGCTAACTCAAATATACGTAAAATATTCTGAGGCACTAAGCCTTTGAAGATTATGACGCGTTTTGACAGTTTATTCTAGCTATCCAAAACAAAGGAATATGTGATTAAGTGAGATCATTCCCCTCCATATCTTCTATCACTCCTCCACATGTGTCAAAACCCCCTCCTTCGCCCACCCCCCTTCAACTATCACCTATTTTTCTTCTTATTCCCTTGTTTATCGGTTTATTTATCGCGCCAATATCTCCAACCCAGTTCCAAGATCATGTAGTGTGCATAATTATAAAGAGCGTGGGAAAAGAAAAAAAGGGAGACACACATCAGTCTGCCTTCAGGCCTCAAAGAGGGAGGGTATAAGTCTCGTTCACCTCTCACCTCATGACTGGAGGATCGGCAATTATTCGTCTTTTTCACCCCCCAAATACAATTCCCACTTGTTTTATTGCTGTTACATGTTGATATCTTCATATTAAATGTAAGATAGACGCATATGAATAAGTAATAATGATATTTATGTCAAATGATGATTTTAGGCGGGAATGAACCAAAATATCCTCACTTGGCGGGTGGGTTTGAACTACCAATGGCGCGCCGCTCTTGGGTTAAGGGGGGATATGTAATTTTTTGGTAGTTTTTTTGTTTTCATTTACTTATTAATTTTCAAGTTTCCTCCCTAGACCTCCATCAAACTTAAAATAAGAACCCCAGGATCCCTTTTCAAGCTCTATTTTTACATTTTTCGGTAAAAAAATGCCCCGGTCAAAGGCCGGTTCCTCCTAAATTATAGGCTCGCTATCGCACGCCAGGAAAAAATCGACACCTAAACGACACAAGAAGTCTTAATATTGACACAAAAAAGGGGCGAAAGGTCTTAAAATCGCCAAACTAATGAGCCCAACGTCTTAAAATCTGAAAACTAATGGGGCTAAGCATGACGGAGAAGAGCGGCCAGCATAACGGACCATCTCCCTTTAAGGTCCACAACTGCTGTCATACATTCACATCAGCTTTCCAAACAGTGAAACTAAAATATAAACTAAAACCCGAACGCTCCATATATATATTTCCCGTACTGGGCTCATTATTTTACACTATCCATTTTCCAACCACGATCGGATGCTGAATTTTTACGGTGAAATTTCGCTGACCTGAAAAATTTGGCTTGGACTGACATTTTGTGTATCATTTCGAATATTCTACACTGATTAGAGAGAGTGTGATAGATAGATAGATAGATAGATAGATAGATACTGTAGATTGAGATAAATAGATAGATATATAAAGTGAGAGAGAGAGAGAGAGAGAGAGAGAGAGAGAGAGAGAGAGAGAGAGAGAGAGAGAGAGAGAGAAAAAATATTCAAATAAAACAATCGTTACTTCTCTTTTAATCTGTTCAGCTCTCAATCAAATGTCATCATAGTGTACGCGTTGCCATCCATCACGTCCCTCCCTAGTATCCCTATCTCTCTATATACCTGTATACTACTAACCCTATCCTACAGTTCAACCCGCCTCCCATACCACCCGACGCCATATTCTTTACAATAAATATCTCAACGGGACAGACGCGGCCGAATATATTTTTCATGGAAATTTCTTTTGGCGATTTTGTTTTATTCTTCGGCGTTTTTTTGTGGAGCCTCCCTCCCTCTTGTATCGACAGTGTTTCCGATGGTGAGAGAGAGAGAGAGAGAGAGAGAGAGAGAGAGAGAGAGAGAGAGAGAGAGAGAGAGAGAGAGAGAGAGGGAGGAAGGTAATAAACGAAATAATGATGGAAGAGGGGGCGAAAACACTAGTAGGAACAGGACAAACAGGTCAAGGTGGAATAATAGAAGACACAGGAAGTAGAGGAATCATAACATAATATCATAACTGCTGACTTAAGGTAAGTTTAGTTTAGATTTATTTTATCAAGTAAATTTAGCCAAAAGATATTGTACATATACCGATATGTGGTTAGAGCATGTAAGTTCTGTATGAGATATCCTAGGTTCGAATCCTAGGAGAATCACATTCTTTCATTAATGTCATTTGTGGGTTATTGGTGTTAAGAACAATGTTAAACATGATATAAAAGCAAATTATTAAGGTAAGTATAATCTAGAAGATATAACTGTGACCTATCCAAGTTATATAATATGACCTTTATATTCTCCAATAAATCTCTGGGCTTTAATTAAATGTGCTTTCACCAAACATTGCTTAACCCAAGAACGGCGAGTGTCCTCAATTGAGTCTGCAGTGAGCGAAGGCGAGCATCCTCATATGAACCAAGGTCTAAAGAAAGCCTTTCAAAACATCCCCCTAGCACTTAAAACAAAGCAATATGTGATTAAGTGAGATAATTCCCTTCCATACCTCCTATCACTCTTCCACAGTGACTTAAGGTAAGTTTAGTTTAGATTTATTTTATCAAGTAAATTTAGCCAAAAGATATTGTACATAATTACCGATCACATTCATTGAGACCTCGCTACCGCCAGACGCTGCAGACGCTCTGTCAACGCTCTCACGATATCGATCATAATTTGAGTATTAACTACTCATCCTCTTCATTCTTGTGCATGAAAGGTGGTTAAGAGCACGTTTAACCATCCTGTAGCTTAGTAAGTAACACTGCACGATATTTCGCAGTGTATTGACTGATAAACTTTGTGTTTATCACAAGACTCCTGCTCGGACAGGGCGCCACTAGCACCATCTGTTGTTCTTTGTTTGTTTTGTTTTGTAAACAAACGCTCTCTTCTTATTTGATATAAAATCGTAGCCCCTAATTTTACCCATTACCTACTGTAGTAAGTATCAATTTAACTGCCTTGTATGTAAGTAAAGCTTTGCATATTAATTTGCTAATAAACAATATTGTGTACTAACTAACCTGCCTACAGGAACGAACGCCAACGCCATTTTGTAAACAAACTTGTTTGGGGGGATTATACATATTAAATTCTAGCCAATTTTGTAGTAAATTTAAGTGCATTAATTTATCTTTTTCCCCTAGATATATTCTTGACTTTTTCTCCTCAGACTGATTTTACTTTAAGCTAAGGGTGGTATTTGTACAAACTAACCTAGCCTAACCCAACCTGCCAAGCTTTTAACCTAATCCAAACCTAGCCTAGCCTATAGCCAGCCAATCTGTTGTTCTTATTAACTCTAGTAGATATTGTATTTAGTATTCTACTGTAGCTATATATACCTGTAATTTTAGTTGTTGCTTGCACGATCTTGTAGTAACTTTTGACTGATACATTTTTTTGTTTTTTTATCTAAAAAGAGTAGGCTACTGCTTTACTAGGCTACAGTGACACCAGGTCCATCTGTTGATACCATAGACTCCTCTACATAAGAACTGGCGTCGGCCATACTCGGGTCCCGGAACTTGGGTCCATTGTCAGGCCCACAAACTGAGGTCTTATTTTAGTTTTACTGGATATGGGACTTTGTGTTTTTACTCTACAACATCTTATTAACTAGAGCAACCAAGTAAAGGAAAATAAAACATTTGTTTTTGGTTGATTGACTCATAAGTCTCTTTCGTGATTGAACATAATAGGAAAATATACAGTTATAATGAGATAGTTTATAAGAACATGTATTATACAAGCAAAGCATCATACCATGACTTACATTAATTAAATATTAGAAGAAATTAAAGTAAAACCTTTGCAAAATATTACTTTACACATAATTTTACATATATCAAAAGTCACATAACACAATAATTAACTTAAACATTAGAAAGTTTCTCTTGTCGCCTTAAGCAGCCTAGTGTACACTCCCGATCGCTTGTATTAAATACAAAGGCCTTAAACAACACATTACACAATGTCTGGCATGCTCCTGAATGGCTAGCTAAATGAGCATCTACATAAGACAAGCATAGTTTCAAGTAATTGCGACAACACTTTTTCGATTCTTGAAGAGACATTTGAAGGGTGATGCCACTATGTACAAAGAAGACAGTAGCCAGTGTAGGCATACTCAGCCCACCTCGATTGAGCGCAGTCAAAAACTCTGATGACAAGCATTCCCCAGAATCTACTTCCTGTTGTCCATGTTTATGAGCTAAAAATCCCCCAATGTAGACAATTTTATGTTTTAAAGTATCATCTGAATCTAGAAGTAGTTGAGTGTCTTGTAATGTCAGCTCTTCCAGAAGTTGTAAATCACCATCATCTATTGCTGCTGTACAAAATTCACAGCTTACTTCCTGGCTCGGTCAGGAACGATGTCACGTTTCAACAGCTGATGCAACTGCTGTACTTTGGATGCTGCTTGAACATCCCCAATGTCAATGTAAAAATGTCCTCCACTACGTTGTCTTGCTTGACCAAAAAACTTTTCTAGGGGATCTTGTGAAAAAACAGCAGGTAGGATGTAAGCAAAATCATGGGTTTCAAAAAGATATTGTGCTGCTTCTATGTTATACCGTGTTGTGATGACAAAGGCATCTGCTGTTGACTGTGTTAGTTTCTTCTCTCTGCTATGACCACCAGTCCACCGACAGCTGGATACAACTGTACACATTTCCTGCAGAGCTTTGAAGTTTGTACAGTTTAATGTCCAAGGTTCACGATATTGGTCCCGTAAATGAACTGCGCTGTACTTGCTTTTAACATTCATAATTTTAAACCAATTGGTTACCAGTGTTATGTATATCACTGTTCCATCCTGAAATTTAACAGTTGTAACAGTATGTAAAGAGGTCTATGGTTGATACAGTATATTAACCCCCTTGTGTGCAGTCACATTTTATTTTTATATAATCTCTATTTGGTGAATTGTATATTTAGTTACATATTCTGATATATATATATATATTTGTTTAAGGTTAGGTTATCACACCTGGTAGACTATTTCTGCGTATTTCAATTTTATTATTTTCGGTTAGGCTATTCAACGCTGGTAGCCTATTGGTGCGTATTTCAAAGTTTTTTTTTTTTTTGGTTAGGCTATCGCCCCTGAAAGCCTAATTCTGCGTATCTCAATGTTTTTGTTTTCGTTTAGGCTATCACCCCTGATAACCTATTGTTGTGTATTTCAACATATTTGCTTTCGGTTGAAGTGTTTCTAAAGTGAGTGAAGTGTTTTAAAGTGAGTGAAGTGTTTTAACGTGAGTTAAGTGTTTTAAAGTGAGTGAAGTGATCTGAAGAAACTGACTGTTACCATGCCTCGCACTTGTACGAACTGCGCCGGTAGGTTTGGTGAGTCCATGTTTGCTACTGTCAATCTTCAAGTCTGCCGTCTCTGCCAGCAATGAGAGAATTTGACAGTGAAATTAGATGAAGCCTACATCAAGATCAACGTCCTCACCATGAAGCTGGAATCACTCCAAGAGTTTGTAACACTCAACGTTGGAGTACCACAAACTTCAATTGTCACCGCAACTCCAGCAGCCACCAACGCCCCAACGTCAACTGCCAACAATTCAACGCCTGCAGTAGCCATTTCAGCTGATGTTTCCGATACTCAAGAAACAAATAGTGACTCTCTTCCCCCTCAAGACAACTTCTGTGTCGTGAGGAACAACGTTTGCCCCAAGACCAGGAAACCCATACCGATTACCGAGTGTCAAAACCGCTTCCAGATACTCACAGACTCAGATGACGAAGCGGAAATAGAAGAAGTCCGGCTCGTGGGAGACTCGATGATACGTGGTCAGCTCACAGAGTTCTGCGCCAGAGCACCTAAGACCAGGAAGCGTTTTTGTATCCCTGGTGGTGGTGTGGACGACGTAGTTGCTGCAGTTGACGAAGTATCTAAGCTGGCCCCTGCTAATACAATGTACGTCATCCACGTTGGATCCAACGATGTACAGCGAACCCGGTCGGAAGATTTGCTTTTAAAGTACCAGCAGCTGATCAAGTCGTTTAAGGAGAAGTCATCAAGGATCATCGTCTCAGGAATCGTCCCCCGGCTTGGTGTAGAGAGCCGATTTTACAACATAGCCACCAGCACAGATCGTTGTCTAGCAAACCTCTGCAGGAAGGAAAACGTGGGATTCGTCGACACCTGGGAGAATTTCTACTACGATGACTATTTGTTTTCGGACGATGGAGTTCATCTGAACCAGGTTGGAGCAGCACGTTTTGGGCGTCTTCTCAACGATGCGGTGAAGGATTTTCAGAGAAGAAATCGATTCAGCACAGGACAACCAGGAAGGAGGACCGAAGACAGCGAGGGCGGCAACCTGCGAAGGAATTAAATGCTAATCTGTCAAGAACCGCGAATTTGGATAAAGCTCCACCAACACGACCCAAATTCAAAACTGCCAGGGATAACGACCGAGGACCGATGACAGCCATGAATGTAAATGTAGATCCGACCAGAACTAAAAATTTGATTAAAGAACGTTCTGTGAGTTCTAAAACTGCAACTTTAAAGGTTTTCTATGCAAACGCTCGTAGCGTACGCAATAAATGTTCAGATTTAGAGGAACTAGTGTTTACTGAAAATTATGATGTGATTGGTATAACAGAATTTTGGCTCAATACAGAAGATAGAGACTTTTTAGCAGAGTATTCACTTCCCGGTTATGTAATGTTTGAGAAAAGCCGAATAAATAAAAATGGAGGTGGCGTTTTATTTTATATCAAAGAAAGTCTTAACCTGACCCTCTTGTCAAAACCTCAAATTGTGAACGTCGACACATCTTTTGTGCTAATAAAGAATAATAAAGGTACAAAAATAATACTTGCATTAATATACAGACCTCCAGCTCAATCGGTGCAAACTGACCGAGAAATTTATGAACAAATTGCAGATGTAAGTAACTCACAAGATACCGTATTTTTTGGCGACTTTAATTTACCTGCGACCAAGTGGGGCGATACTCTTACTTCACACTCCGGACACGACTTGTATACGAACTTGCAAGAGAGTTCGCTTTATCAATTTGTTCGAACACCGACCCGTGGTAATAACGTTCTTGACATTGTACTTGCAACAAAAGAAGAATTAATAGATAATTTGAATGTTGGTGATGAATTCAGAAACAGCGACCATCGTACGATAACTTTCACTTTAAACTTTACTAGTAACGAACCAAATAGTAGCATCGAAAAAGTCCCTAATTTCAAGAAAGCAAATGTTCATAAACTTAGAGCTATGTTTAAAGAAACTGACTGGAGCTTTTTAATTAACAATAACGACATAAATACATCTTGGAAGTTTTTCACAACCACTTACCTAAAAGCAGTGCAAGACTGCATACCATCGAAAATACGGCGTCCAGGCCATAATAATAAGCCCAAATGGTGGAATAAAGATATTTCAAATTGCCTGCTTGCTAAAAAATTTGATAATGATAGATTAAAATCCTCACAAAATGACGAAGAACGGGTGAAATTTGTAGAGCTACGATGCAAAGCCAAAAAGTTAATTAAGCAAAGTAAAAATACCCTAGAGTTACATATTGAGAATCAAAGTAAAACAAACCCGAAAGAATTCTATTGTTATATCAGAAAGAAAAAAGTAGTTACTTCAACTGTTGGACCGTTAGTCGATGAAAATGGAGAATACACCAAAGACGAAGTACAAATAAGTAATGCCCTCAATACCTTCTTTGCATCAGTTTTTACAACAGAAGACCTCAGTGATATCCCTACACCATCTCTGATTCAGTTTGATAATTCAGATGTTCTAAGCAATATCACCGTTACAGAGAGAGAAGTATTGAATTGTTTAGATAAACTCAAGGTAAATAAAACGCCTGGACCTGATACAATTTCGCCTAGAGTTCTAAAGGAAGCTAAGGTTGAGCTCTCCAAACCACTGACATTACTATTCAATAAATCCTTGCAGTCTGGAACTATGCCTGATCAGTGGAAGATAGCCAACGTAACACCGATATTCAAAAAAGGCAGCAAATCCCTACCCAGTAACTATCGTCCAATTAGCTTAACCTCAGTTGTATGTAAAATGCTAGAAACGGTCATAAGAGACAGACTCGTAAATCACTTAGAGGAAAATAACATACTTAAAGATACTCAACACGGCTTTCGTAAAAAACGTTCCTGTTTAACAAACCTCTTAGACTTCTTCCACGATATCCTCAACCTCTACGATGAGAGTAAAGCTGTAGATATTATATACCTTGATTTTCAAAAGGCCTTTGACAAAGTTCCCCACAAACGTTTACTACTAAAACTAAAAGCGCATGGAATACAAGACGGTGTGTTGAAATGGATAGAAAATTGGCTCAGCGACAGAAAGCAAAGAGTTGTTGTTGTTGTTGTTCCCTAAGCTGCCTGGCCGAACAGCCCCGAGTCCCTGAGGAAGGCCATGGCCACGATTGGGCTTTCCCACAGAGCTCTCATTGAGTGTAGGTTGTGTTGTTGGCGTAAGTGGTTGTGTGAAATGCAGTCTTCTATGATGTGTTTAATGGTATGGGGTGCTGTGTTACATCCCGGGCAGGCGTCGACAACGGAGTCATCCAGTCTCTTCTGATAGCTCAGGAGAGCTGGATGGTGTCCGCATCTCAGCCTGGCCAGGTGGACTCTGTCCTCGCGAGGGAGGGAGGATTCGGAAGGATGGATTTCGGGAGGTCGTGCATGCAGCTGCGTGTTGTCTGTGAGTGAGTGGATGGATTGGCGAGAGATATGAGTATGGGTGTGCTTCTGGAAGTTGGTTCGGGGTGGGCAGGGAGGGAGAGAGGACAATAACTGTGTGTGCTACCGTGTGCTGGGTGTTGTTTTGATATTTCTTGGTGTCTGTGGGTGTGTTGCCATGTAGTTTAGTGGGTGGTCTTGGTTCGTGGAGGCTGCTGCCAGGTATTGAGTGCCTCTCATGTCCAGATGGTCTTTGACTTTGAGGATTTTGGTTTCTTGATGTAGATGATCTGTGGGTGCAGTAGCTGTGCAGCCTGTAATGATCTTCAGGGCTTTGTTTTGGATAGTCTGTAAGGTCTTATGATGTGTTTCAGCTAGGTTAGAAGCCCAGGCTGGGCTTGCGTATTCCATTACTGATCTTATGTATTGTTTATATACTGTGGTCGTAGTTTCTTTGTTGTGTCCAAATTTTGTGTGAGCAATAGTGCTGGGCAAGACTCGATAGTTTTGGACTCGATGGAATCGAGTATTTTTGGGGACAGACTCGATAGACTCGATTCCAGACTCGAGTCTTTCCGTACACTTATTCTACAGTGGTCAGTGACACACCTTAGTGATCTGAAAGGTCACCCGGGTCACTCTAAAGGGGTTCAGGTCACTATAGCGAGTCCATACGACCAGGTGGCAGGTGATCGCCCTCGGGCGGTGAGACGGGCCATAGTTAGAGATACTGTAGTAAAAAGAGAGCGGCCATCTTCTTCCCCAGACGCCATTCTGGGGCCATAATTATAATTTTCATCATTAAGCATATCATTATCATGATATTATTAATATATATTAATACATATTTATCGTTATAACCGTTTGCGAGTTTCAGGGTAAAATAATTTGAAGCCAAAGAGATCAATATTATATGGAAATACAATACTTTTGATGGCTTCAACAGTTGATTTGATGCATTTATAAATATATTTCAACCGTATATTAGTGAACCTGATGTCTTCAGCTCTAACTTCCTTGCAAGAAACTCGAGTGGCTGTATATTGACCACCATTATTTGTATTGTTATTACATATATTAGTTTATGTAGTATTGTCCCTGTTGTGTTCGGGCTCTATCTGGAGTCGGTCAGACCCAGCTATGTGCATGTGTATATCCACATATATTTTTATCATCATTATTATTATCTAAGAATGTTAAAATAATACAATTTTTACATGCATAGATATTTATTTGTACATAAGAACATAATACAATGTGAGTGCAGAGCGCCATTTGGCTGACACCCAATCCATCTAAACAAAAATTGTCTATTGGATAGTATTGGTAACTAGATATACAGTATAATTATTAAAATTTCGTCATCATGCTGGAGGGGTTAAATCTATTTGATAACTAGTTGTATCACAGTCATTCATATTTTTAGCACCCGAGAAAATGGGAGTCTGCAGACAGCTGACTAGCACACACACAAGGCAGATCCCTTTCACAGCCAACTCATCTCGTCAGAGCGTACCATTGTTAGGCTATATTACATTTATCATTGTCAGTATAATTCTATATAAAATTGTATTTATTAAGTCCATTAGTTAACTATACTCTTTTTTTTTTTTAAGCTGGCGAGAAATTGGCTTGTTTCTGTCTTCATTACTCTGCTCTTATAACGTTTTTATAGCCACATATGTTGTTAATTACGTAAACCTGGCAATAATATGATGCAGAGACATAGTAGTTTCATATTTTTCCATTAGTTATCGAGAAATGAGCTGCTAAGGGGGTAAAATATTCGCCAACTTAAACAAAATTGAGTATAGTTTTGATCACAGTCATTCACCTAAGCTTATATGAACATAAGAACATAAGAAAATGGGAGTCTGCAGGCAGCAGACTAGCCCACACACAGCAGATCCGTTTCACACCCAACCTGCAGCATTCTTAATTTATATTTTTATTTAGAAATAATATCATATTTATATTGCTGTCGCTTAAGCAGCTGCGCCTCTGAGAAACAAGTTCTCCTGCTTTGGAAAAGAGTCTCTCAGAAGGCACTGAGGTGGCTGGGATGCAAAGAAAGTTTTTTGCACTGTCCTGCAGTTTTGGGAAGAGTGGACAGTGCAGCTTCCACCATGTGAGAGGGTCTTCCTCTCGGGGAATCAGAGGTTCCTCCATATACCTCCTCATTTCAATGTGAGGTCCTGATGCTGTAGTGTGCGTTGACTTCAGAGTACTCACTACTCTGGCATCAAAATTGTTCCACAATGACGATTTCCGACTTTCTTGTTGTGTCGGAACTGGTGATGCCGGAACTGATGAGTCTGGTAACACCGCATGCTCTTGGGTCAGGTAATCAGTTCTTACTAAATTGACAATCCTCTCCTCCGTTCTCTTCACATTCCCGGCATCAGCGAAAGGCATCTTTTTAAACCTTGGGTCGAGCAAGGTTGCTGATCCAACTAAAAAGACACTTTCCACCGCAGGAAACCTACGTTGCAGTTGTCGCTGTAGTCCAGTGGCCAGAGTGGATGATTCAGTTCTTGCGTTAGTACACTCTTGTAGCGCTCTGGCTATGGGTATCACTTTTGCGAGGGATGTAAATTTCTCTGATGACATTTCTCTCGTTGCCTCTTCAAAGGGTTCCAGTGCGGACACAGCATTCTTGACAACCTCCAACTCCTCACTGTTAAGGCACATTTGATTTCTGCCTAACAAGCAGAGAGTGGTGGTGACCAATTCATGCTGTTCGTGGAATCTTTCCATCATATAGAAGGTCGAGTTCCACCTGGTGTCAACATCCATGATAAGTTTTTTTCTAGACACATTGTGTTGGTCCTGAATTTCACCTAGCCTGTCGGTGGCTTTGACACTGTGGTGAAAGAAGGACACAATGTGTTTTATTTTTTATTTGACATTTTTCACTTCGTCTGTTTCTCTTATTGCATCGTGGACCACCAAGTTTAGTGTGTGAGCAAAGCAGGGCAGATGTTTTTTCTGCATCACTCTACTTACTGCTGCCACAATATTCGCACCGTTATCAGTCACAATACAATTTATTTTATTTAACACACTCCAGTCATTGCAGATCCGAGTTAATTCGTCTGCAATGTTTGCTGCTGTGTGGTCTTTCTTCATCCTCACTGTTTCAAGGACCACAGATTGTAAACACCATTCAGCAGACACGAAGTGGGCAGTCACTGTTAGGAACCCTCTTGTCTGCCTTGAGGTCCATATGTCAGTCGTTAAGGCAACGTGTGAGGCTTCTCTCAAATCCTGTTGGACTCGTTTGGTGATTTCTTCAAAGATGGAAGGCAAATGTTTCCTAGTCAGGTCTCTCCTGCTCGGAAGGACATACCGTGGATCCAGTGCATGGACAAACTCTCTGAAGCCCTTATTCTCCACTACAGATAATGGCTGCAAGTCTCTGGCGATCATCCTGATGAGTAGTTCATCCATCTGTTTTTTCTTTGAACCGCCTTCCTTGTAGCCGTCTCGCTTTGCCATCATATCATTCAGTGTTGGCTGCATCCGTTGAGACGGTTGAAGTGACGCTGGCCGTGCTACAGGATCATCGGCTGCATCCTCTCTAGTCTGTGGCCCGAATTCGAGTGGATGCTGTGTCCGCAGGTGTTTTATCATAGTTGAAGTGGTTCTGTTAAATGACAATGTCTTCTTGCATATACGGCATTGCACAGCGTTTGAGGAAATTTGCTCCATGTACTCCCACACAGGACTCTTCCTTGCTTTTTTTGCAGGCTGCATGTCTGCACATCTGTAAGGAAAACATACATTCTATAATCACAAAATAAAGAATAGTAGGCTAAATAATAAGTAGTAATACCAAACAATTATTAAATAATAAATTTCGTTTCAGAAAAGATATAGGCAAATATTAGTTTGGTAACTGAGTTGTAGATGGGTGGGATAGGCTACCAAGTGATATAGTGGGATCAAGAACGATAGGGAGCTTTAAGATAAAATTAGATAGGCATATGGACGAGATGGGTTGGATGTGAGGGGGATCTACCAGGTGTGGGCCAATCGGGGCTCAGCAGTTTTGGTGGGGTCAGTACTCAAGGTATTAGTGAGATGTGTCTATAATTGGGCGTTGTAATTGGGGTTGGGTGTGACAGGGATCTGCCTTGTATGGGCCGATCGGCTTTTTGCAGACTCCCATTTTCTTATGTTCTTATGTTCTTAACATTGGCAGTATAAGAAAATATATCTGATGTGCTGGAGCGACCTTGGTGGCCCTGGTCTCTGGGTCTTCTCCTGGGTGACCTGGATGTGTGTGGGTTTGTGTTTTTTATCTGTGTTTGTTCGTTGTTTTATGTTGTTTTTGTGTTTTCCCTGTTCTTGCTCTGTCTTCAGTCGGCTACCCCCAAAATGGGGATTGTGCCTGAGTATATAGATAGATAGATAGATGATAATAATAATAATAATAATAATAATAATAATAATAATAATAATAATACAAGGGAAAAAATTGAAAACTACAGTTGGGGATTTCCCCCAGATGAAATGAAATCATAAGGTTATTCAACCTTTATGCATGTTCATTTTGCTGTGTTATTGTTCATAGTCATTCAAATCTTCAAACAAAATTGCTCATGTTTAACACCCTGTGTCTATTTTTCTTGAATGAATGAATGAATATACATTCGTTCAAGAAAAATAGACACAGGGTGTTAAACATGAGCCATTTTGTTTGAAGATTTGAATGACTATGAACAATAACACAGCAAAATGAACATGCATATGGTTGAATAATCTATTTTTCTTACACAAATTAAATTAAATATTTCAATTTATAGTACTTTACCTGCTATATCCAATGAAATGATGGTAGTGTCTTCAATCTTGCAAAGCCAGTCCGTCTAGCGAGTAGCGAAAGCGTCGTAAATAAGAATCGGCGAGGCAGCGGGTGAGAGACTGAGAGTGAGCCGTGGTGGATGGATGCTTGCTGGATGAGGTTAGAACTTAGAATGATGCTTGAGTCTATGAGCCTAGTGTGGCCCGTGACCCCGTGACTCCGTGAGCCAGCCAGTGAGCCTCCTAGCTATAATCCGCAGCTTCCACAAGACTCGTTTTCTACTACTTTCTACTTTCTAATTCTACAATGCGCCTCGCTGCCAGACTTTGTACAAGTTTGTAGGCCTAGGTAGAATAGATTCTCTATAAATTGGACTCGAGTCTGGGATCGTTCACCTGGACTCGAAAGACTCGATTCTGGGCTCGATTCCTGCCCACCCCTAGTGAGCAAGTGATCTGAGGGCGTTAAGTCTGGGTGTCAGTTTCTTTTTAATGTTTGTGGTGTGCTGTTTGAAGTGCCCCCCCCCTGGGGGCACGGGTCCTTGGAGTGGCTTCGGTCGCGCCGGGAATTTCCAGAAAGCAAAGAGTAGTCATAAACGGTAAGGCATCTAAATGGACCAATGTAAGTAGCGGGGTACCCCAGGGATCGGTACTAGGACCAATTCTCTTTCTAATTTACATCAACGACATAGATGAGGGTCTCACCTGTACAATCTAAAAATTTGCTGACGATACAAAAATTGCTAGTAGCGTACTCTCAAAAGAACAAGTTGACGATATGCAACACAATCTAGATAAGTTGTCATGTTGGGCCCAAATTTGGCAAATGAGTTTCAATGCGGATAAATGTAAAGTACTACATATCGGATACCTAAATGAGAAAGCAAACTATTCGATGAATGGCACTCAGCTTAAGAATGTAAACAGAGAAACCGATCTGGGAGTAACAATATCGAGTAACCTAAAACCGAGTCAACAATGTTCAGAAGTTGTTAAGAAGGCAAACAAAATAATTGGCTTTATAGGCAGGTCATTTGAGCATAAATCCAAAGACGTTATCCTAACCCTTTACAATTCCTTGGTCCGCCCTCTTCTGAATACTGCGTTCAATGCTGGTGCCCTTATTACCAAAAAGACATAAACAAGCTAGAACGAGTTCAACGTAGAGTTACCAAAATGATACCTAGCCTAAAGAACAAACCATACGAAGAGCGTCTTAGAGAATTAAATCTATTTCCTTTAACCCAGCGCAGATTAAGAGGTGACTTAATTCAAGTGTTCAAAATCATCAAAGGCATCGACAATATGAACTGTAGTAAGTACTTCACTATCGACCAATCTAATTACACGCGGGGAAACGGTTGCAAAATTATTGGTAAATCTTTTAACTCACACGTATCTAAGAATTTCTTCTTGAATCGAGTTGTCAACTTGTGGAATGGGCTTCCCCGAGACGTTATAGACTGCAGCACCGTTGATTCATTTAAACTCCGCTTAGACAAATATCTCGCATCAAACCCGCGACTGACTGCGTTTGTAAATGAATAACTTTATTTTATCCTCCCCTCAGTTACTAACCCATCTGTCCCCTACTAACTTCCTAGTCCTGCCACGGACATTAGTTCCAGGGCAGTAGTTCCCTTTCCAATGTTCCCTTACCCACTCTAAACCACTGTTTGGACACTTGATCCTCAGTGTTTTGGAGGACAAGCAGCCTAGAAGGGTCACTAGATCTGTTGTTGCTTGATTTCCTTTGTACTCCTTTGTACACATGTGTCCAACCCCCCTCCATTATCACCTATTTTCCCTCTTATTCCCCCTTTTATCGGGTAATTTTCTGCGCGAATTTCCCGCCCGTTGTTTCAGAGTCACTCAGGAGGCAGTTAGAGATCCTAGCAACAGAGAGACTTCACTTGCAAGACGGCAATATCGATCGGGAAGTGAGAAAGAGTGGCTATACCGCACGCCGGTTTTCCCCTTCTGATACGACGGTCAGCAATAATACCTCTTTTTTTTTACACTCCAAATACTATTCCCACTTGTTTTATTGCTGTTACATGTTAATATCTTCATATTAAAAATAAAATAGGCGCATATGAATAAGTAATAACGATATTTATGGTAAAATTACTATTCTCGGCGGGAATGAATACAAATATCTTCGCCTGGCGGGCACTTTCAAATACCATAGCTCCGTGCTTCCTAGGTTAAGGGGGCCACCTCGTTTTTTTCTCTCTCTCGCCCTCTTTCTCTAAGTTGTATCCATTCGGCCCCATTCAGCCTACTGTTTAAGACATTTACCCCCATCCAAATGTCGATTTATTCCTAGCGAGCGGTAGCGAGCCAACATATTTTTAAAATATATTTTTGACAGCTTGCTAAATTCTCCGACGTAGCCGAATATCTCCATACAATGCTGGCTCGCTATCGCTCGCCAGAAAATAATCGACACCTGAATGGGGATAAACGTCTTAAAACAGTAGGCTGAATGGGGCCGAATGAATACAAGCCAGAAAAAGGAGAGAAAAAAAGCGGGTCACCTCCCTTAAACAATTGAAATTTTACAATATAATACAATTTTCAACCCCAGTTTAACCCCTTCAGTACCATGACGTAATTGTCATCATATTCTGCCTACCATAAGTCGACTTTCTTTAGCTTATAATCATCCTTTAGGAAGCTTAGGACTCAAAGGGGAGTCATTATATATCATTAAACCCTCTGAATAAAATAGGTCCTTCATAAACTGCGTAAAATCATCTAATATTAGCCAGAAACTCAGGTGAAAAGGCGTCATCATGCTGAAGGGGTTAAATAAAATAAATATCACATTATAGTAAGCACCGAGTTGTAGAAGCTTACCTATTTTGTTTCGAAGCTCCGATTACCGGTAATCTTGTTTGGGTATTCGTCACAATCCACACTGAAATAAAGAAAGGCAATGAAATATACTTGGGGGAGATTTTCACTTTTGATTTATTTTTTCTGGGTCCCCTTCTCCTTCATGTTTAGTCCCATCAGTTTTGATATGTTAAGACTTTCGCCCCATTTGTTTGTCGATTTTATAACCTTTCGTCCCATTTCTATATCAGGACCTTTCGTGCCATTTGGGTGTAGGTTTTTTTGCCAGGAAAAAATCGACACCTAAATGACACGAACAGTCTTATTATTGACAAAGAAATGGGGCGAAAGGTCTTAAAATCGCCAAACTAATGGGCCGAACGTAATCAAATCTGAAAACTAATGGGGCTAAACATGAGGAAGAAAGGGGACCCGAAAAACGACCTATCTCCCCTTAATACTGGACCGACCTTTTTTATGAGATATACACTAAGACAAGACTAGCAACATATTATTGAAAAATTAGATAAATTAGACGAGTAGAAGGTCATCAGGGCACCGACACACACACACACACACACACACACAGACATCAACACTCCCTCCCCCCTCCACACACAAACACACACACCAACACTCCCTCCCCCCTCCACACACACACACAGACATCCACACTCCCTCCCTCCTCGTTGATACTCGCAGACTCAGATGACGAAGAGGAAATAGAAGAAGTCCGGCTCTTGGGAGACTCGATGATACGTGGTCAGCTCACAGAGTTTTGCGCCAGGGCACCTAAGACCAGGAAGCGTTTTTGTATCCCTGGTGGTGGTGTGGATGACGTAGATGCAGCAGTTGACGAAGTATCAAAGCTGGCCCCTGCTAATACAATGTACGTCATCCACGTTGGATCCAACGATGTACAGCGAACCCGGTCGGAAGATTTGCTTTTAAAGTACCAGCAGCTGATCAAGTCGTTTAAGGAGAAATCATCAAGGATCATCGTCTCAGGAATCGTCCCCCGGCTCGGTGTAGAGAGCCGATTTTACAACATAGCCACCAGCACAAATCGTTGTCTAGCAAACCTCTGCAGGAAGGAGAACGTGGGATTCGTCGACACCTGGGACAATTTCTACTACGATGACTATTTGTTTTCGGACGATGGAGTTCATCTGAACCAGGTGGGAGCAGCACGTTTTGGGCGTCTTCTCAACGATGCGGTGAAGGATTTTCGGAGAAGAAATCGACTCAGCACAGGACAACCAGGAAGGAGGACCGAAGACAGCGAGGACGGCAATCTACAAAGGAATTAAATACTAATCTGTCAAGAACCGCGAATTTGGATAAAGCTCCACCAACACGACCCAAATTCAAAACCGTCAGGGATAACGACCGAGGACCGAGGACAACCATGAATGTAAATGTAGATCCGACCAGAACCAAAAATTCGATGAAAGAACGATCTGCGAGATCTAAAACCGCAACTTTAAAGGTTTTCTATGCAAACGCTCGTAGCATACGCAATAAATTTTCAGATTTAGAGGAACTAGTGTTTACAGAAAATTATGATGTGATTGGCATAACAGAATCTTGGCTCAATACACAAGATAGAGACTTTTTAGCAGAGTATTCACTTCCCGGTTATGTAATGTTTGAGAACAGCCGAATAAATAAAAATGGAGGTGGCGTTTTATTTTATATCAAAGAAAGTCTTAACCCAACCCTCGTGTCAAAACCTCAAATTGTGAACGTCGACACATCTTTTGTGCTAATAAAGAATAATAAAGGTACAAAAATAATACTTGCGTTAATATACAGACCTCCAGCTCAATCAGTGCAAACTGACCGAGAAATTTACGAACAAATTGCAGATGTAAGTATCTCACAAGATACCGTAATTTTTGGCGACTTTAATTTACCTGTGACCAAGTGGGGCGATACTCTTACTTCACACTCCGGACATGACTTGTATACGAACTTGCAAGAGAGTTCGCTTTATCAATTTGTTCGAATGCCGACCCGTGGTAATAACGTTCTTGACATTGTACTTGCAACAAAAGAAGAATTGATAGAGAATTTGAATGTTGGTGATGAATTCAGTAACAGCGACCATCGTACGATAACTTTCACTTTAAACTTTACTAGTAACGAACCAAATAGTAGCATCGAAAAAGTCCCTAATTTCAAGAAAGCAAACTTCCATAAACTTAGAGCTATGTTTAAAGAAACTGACTGGAGCTTTTTAATTAACAATAACGACATAAATACATCTTGGAAGTTATTCGAAACCACTTACCTAAAAGCAGTGCAAGACTGCATACCATCGAAAATACGGCGTCCAGGCCATAATAATAAGCCCAAATGGTGGAATAAAGATATTTCAAACTGCCTGCTTGCTAAAAAATTTGCTAATGATAGATTAAAATCCTCACAAAATGACGAAGAACGGGTGAAATTTGTAGAGCTACGACGCAAAGCCAAAAAGTTAATTAAGCAAAGTAAAAAGACCTTAGAGTTACATATTGCGAATCAAAGTAAAACAAACCCGAAAGAATTCTATAGTTATATCAGAAAGAAAAAAGTAGTTACTTCAACTGTTGGACCGTTAGTCGATGAAAAAGGAGAATACACCAAAGACGAAGTACAAATGAGTAATGCCCTCAATACCTTCTTTGCATCAGTTTTTACAACAGAAGACCTCAGTGATATCCCTACACCATCGCCGATTCAGATTGATAATTCAGATGTCCTAAGCAATATCACCGTTACAGAGAGAGAAGTATTGAATTGTTTAGATAAACTCAAGGTAAATAAAACGCCAGGACCTGATACAATCTCGCCTAGAGTTCTAAAGGAAGCTAAGAATGAGCTCTCCAAACCACTGACATTACTATTCAATAAATCCTTGCAGTCTGGAACTATGCCTGATCAGTGGAAGCTAGCCAACGTAACACCGATATTCAAAAAAGGCAGCAAATCCCTACCCAGTAACTATCGTCCAATTAGCTTAACCTCAGTTGTATGTAAAATGCTAGAAACGGTCATACGAGACAGACTCGTAAATCACTTAGAGGAAAATAACATACTTAAAGATACTCAACACGGCTTTCGTAAAAAACGTTCCTGTTTAACAAACCTCTTAGACTTCTTCCACGATATCCTCAACCTCTACGATGAGAGTAAAGCTGTAGATATTATATACCTTGATTTTCAAAAGGCCTTTGACAAAGTTCCCCACAAACGTTTACTGCTAAAACTAAAAGCGCATGGAATACAAGACGGTGTGTTGAAATGGATAGAAAATTGGCTCAGCAACAGAAAGCAAAGGGTAGTCATAAACGGTAAGGCATCTAAATGGACCAATGTAAGTAGCGGGGTACCCCAGGGATCGGTACTAGGACCAATTCTCTTTCTAATTTACATCAACGACATAGATGAGGGTCTCACCTGCACAATCTCAAAATTTGCTGACGATACAACAATTGCAAATAGCGTACTCTCAAAAGAACAAGTTGACGATATGCAACACAATCTAGATAAATTGTCATGTTGGGCCCAAATTTGGCAAATGAGTTTCAATGCGGATAAATGTAAAGTACTACATGTCGGATACCTAAATGAGAAAGCAAACTATTCGATGAATGGCACTCAGCTTAAGAATGTAAACAGAGAAACTGATCTGGGAGTAACAATATCGAGTAACCTAAAACCGAGTCAACAATGTTCAGAAGTTGTTAAGAAGGCAAACAAAATAATTGGCTTTATAGGCAGGTCATTTGAGCATAAATCCAAAGAAGTTATCCTAACCCTTTACAATTCCTTAGTCCGCCCTCTTCTGGAATACTGCGTTCAATCCTGGTGCCCTTATTACCAAAAAGATATAAACAAGCTAGAACGAGTTCAACGTAGAGTTACCAAAATGATACCTAGCCTAAAGAACAAACCATACGAAGAGCGTCTTAGAGAATTAAATCTATTTCCTTTAACCCAGCGCAGATTAAGAGGCGACTTAATTCAAGTGTTCAAAATCATCAAAGGCATCGACAATATGAACTGTAGTAAGTACTTCACTATCGACCAATCTAATTACACGCGGGGAAACGGTTGCAAAATTATTGGTAAATCTTTTAACTCGCACGAATCTAAGAATTTCTTCTTCAATCGAGTTGTCAACTTGTGGAATGGGCTTCCCCGAGACGTTATAGACTGCAGCACCGTTGATTCATTTAAATTCCGCTTAGACAAATATCTCGCATCACACCCGCGACTGACTGCGTTTGTAAATGAATAACTTTATCCTCCCCTCAGTTACTAACCCATATGTCCCCTACTAACTTCCTAGTCCTGCCACGTTAGTGGCAGGGCAGTAGTTCCCTTTCCAATGTTCCCTTACCCACTCTAAACCACTGTTTGGACACTTGATCCTCAGTGTTTTGGAGGACAAGCAGCCTAGAAGGGTCACTAGATCTGTTGTTGCTTGATTTCCTTTGTACTTTGTACTCCTTTGTACTCCTCCACACACACACACACACACACATCAACACTCCCTCCCCCCCTCCACACACACACACACACAGACATCCACACTCCCTCCACACACACACAGACACACACATCCACACTCCCTCCCCCCTCCACACACACAAATGCACACATCAGCACTCCCTTCCCCCTTCACACACACAGACGCACATATCCACCTGCATAAAGAAGACAATCATCCATTCCAAACACCTAACTTACAATAATTACAACTGTTCTCTCTCTCACACACACAAAGTGCCTTTGTACTCCTTTGTACTCTCTCTAAACCCCTTCCCCCCCACTTCTTTGCTCGCTAAATCTAACTACCTAGTTTTTATACATATTCTTTATGTTTTGTATTCCCCGTTTGTTATACACTTCCCCTAACAGAGAGAGAGAGAGAGAGAGAGAGAGAGCGAGAGCGAGGGGGGGGGACTGGAAAGATAAATAATAAATGTGCAAGTATTTACCACTGTCGATGTTTTATATATGCATTTAGTTTTGCATAATTATGTTGTTGACAGTTTTTTGGCGGATGTTACTGTTGATTGTGTTTTTGTTTATACTGGTTGTGAATACTGGTGCTGACGGGGGCTCTCCTTCAAACTATGCTGTTACTGTTCGTGTTCAGTGTTATCAGAAAATATCTTTGTTCTCGTGTGTGTTATATTTTGGATTGTTTTATTTAATATAAGTTGTATTTACTTCTGGTTAACTTGTTTATTGTTTTACTTATACACCCTGTATATTTATTAATTCAATCATTACCCATCATCACCATCACCACCACTACCATCATCACTACTAAGCATCATCACTATCACAACAACTACGGTACCTACATCACCACCAACATAACAGTAGAACTCCACCACCACAGCCATCACCATCACCACTAATACCATCACCAACACCACAATCATCACTTTCCTCATCACCACAATCACCACTGTTCTCACCACCACCACCAACACAATCACCAACATCACCACCACCTCCACCATCACCACGTTCCTCATCACCATCCCCAATATCACCATCAACACTTTCATCATCACCACCACCACCATCAACACAACCACCAACATCACCACTTTCCTCATCACCACCACCATCACCACTCTTCTCATACCACCACCATCAACACCATCAGCACTTTCCCCATCATTAGACAGATGCCATACAATATCCCCCAAGCCTCCCCTCTGATCTATCGACATCCCCTTCAACCTCCCTCTTTCTTTCATTTCATCTTCTTTGTCACTTTCCACCTCTCTTCTTCTCCTTGTCATAATTTCACTTTCTTGTATATCCTTCAGGTATTGTTCTCTATCCCATTCTATTCCTCGTCATTCCTTACTGTGTTACCTAAGCCCTCTACACATCATTACATTCTTCCACCCCATGATCATTTTGTTCTTTTATATTTTTGTCTATGTCTACATTCTCCTCTTTTCTTCTCCATATATCCCTCCATTGCTCTTGTTCCTTCTCCCTCAATTGTTCTCTCTCTCTCTCTCTCTCTCTCTCTCTCTCTCTCTCTCTCTCTCTCTCTCTCTCTCTCTCTCTCTCTCTCTCTTTCAGAAAAAGAAAGTGAATATATACAGTACATATGCATTTATTTAATTTCCATTTATAAAATTATTCAAATTCCATATAGTACCGTCAGGTGACATAAAAACCTGCAAGGGTCATAATTTTAACTTTAGTCAGTGTACGCCAACTTGTCGGAGGGAGTGGAAGGCATGGAGAGAGCATTCTGCTGTTCTATCCATTTCTTCCACTTTTCTTTATGTAAGTTCTGCTTACTCGACTACAAGTAAGTCCTGACCACCTCGCTTGGATCGTAAGGTCTGTGTGGTCCTTGTATCTATGTAATTTTCAATAAATATCTCTCTCCCTCTATCATCCCCCCCCTCTCTCTCTATCTATCTATCTATCTCTCTCATCCCTCCTTGTTCATTTCCATCTCTAACTATCTTTACACTCTTCCTTCTTCGTCTCTCACTTATTCCTCCTCCTCATACCGGTAATATTTTTCACTTCCACAGCTCCTTCATGTCTCTCTTCTTCCATATCTAGCTCTGTACAGTATATCTCCCTATATCTAAAACCATCTCCCTCTCCTTCCATCTCCCATTTCTAGCTCAGTGCATCTCCTCTTCTCCTCTCCCCTCCCTCTTTCCACCATCCATTTATAGCTCAGTGCATCTTATCTTCTCATCACGGTCTCTTTCTCATTCCTCCTCCTCCTCATACCAGCTTTATTCTCACGTCTCCATTCCCTCCATGTCTTTCCTTTCCATTTCCAACTATCTACATCTCCTATTCTCAATCCCCTCTCCTTCCTTCCACTTCCCATTTCCAGCTCAGTGCATCTCCTCCTCTCATTTCCCTCTCCTTCCTTCCTCCTCCTCCTCATACCGGCAATATTCTCTCATCTCCGCTCCCTCCGTTCCCAGTAATTCCTTCCGCTTGATAATTCTCTCGTCCATCCATCCATCTGCTTAACTTGCTCCTTCTTGTCTTTAACACTACCACCACCACCACACTCGCTCCTTCTGCAATACTGCGAGTCTGTCTGTGCTCTCTCTCTCTCTCTCTCTCTCTCTCTCTCTCTCTCTCTCTCTCTCTCACGTTGTTTAATCTTATTACTGATGTCTGACTGTCAACTAGTTTTCCTTTTTAAATATATATATATATAGATATATATATATTGTATATAGATATATATATTAAGCATATTTCACAAATACACAGCAGTTACAAGTATAAATGTTTCTACCCTCATCCAGCATCGAACCACATATTATATATAACTTCGAGACTTCTTACATATTTTTCGTCTTCCTCTCTACTCACTTCCTCTCTCTCTCTCTCTCTCTCTCTCTCTCTCTCTCTCTCTCTCTCTCTCTCTCTCTCTCTCTCTCTCTCTCTCTCTCTCTCCCTCAAATATAGAATGGAATCTTGTCACAGGAAACAACGCTAACTCAATCAAACTAATAGATTTCACAAGAGATAATTGCTTATATCAGTGTGTAAAGGAAGCAACGCGTGAAAATAATATGTTTGACCTTGTCATAACTAGCCATGAACATTTAGTTACTAATTTAGAGTTCAAATTCTGACCATTGAACCATTAGGTTTGATGTAAATTGCAGCTATACTATTGAGAAGAACAAAATCCTGGTACCAGATTTAAAATATGCTGATTTTGACAAAACTTAGGCAAGCACTGCATAACCCACACTCACGGCTAGATATGAATAACGAAATAAATTATATGTCGGAACAGTTAAAGAATATGTTTATGATGGCACAGAACAAATATGTACCAACAAAAATTAAACAAACGAGTGAAATAAAACAAACTCACCATGGTTTAACAGTGAAATCCGTAATGCAATAATAAATACAGAAAATGCTCAAGCTTAAAAAAAATACTATTCTACTGACCAAGTATAGGAATTATACAACCATGATAGAAGAAATGTTAAGAAACTGATTAGATCCGCTAAACGTGATTATGAAGTATCTATAGCCAGAAACAGCACTGACAACTCAAATCATTTTTATAGCTACGTAAATAACAACAGAGAAATAAACAGTGGAATAGCCCCATTAACTAGAGATGATTAAAGAGTAACCGCCGACATAAATATTGCAAATATACTTAACGAATATTTTTGATCTGTTTTTACAGACGAAATAAAGAATAATACAAAACATGGCGCAATAACAACGCAAGAAATAGGAAACCTTACTATCAGCGTAAGTGAAGTATTATGTAAATTAAATATCAACAAGACTCCGGGGCCTGATAAATTCCATAATAGGGTAGTAAAACAAGTACAGTAAAAGAAGAAATATGCGAATCCCTGACCATTATCTTTAACTCATCACTACAGCAGGGTTGCATACCTAATGAATGGAAAACAGCCAACATTACACCCATTCACAAAAAGGGTGATCGAGCCAAAGCTAGTAATTACAGACCTATAAGCTTAACGTCAGTGATAGGAAAAATTCTTGAAACCATATTAGGAGATAAAATAGTTGAGTATCTTGAATCTAATGAATTAATAAGAAACCGCCAGCACGGGTTTAGGACCAGAAAATCGTGCCTAACAAACCTTTTCGAATTTTATAATAAATTATTTACTCTTAATGATTCAACTAAGGCGCTTGACATAGTCTATCTAGATTTTCAAAAGGCGTTTGACAAGGTTTTCAAACGGCGTTTGACAAGGTTTTCAAACGGCGTTTGACAAAGTACCTCACAATAAATTATTAGACAAACGAGAAATGCTCGGAATAAAGGGTAATATATATTAATGGATTAAAAGCTGGCTTACAAATAGAAAGCAAAGAGTGGTTATTGATGGTATAGCATCAGATTAGGTGCCTGTTACTAGCGGTGTGCCTTAAGGATCGGTCCTTGGTCCGATTTTATTTATCATGTATATAAATTATATTGATGTAAGTCTGAATAACTTTATCTCCAAATTTGCTGACGATACAAAAATAGGGAACATAGTCTTGAGTGAGGAAGCCAGAAATAACCTACAGTCCGATTTAACTCTTTCACGCTTTTATGACGCAGAGGTTGCCAGATTAGCAATAAGAAATAGAGTTCTCTCACTCTTATAATTACCTCTCCAAAATTAGTTTTGCTGCCCACAGCTAACTCAAAGACAACTGCAGAGGTTGAAGTAACTAAACTAAAGGTTTCGAAATACCCCTGATGGTAACAAAGGCTTTAAACTATCCCTAATAGGCTCAAAATTGCGTCACAAGCGTGAAAGGGTTGTTGTTGTTCCCTAAGCTGCCTGGCCGGACAGCCCCGAGTCCCTGAGGAAGGCCATGGCCACGATCGGGCTTTCCCACAGAGCTCTCATTGAGTGTAGATTGTGTTGTTGGCATAAGTGGTTGTGTGAAATGCAGTCTTCTATGATGTGTTTAATGGTATGGGGTGCTGTGTTACATCCCGGGCAGGAGTCGACAACGGAGTCATCCAGTCTCTTCTGATAGCTCAGGAGAGCTGGATGGTGTCCGCATCTCAGCCTGGCCAGGTGGACCCTGTCCTCGCGAGGAAGGGAGGATTCGGAAGGATGGATTTCGGGAGGTCGTGCATGCAGCTGCGTGTTGTCTGTGAGTGAGTGGATGGATCGGTGAGAGATATGAGTATGGATGTGCTTCTGGAAGTTGGTTCGGGGTGGGCAGGGAGGGAGAGAGGACAATAATTGTCTGTGATACCTTGTGCTGGGTGTTGTTTTGATATTTCTTGGTGTCTGTGGGTGTGTTGCCATGTAGTTTAGCGGGTGGTCTTGGTTCGTGGAGGCTGCTGCCAGGAATTGAGTGCCTCTCATGTCCAGATGGTCTTTGGCTTTGAGGATTTTGGTTTCTTGATGTAGGTGATCTGTGGGTGCAGTAGCTGTGCAGCCTGTAATGATCTTCAGGGCTTTGTTTTGAATAGTCTGTAAAGACTTATGATGTGTTTCAGCTAGGTTAGAAGCCCAGGCTGGGCTTGCGTATTCCATCACTGATCTTATGTATAGTTTATATACTATGGTGGTAGTTTCTTTGTTGTGTCCAAATTTTGTGTGAGCAAGTGACCTGAGGGCGTTAAGTCTGGGTGTCAGTTTCTTTTTAATGTTTGTGGTGTGCTGTTTGAATGTCATATGAGTATCATATATAACTACTAGGATTTTGGGTGTGTGTGTATGTGTTAGGGGTGTGTTGTTTATGGTGAGTTGAGGGATGTATTCGTGTTCTCCTGTCCAACTTGTGAGCAGGGTTGCGGTGGATTTGGCTGGGGCTAGATTAAGTCTGTTTGTAGTGCACCAGCCATGTAGTGTGGTGAGATAGGGTTGAAGGAGATCTGTTGCTCTTTTTGGGTCATGGTGTGTGCATGTGAGTGTTATGTCATCTGCATAGGAGGCTAAGTTTATTTGGGACGTATTGGGTGTAGTTATATCGTGCATGTACAGATTGAAGAGTGCGGGCGATAGGACGGATCCTTGTGGGACTCCGTTTGGAAAGTTTCTGATTTTAGATGACCTGACCGGCCAAAAGATACTTGTGCACATCTGTCTGCTAGGAAGTTGGACAGCCACCTTTTGTGTTGTTGTGCATGTTTGTGTTGAAGATTTTGTTTGTTAGGTTGTGGCGAGAGATGGCATCATAGGTATTACTAATGTCGAGTGTGGCTAATAGTAATCTGTGTGGTGGTCTAGCTGAGTTGATGCCGTCGAAAGCTCTTTGTGTAAGGTCTGTGAGAAGAGTGTTTCTGGAGTGCAGTGGCCTAAAGCCATGTTGTGTTGGAGCTAGGGGTAGGTCAGGTGTAATTAGTTGTAATACTAGGCGTTCCATGACTTTGGAGGGGGAGCAAAGGAGTGTGATGGGGCGGTGCGAGGAGGGTAGTGCGGGGTCTTTGTTGGGTTTGGGGAATGTGATGATACCATGCTTCCAAATGTCTGGTATTGTGTTGTGTGAATAGCTGTAGTTTGATATGTTAGTGAGTGCTTGTATGCCTTGTGGTCCCAGGTGTCTGAGGTGTATGTTGCTTATGTTGTCTAGGCCACAGGTGGGTGAGTGCTTGAGATTGTTGATGATATGCTGTGTCTGGTGATTGGTGAAGGGTGTATAGTCAGGGTCTGTGGGGAATTGTCTCTTACGTCGGATGACACGTCGGTCGTCTTTGTGAGGTTTTAGGTGGCTGACATGTGAGAAGTGATGATGAGAGTGTTTGCTTGTTGTTTACATGAAGGAGTAGAGTCTATTGTTGTGATTGCAGCATGTGATTGTGTTGTGTTGCTGTTGGAAAGGGTGATGCTGTTTAGTGTTTTGTAGAGTTTTTTGGGGTTTGTTTTGTGATCAAGTGTTTGTAGGAAGTTATTCCAATTTAGTTTTTGTTGTTCTTGTATTTTGTTGTTAGTTTGGGTGTTGAGTGCTTGAAGTTGTGGTGTGATGTCTTGTGTGTGGGGTGCTGGGGAGTGTTTCAGTATGTCGCGTTGTCTAATGAGGTTTTGAATTTCTGGTGTGAAGTTGGGGTTGTGTCTTTTTCTGTTACCTCTTGGAATGTGTTTCTTGTCAGCGTTTTGGATAGTTTTATTGAGTATGTGTACAGCATTGTTGATGTTAGTGATGGGTGTACTGTTTAGAGTTGTGAAGTGTTGTTCTGTCTCGTTTGTGAATGCTTCCCAGTTAGCTCTTTTATAATTGGTGTATGTGTGTTTGTGGCTAGCTGGGGTGAGTCTGGTTTTGGTGGTGATAATGATCGGGAGGTGGTCAGAGCCTAAGGTTCTGACCACCCTCCAGGATGTTGTGGGGGCGAGTTCTGGGGAGCAAAAGGTGATGTCTGGAGATGATGGGTTATAGAGGGCTTGGTGAGGAATATGGGTATGTTGATGGATGTCGTTAAGGATGATGAGGTTATCGGTTTGGTTTTGTAGTACCAGCCCTCTGTCTGTGTCGGGGTTGTCGACAAACCAGGCCGACGTCTTGGCGTTGAAGTCACCACCCAGGATGATGTGTGGGGTGTGTGGGGTGTTTGTGATGTGTTGTAAGTGTGGTCTGTATTCATTTGGTACTGTAGGGGATGTTTGGGGAGGGATGTATGTGTTTATGATGGTTATGTTGGAGTTGTTGCCAGTGCGTATTTTAATTGACTGTATTTCTGTTGTGTTATCATTTGGGGGGGAGGAGGTATTTGGTTTGTACACTGGTTACTATATATGATATTTCTTTGTGTACCAGGGTGATGAGTCCACCGCCCCCGCCGACAGCCCGATCTTGTCTGATGGTGGTGAAATTATGAAATGTGGGTGTTTTTTGTGTTGTGCGGAGTTTTGTTTCTTGTAAGATGGCAATGTGTATGTTGTGTTGTTTGATGAAGTGTGAGAGTTCGTGTTTCTTTGTGTTGATGCCATCTATGTTCAGTTGAAGAATGTTAATGTTATGTGCACGATGTATGTTGGGTGCTGCTGCACGAGGATGGGGTGGGGGTGGGGGGGTGGGGGGGGGGGGGGGTGAGGGAGGGGCTGGGGATTGGGGTGGGTGAGGTGGGGGGGGGGGATTGGGGAGCAGGAGAGGGGGGTTGGAATGGATTAGGATGGGGTGTGGTGTGTTGAGTTGAGGATGTGGATGGTATGGGAAGGTTAGGTGAGTTAGGGAGGAGAGGTGGACAGGTTTTAGGGGGGGGAGTGGATGATATGGGAAGGTTTGGTGGGTTGGGGAGGAGAGGTGGATGGGTTTTAGGTGAGGGATTTGACTGGGAGAGGGAGGGGCATGAGGAACAGGTCCAAGTGTTTGTGTAGTGTTTCTTGGAGGCAAGTGTTGTGCAGGTGAAGTGGGTCCAGTTCCCGCATGAATTGCAGAGAACTGAACCCTTAGTATGGTGACTCAAAGTGATGGGTTTTGAGAAAGTTGGACATATGTATGTGTACGTGGGTCCTGGGTTGCTCTCAATATCTCCGGCTAGAAGAAGTCTTCGAGAAATGACAGCCGGAGAGTCATTTCTCGGTGTAGGAAAAACTGTGTGATGTGTCTGTGTGGTGTGAGAGGTGTGGAGGTGTGGAAATTCCCGGCGCGACCGAAGCCGCTCCAAGGACCCGTGCACCCAGGGAGGGGGCAGGGGATGGTTGTGACGGTTTGGCTCCCGAAACTGCTCCCCGCGGCCGGCATCCGGTTTTCCTCCACTGGTCGTTGATTTTGTCTTCGGCAGTGGAGGGTCGGCAGCCATCCACGGTTGGCAGTCTCGGGAGGTGGCCCCACGGCGTAGACGCCGCCACATCAGGGTTAAGCAAAATAGTTGAATGGTCAGAAAAGTGGCAAATACCCTTTAATGTTGACAAATGTAAAATTTTGCACGTTGGTTCAAAAAACAAGAAGTAAGATTATCAAATGAAAGGCCAACCAATAATAGCAGACTTTGAAGTAAAAGATCTCGGGGTTACACTATCAGAAAACCTAAAATCCTCGGCAAATAAAGCTAACAAAGCCTTGGGATTTATCAAAAGAAATTTTACCTATACAAACGAAAACATTATGCCGTTTTTCAAAAATATTGTCAGACCCAATCTTGAATATGGCGTTCAGTTCTGGTTCCCGTATCTCAAGAAAGACATTACAAAACTCGAATCTGTGCAGCGTAGAGCAACTAAACTAATTCCCTCTCTGAAAAACAAGCCATATTATGAAAGATTAAATCAATTGAATTTGTTCTCGCATAAGAAAAGAAGGTTGCGAGGCCAACTTATCGAGTGTTTTAGGATATATACTTAAAGGATTTGACAGAGTAGATATCAGTGCACTGTTCACGATTAATAACAGTGCTGCAACCCGAGGTAATGGACTGAAATGTATTAGAAAAAAGGCATCCTTAGATGTGACACAAAATGTCTTCACATACAATGTGGTTAATGAGTGGAATAGTTTACCAAGGGAGGTGGTCGACAGTAATTCAATTGATACGTTTAAGAAAAGACTGGACGATCATCTGATGAAGATTGGATTGTAATGAATTAATCAATAGGCATTTGTAATTTCCCTTTCAAAGTAATTTCTTCCTATACTATATAAAAACTTTCCTTGTGGGTATATCCTGACACATACAGTTACAAGTCATCCTAATTTCCGGTACGACATATTAGCCGGAGGAGGCGGAGGGTGGGGAGAGAACCTTCTAATTTACTGTCCTATTCTTCCACTATAAACTGTCCCTGTCTAGTAATATTAAGGCCAGACCACCTAGTTGGAGCCGCAAGGTCTGTGTGGCCTGAGTATCTGTGTAACTCTGTGTAATTCTTCTACGTGCTCTATGTCCTGCCTCTCCCCCCCCCCCCCTCTCTCTCTTTGAACCCCCGCTATGAGTGTGGGTTGACCGAGTGATTATACGTCGTTGATGTTACTGCCTTCCATCCTTCATCCTGTCGGCCCTTATTCCCTCATTCTCACTTTCAACGTTCATTCTACTGCTAACTCTCTCTCTCTACCCAAACACCCACATCTCTCTCTTATACTGCATCCTTCATCCTGTCTGCCCTACCATTCTCACTTTCCAACTTATTCTACTACGATATCTTTTCTCTCTTGCTCAATATCCGTTTTCATTATTGTACTAACTCTCTTCCATCCTCTCTTTTCCACTCTTTATCTCTTCTGCCATCCCCCTCTCTCATTCTCGTGATAACTTTTTTCCAGTCTCCCATTCTTCCTTGGCTACAGTTTATTATATTTGTCATCCTCACTTCATGTTCTGTTTCAGTTTTCTTTCATTCATTATGCATCGTACTCTCTCTCCAATCATTTTTACTCCACTGTGTTCATTCTCGTGCTAACTCTCCTCCATTCTATCATTCCAACTATAGTCGGTTTTATTTCAGCTGAAAGTTAATTTGAATTGAAACTAATATGGATGTTGGGAAGAAGGGGTCTGCCTCGTATGGATCAATAGGCCTTCTGCAGATTTCTATTTTTCTTATGTTCTTATGTTCTTATATAATTTCTATAATCACTTTCCAACAGTAGGCTAGCTATTCCAAGAACCATCTATTCTATATTTTTTACCTTTGATTCTGGCTAAAATTAGATGATTTTATTAAGTTTAAGAAGGCCCCATGATACTAAGAAGGTTTATTGAGATCGTATTTAGGACAGGAACGAGAACAGGAAACAACGAAACATAGCAAGCAAAGAGAACGGCAGAGAACGAAACATTAAAGAGGGATGAGAACGGGAGAGAAAGAGACATAAAAAGAGACGAGAACAGCAGAGAACGAGGCTGGAAGAGGAAACGGCTGGAATTGAGCTGGAAGAGTGGTACTAGATTTAAACAGCGGTTCCCAAACTGCGGGTCATGACCCCCAAATGGATCATGAGCCTTTTTCTGGGGGTCATGGAGGGTCCAAGATTTTGAGGATTTTTTTGTTTATGATATTTAGGGATTTTATTTTATTTTATATTTAGGTTTTGTCGTACGACTATTTACGTTCCTAATCATTAATAAACATTTGTTGTTGTTATTGCTCTCTCTGCTGTGATTAAACTTTAAAATGTATCTGCGCCATTGGAAATTAGTATTTTTTCGGAAGGCTTATAAAGGGGGGGGGGGGGGGTCATGGTAGGTTTGGTACTACTGAAAGGGGTCACGTACTGGAAAAGTTTGGGAACCGCTGTACTAGAATGATGGTCCGGGGCGGCAATTGAAGTGGCAAGCTGGAAAGAGTGGAAAAGACCTGCTGGTGAGAGAGAGAGAGAGAGAGAGAGAGAATATTGGAGAATATTGGCACCACTGTGACACCTAATGGGACACAGAAGAGGAAGCTAAAGGAACACTGGAACGCCAACGAAACAATGGAGAGAAAGCTAAAGAAACACTAACAGAATATGGGAGCACTCTAAGAACACCAACGGAACATTGGAGCACTTCAGGAACACCAACGGAACATTGGAGCACTTCAGAAACACTAACGGAACATTGGAGCACTTCAGGAACACTAACGGAACATTGGAGCACTTCAGGAACACTAACGGAACATGGTAGCACTTCAGGAACAGTAACAGAACGTTGGAGCACTTCAGGAACACCAACGTTACATTGGAGCACTTCAGGAACACTAACGGAACATTGGAGCACTTCAGGAACACCAACGGAACATCGGAGCACTTCAGGAACACTAATGGAACATTGGAACACTTCAGGAACACTAACGGAACATTGCAGCACTTCAGGAACACTAACGGAACATTGGAGCACTTCTGGAACATTGGCACACTTAAGGAACACTAGCGGAACATTGGAACACTTCAGGAACACCAAAGAGGACACACCAACCAGCACCATGCATTAATCCTTCTCCTCGGGTATTGGCACCCATCTGACCCCAACAATGAAGATAAGTGATGCCAGGAGAGAGAGCGAGAGAGACAGAGAGAGAGAGAGAGGGAGTGGAGGGGGGTGGGGAAGAGAGAGAGAAGGGCGAAGGTAGAGAGGGAAAGAGAGCAGTAGTAGTACGAGCGTTGTAAGGGAGAATGAGAGAGAGAGAGAGAGAGATTGTGGTATGGAAATTATGAGCAATGAGGAACATTTATATTTGAGGAAGAAAGGAAGAGAGAAATATAAATGCTGAGAGAGAGAGAGAGAGAGAGAGAGAGTGTGCTAGAGCGAGAGTCAGTGAGCTAGAGCGAGAGCGAGAGAGAACACAACACATTATATATACGGGGAAGAAAGAACAAATAGGAGAACACGGAAAGAGGAAGGAAAATGAGAGAGGTGAATGAGGGTTGGGCTTAGTGAAGACCAGACGATAATATATATATATAATTGCATTACATTTATACCCACCTTACACATTTACCATTTTATTCTTGTGTACCCTTTGATAATTATGACTATCACGGTTCTCTCGTCTGGTCTTCACTAAGCCCAACCCTCATTCACCTCTCTCATTTTCCTTCCTCTTTCCGTGTTCTCCTATTTGTTCTTTCTTCCCCGTATATATAATGTGTTGTGTTCTCTCTCGCTCTCGCTCTCGCTCTAGCTCACTGACTCTCGCTCTAGCACACTCTCTCTCTCTCTCTCTCTCAGCATTTATATTTCTCTCTTCCTTTCTTCCTCAAATATAAATGTTCCTCATTGCTCATAATTTCCATACCCCAATCTCTCTCTCTCTCTCTGTCATTCTCCCTTACAACGCTCGTACTACTACTGCTCTCTTTCCCGCTCTACCTTCGCCCTGCTCTCTCTCCCCCCCCCCCTCCACTCCCTCCCTCCCTCTCTCTCTCTCTCTGTCTCTCTCGCTCTCTCTCCTGGCATCACTTATCTTCATTGTTGGGGTCAGATGGGTGCCAATACCCGAGGAGAAGGATTAATGCATGGTGCTGGTTGGTGTGTCCTCTTTGGTGTTCCTGAAGTGTTCCAATGTTCCGCTAGTGTTCCTTAAGTGTGCCAATGTTCCAGAAGTGCTCCAATGTTCCGTTAGTGTTCCTGAAGTGCTGCAATGTTCCGTTAGTGTTCCTGAAGTGTTCCAATGTTCCATTAGTGTTCCTGAAGTGCTCCGATGTTCCGTTGGTGTTCCTGAAGTGCTCCAATGTTCCGTTAGTGTTCCTGAAGTGCTCCAATGTAACGTTGGTGTTCCTGAAGTGCTCCAACGTTCTGTTACTGAAGTGCTACCATGTTCCGTTAGTGTTCCTGAAGTGCTCCAATGTTCCGTTAGTGTTCCTGAAGTGCTCCAATGTTCCGTTAGTGTTTCTGAAGTGCTCCAATGTTCCGTTGGTGTTCCTGAAGTGCTCCAATGTTCTGGTACTGTTCCTAGAGTGCTCCCATATTCTGTTAGTGTTTCTTTAGCTTTCTCTCCATTGTTTCGTTGGCGTTCCAGTGTTCCTTTAGCTTCCTCTTCTGTGTCCCATTAGGTGTCACAGTGGTGCCAATATTCTCTCTCTCTCTCTCTCTCTCTCACCAGCAGGTCTTTTCCACTCTTTCCAGCTTGCCACTTCAATTGCCGCCCCGGACCATCATTCTAGTACAGCGGTTCCCAAACTTTTCCAGTACGTGACCCCTTTCAGTAGTACCAAACCTACCATGACCCCCACCTTTATAAGCCTTCCGAAAAAATACTAATTTCCAATGGCGCAGATACATTTTAAAGTTTAATCACAGCAGAGAGAGCAATAACAACAACAAATGTTTATTAATGCATTAGGAACGTAAATAGTCGTACGACAAAACCTAAATATAAAATAAAATAAAATCCCTAAATATCATAAAAAAAAATCCTCAAAATCTTGGACCCTCCATGACCCCCAGAAAAAGGCTCATGATCCATTTGGGGGTCATGACCCGCAGTTTGGGAACCGCTGTTTAAATCTAGTACCACTCTTCCAGCTCAATTCCAGCCGTTCCCTCTTCCAGCCTCGTTCTCTGCTGTTCTCGTCTCTGTTTATGTATCTTTCTCTCCCGTTCTCATCCCTCTTTCATGTTTCGTTCTCTACCGTTCTCTTTGCTTGCTATGTTTCGTTGTTTCCTGTTCTCGTTCCTGTCCATGCCTCGTTCTCTCCCGGAAAGATGGTATAAGGATGCAAACTAACACGAAGAAAAGGCAACACTACCGAACAAACAATATGAAAAGGTAGAAAGGATGGCAAGAACAGTCCCAGCTAAGTCGAGCATTAAGTCTTATAAATTGCTGGAGCCCTATTAGTGGTGGGAGGCAAGGGTTAGAGAGGAAGGAAGGAAGGAAGGTAGGAAAGAATGACAACATTAAAGGAGATAGTAATGAATGAGGAAGAGAGGACGGAATTTGGAGGTAAGGAAGAATGGATGCAGATAGTTGGGCATGTGGAAGAAAGACAAACTACATATGAACGTGGAAAAAGCGAATTATTGAGGTAGGAAAGAGGGAGGGTACAGATGAAACACACACACACACATATATACAGACACACACACACAAACGACAATACAGAACCAAGAAAAGACTGAACGGAGGCGAAGGACAGTCCGAACTAAATCAACCATTACCGTACCAGGTACATCTTTTATAAATGTTTGAAACCCTGTTAGTGGTGAGGAAAAGAGGAAGAAAGGAAAGAGGGAAAGGTGGGATATATAAGAAAGAAGGAAGGGAGTAATACGGTGGAAGGATGGAAGGAAGGAAGGAAGGAAAGGTGGGATAGGCAAGGAAGAAGGAAAGGTGTAATACGGTGGAAGGGAGATCTGAAACTGGAGTGGTAATAAACAAGCAGACATAAACAATGGTCAAATACTATCTGCACAACTCTGCAATGGAGAAAAAAACCCTACACGTAACGGTAGTAAAAAAAAAGAGAGAGAGAGAGAGAGAGATCTAGTGAAGGCTATCAGGGGGACGTAAGGAGGACAGTACAAGATCCTGAGCTTGCAAAGGTTGAGCTCCGGGACGCTTTGCAATGGCCTTTCAATCTGCTCAACGTCCTTCCTTCCTTCTTTCCCATCTCTCTCTTTATCTTTATATATATATATATATATATATATATATATATATATATATATATATATATATATATATATATATATATATATATATATATATATATAGAGAGAGAGAGAGAGAGAGAGAGAGAGGCAGTAATAGGTGGGAGGCGGTGGGTTGCGAACAATAAATAAATACCGCACTCGTGCCTCAATGTGGGAGGTGGTGCGTGAGTGAATGTGTGACGTGTGGGTGGTGGTGGAGTAAGAGGTTTGCATTCCCTCCCTCCACACACTCTCTCTCTCTCTCTCTGGCCGTTTCTCTCAATTTTTCTCTTACACACACCCACACAGACACACACACACACACATCCCACTATTTCCACTCTTCATTCACTGGACCTCTAACTACTGTCATGCCCCTCCATTCACCTCTTTAGGCTCCCCTGGTACACTTCATTAATGTTCTAGCTCTCGCTCTCGCTCTCGCTCTCGCTCTCTCTCTCTCTTCCAGAATGCACTCGCACTTCTGTCTTTCCAATGTAACCACCTCATCCTTAATTCAATGTTTTCTTTCTCTATTCTATATTTTTTACTTAAATAATATATTTTTACTTATTTATCCCTTAATTTAGTGATAAGAAGGACGATACATTTTAATCACACGCTATCGCTCGCCAGGAAAAGAAATAGACACCTAAATGGCACGGAAGGTGATGTATAATGGTCGATGGGGCGTTTTTCTAGATCCCCTTCTCCCTCATGCTTATCCCCATTAGTTTTCAGATTTTAAGATGTTTGCCCCATTAGTTTGTCGATTTTAAGACCTGCCCCATTTCCTTGTCAACTATTAAGACCTTTCGTGCTATTTAGGTGTCGATTTTTGTTCATGGCGAACGATAGTGGGCCTGTAGTTTTGGAAGAACCGGCCTTCGAAGCTTTCGGCCGAGAAATTTGTCTACCGAAAAATGTACAAATTAATCTAGAAAGGGGATCTAATGGATGTATGTTTTAAGTTTGATGGAGGTCTAGGGAGGAAACTAGAAAATATAATAAATGAAAAAATCGACCAAAATGTGAACCATCCCCCTTAATGAATTCTGCAAGCATAAACTAAGTATGTGAAAACTCCGGATCCCCCCTTCCCCCGTCTGGTGTGCAAGGCAGAATAGGTCTTTCATTCTCTCCTCCCACTCGCACTCGCCTGACAAAAGGGGTGAGATTAGTTGAAATGTATGAATGGAATTTCTCTGAAGATCAATTACGGTACGGTTTATTCTACATAGTTCAACCCTTTCAAGATAGTATTACGCATTTCTAGTCTGTGTTTTGGCCATTATTAGACGATTGTATTCAGATTAGAAAGTGTATACGGAACTCAAGAGGGTTAATTGAGATATTTGTTTTCCTTTAAATTCCAACAGATCTGTCCTAAGCTGTATAAACTTTGCCAGAGAGTATTACGCATTTATATTTTGTGTTTTGGCTATTATTAGACGATGTTATTCAGATTAGAAAGAGTACAGTATATGGAAGTCCGAGGGCCTTTTTCCTTTAAATTCCCACATATCTGTTCTATAAGCTGGCTATTATTAGAAGATTTCATTATTATTACAAATGGTATATGTAAGTCAAAGGGTTAATTGAGATAGTATTTTTTCCTTTTAATTCCCACAGATCTGTCCTAAACTGTATACAATTGTTTAGTGATAGTCACAAGAAACTGTCATGATACTAATTATAGAACTGTGAAAGACGTCTCATCAAAATAAAGGCGAGTTATAAATACATTGAACATGAGAGTAGCGAAACACTGATATACCGGTAATCATTATGTGGCAATTAGGAATTCAAGGAAAATGAAGGGGTCTTTTTGATGGTCCCCCTTCTTCCTCATGCTTAACCCCATTAGTTTCAGATTTTAAGACGTTTTGTCCATTAGTTTGGGGATTCTAAGACATTTCGCCCCTTTTCTTTGCCAATATTAAGAAGACTGTTCGTGTCATCTAGGTGTCGATATATTCCCGGCCAGCGATAGCGAGCCTGTAATTTAAGAAGAGCCGGCCCTCGGCCGGGATATGTACACATTTATCTTGAAGGAGAGTCGGGGGGGGGGGGGGGGGGGGGGAATCTTGATGGAGGCCTTGGGAGGAAACTAAACAAATATTACAAATATATATTCTGTATGTATATATATATATATATATATATATATATATATATATATATATATATATATATATATATATATATATATATATATATAAATGAGCAAATAAATACGGCCATCCCCTCATAAATCGGTGTTGGCAGTGTTGTGATAATCCATGGTGAGACTACGATTAGATATGTTGGTAGCTTTACGAAAACATCACCCCCTTTTAACCCCTTCAGTACCGGTCACATCTTTTTCACTATGTTCTGGCAGTTTTATTCAGCTTAGGAAGGATGTCTAGTTACCCGTTGATAGATTACAGACTATTTCAACATATTTTCACTATGTTCTGGCAACTATTAGACCGTTTTATTCAGCTTAGGAAGGATGTCTAGGTACCCGTTAAAAGATTACAGACTATCTCAATTAATCCTTTAGGCTACCATATAACCTTCCAAGGGTCCTAAAATCTTGTAAATGCAGCTGAAATAATAACCAACAGACGTCGCCGGTACTGTAAGGGTTAAGGGGGTGGTGGTTATTTGGTTGGTCTATATATTGATGCATTCATATATATTTTTAGTTTCCTGGCTAGACCTCCATCAAGCTTTAAAAAAAAAAAAAAAAAATTGAAGATACATTTTTTAATTTTTCGGTAGAAACATGTTCCGGCCGAATGCCGGTTTCTCTTAAAATTACAGGCTTGCTGTCACTCGCCATGAAAAAATCGACACCTAAATGGCACAAAATGTCTTAACATTGACAACGAAATGGGGCGAAAGGTGTTAAACTCGCCAAACTATTGGGCCGAATGTCTCAAAATATCAAAACTAATGGGGCTAAACTTGAGGGAGAAGGGGGTACAGACAAAAACGAACCATCTCCCCTTAATCCAGTCCTATTGGCATGCTCACAGAAGCCAGACAGTATACGACGGCGCGTTGCTGCTTTACATTCGGGCTATAATTGAACGATTTTTTGCAGTTTTGAGAATAGTTTATGGGATCAATACCGTTAACCCCTTCTGTACCGGCGACGTCTTTGTAATTGTAGTCGTGCTATACTTAGACGATTTTGTGAAGCTTGAAAATGATATGTGGCAGTAAAAAGGGTTAAGTGAGATAGTTCGAAGCCTGATGATTGTTGGAGGACCATTTTAAACTGAATATAATCGTCTAGTAATAGCCAGACTAAAGCTTAAAAGACGTCACTGGTACAGAAGGGGTTAAAAATATCTCATTCACCCTTCAACTCCTATATTCCTTCCTAAGCTGAATAAAACCATCTAATATCAGCCAGAACGAACTGTCAAAACGCGCATAATCTGCAAAGGGTTAATTAAACACTGTAACTACATTATCTAACCATGTGAAAACCATTATCACTACCACCAACATAAAGGTAATTAACGATGTACGCATTAACATCATAACTATATAACCATTATCACTACCACCAACATAAAGGTAATTA
>CM064527.1:30728765-30795696 GCA_032716605.1 Paralithodes platypus
GAGGGCTCGGCATTATTGATTGGCTTCATATAATTATATTATTTAAAATGATAGTTTCCTCTCTAGGCCTCCATCAAGGCTTAAAAAACACCCGCCCAAGGATCCTCCTTCAAGATAAAATTAGGACCATTTTGCCGGTTCCTCTTAAATTAAGGGGTCGTCTATCGCTCGCCAGGAAAAAAAAAAAAAAACAATCGCCACCTAAATGACACAAAGTCTATAATATTGACCAAAGAAATGGGGCGCGAAAGGTTGTAAAATACGCCCCAAAACTAACCGGGCCAAAAGTCATAATGTCTGAAAACTAATGGGGCTAACACACGATGGAAGAAAGAAGGGTGACCAGCACCACAAACGGCCCGTGTACCCTTAATAAGTGAAGATAATAGCGTTAATGGGGGTTTATGGAAGAAAAAAAAAAAAAAAAAAAAAACTACCAATAAATATAAGTTATTTATCTAACAACCGAATATTGAATAACTGCTACGAAGTAAAGATTGCAATGTTAAACAACCAAATAATGAAATAATTAATACTAAAATAGATGTTCAATTCAATGTCAAATTGGTTGTTCTACAGAGGAAAACACAAATATTGTTTTAGGATATAAATTATCACTTGCAAGGAGAGTTAAGGGGGCAGTGCTTGGTTCTTGGTCTATATATTTGCACCATATATTTTATTTATAATAGAGTTTCCTCGTTAAACCTCCATCAAGCTTAGAAACACACCCCTAGACCCCCTTTCAAGATCAATTTGTACATTTTTTGGTAGAAAAATTGCCGGTTCCTTCTAAAATTAGAGGCTCGCTATCGCTCGCCAGGAAAAACTCGACACCTAAAGGGCACGAAAGGTCTTAATCTTGACAACAAAAAATGAGGCTAAACGTCTCAAACTAACGGAACCAACGTCTTAAAACCTGGAAACTAATATGGTAAACACGAGGGAGAAGGGGGTCCATAAAAAGCCAGTACTACCCCCTTCAAGGTGAACATAGTAAAAGGTGGAGTCCACGATCACCATTAATATATATATTTGTGTATATCCTGGATTTTTGATATTGTCTAAACGAACATAAACGGAGCCGAAGGGAACCGAGTCCAAACGGAGCCGAAGGGAACCGAGTCCAAACGGAGCCGAAGGGAACCGAGTCCAAACGGAGCCGAAGGGAACCGAGTCCGTTGCGTCCCCCCCCCCCCCCCCCCCCAATCGGAAACAAAATCAATTTCACAGACACAGTTTTTGCTCGACCCAAAGTTTGTAAAGAGCTTCTTGTTGTGCCCCGTCCGTCCGAATGTTGGCCCTCTCCTCCCTCACTCTTCCTGGAGACAGTTGGCTCTCACCATAACAATATTTATACTTTAAGGGGCAGCCCCTTTCATTTTGATATTTGAAGACATTCAGCCCCTTAGTTTGGCGATTTAAACCCCTTTCGCCCCATTTTGTTGTCAATTTTAAGACCTTTCGTGCAATGTAAGTGTTGATTTTTTCCTGGCGAGCGATAGCGAGCCTGTAATTTTAAGAGGAATCGGCCTTCGGCCGGGACATTTTTCTACCGAAAAATGTACCAATTTATCTTAAAAGGGGGTCCAGGGGGTGTTTTTCTAAGCTTGATGGAGGTCTAGCGAGGAAACTAAATGACATAATAGACCAAAAAACAGCCATTACCCCTTCACAGACACAGTTTTTGCTCGACCCAAACTTTGTGAAGAGCCTCTTGTGCCCCGTCCGAATGTTGCCTCTCCTCCCTCACTCTTCCTAGATACCTTTACCTTATGATACCTTATGATGTGTTCGCCACTCTTCTAGCGGCACCAAGGAGCGCGACGCCCCTCGTTATGGGTGGTTGATTTGGTGCAGTAGACTGTTTGAAGCGACAGCTCGCTCCCTTGCGAATTTGTACATTTTTCGGTAGAGAGTTGACTCCCACCATAACAACATTTTATACTAACAGAAAACTGGCATCTTGGCTCTAGCAACTCTTTTATCTCAAACACAGTGCCTCAGCTTCATCTCATCTACTAGGCTTTATATTGATATTAACCCCTTCCGTTTTTATATCGAGAAATGTAAACATTTTGCCAGCTGTCTAACTCCTTATCGAAAATATGGTGGCTTGTTATCACTCGCCCGAAATAAATCGACACCTGGATGGGGATGAACGTCGTAAAACAGTAGGCCGAATGGGGCCGAATGGATACAACCAAGAGACAAAAAAGCATGTCACCCCCCATAATACAAGTCAACTAGCCAGCGGCATAATATTCTCCTATGCCTCCAAACACTCGGGACTATTTTCATCAGGCGCTAGCATATATATATATATATATATATATATATGTGTGTGTGTGTGTGTGTGTGTGTGTGTGTGTGTGTGTGTAAGATGTTAATCATATAAATCTGCCCCTTTATAATATAAGCAAAGATAATATTATAGTTGCTTGTATTAATATTGGTGGGCTTGTTAAATGTACACCAACTTACCAAATGATTTGTCCTCATTAAACCCCACTTCCATATTTGTCCTCATTAAACCCCACTTCCATATTTGTCCTCATTAAACCCCACTTCCATATTTGTCCTCATTAAACCCCACTTCCATATTTGTCCTCATTAAACCCCACTTCCATATTTGTCCTCATTAAACCCCACTTCCATATTTGTCTTAAAGGTTCAGGAGTAATTTATCGAGAGGTCTTCCCTAAGTGGTTAAGGCCCCATTAATTGCTCTTTCCATTCACATATGCATAGCCTACGTGAGTTGCAGTTGGGATGTGTGTACATGCTTAGATTGATATGCAGGATTCCAAGTTGCATAATAAATCGTAGGCAGTGTCCACCAACCTTTAACTGTCTTCGTGGTGCGATGTATAAGGTGTTGATTTTCGGTGTGAGCATCCTGGGTTCGAGTCCACGGACTGCCACATGTGTTTGTAAATTTCATTAATGTATTTTAGGAGTATAGTTGGTTGTTGGAAGGAACATAATAATTGTATTACTGTTAAGGGGGCCCACCTCGCTTGTTTTATCTTTCTCTCCCTCTCTCCTTGGCTTGTATCCATTCCAACACATTCACCCTACTGTTTTAAGACGCATCCAGGTGTCAATATTTTCCTGGCGAGCGGTAGCGAGCCAGCATATACTGTATATATATATATATTTTTTTTTTATTTTTTTACAGTAAGCTAAATTTGTACATATTTCGATAGAAAAATTTCTCCGGCGAAGCCGGATTTCTCCATACAAATCTGGCTGGCTATCGCTCGCCAGGAATACACCGACACCTGGATAAGGATAAAACGTCTTAAAACAGTAGGCTGAATGGGGCCGAATGGATACAAGCCAGAGAAAGAGAGAAAAGGGGAGAAAGATAAAAAAAGCAGATGACCCCCCCTTAAGGCTAAATAAACTTTTATTAATATGATAGTTTATCTTAGCAGCAGCAGTAGTAGTAATCTCTCAGGTGAAACATGCAGATTAGGTCGTATGCAAATGTTGGCAGTCTTGCAAATATTAGGAGGCGGATACCGGGATGCAGCGCTCGCCAGGGAAGTTACATAAACAAGTTGAGAATCACGACGCTTTGGGCTCGCAGGACAGACGGAGATGTGTGAGTATGTGTGGTGTGTGTGGGTTGGCTCGCAGGACAGACGGAGTTGTGTGGGTGTGGGTGGGTGTGTGTGTGTGTGTGTGTGTGTGTGGTGTGTGTGGGTTGGCTCGCAGGACAGACGGAGTTGTGTGTGTATTATGTGTGGTGTGTGTGGGTTGGCTCGCAGGACAGACGGAGTTGTGTGTGTGTGTGTGTGTGTGTGTATGTGTGGTGTGTGTGGGTTGGCTCGCAGGACAGACGGAGTTGTGTGGGTGTGTGTGTGTGTATGTATGTGTGGTGTGTGTGGGTTGGCTCGCAGGACAGACCGAGTTGTGTGTGGGTGTGGGTGGGTGGGTGGGTGGGTGGGTGGGTGGGTGTGTGTGTGTGTGTGTGTGTATGTATGTGTGGTGTGTGTGGGTTGGCTCGCAGGACAGACGGAGTTGTGTGTGTGTGTGTATGTGTTTATATGTGTGTATTATGTGTGTTGGGTCGCAGGACAGACGGAGTTGTGTGTATGTGTGTGTGTATGTGTGTGTATGTGTGTGTGTGTGTGTGTGTGTGTGTGTGTGTGTGTGTGTGTGTGTGTGTGTGTATTATTATGTGTGTTGGGTCGCAGGACAGACGGAGTTGTGTGTGTGTGTGTGTGTGTGTGTGTGTTTATATGTGTGTATTAGGTGTGTTGGGTCGCAGGACAGACGGAGTTGTGTGTGTGTGTGTGTATGTGTTTATGTGTGTGTATTATGTGTGTTGGGTCGCAGGACAGACGGAGTTGTGTGTGTGTATGTGTTTATATGTGTGTATTATGTGTGTTGGGTCGCAGGACAGACGGAGTTGTGTGTATGTGTGTATGTGTTTATATATGTGTATTATGTGTGTTGGGTCGCAGGACAGACGGAGTTGTGTGTGTGTGTGTATGTGTGTGTATTATGTGTGTTGGGTCGCAGGACAGACGGAGTTGTGTGTGTGTGTATGTGTTTATATGTGTGTATTATGTGTGTTGGGTCGCAGGACAGACGGAGTTGTGTGTGTGTGTTTATGTGTGTGTATTATGTGTGTTGGGTCGCAGGACAGACGGAGTTGTGTGTATGTGTGTTGGCTCACAGGACGGATGGAGTTGTGTGTATATATACATTATGTGTGTATGTGTACGGCTATATATACAGTATGTGTGTATGTGTACGGCTATATATACAGTATGTGTGTATGTGTACGGCTATATTCATCCGATCTAACTGTTGAGGTAATCTAACCCGTGACCTGAGCTGAGCTGCCTGTGGTGTGACCTGACCTGACTCTCTGGATGGACGGGTGATATACAAGTTAAATTAGTTACGGAAAGAGTGAGGGCCCGGCCGCTTAACTAAACGACCCTATCAACAGCCTCAACCAGCGCACTCGCTCGCTCGCGCTCTCTCTCTTACACACACACACATACATACACACAAACTTTCCCTCTGACACACACCACCACCACCACCACCTCCACCTAATCCTCCACCTCCTCCTTTTATTTATTAGCACACGTGTATTTGTGATATATAATATATAACATATATATACTGCATATATATATATATATATATATATATATATATATATATATATATATATATATATATATATATATATAACACGTGGATGCATAATATCATGTAACATCCGTAAATAAGTATAAGTACCGGTATACAACCATAATAGTGTATCTTTAAAAAAAAATCCACTGTACAAAGTCATAACTTCAATAATCATGAAGCGCCGCTGTGAGTGGTGATACATGTGGGTCATGGCGTGTGTGACAGGAGGATCATTTCGGAGACTACTGGCTCATGTGTTTAAACTCCTCGGGTAGCCTAATATCCTTCAATAAAACGCTAATGCAACCAACCTTAAATGCCACCGCTGCTCCGTCCGACCGTATTTCAGCGATAGTAGAAGCACTCGCGCACGCAAAGTATACGAACACAAAGCATACAAACTCAACGCGTCTTCCCACCCTCACGGCGAGAAAGGAAAGGAGAGTCAGAGACTCGGGAGAGTGTAGGGGCGAGACGAGAAGCCGAAGGTCAATAATACGTTAACATTTATTACTCAACCATCTTGCTAATTTCCATTTGAACACAACAAACCACAAACGTATATTTCTCTCATATACACAAAACGCCGCGTATAACACTAATACGGGCATCAATCGAGCAGTAATTAATATTATAAAATAACGTGAAGGACCGTGCTAATGTCAAGATTGTACCGTGAGTCTACCAAGCAAGACCCCCATGCCGACAGGGCCCAATATCCATACATTAAACACGTCTTATGACCCGTAGTGCAGCATGCGGTCCTAAGCGTCATGATTACGGAGAGGGAATACACTTGTTAACGCAAAATCATAAGTATTTTTACCTGAAATGAATGTTTGTAAATATTATTGATAGGTATTAAGGCAAGCGCAGGTTATCATGCATCTGACAACTAGGCAGTGAGACACGTCTCCACATATTCCTTGGTTCCTCCCCACCCTCCTCCCTTCACACTCTTCCTCCCTCCCAACTCCCCACTCCCCACTCTCATCCTTCTCTCTCTTTCTAACTATTCTATACATTTATTTAAGCGATTTCCAAGCCCCGGCAAAAAAATTCACTTTCAACTGATATCATGTAGCCTACGCCAGATTGCCAGAGGGTGGGAGAAAGCCTTAATCATTGCTATCCTGTCCTTTCACTTTTCCGTATTCTTAGGGTTACATTCTCTAATTTAGGATTAAGTCCTGGCCATCTCACTGGGATCGAAATATCTGTATGGCCAGTGTATATAATGTAAATCTCGTTTCACGATCTTCATTTCTCCTATTCCTCCCGCTCCTTTTCGTCCTCCTTCTCCTTTTCTTTCCTCTTCCTCCTCCCGCTCCTCTTCTCTTCCTCCTCCCTTCCTTTCCTCTTCCTCCTCCCGCTCCTCTTCCTCTTCCTCCTCCTCCTCTCTCTCTTCCTCCCTCCTCATCCTCTTCCTCTTCTCTTCCTCCTCTTACGCCGCCTCCTCCGCAACGCAGCCACAAAAATGATACCTAGATTGCGAAAACAAAACAAAAACATACGAGGAACATCTAAAAGAACTAAATTTGTTTAGCCTAACCAAACGCAGATTGATAAGTGATCTAATAGAGTTTGTCAAGATTGTTAAGGGATTCAGCAACCTACAGTAAATGTAAGTGATTACTTCACAATCAACCGATCAAACTTCAGTAGAAACAATGATTGTAAGATTATAGCAAAACACTTCCCACGCCGTGTTAGCTGGAGGGAGTGGTGGGTGGGGAAGAGCCTTCTGCTTTACTATCCTTATTTATTTTTTACCTAGTGTTACTAGCTTAGCAGTGTAGATGTCCAAACTGCCCCGTAAGGACCATTATATTAGGTCTGTTGCAGTTTGTAATTCCTTTGTATTCCTCCTTTGTATTCCTCCTCGTATTCCTCCTCCTCTCCTCCTCCCCCTCCTCTTCTCCTTCTCCTCCTCCTCTCCTCTCCCCCCACACACCCATGGTAAATAGACTAATACCAAGCCTACACCCTCCTCCTCCTGCTCCTCCCCTCCCCCCCCCCCCCCCCCTCCTACTATGGGCATGTAAACTTCTCCACTGGTCATAGGGGGGTGAACTGTATTTTTTGTATTTCTCTCTTTTCTCTCTTTCCCTGGCTTGTATCCATTCGGCCCCATTCAGCCAACTATTTAAAGACGTTTATCCCCATCTAGGTGTCGATTTCTTCCTGGCGAGCGATATCGAGCCAGCATTATATGAAGAAATCCGGCTTCGCCGGAGACATTTTTCTATCGAAAAATGTACAAATTTAGCCTGCTGTCAAACAAAACTAAAAAATATGCTGGCTCGCTACCGCTCACCAGTAAAAAATTGACACCTGGATGGGGATAAACGTCTTAAAACAGTAAATGATTGTAATATGAACCGTGTCCCTCATGATTGTAATATGAACCGTGTCCCTCATGATTGGAATATGAACCGTGTCCCTCATGATTGGAATATGAACCGTGTCCCTCATGATTGGAATATGAACCGTGTCCCTCATGATTGGAATATGAACCGTGTCCCTCATGATTGGAATATGAACCGTGTCCCTCATGATTGGAATATGAACCGTGTCCCTCATGATTGGAATATGAACCGTGTCCCTCATGATTGGAATATGAACCGTGTCCCTCATGATTGGAATATGAACCGTGTCCCTCATGATTGGAATATGAACCGTGTCCCTCATGATTGGAATATGAACCGTGTCCCTCATGATTGTAATATGAACCGTGTCCCTCATGATTGGAATATGAACCGTGTCCCTCATGATTGTAATATGAACCGTGTCCCTCATGATTGGAATATGAACCGTGTCCCTCATGATTGTAATATGAACCGTGTCCCTCATGATTAGAATATGAACCGTGTCCCTCATGATTGGAATATGAACCGTGTCCCTCATGATTGGAATATGAACCGTGTCCCTCATAATTGGAATATGAACCGTGTCCCCGTTGTATTAAGGGGGTGGCCTGTTTTTGTTCTGTCCTTTTCTATCTTTCTTTGGCTTGTATCCATTTGGCCCCATTCAGCCTACTGTTTTAAGACGTTTATCCCCATCCAGGTGTCAATATTTTACTGGTGAGCGGAAGCGAGCCAGCATATTTTGTATTTTTGTTTGACAGCAGGCTAAATTTGTACATTTTTCGATAGAAAAATGTCTCTGGCAAAGCCGGATTTCTTCATATAATGCTGGCTCGCTATTGCTCGCCAGGAAGAAATCGACACCTAGATGGGGATAAACGTCTTAAAATAGTTGGCTGAATGGGGCCGAATGGATACAAGCCAGAGAAAGAGAGAAAAGGATAGAAATAACAAAAAGCAGGTCACCCCCCTTAAGGGGAGGTATTTAGTTTGTTCCCTAGACCTCCATCAAGCTTAAAATTACACCCCCTTGAGGGGTCCCTTTCAAGATAAATTTGTAAATTTTTCGGTAGAAAAATGTCCCGGCTGAAAGCCGGTTCCTCTTAAATAACAGGCTCGCTATCGCTCGCCAGGATAAAATCGAAACCTAAATGGCACGAAAGGTCTTATAATTGACAGAAATGGGTCAAAAGTTCTTTAAAATCGTCAAAATAATGGGGCGAACGTCTTAAAATTAGAAAAGCAATGGGGCTAAACATGAGGGAGAAAGGGGTCAAGAAAAAAATCCCTCAAGTGGATATCTCCCCTTAAGCTAACTATGACCTCAATAACCGTTGATGTAATGAAGAATGTGAAGTGTCCCTCATATGATTGGTGTAATGACAAATATGACAGTCTCCTCATATGATTCGTGTAATGACAAATATGAACAGTATCCTCATATGATTGGTGTAATGACAAATATGAAGTCTCCTCATATGATTGGTGTAATGACAAATATGAACAGTCTCCTCATATGATTGGTGTAATGACAAATATGAACAGTATCCTCATATGATTGGTGTAATGACAAATATGAAGTCTCCTCATATGATTGGTGTAATGACAAATATGAACAGTATCCTCATATGATTGGTGTAATGACAAATATGAACAGTATCCTCATATGATTGGTATAATGACAAATATGAACAGTATCCTCATATGATTGGTGTAATGACAAATATGAACAGTCTCCTCATATGATCGGTATAATGACAAATATGAACAGTATCCTCATATGATTGGTGTAATGACAAATATGAAGTCTCCTCATATGATTGGTGTAATGACAAATATGAACAGTATCCTCATATGATTGGTGTAATGACAAATATGAACAGTATCCTCATATGATCGGTATAATGACAAATATGAACAGTCTCCTCATATGATCGGTATAATGACAAATATGAACAGTCTCCTCATATGATCGGTATAATGACAAATATGAACAGTCTCCTCATATGATTGGTGTAATGACAAATATGAACAGTCTCCTCATATGATCGGTATAATGACAAATATGAACAGTCTCCTCATATGATTGCACTAGTTCTGTAGTGTTATTATTTACAACCAGTCAATTAGTAATTCAGTTACGATTTTGTTTGTGTGATGGTAATAACCATGAGCTATGTACTGTATATACAACACATGTGACAATTAATTGAGGACACTATAATAACACACCTGAATAATGCCTACCTGCTTTATAAACCCCAATATGTTGTTTCAGTGGAATAATGGCTCTTGGAGCAGTATGTGCCGCTTTACCAGTGGTTGTCCCCTCACATGATAGGGGGCGCTGCTCAATAAACTCGCCCCTCGGGGCAAAATCAATCTCTCTCACTCTCTCTATCTCTCTCACATACACAACCGGATATACCCAGCGTAAGTTAAAGTAAATATTTAACCCTGTTTGTCTGACAGCCAGTAGACATGGCCACACACCCGCAAGGACTCACACCAACACTAATATCCCGGGCAGCCAACTCGGGAATACACACAATGTTCTCATTCCCATACTAATACTATAGATTAGCATTAAAGGATTGGGGGGGGGGGGGGGGAGAGGGGGGGAGAGAGAGGGGAGGGAGAGAGAGAGAGAGAGAGAGAGTGTGTGAGTGAGTGAGTGAGTGAGTGTGTGTTTGAGTGAGTGAGTGAGTGTGTGTGTGAGTGAGAGTGAGTGAGTGAGTGTGTGTTTGTGAGAGAGAGAGAGAGTGTGTGAGGTGAGTGAGTGTGTGTTTGTGAGAGAGTGAGCGAGTGTTTGTGAGAGAGAGAGTGAGTGAGTGAGTGTGTGTTTGTGAGAGAGAGAGAGAGAGAGAGAGAGAGAGAGAGGCCTGACTAGAGGAGGGAGAGTGAAGGCTGGGTTAAGGGGAGAGGGGTAATTTTGTCTGGACCCCTTTCTCCCTCGTGTTTATCCTCATTAGTTTTCAGATTTTAAGGCGTTCGTCCCATTAGTTTGGCGAATTTAACATCTCTTTCGCCCCATTTATTTTCCAATGTTAAGACCATTCGTGCCATTTAGGTGTTAATGTTTTCCTGGCGAGCGATAGCGAGACTAATTTTATCTTGAAGGGGGTCTATGGGGTGTTTTTCTAAGCTTGATGGAGGTCTAGCGAGGAAACTAAACATGTATGAATATATTAATTACCAGACCAACAAACCAGCCACTGTCCCCTTAAGGCCCTCAATATTGGACAAAGGAGAGGAGTATTGGGTGAATGGAGGAGTGTGTGTGTGTGTGTGTGTGTGTGTGTGTGTGTGTGTGTGTGTGTGTGTGGCCAGATGAATGGTTGAGAGAAGGTTGGGAGAGAACTAGGAACACTGCAAAGAACGATCACTGGAAGGGAGGGGATGGAGGAACAGGAATGTAAAGACAACCTGTACAAGCCACACCAAAACATTATATATATATATATATATATATATATATATATATATATATATATATATATATATATATATATATATATATATATATATACCGGTATATATATGAAACTGAAGATATGGGTGTATATAAATAATGTGTTAATGGATGACCTTTATTATGTTCAAATATTAAGGCACACAGGTGACTGGTACCATAAAGAACCATTAATGGAGCTCAGATGGTATTGTGCAGCATAATTTACTGGTTCGGCTCAATGGTTTAAGGAAGGGGTTTAGTTTGCTCTCTAAACCTCCATCAAACTTTACAAAAACACCCACAAGACCCCCCTTCGATATAAATTAGTACATTTTTCGGTAGAAAAATGTCCCGGCCGAAGGCCGATTCCTCTTCAAATACAGGCTCGCTATCGCTCGCCAGGAAAAATATCGACACCTAAATGGCACGAAAGGTCATAATATTGGCAAAGAAATGGGGCAAAAGGTCTGAAAATCGCCAAACTAATGGGACGAATCTCTTGAAATCTCTATATCGAAAAATAAAGAAAGGCGAAATTCACCTACTTGCTTACTATCAGAATCTATCAAGAGAGGTTAAAAAATGTATAAGGACAGACAAAAGAAATTATGAAATCAGGATAGCCAATGACTCAAAAAATAACCCTAAGGCTTTTTACCAGCTATATAAATCTAAAGTTAGAGATAAAATAGGCCCCCTTAAAACTTCGATAGGAGAAATGACAGAAAGTGATTTAGAAATGTGCAGTACATTAAATAGTCAGTTTCTATCCGTTTTCACTAATGAAAATTTGGCACAGATTCCAGAAGTCCGTAAGGTGTATAGAGATAGTATAGAAAATAGGTTAAGTACGGTTACTATAAGTAGAAATGATGTGCTTAAGGAAATTGACAGACTGAAACCTCAGAAATCGCCTGGTCCCGATGAGGTATATGCCAGAGTATTAAAAGAATGCAGAGATGAGTTAAGTTACCCATTAACATTTCTTTTTAACAATTCATTAGAAACAGGTATAGTTCCAGAAGCTTGGAAGCTTGCAAATGTAGTTCCGATTTTCAAAAAAGGTGATAAATCAATAGCATCCAATTACCGTCCCATTAGTCTCACTTCAATCATAGGAAAGCTACTAGAGTCAATTATTGCTAGGAAAATGAGAAACCACTTAGAAACATTTAACTTAATCAATTCTTCTCAGCATGGATTCACACAGGGACGTTCTTGCCTTACTAATTTGCTTAGTTTTTTCTCAGAGGTATATGAAGCAGTAGATAATGACAAGGCATACGATATAATATATTTAGATTTCAGTAAAGCTTTCGACAGAGTCCCTCATGAGAGATTGATGAGAAAGGTTGAGGCACATGGAATAGGTGGGGCGTTGTTGGGATGGATTAGGTCATGGCTAATTGGTAGGAAACAGAGAGTCAGCATAAATGGTACCAAGTCAGAGTGGGGAGCAGTCAAAAGTGGTGTCCCCCAGGGATCGGTATTAGGTCCCCTGTTGTTTCTTATATACATAAATGACCTAGATTTAGGTATAACTAGTAGGATAAGTAAATTCGCAGACGATACTAAAATGGGGAGATCAATTGATTCAGATAGCGATATAGAGTGCCTCCAAAAGGATCTAGATACCTTACATGAATGGTCAGTAAATTGGCAGATGAAGTTTAACATTGACAAATGCAAGGTATTAAAGATAGGGAAGATGCAAACAAATTTTAAATATAAACTAGCTAATTTAGAATTAGAAAATTCAGACTGCGAGAAAGATCTAGGTGTGTTTGTTAGCAATGATTTGAAGCCTAGAAAACAGTGTATAGGCGTTCGTAATAAGGCAAACAGGATTCTCGGGTTCATCTCTAGGAGTGTGAGTAACAGAACTGCTGATGTTATCTTAAAACTTTACTTGTCATTAGTGAGACCCCATATGGATTATGCTGTCCAATTTTGGTGTCCTTATTACAGAATGGACATAGATTCATTGGAGAGAGTACAGCGTAGAATGACAAAAATGATCCATAATATTAGAAATCTTCCGTATGAAGAAAGGTTGAAGAAATTAGGTTTACATTCGTTAGAGAGACGCAGAGTTAGAGGGGATATGATAGAGGTGTTCAAGTGGGTTAGTGGGATTAACAAAGGGGACATGACAAATGTACTAAAGCTCAGTGATAGCGAAAGAACTCGTACCAATGGTTTCAAATTAGATAAATTTCGTTTCAGAAAAGATATAGGCAAATATTGGTTTGGTAACAGAGTTGTAGATGGGTGGAATGGACTACCAAGTGCTATAGTGGGATCTAAAACTGTAGGGAGCTTTAAGATAAAATTGGATAAGCATATGGACGAGAAGGGTTGGGTGTGAAGGGGGATCAGCCGGGTTGGGCCAATCAGCGCTCTGCAGACCCCCATAATCCTGCGTTAATCTCTAACCGTTTTGGTAGGATGATCCTCAGGGTATTAGAGTGTTGAGCCTATAATTGGGCTTTGTAATTGATTTGGGGTTGTGTGGGACAGGGATCTGCCTTGCTTAGGCCAATCGGCTTTCTGCAGACTCCCATTTTCTTATGTTATGTTCTAATAGGGCTAAACATGAGGGAGGAGGAGGACTCGAAAACCAACTGCCTCCCCTTAATATGGCATACCGAATATGCAACAAAGTAGTCAGTATTTGCGGTAATAATAAGCTAACCCATCAAAACTAAATACTAATACTTATAATAATGAACATAAACGTAAACATATGTTGAATACACAAAAAGGAATATCCCTAAGTTGTCAAATTGGCGAGTCAGCCGAGTTGCACCTGCTGTTGCTGACGGAACCAAATTGAGAAAACGAACGCAGAAAAAAAAAAAAAAAAAAATCATGAAAAATAACGGAACAAAAATGATACTCTTCGCTGGCCAACGTTCACCACTCCCTGCCCTTCCCTCTTGCAACACACGCATTCGTTTTTACTCACTCACTCACTCACACACTCACTCACACACGTACATACTAAAATACAAACTTACACCCAATTAAACACTCGCACACCTACACACACACACACACACAGCTACGCACCAACACTTTTTGTTTCTTCTTCTCTCTCTCTCTCCTGTTCTCATTCACTTATTTTCTCTCTCTCTCTCTCTTTCTCTCTCCATACGTCATTACTTCCATCCTTCCCCCCCCTCCCTCCCTCTCACTCATTAACATCCTCCCTCCCTTACCGCCCTTCTACCCTCCCTCCTTCCCTCCCATTGTACTCCCTGCTTGCATTAATCACTCCCTCTCTCCCAGGGTTAACAAATCAATTCCGATAGTTAGTAAGTAAATGTTGGACATCGGTAGAATAATGCCACTCTCTACATAATCGCTCAAAATGGCTCAAATCTCCAGAATATAAGAACATAAGAACATAATATCGCTAGAATAATACCAAAATCTCTACAAATCTCTATATAATCGCTCTAAATGGCTCAAATCTCCAGAATATCGCTCGTATAATGCCACAATCTCTACATAATCGCTCCAAAGCATCAAATCTCCAGAATATCACTAGAATTCATGTCGCTAGAGGAATTTTTTTGGCATATAATGTTTTTTTTTTTCCCTATATTCCAACTACTCCCTCCCGGGCATAGGCTGAGAGCCTGTACATTCTACCGCTGAACATGGTGAAGCCCGTGAGGTCTCGTTTCAGTCTAGGGAGTGAGACATGTGAAGCACCCACTCATATCTCGAAGCAGCCCCATCTCTGTTTCACTGTCTCATCCCCTAGACTCAGACCATCACCCTCAGAACGCCACCTATTGAACAATAAACTCACTAGGCATTGTTCCCCTGTAGCATATTTTGAATATGGGAATATTCATAGTGCTATTTAATCAGGGAACAATGAGGGTATTTTATTGACGTTTCGGTGGGCTTTGTGGTAATGCACTGATACCAGGTACAGCACAAATTCCATCCCAATAATATCTTCCCATTGACATATCGAGATTCGAACCCAGGTCCATTGGATTACCAGTCCAGTGGCAAGACCACTCCACCACAATTTCTCGCCAGCTTAATAAAAACAAAAGCAAATCGGACTATAGTTATGAGTTATCAAGAATTTTAAGAATTTTAAGACCTATCGTGCCATTTAGGTGTCGATTTTTTTCCTAGCGAGCCTGTAATTTTATAAGGAATCGGCCTTTGGCCAAGACATTTTTCTATCGAAAAATGTACAAATTTATCTTGAAAGGGGGTCTAGGGGGGTGTTTTCTTAATATTTATGGAGGTCTAGCGAGGAAACTCAAAAATAAAGTTAAAACATAAATATATAGACCAAAAACCAAGCACTACCGGTACCCCCTTAAACCAAGCACTACCGGTACCCCCTTAAACCAAGCACTACCGGTACCCCCTTAAACCAAGCACTACCGGTACCCCCTTAAACCAAGCACTACCGGTACCCCCTTAAACCAAGCACTACCGGTACCCCCTTAAACCAAGCACTACCGGTACACCCCTTAAACCAAGCACTACCGGTACCCCCTTAAACCAAGCACTACCGGTACCCCCTTAAACCAAGCACTACCGGTACCCCCTTAAAACCAAGCACTACCGGTACCCCCTTAAACCAAGCACTACCGGTACCCCTTAAACCAAGCACTACCGGTACCCCCTTAAACCAAGCACTACCGGTACCCCCTTAAACCAAGCACTACCGGTGCCCCCTTAAACCAAGCACTACCGGTACCCCCTTAAACCAAGCACTACCGGTACCCCCTTAAAAGAATATATAGTTATCAAGAATGTCCTCGCCTTCTCTGCCCCCAGCCACCAGACCATCAGCAACAATTACTTCTTTACAGCAGCGCCCTCACCCCTCCCTCACTCCAATACTGCCAACATCACTACTGCTGCTGCTGCCTTCTCTTATCTACACACACACACACACACACACACACACACACACACACACACACACACACACACACACACCTCACTCCAATACTTCTACTATCACTTTCACTACTGCCTTCTCTAACTCCTGCTTTTCTAGCCTATAAATTAATTCATTCATAAATTCTTAGTTTCCTCGCTAGACCTCCCTCAAACTTAGAAAACATCCCCTATTCCCCCCCTCAAGATAAATTTGTACATTTTTCGATAGAAAAATGTCCCGGCCAAAGGCCTGATTCCTCTTGCAATTACAGGCTCGCTATCGCTCGCCAGGAACAAATCGACACCTAAGTGGCACGATAGGTGTTAAAATTCATAACGAAATGGGACGAAAGGTCTTAAAATCGCCAAACAAATGGGCCGAACGTCTCAAAATATCAAAACTAATGGGACTAAACACGAGGGAGAAAGTGACCAGAAAAACGACCGTGTCCCCTTAATTATTGATTGGAAGAGTTGGTATATTGCCACTATCACTATACTGCTGCCTTCTCTAAAGCCGGGGTCACACGAACAGTTTGTCGAGCAATTTTTACGGGCAATTATGGTCTGGCAGCTTCAAACATTACCCTTTATCAAAATTCAGCCGCCTAACATAATCTACCTTCAGTCTAGTTACCGATACCAGTGCAAAAAAGTCCCGAAATATAACGAGAAAAAAATTGCTCGTGGAAAATTGACGGAAAAATCGCTCGTGTGACAGCGGCTTTACTCCTGCTCTACTTTATCGTCAATTATTGTTAGAGTTCGGAGAGTAGCAGCACATATTTAGTTTGTCTATCTATCTATCTATCTATCTATATACTAAGGACAATCCCCACTTTTCCTGTTCTTTTCTTTTTCCCTCTTTTCCTTTTTTTTTTTGGGGGGGGGGCTGACTCAAGACAGAGCCAGAATAGGGACACCACAACAGAAAACAATGTTCACACAAAAACAAAATACAAATTCACACACATAGTTCGTAGAGAAGCAGCACATATTTATTTTGTGGGAACGATAATTAAATTTTTCATTATATTTTTTCACCCACCAACTTCACTTCTAAACTCAATTAATGAAATCAACAAATACATGTGGCACTCCAAGGACTCGAACCTAGGACACTCACACCGAAATTCCACGCACTTATGCATTACGCTATCAAGACAGTTAAAGAAATATGTTATGTAAAGAATAAAAATATAAATATAGGAAGAGTTCGTAGAGGCACATAATTTGTTTTGGGTTCCCGGACATCTCAACCAGTAGACCATTCCAACCAGTAGCTCTGAACCAGTGCTAAATCAACCCAGACCAACCAAACCAATGCCAAAATATAGTACTAACCTAACCTAACCAAACCAGTGCCAAATCAACCCAGAACAACCAAACCAGTGCCAAAATATAGTACTAACCTAACCTAACCAAACCAGTGCCAAATCAACCCAGAACAACCAAACCAGTGCCAAAATATAGTACTAACCTAACCTAACCTAACCAAACCAGTGCCAAATCAACCCAGAACAACCAAACCAGTGCCAAAATATAGTACTGACCTAACCTAACCTAACCAAACCAGTGCCAAATCAACCCAGAACAACCAAACCAGTGCCAAAATAGTACTAACCTAACCTAACCTAACCAAACCAGTGCCAAATCAACCCAGAACAACCAAACCAGTGCCAAAATATAGTACTAACCTAACCTAACCTAACCAAACCAGTGCCAAATCAACCCAGAACAACCAAACCAGTGCCAAAAGTACTAACCTAACCTAACCTAACCAAACCAGTGCCAAATCAACCCAGAACAACCAAACCAGTGCCAAATATACTAACCTAACCTAACCTAACCAAACCAGTGCCAAATCAACCCAGAACAACCAAACCAGTGCCAAAATATAGTACTAACCTAACCTAACCTAACCAAACCAGTGCCAAATCAACCCAGAACAACCAAACCAGTGCCAAAATATAGTACTAACCTAACCTAACCAAACCAGTGCCAAATCAACCCAGAACAACCAAACCAGTGCCAAAATATAGTACTAACCTAACCAAACCAGTGCCAAATCAACCCAGAAGAACCAAACCAGTGCCAAAATATAGTACTAACCTAACCGTATTGGTTGATTTGGTACTGGTTGAAATGGTCTACTGGTTGAGTTGTCCGGTCACCATTTTTTTTTTTTTTTTTTTTTGTGGAACCGAATAATTATAATGTTTAAAAAAATATTCAAAATATAATGCAAAGTTAACACCATAACATTGATTGCTATTGATAGAGAACACTAGACCAGATACAATAACACGAGTGAGTCTCTATACAGCTCAAGTTGAAACAGTATAGGCTGTAATAATTCTTTGAGCACAAAACAAAAATTATGTACAAAAATAAATACCATACAATAGTTTATGAGAACAAATCCACATGGGCAAAAAAAAAAAAAATTATCTAAATAAAAAACTAAATACAACAAAATAATAATACAACAAAATAATAATACAACAAAATAATAATAATAATAATAAAGATTTTATTAATTTCACCACAACACCTTCATGAAAGCATATAAATTATGTGATCCACCGGGATTCGAACCTGGGTTATCACACACAGAATTGTAAACACTGGAACCATTACACCACCAAGACAAATACATATATATACAAAATAACAATATAAACAAGAGAATATGAAATAAAGCTAAAACCACACAACGAAGAAACGATAGGGGGAGCCGAGCGAAGGGGAGAGTGGCTGGGATAGTTAGGCAACAGACCCGCTGGGACGTTAAGTGAATAGAGAAATGGAAGGAGAGGGGAGAGAGAGCTGGGGGGGTCACCGGATTTTTGTTTTTATCTTTCTCTCCTTTTCTCTCTTTCCCTGGCTTGTATCCATTCGGCCCCATTCAGCCAACTGTTTTAAGATTTTTTTTATATTCCAACTACTCCCTCTCGGGCATAGGCTGATAGCCTTTACACTCTACCGCTGAACACGGTGAGGCCCGTGAGGTCTTGTTCCAGCCTAGGGAGTGAGACATGCGAAGCACCTATTCACGGCTCGAACCCAACTCCATCTCTGAAGCTGCTTCGCCTCTGCGCTTCACAGTCTCACTCCCCAGGCTCAGACCCTCACTCTCAGAACGCCACCTATTGAGCAATTAACTCACTAGGCATTGCCCCCCTGTAGCACATTTTGAATATTATACGGGAATATTCATACAGTGCTATTTAATCAGGGAACAATGAGGGTATTTTGTTTTGGCATTTTGGTGTGCTGTGGTAATGCACTGAAACAGCACAAATTCCATCCCAATAATATCTTCCCATTGACATATTGGGATTCGAACCCGGGTCCATTGGATTACCAGTCCAGTGGCAAGACCACTCTGCCACACCTCCCCATCCAGGTGTCAATTTCTTCCTGGCGAGCGAAAGCGAGCCAGCATTGTATGGAGAAATCCGGCTTCCTCAGAGAAATTTTTCTATCGAAAAATGTACAAATTTAGCTTGCTGTCAAAACAAAAAAATATATATGCTGGCTCGCTACCGCTCGCCAGGAAACAATATTGACACCTGGATGGGGGTGAACGTCTTAAAACAGTAGGCTGAATGGGGCCGAATGGATACAAGCCAAAGAGAGAGGGAGAGAAATAAAATACAACCGAGGTGGGCTCCCTTAAGTGAATAGAGAAATTGAAGGAGAGGGGAGAGAGAGAGAGAGAGAGCTGGGGAGGGCGATGGATACAAGGGGTGCCATGGGACTGGTCTACAATATCACGACCTACTGCTGCTGCTGGTGTAATGGTTAGTGTTTAAAAATCTGTGTGTGATAACCCAGGTTCGAATCCCGGTGGATCACATATTATGCTTTCATTAATTTCAATGGAGGTGTTTGGTGTTGTGGTGAAATTAATAACAGTATAAATAACTACTGCCAGATCAACAACTGACATAGGATATCATGTTTATAATGCACACACACACACACACACACACACACACACACACACACACTATAATACAGTGTTCCTCGGAGCTCTCTCAGTGTATACCACCTCCTTGCAACACAATCCCACCCCTAGTGCAGCTCTCCAACCCAAGAGGGAAACGATACTTCCAATATTTCTTATATTCAACAGCCGAGGTCTGGAACTCTCTCCCTGAATCCATCCTTCCCTCATCCTATGACTTAATTTGCTGCAAATTCCGTGTGTCCAAACAGTTTGGCTCGAGCATTCCTTGATTTTGGCCATGTCACTCTTACATTTCTGGGGGAGGCACTCGTCACAGGCAGTTTTGCCTTTTGTCTCCCTCATCCAGATTGAGAAAAAAACCACACACAAACACACACACACAATAACACACACACACACACAATAACACACACACATGGCCCGTAGCCTAGTAGGTAGAGCTCTCGTCTCACACACGAGGGGTCGGGGGTTCAATCCCCCGCCGGGCGGAGACAAATTGGGCTTGTCTCCTTTCATGTGTTAGCCTCAGTTCACCTAGCTGTAAATAGGTACCTGGAATAAGTGGACGACGTTGTGACGTCCCATCTGGGGTTGGCAAAAATGGTACAAGGCGAGATGGGTATCATATGGTTCACCTAAGCTGATGGGTACCTAAGCCTTCGGGCGAGACGGTACCGTCTATAGTGAGAATGGTACCATACAGATCCACCCTAAGCCTTCGTTTCCGATGTCGCCAATTAGCTAAAATACAGACTACACACACATCCACAGCCATTCCAACAGTACATAAAACACTTAACATGCATTTCACGCAATACATTCCCAGTTAAGGAGGCGCGATAATAATGAGCTTAGCTCGCATTGCGTGGATTCCCCTTGACGAACAAGTAACTGAGTAACTGAGTAACACAATAACACACACAATAAAAAAAAAAAAAAAAAAAACACACACACACACAACTAGAGTAAGTACAGAACACACCCTCACACTCTCAACAAAGACATTAAGTGGCGTTAACATCAGATCTACAACTAAAAATGCACACGAACATCTACTACCATGTCAGTCCACGAAAAACGTAACCTTAAGGCAGCCCACCTCGCTTTAACATTAAGGGAGCCCACCTCGCTTTAACATTAAGGGAGCCCACCTCGCTTTAACATTAAGGGAGCCCACCTCGCTTTAACTCGCTTTAACATTAAGGGAGCCCACCTCGCTTTAACATTAAGGGAGCCCACCTCGCTTTAACATTAAGGGAGCCCACCTCGCTTTAACATTAAGGCAGCCCACCTCGCTTTTTTTTAATCTTTCTCTTCCTCTCTCTTTGGCTTGAATCCATTCGGCCCCATTCAGCCAACTATTTAAGACGTTTATCCCCATCCAGGTGTCAATATTTTCCTGGCGAGCGGTAGCGAGCCAGCATATATTTATTTTTGTTGTGACAGCAAGCTAAATTTATACATTTTTCGATAGAAAAATGTCTCCGGCGAAGCCGGATTTCTCCATACAATGCTGGCTCGCTTTCGCTCGCCAGGAAGAAATCGACACCTGGATGGGGATAAACGTCTTAAAACAGTTGGTTCAATGGGGCCAAATGGATACAAGCCAGGGAAGGAGAGAAAAAGAGAGAAAGATGAACAAAGCCGGTGACCCCCCCTTAAAGGAATGTCCCTATGTGGCTCTTGGGGAAAACAAAATGTTATTCGCATATAAATTGATTAACGTAGTTTGGAAATTAATGAACAGTAATTGTCTATAATTACTATGTACCCCGCTCGCGAAATATAATAGCCGGTAATTATTCCTTCACTTGGACCCTTAATAACAAAAACGGGATGTCCAAAACTTTCCACGTGTACCCAAAGCCGTCGCCATAAAAATAACCACACGATTTAAGGGAGGTCACCGGCTTTTTTATATCTTTCTCTCCTTATCTCTCTTTCCCTGGCTTGTATCCATTCGGCCCCATTCAGCCAACTGTGTTAAGACGTTTATCCCTATCCAGGTGTCGATTTCTTCCTGGCGAGCGATAGCGAGCCAGCTCCTCGCAAGGGAGCGAGCTGTCGCTTCAAACAGTCTACTGCACCAGATCACCACCCATAACGAGGGGCGTCGCGCTCCTTGGTGCCGCTAGAAGAGTGGCGAACACATCAAAAGGTATCATTGTATGGAGAAATCCGGCTTCGCCGGAAACATTTTTCTATCGAAAAATGTACAAATTTAGCTTGCTGTCAAAACAAAAATATATATATGCTGGCTCGCTAACGCTCGCCAGGAACATATTGACACCTGGAGGGGGGTAAACGTCATCGGGGTAACGTCAAACGGGGGTAAAGAGAGAGAGAGAGAGAGAGAGAGAGAGAGAGAGAGAGAGAGAGAGAGAGAGAGAGAGAGAGAGAGAGAGAGAGAGAGAGCGAGAGAGAGTACAAAGGAGTACAAAGGAGTACAAAGGAAATCAAGCAACAACAGATCTAGTGACCCTTCTAGGCTGCTTGTCCTCCAAAACACTGAGGATCAAGTGTCCAAACAGTGGTTTAGAGTGGGTAAGGGAACATTGGAAAGGGAACTACTGCCCTGCCACTAACGTGGCAGGACTAGGAAGTTAGTAGGGGACATATGGGTTAGTAACTGAGGGGAGGATAAAGTTATTCATTTACAAACGCAGTCAGTCGCGGGTTTGATGCGAGATATTTGTCTAGGCGGAATTTAAATGAATCAACGGTGCTGCAGTCTATAACGTCTCGGGGAAGCCCATTCCACAAGTTGACAACTCGATTGAAGAAGAAATTCTTAGATTCGTGCGAGTTAAAAGATTTACCAATAATTTTGCAACCGTTTCCCCGCGTGTAATTAGATTGGTCGATAGTGAAGTACTTACTACAGTTCATATTGTCGATGCCTTTGATGATTTTGAACACTTGAATTAAGTCACCTCTTAATCTGCGCTGGGTTAAAGGAAATAGATTTAATTCTCTAAGACGCTCTTCGTATGGTTTGTTCTTTAGGCTAGGTATCATTTTGGTAACTCTATGTTGAACTCGTTCTAGCTTGTTTATATCTTTTTGGTAATAAGGGCACCAGGATTGAACGCAGTATTCCAGAAGAGGGCGGACTAAGGAATTGTAAAGGGTTAGGATAACTTCTTTGGATTTATGCTCAAATGACCTGCCTATAAAGCCAATTATTTTGTTTGCCTTCTTAACAACTTCTGAACATTGTTGACTCGGTTTTAGGTTACTCGATATTGTTACTCCCAGATCAGTTTCTCTGTTTACATTCTTAAGCTGAGTGCCATTCATCGAATAGTTTGCTTTCTCATTTAGGTATCCGACATGTAGTACTTTACATTTATCCGCATTGAAACTCATTTGCCAAATTTGGGCCCAACATGACAATTTATCTAGATTGTGTTGCATATCGTCAACTTGTTCTTTTGAGAGTACGCTATTTGCAATTTTTGTATCGTCAGCAAATTTTGAGATTGTGCAGGTGAGACCCTCATCTATGTCGTTGATGTAAATTAGAAAGAGAATTGGTCCTAGTACCGATCCCTGGGGTACCCCGCTACTTACATTGGTCCATTTAGATGCCTTACCGTTTATGACTACCCTTTGCTTTCTGTTGCTGAGCCAATTTTCTATCCATTTCAACACACCGTCTTGTATTCCATGCGCTTTTAGTTTTAGCAGTAAACGTTTGTGGGGAACTTTGTCAAAGGCCTTTTGAAAATCAAGGTATATAATATCTACAGCTTTACTCTCATCGTAGAGGTTGAGGATATCGTGGAAGAAGTCTAAGAGGTTTGTTAAACAGGAACGTTTTTTACGAAAGCCGTGTTGAGTATCTTTAAGTATGTTATTTTCCTCTAAGTGATTTACGAGTCTGTCTCGTATGACCGTTTCTAGCATTTTACATACAACTGAGGTTAAGCTAATTGGACGATAGTTACTGGGTAGGGATTTGCTGCCTTTTTTGAATATCGGTGTTACGTTGGCTAGCTTCCACTGATCAGGCATAGTTCCAGACTGCAAGGATTTATTGAATAGTAATGTCAGTGGTTTGGAGAGCTCATTCTTAGCTTCCTTTAGAACTCTAGGCGAGATTGTATCAGGTCCTGGCGTTTTATTTACCTTGAGTTTATCTAAACAATTCAATACTTCTCTCTCTGTAACGGTGATATTGCTTAAAACATCTGAATTATCAATCTGAATCGGCGATGGTGTAGGGATATCACTGAGGTCTTCTGTTGTAAAAACTGATGCAAAAAGGTATTGAGGGCATTACTCATTTGTACTTCGTCTTTGGTGTATTCTCCTTTTTCATCGACTAACGGTCCAACAGTTGAAGTAACTACTTTTTTCTTTCTGATATAACTATAGAATTCTTTCGGGTTTGTTTTACTTTGATTCGCAATATGTAACTCTAAGGTCTTTTTACTTTGCTTAATTAACTTTTTGGCTTTGCGTCGTAGCTCTACAAATTTCACCCGTTCTTCGTCATTTTGTGAGGATTTTAATCTATCATTAGCAAATTTTGTTAGCAAGCAGGCAGTTTGAAATATCTTTATTCCACCATTTGGGCTTATTATTATGGCCTGGACGCCGTATTTTCGATGGTATGCAGTCTTGCACTGCTTTTAGGTAAGTGGTTTCGAATAACTTCCAAGATGTATTTATGTCGTTATTGTTAATTAAAAAGCTCCAGTCAGTTTCTTTAAACATAGCTCTAAGTTTATGGAAGTTTGCTTTCTTGAAATTAGGGACTTTTTCGATGCTACTATTTGGTTCGTTACTAGTAAACTTTAAAGTGAAAGTTATCGTACGATGGTCGCTGTTACTGAATTCATCACCAACATTCAAATTCTCTATCAATTCTTCTTTTGTTGCAAGTACAATGTCAAGAACGTTATTACCACGGGTCGGCATTCGAACAAATTGATAAAGCGAACTCTCTTGGAAGTTCGTATACAAGTCATGTCCGGAGTGTGAAGTAAGAGTATCGCCCCACTTGGTCACAGGTAAATTAAAGTCGCCAAAAATTACGGTGTCTTGTGAGTTACTTACATCTGCAATTTGTTCGTAAATTTCTCGGTCAGTTTGCACTGATTGAGCTGGAGGTCTGTATATTAACGCAAGTATTATTTTTGTACCTTTATTATTCTTTATTAGCACAAAAGATGTGTCGACGTTCACAATTTGAGGTTTTGACACGAGGGTCGGGTTAAGACTTTCTTTGATATAAAATAAAACGCCACCTCCATTTTTATTTATTCGGCTCTCAAACATTACATAACCGGGAAGTGAATACTCTGCTAAAAAGTCTCTATCTTGTGTATTGAGCCAAGATTCTGTTATGCCAATCACATCATAATTTTCTGTAAACACTAGTTCCTCTAAATCTGAAAATTTATTGCGTATGCTACGAGCGTTTGCATAGAAAACCTTTAAAGTTGCGGTTTTAGAACTCGCAGATCGTTCTTTCATCGAATTTTTGGTTCTGGTCGGATCTACATTTACATTCATGGCTGTCCTCGGTCCTCGGTCGTTATCCCTGACGGTTTTGAATTTGGGTCGTGTTGGTGGAGCTTTATCCAAATTCACGGTTCTTGATGGATTAGTATTTAATTCCTTTGTAGATTGCCGTCCTCGCTGTCTTCGTTCCTCCTTCCTGGTTGTCCTGTGCTGAGTCGATTTCTTCTCCGAAAATCCTTCACCGCATCGTTGAGAAGACGCCCAAAACGTGCTGCTCCCACCTGGTTCAGATGAACTCCATCGTCCGAAAACAAATAGTCATCGTAGTAGAAATTGTCCCAGGTGTCGACGAATCCCACGTTCTCCTTCCTGCAGAGGTTTGCTAGACAACGATTTGTGCTGGTGGCTATGTTGTAAAATCGGCTCTCTACACCGAGCCGGGGGACGATTCCTGAGACGATGATCCTTGATGACTTCTCCTTAAACGACTTGATCAGCTGCTGGTACTTTAAAAGCAAATCTTCCGACCGGGTTCGCTGTACATCGTTGGATCCAATGTGGATGACGTACATTGTATTAGCAGGGGCCAGCTTTGATACTTCGTCAACTGCTGCAACTACGTCATCCACACCACCACCAGGGATACAAAAACGCTTCCTGGTCTTAGGTGCCCTGGCGCAAAACTCTGTGAGCTGACCACGTATCATCGAGTCTCCCACGAGCCGGACTTCTTCTATTTCCTCTTCGTCATCTGAGTCTGCGAGTATCTGGAAACGGTTTTGACACTCGGTAATCGGTAGGTGTTTCCTGGTCTTGGGGCAAACGTTGTTCCTCACGACACGGAAGTTGTCTTGAAGAGAGTCACTATTTGAATCTTGAGTATCGGAAACATCAGCTGAAATGGCTACTGTAGGCGTTGAATTGTTGGCAGTTGACGTTGGGGCGTTGGTGGCTGCTGGAGTTGCGGTGACAATTGAAGTTTGTGGCACTCCAACGTTGAGTGTTACAAACTCTTGGAGTGATTCCAGCTTCATGGTGAGGACGTTGATCTTGTTGTAGGCTTCATCTAATTTCACTGTAAAATTCTCTCGTTGCTGGCAGAGCCGGCAGACTTGAAGATCGATAGTAGCAAACATGGACTCACCAAACCTACCGGCGCAGTTCGCACAAGCGCGAGGCATGGTGACAGTCACTTTCTTCAGATCACTTCACTCACTTAAAAAACACTTCACTCACTTTAAAACACTTCACTCACTTTAAAAACACTTCAATCACTTCAACCGAAAACAAATTTGCTGAAATACGCAGAAATAGGTTATCAGGGGTGATAGCCTAACCGAAAACAAAAATGTTGAGATACGCAGAATTAGGCTTCCAGGGGCGATAGCCTAACCTAAAGTTTTTTTTTAAATTGAAATACGCAATAATAGGCTACCAGCGTTGAATAGCCTAACCGAATATAATAAAATTGAAATTCGCAGAAATAGGCTACCAGGTGTGATACCCTAACCTTAAACAAATATATGTATAACAGAATATGTAACTAAATATACAATTCACCAAATAGAGATTATATAAAAATAAAGTGTGACTGCACACAAGGGGTTAATATACTGTGTCAACAGATGACCCTGGTGTCACTGTAGCCTAGTAAAGCAGTAGCCTACTCTTTTTAGATAAAAAAGTGTATCAGTCAAAGGTTATTACAAGATCGTGCAAGCAACAACTAAAATTACAGATATATATAGCTACAGTAGGATACTAAATACAATATCTACAAGAGTTAATAATAAAACAGATTGGCTGGCTATAGGCTAGGCTAGGTTTGGGTTAGGTTAAAAGCTTGGCAGGTTGGGTTAGGCTAGGTTAGTTTGTACAAATACCACCCTTAGCTTAAAGTAAAATAAGTCTGAGGAGAAAAAGTCAAGAATATATCTAGGGGGAAGAGAGAGAGAGAGAGAGAGAGAGAGAGAGAGAGAGAGAGAGAGAGAGAGAGAGAGAGAGAGAGAGAGAGAGAGAGAGAGAGAGAGAGAGAGAGAGAGAGAGAGAGAGAGAGAGAGAGAGAGAGAGAGAGAGAGAGAGAGAGAGAGAGAGAGAGAGAGAGAGAGAGAGAGAGAGAGAGAGAGAGAGAGAGAGAGAGAGAGAGAGAGAGAGAGAGAGAGAGAGAGAGAGAGAGAGAGAGAGAGAAAGAAAGAAAGCAGGTCAGCCCCCTTAACAAAAACTGGATGTCCAAAACTTTCCACGTGTACCCAAACCCGTCACCATAAAAATAACTAGGATTTAAGCTTTCATAACACTGTACCTAAATGACCGGATCATCCCCGCTCATATCTGCAGGCTCGCGATCCTTTACTACTGTATTCATCCCAGTATTGTAAACTTTATATATATGCACACAATGATCACAATTAGGGATCCCTGCCCCCTCAACACGCACACACAAGTAGACATCCCCAGCCCCTCAACACACACATACACACGCACACGCACACACTGGATATCGTGGTCCCTCCCTAACCAGGCTGCTCAACTATCAGCTTGTGTTAGCCTATACGTACTTCTCACCAGTGCATCTGCGTATGTTCGGTCTATGATAAGAACCCAGGCACCTCACTCACGGTCGCCAAAGGTCGTATGTGATCTAGTACTTAAGGTAAAGCATTGTACTGTATCTAGGTTAAGAAAAACTCAGCCTCTGCAAGTGGACAATAAACCGACAATTATTCTTATAACACACACACACACACACACACACACTCACACTCACTCACACACACACACACACACACACACACACACACACAAGGAAATTAGGCCGACCCCGAAAACCATAAACACAACCGAAAAAGAAAGAAAACAAAAAACACACAAAAAACGGAATGTGGGAACTATGCGGTTTTTTTTCAATTACGTCCAAAAAGAAAAAGGAGATAGGGAAGGTTAAAAGTGTGGTAATGTGGAAAGTGAGGGTGTGAAATATGGGGTGGGGGGGGAGAGGGGTGAAGCGGGTGAGCGGGTGAGGGGGGCGTAATATGGGTGGGGGAGAAGGGTGAAGGGGGGGAGGGGGCGTAATATGGGTGGGGGAGAAGGGTGAAGCGGGTGAGGGGTGAAGCCTGGGGAGGGGTGAAGCTGGAGAGGGGTGAAGCGGGTGAGGGTGAAGCGTGGTGAAGCGGGGAGTGAGTGGTGAAGCGGGCGGGGGAGGGTGAAGCGGGTGCGGGGGAGGGGTGAAGCGGGGGAGGGGTGAAGCGGGGGGTGAAGCGGGGGAGGGGTGAAGCGGGCGGGGTGAGCGGGGAGGGTGAAGCGGGGGAGGGTGAAGCGGGGAGGGGTGAAGCGGGCGAGGGGTGAAGGGGGGAGAACTGTAGGGACCAACAAATACAACTGGAATGAAGGTAGTTAAAGAGAGAAATTTTAGCTCTTGGTTATATAAGTGTGTGCGTTTGAGTGCGTTAGTTGAGTGCTGTGTGTGTGTGTGTGTGTGTGTGTAAGATAAACGTACCTTAACGTACCATCACACGCTTATAGATATTAGACTGTTCCATACATCGCTAAAAGTAAATATACACATTGATTTGAGAATACTGATGGGAGAGACAATATGAGGTATGCAATTTTTTTTTTTAGGAAAAGTGGGGATTGGGCCTGAGTAAATAGATATATAGATAGATAGAATTAATAAACGTATGTAATAACGTAATTTGAGCACATTGATATGGGAGGTGGAGAAGATGTGTTGTTATGAATGAATATATATATATATATAATGGAACTGGAGCATACCGATCATATAGTGACAATATATGAATTATTATGTTTGTTCCCAACCAACTTCACATCTAAACTCAATTAATGAAATCAACAAATACATGTGGCACTCCGAGGACTCGAACCTAGGATACTCACATCGAAATTCCGCGCACTATGCATTACGCGATCAAGACAGTTAAAAGAAATATGGACAAAGCCTACGATATACTTGGGGGGGGGGGAGTGTTTATAGTTCCTCCCTAGACCTCCATCAAGATAAAAATGTCACCCCTAGACCCCCTTGATAAATGTGTATTTTTTCGTAGATAAAATGTCGGCCGAAGGCCGGTTCATCTTCAATTACATGCGCTCGTCAATTCGCTCGCCATGAAAAATACCTAATGGCAACTTAAAATTGACAAAAATGAGGGTCAAAGTTCTTAAAAGTGGCAAAATAATGGGGCGAAAATCTTAAAATATCAAAACATTGCGCAAAACATGAGGAGAAAGGGTTGGGTTCCAGAAAAGGAGGAATCCCTCATATTTTTGGTTAGTTTATTGATATTAATTGGTTATTATTGTCATAAAAGACATAATAGTATTTTATGTTAGGATATAGGAGTTAAAATAATAAGTTATACTAGGATTTAAGAGTAATGAGATGGTGATTAAGTATATCTTTAATTTTGTTAGAAGATAAATATTTTAATTTTTTAATTAGTTAATTTTTAATATTTATTTATGAACGTTTAGAGATAAAATATACAAGAAATCACAACCAGATCTATTGAACCTTCTAGGTTTTGGTAAACCACTGAAATTTTCATTCCAAACAGTCTCCCCTAGAGTGTAAGGGAAGAAAGGGATCACTACTTTGGCTTCTTATACTGTGAACTAATGTCCCTGAGATAGGAATTAAGGGACAAATGGGTTGTAACTAAGGATAAAATAATTGTCATTTAAAGAGAGCATCGCTTTTGATGGCATTTTTTACTGTTGAATTAAATGAATACAACTGAGATAGGTTTAACATCTTAAGCCATTCCTGTTTACAACTCGATGAGAAAAATGTTGTTCTTTTGAAGAATTAAAGATTTACCACTAATGCATGAGTAGCGTGGTCTAATGACGATAGAGTATTACTACAGCATAGGTCGAGCTTTGATTTGTGAAACACTTTAAGAGGGTGAAATCTACGTGAGAGAAGGAAAAAGATTTATACTAGACGCCTGGAGGTTCTTTTTGGTGTCACAGGCTAAGAGGAACAGACTCGCAACGAAGATATATGCGAGGATAGGAGAGAGAAGGCAAGAGGGCGGAACAAGAGAGAGTGAAAGGGATAAGAGAAGAGGAAGGAAAAATATGAAAATGAAAAGAAAAGAAGGAACAAGGGAGGAAGGAGAGAGAGAGGAGGAGGAGAGAGAGGGAGAGAGAGAGAGAGACGCGAGAGAGAGCTACATAGAGCTACATAGATACACAGACCACACAGACCTCAAGGTCCTATAGGCAGTCTGGCCTTACAAACTTATAATATGCATATATGCAGATACACATACACACATACACATACATACAGATACATATATATATACATATATACACATAATATACACATACATACATACACACATATGATACAGTATATATATACAGACTGCACAGTGCACACACATACATATACATACATTTTTTTTTTTTTTTTTTTCCATTCATATCACCCCAGCCCTCTGCAGATAGAGGTCAAGCCTTCCCTTGAAGGCGTTTATTGTGTCGCTCTCCACCACTCTCGATGGTAGTTTATTCCACTCTGTCGCCACACTGTAGGTGAAGAAACTCTTTGTGACATCTAGGTTTGCCTTTTTGGTTTTTAATTTCATTCCATTTCCGCGAGTTTGATTAGTATTGTTTAATGTGAATAGTGCATTTACATCGACTTTGTCGAAACCTTTTAGTATCTTAAAGCACTCAATAAGCTGACCCCTCAACCTCCTCTTTTTTAATGAGAACAGGGTCAATCGTTTAAGTCTTTCTTCATATGGTTTATTTCTTAATGAGGGTATCATCTTCGTCGCTCTACGCCTGTACTGACTCGAGTCTTACAATGTCCTTGATCAGATAAGGTGACCAGAACTGCACACTATATTCAAGTTGGGCCTCACCATACTTTTGAACAGTGGCACTATTACGTTCTCATGTTTATATGTAAATTTTCGTTTAATAAAGCCCAATGCGATGTTTGCCTTATTTGCAGCTGCTTCACATCGGTCGGGAGTTTTTAGGTTTTCAAAAATTGGTGCCGCTAGGTCTTTTACTAACGTTGCGGTTTTTTTTGTTTGCCATTCATTTCGTATTTGTATTTCATATTTCTGCTACCAACCTGCAGCACCTGACATTTATCGACATTGAAGGGCATCTGCCATTTTTTCGACCACTCTGATATCTTGTTTAAATCAGATTGCAACGCATTTCTATCATCTTCGTTCAGGACTGTATTTCCTATTTTTGTATCGTCGGCGAATTTGGAAATGGTGGTGTTTACCCCTACATCGATATCGTTAATGTAAATGAGAAACAGGACCGGTCCAAGGACTGAACCATGTGGAACTCCACTAGTGACAGGCTCCCACTCCGATTCCACTCCATTTATCACACCACTCTCTGTCTTCTGTCTGTAAGCGACTTTTTGATCCAAGAATGAATTTCACCTTTGATACCTATCCTCTCCAGTTTAGCCAATAGTTTTCGGTGAGGCACCTTGTCGAAAGCTTTTTGAAAGTCCAAGAAGATTATATCTAGTGATTTCGTCATGTCGTTATATGTGAATAGTTTGTTATAAAATTCAATCAAATTTGTTAGGCATGACTTATTTGATCTAAAGCCGTGTTGACTATTTTTGATTAGGTTGTTTGATTCGAGGTAAATTTCAATCTTATCTCTAATGATTTTTTCCATGATTTTTACTACAATTGAAGTTAGGCTAATTGGTCTGTAATTACTCGCTTTGGCCTTGCTACCCTTCTTGTATATCGGCGTAATGTTCGCATCTTTCCAATCACTCGGTACCATCCCCTGTAGTAGTGATAAGTTAAATAGTTGTGTCAGGGGTTTTGCTATTTCGTCCTTGACATTCTTAATTATTTTCGGGTGGAGCATGTCGGGTCCCGGGGTCTTATTTACATTTAAATTACTCAATTTGCTTTGTACTTCGGTAACACTGATGGTGAAATCTCCTATCTCATGAGTTGAGGTGTTATTTTCAAGGGTATGATCGATAATTTCTTCTGAGAGAGAGAGAGAGAGAGAGAGAGAGAGAGAGAGAGAGAGAGAGAGAGAGAGAGAGAGAGAGAGAGAGAGAGATGGACAGGGGGGTGGGAAGATAAGTAGCTTAACACCAATAATCACACACACACACACACACCATGAACAAATACAGATATAATCAAACAGTTCCTATCGACTTAATGATGATAACCAGACGAACAATTTAATATACAAGATCATTATCATATCATATATTAATAAGCTCCCTCGATAATTTGATTCCAGGAATAATATGATTGTTATTTATTTAATTTCCATGTATTTGTGTTTAATAATTAGTAGTTCACTCATTTTCATTAAAATATTAATTTATTGTGCTGCTCACATAATTCACTTGAAGTATTTTATTTTGCATTGCATATCATTGAACGATGTGATTAGTTTTAATTAATATGTTCACCAGAGCGTTAATGGAATTATAAACGGTGGACAGACAAAAAAGCGAAATACGTAAATGACAATCAAGCAAGAACAAAGAAAAACACCGAGTAGTAATCACACTATATATATTATGATGAATGGGTGGACTAGGGATGGATGAGTGGATGAAGGAGTAAATGAGTGGATTAAGGGTAGATCGGTGGATGAAGGATAGATGGATAGATGGGTGGATGAGAGATGGACGAGTGAATTAATTAATAACCACTTATCAGACAAACGTACACGAATGATTCTATCTATCTATCTATCTATTGCCTGACGCCGTGATCCCCGAAGGGGTGGCCACGAACGAACCGCCCCCATGCACCTCTGTCCCCAGTCAGTCGACGCCCCTCCCACCAACCAGCACCGCCCTCGTTCATGTACTTCCTCACTCCATCCTTCCACCTCATATTCGGTCTACCGAATGATTGAGTTGACCTATTCTGCACAAGTGATCATATTCATCTGGCTATAGCATTAACCTCTTGTCTTGAGGATCTAATACTAACTTTCGTAATTTTATTTTGGTTATCATGAGACGATTTTGTGCAAATTAGGAGGGATTTATAGGAATCAAAGGGGTAAAAGCGATTTAAATTAACTCTTTAGCTCCCACAAGTTCATCCTAAGCTGAATAAAAGCTTCTAATGATAGCCAAAATAAACTGTCAACACGCATCATGATCCTCAATGGGTTAAGTGATTGTGCTTAGCTTATGAAGAGAGCTTCTTTCTGGTGACGTTCGATGGAGAATTTGTTCTTGGCAACATTTCGAGGATTTTTTGTTTTCGTTGGTTTCAAGAACATGCTTAATACTTTCAGTACCGGCGACGTTCTTTTAACATTATTTTGTCTACTGTTCGAAGATTATATTCTCCAGAACTACCCGGCTTTGAACTATCTCTCTTAACCCTTTTATTACCAGCGATCCTTCTTAACCCATTGGCTGCGGGAGACGTTCTGGAACGCCACGGCAATTTACAGCAATTTACAGGCTTATAAAGCCTCTTAAAGCCTGTAGATTCGAGAGCGAGTGAACGGGAGCGCAGCAGGCCCCCCATCCTCTCTCCTGCAAGGTGGTCGAAGCACTGAGGAGTATGAGCCATACTCTCACTAGACATACAGCGCTGCCATAGGCAAATGTAGCGCGACATTAGCGATAATTGCTCAGTATTAGCGAATATCTATGGTCGCGCTGCGGGTGAAGCCTAAGCGCTACGAAGCTCGTTCTGGTGTAATTTTGAAGTTTTTTTCTTCTACCTTTTGGCTAAATACATTTAATTTTATTCAGACACTTGCTTAATTAATCAAAAGTGCCTGAATGAGCCACAATATGGCAGAAATAACGGAAATATGCCCACAGTGTAAGTGTTAAACTTCACAAAATCCTTTAAATTTAGCTAGAATACAAATTATAAGATGTTATTGGTGCAAAAGGGGCTAGAGTATAAACTGTGGGCTTACGTTAAGTTGCACTTGGCAGGGGCACTCATCTTCGTATCATTACCCTTTGGAGTCTTTGGTGAGTAGCTCAGGTGGGTTGCCAGACTATCCAACTCCTTTATCGCCTTGGCATCATCATATTACTTTAATAGATTTAATCTTGTGATGTCTCTCTTCTTATTTCTTCCTCCCCTCTCCTTCAGCTCCTCGTTCCACACATCATTATATTACAAAGGAAAAGAGAGAGAGAGATAGAGAGAGAGATAAATAGATAGATAGATAGATAGATAGATAGATAGATAGAGAGAGAGAGAGAGAGAGAATGGGGTTGGAGACAAAGAGTTGTGTAAGAGGGGGACTATGAGCGTGGATCGGACGTATAATGAGGCTTCTCTGAGGTCAAGTTTTATAGTCGGTAAATAATGACGTGAGCTTCGAGCTGGGGGACGTGGAAGGGGGGAGGTGGGGGGGGAGAGAAGGAGTGCAAAGAGGTAAAGAAAGAATAGGAGAGAGAAAGAAGGAATATAGAGGAGAAAGACGAGCAAAGAGAGGGAATGAGAGAAGGAAAGGCGGAATATAGGGGAGGAATGAGAGAGAAAGACGAGTAAGGAGAAGGAAAAAGAAAGGAAAATACAAATATCTAAAAGATGGGAAAAGGTGGAACAGAGATGAGAGAGACTTGATGGAAGAGAGGAATTAAATAAACAATACAGCTAATCTACATAAAGAGAAGTGAAGAAATGGTATGAAAGAGAGAGAGAGAGAGAGAGAGAGAGAGAGAGAGAGAGAGAGAGAGAGAGAGAGAGAGAGAGAGAGCAAGAAAGAGAGAGATTAATGAGAGAGGGGCGTCTGGCAAATAACAAGAAGTAATCACAAAGTTACACCCTCCATATTAGATAATTGTAACAGTCTCCCAGTAAGTCTTAAGAACAGCAATAATAATCTTGTAGGGAGTGTGGTGAGAATGGTAGCTCTCTTTTACTACCGCACTAAGCTCTCTCTCTCTCTCGCTCTCGCTCTCTCTCTCCTCTCTATCTCTCTCTCCCTCTCTCTCCCGCTCTCTCGCTCGCTCTCTCGCTCTCTCGCTCTCTCTCTCGCTCTCTCGCTCTCTCTCTCTCTCTCTCTCTCTCTCTCTCTCTCTCTCTCTCTTCTAATTACATACAAGCGCATATCATTGTTGTCCCTAATTGTCCTCGCTGCTATAATAAAATAACATTACTGGTGCAGTGTAAAGATAATTACAAGTATGTATAAAGTGTGATTACCCGCGCTGTAATGGTGATTATTGGATTACTTTGACGTACTCTTTGGAAATGCAGTAGATACCATGAGGTTTTTGTACGTGTTAAATGTTTTCATTTCTTTCTTTCAGTATGTGATTATGATATGGTTTCATGTGATTATGCTTGTGAGATATACATAGATGTGCTGACCACATATACATTAGATCCAAGCGAGGTGGGCTGCACATAATTCTAGTAGAGATGAGAGAGAGAGAGAGAGAGAGAGAGAGAGAGAGAGAGAGAGAGAGAGAGAGAGAGAGAGAGAGAGAGACCCTTAGAAACTTAACCTCTAGAATATGCCCTTTAAAAAGGTAACAATTTAAAACTCTCGTATCAAAGCGCCTCACCTGAACTTATTAAGGCGAGATGGGTGTATTTATTTACTCATTTGTGGATCTTTTTATAATTGTGTTTGTTTGTATAGTTTCCTCCCTAAACCTCAATCAAGCTTAAAAAAAAAACCTGTGACCCTCCTTCAATATAAATTTGTACATTTGTCTATAGAAAAATGTACCAGTCGAGGTTCCACTTTAATTTCAGGCTCGCTATCGCTCGCCAAGAAATAATCGACACCTAATTAACACGGAAACTATTAATATTGACAACAAATGTGGCGACAGGTCATAACATCGCTAAACTAATTGGCCGAACGTCTTAAATTCTGAACACCAATGGGGCTGAACATGAGGAAGAAGGGGGACCATAAAAACGTCCCATCTCCCCTTAAAAGATATCCCAATACAACAGGGGAATCTAAAGGCTAACGACGGAACCCTATCTAACCTGATGGTGGTATATTTGTACTCCCCTTGATCGTCCCTTTAGTTAGGTGATCCTGAAACATTTCGGTGCATTTCTTTGGCGATTATCAGACGTTTCACCTCATTCAGGAGTAGACTGATTCAGGGCGAGTGAGAGCAAGCCTATATTTTAGGAGCATTTATCATAAAGGGTCTAGGGAGTTCTATATTAATTCGAAACTTGAGACAAAATATCAAAGCCCTAAAAATATATATATATATATATACAGTATATATATATATGTATATACAGTACAGTATTATATACAATATATATATATGCCCCGTAAAAAGTCAATATCACAGGAAGATAAAGGCAAGCGACTTGATATTGTTACGACCGGGACTACGAATAAAACAAGGGCACTTAATGATTGGACTAGTAATAGGGCACTATGCAACAACGGTACGCTAGATCCAAACCCTCGAACTTATATGCCGGCGAACAAAAACACTTATACCCTCCAGAGTTAATCTGCGATAGCGGGGTATCCTTAACTGGGCATAAATGTACTCTACTTCAGGCTAACCCACACTGGTATAGCCTGATAACAAACAAGATGCAAGTTACGTTAAAATGCATAAAAAGGAATCTATGGAAAGATCAATTAAATCACTGCAAGATTTAATACAATAAAAAGATGCTTCAATACAGTTACTCTAAACAACAATAAACTCTTCACTCCTATCTGAAAGAAAGTGTAGTATAGTCCTACAGCATAGACCTGGAAACTTCGGAAGAAAGTTTGATGCTCATAAGATGCTCGTATCTCAAACTATATAAAGGCAGGAGGCAGGACACCACACGTGTAAATGGAATACACTAAAAGATAGGACATATAATGTTAACTGACACGAGAATGCTATAAATGCGCAACGGTAGCAATGCTCGACACTAAAAGAAGTACTTCCTCATCAACGAAACAGTCTGCTATGGTTGTGCGGCTCAGCAACAACCTAGACTAATAAATGCTGTGAATAATAATGCGTACATATCAAAGAGCTTATATTAAATACTAACAAGTGTCTACTCAATTAATAATGTCTAGCTGGGATACTCTAGGTAAGGAACTGGGGTTGAGCAAGACAGGCTCGTAGCCTAGCGATGTCCTTAAGACTGCATCCCTTAAGTTACGTTAATTGACTAGGGTGCTCTCTTGATAGATCCAGATCACAAGTATCTGGTTCTATCCTGGCGACCCTCTAAAGACAAGCAAAGAGGCAGCAAAGTGTGGAACTGGTACAGGCCAAAACCCTCAGTCAATACAATGCTGCACTCGCAAAGGACGCAGCCGAAAAGACAACCCAGGCTACCACAGCACCGGTCGAAGTCGTGTAGGTATAAGCAAACCGTACACACATCGGAGACAACGATTACAGTTACCTTATCCCAGTCTAGCATTAAATAAAAGAGCAGAAACACTAAATCAATAATGGAGACACACACAAAGTTCTTAACCTATACTAACTAAAAACCCTCAAACCTATTCTAAGTACATGTAAATATCTCAGAGGACGGCGCATGCAATACAATGGGCCGGCTATGGAAACCGTATGCAGAACCCAAGGGGAGTGTTGTGCAGTTAATAAAGATTAGAGTATGGAAAGAGAGAATCGAGTGAGAGAAACAGTGGTAAAGGTGGTGATCGGGGGAAAGTATGCAAGGGGATGTTAGAAGCACGCGGGCCAAGCCTGTCCTGAGGAGGGCTGCTCCTGGGAACCCTCATGGAGGAGGTTAGTTACACAGGAGCCCGCAAGGGCGCGATGGTCGGCCAATCACGGGCCAAGACGTCACAAGGCAGCAGGCGTCCCTAGGACGCGCCAGGATGCGCCAGCCAATCAAGGGCGCGGGAAAGCCCGCGCGCGAGCGGGAAAACTCCTCCGAGCGAGGGAGGCAGCACATACATACACACGCACATATTACCACCACGCTGCCTACATCGCTCTTTCTCCTTAACTTTACACAATGCATCTTATATTCTATTAATGATATAAAATACTTCCCGTTGTCACAGACGAAAACAAAGACCACCACTGGACTGTCTGTGACAATGCGATTACTAGAAAAGAAAGAACAAGATTCTCTGATAACTGTAGCCCATTTCGATGTCCCTGGCGAGCTAATGGCTAACGAGAGGCGATTCTGCCAACGCTGGTAGACGTCACAATATCAATACCATTATAAAGGTAGGAATGACGTGCTGGCAATAACAGTACACAAGGATTAATTTAAAGCAAAGATGAAAGGGGAACAGAGGAGGAGGGGATAACAGAGGGGTGAAGGGAAGAGAGAGAGAGAGATGGACAGTGTGGGGAGAGGATAAGTAGCTTAACACCAATATTCACACACACACACACACACACACACACCATGAACAAAGACAGATATAATCAAACAGTTCCTGTCGACTTAAAGAGCGGGGCCCGACTTAAGTCCGTATCTAAACAGCAGCAAGTTAGGAGCATTATTAAGGCTTTTAAAGGGTTAAAATCGAGTTCAAATGGCCGGGAGTGCAGCAGGCCACACGGCCGACACCCAGGGCTTACCGCCGCCCACTGGCTCACGCTCCCTCTGTTCTCGAGAGGCCGGCAGTGTAGCCAGTAGTGAGCGTAGCTGGAAAAAATATGCCGCCATACGCTAAACTCCCATGTTGGTGGTACCACTGCATCAAAACGACGAGTGCTACGTAGCTCGTTCTGGTCTCATTTTGAAGCTTGTAGCGCCTAGTTTTTTGCTGAATACATTTCTTTTCATGCACATACTTGATTGACCATTCAGGAGGGCCTGAATATGCCCAAAATAGCCCAAAATCCCCCGCTAAACGAGGGTTAATGATGATAACCAGAAGAACAATTTAATAAACAAGATCATATATTATCATATATTAATAAGCTCCCTCGATAAATTGATTCATTGATTGTTATTAATTCATGTCCATTTATTTGCGTTGATTTAGTAGTTCATTCTTTTTCATTTAGGTATTATTTTGTTGTGCTCACATAATTCACTTTAAGTGGTTAATTTTGCATTGCATATCATTGAACGATATAATTAGTTTTAATTAACATTTTCACCAGAGAGTTAAGGGAATTATTAACAGGTGACACCCAAGAAGGCGAAATACGTAATTGGCAATCAAGCAGGAAAAAACAAGACAACAAGTAGTAATCAAACTATATATATATATAATATGGATGGGTGGATGAGTGAATGAAGGATAGATGGATAGATATTTATTTAGCCATAATGTAGCCATCATGTATTAGATAGGTGGATGGAGGATGGATGGACCGATGGGTGGATGAGGGATTGAATGATGGATGGGTGAATGAATAGCTATATACTCACTTAGCAGGCAAAACAACAAAACTATTGAGTTAACCTATTCTGCTCAAACACTCATATCCATCTGGCTAACATTAACCTCTTGTCTTCAGCATCTAATACGCATTTTTAAATTGTACATTGGTTATCATGAGACGATTTATGTGCAATTTATGAAGGATATCTAGGAATCAAAGGGATAAACGCTATTTTTATTAACTTTTTAGCTCCCACAAGTTCACCCTAATCGGAATAAAATCACCTAATGATAGCCAAAATAAACTGTCAAAACGGGTCATGATTCTCAAAGGGTTAAGTGATTGTGCTTAGCTTATGAAGAGAGCTTTTTCCGGTCACCTGCCTTGGAGATTTTTTTCTTGGCAACATTTCGGGGATTTTTTTGTTTTCGTTGGTTTCAAGAACATGCTTAAGGGGAGATGGATCGCTTTTCTGGTCCCCCTTCTTCCTCATGTTTAGCCCCATTAGTTTAATGACGTTCGGCCGATTAGTTTGGCGATTTTAAAACTTTTTGTCCCATTGCTTTGTCAATATTAAGACTTTTCATGTCATTCAGGTGTCGATATTATCCTGGCGAGCGATAGCGAGCCTGTAATTTAAGAGAAACCGGCCTTCGGCCGGGACATTTTTCTATCGAAAAATGTACAAATTTATCTTGAAGGAGGGTGTTGAGGGGTGTTTTTCTTTCAAACTTGATGGAGATCTAGGGAGAAAAATAAAAAATTGTGAAAAGATACATAAATGAGCAGCCTCCCAGAAGCTGGGTGTGCTCAACCGCCTTAGGGGGTTCTTTTCCCCTGAACAGCTTCTTGCTCTGTACAGGGGCATAGTGCGTCCATGTATTGAGTATTGTTCACATGTGTGGGAAGGTTCCTCTCACAATGCTCTATTAGACAAAGTTGAAAGGAAGGCCTTTCATATCATTAACTCCCGTCCACTCACCAACTCTCTGCAATCTCTCTCTCTCCGCCGCAATGTTGCATCTCTCTCGCTATTCTCTCGCTACTATAATAATCAGTGTTCCTCAGAGCTTTCCCAGTGTATACCACCTCCTTTACGTAGGGCACGTGGTACCCGACTTGCAACTCAATCCCACCCCTACTCTGTGCAACTCCCCAACCCGAGAGTGAAACGTTACTCTCAGTCTTTCTTCTACTCAACAGCTGAGCTCTGGAACTCTCTCCCAAAATCAGTCTTTCCCTCTTCCTATGACTTAAATTGCTTCAAACTCCGTGTGTCCTGGCATTTTGGCTCGAACGTCCCTTGATTTTGGCCCTGTCACTCTTTCAACTATGGGGGAGGCACTCGCTATAGGCAGTTCTGCCTTTTGCCTCCCTCAATCACATAGAAAAAAAAAAAAATCAAATAAATACACTCATCCCCCCGTAACACATTCAGTACCGGCGGCTTTATCTTAACATTATTCTGGCAACTGTTAATGATTTTATTCTGTATGAAAATGGTCTCCACCAACTACCAGGCTTTGATTATCTCAGTTAACCCTTTTACTACCACAGATTCTTCTAATACTTCACAAAATCCTCTAAATTTAACTAGAATAAAATTTGAAAGACGTCGTCGGTACAGAAGGGGTTGGGATATAAACTGTGGGGTTATGTTAAGGGGGCCCACTTCACTTTTTTCTCTTTCTCTCCCTCTCTCTCTTTGGCTTGTATCCATTCTGCCCCATTCATCCTATTGTTTTAAGACTTTTACCCCCATCCAGATGTCAACATTTTCCTGGCGAGCGGCAGCGAGCCAGCATATATGTATTTTTGTTTTGACAGCAAGATGAATTTGTAAATTTTTCGATAAAAAAAAATCTCCGGCGAAGCCGGATTTCTCCATACATTGCTGACTCGCTATCGCTCGCCAGGATGAAATCGACACCTGGATGGGGATAAACGTCTTAAAACAGTTGGCTGAATGGGGCCGAATGGATACAAGCCAGAGAGGGGCGCTCATCTTCGTATCATTACCCTTGAGAGTCTGTGGTGGGTAACTCGGGTGGATTGCCAGACTATCCGACTCCTTTATCTCCTCTTTATCTTCCTATTACTGTTATTCCTTTGTATCCTGTAATATCTCTTTCCTCATTTCTTCCTCCCCTCTCCTTCAGCTCCTCGTTCCACACATCATTATATTACAAAGGAAAGAAGAGAGAGAGAGAGAGAGAGAGAGAGAGAGAGAGAGAGAGAGAGAGAGAGAGAGAGAGAGAGAGAGAGAGAGAAGAGGGATAAGGAGAGAGAGAGAGAGAGAGAGAGAGAGAGAGAGAGAGAGAGAGAGAGAGAAGGTGGGTTGGAGACAAAGATTGGTGTAAGAGGGGAAACTATGAGCGGGGATGTGGCCGTATAATGAGGCTTCTCTGAGGTTAAGTTTTATAGTAGGTAAATAATGACGTGGGCTTTGGGCTGGGGCGACGTGGACGGGGGGGTGGGGGGGGGAGGAGTACAGGGGAGGGGCTGGAGAGGTAAAGACAGAAGAGGAGAGAGAAAGAAGGAATATAGATGCGAAAGACGTGCAAAGAGAGGGAATGAGAGAAGGAAAGACGAATATAGGGGAGAAATGAGAGTGAGAAAGACGAGTAAGGAGAAGAAAAAAGAAAGGAGATACAAATAGCTAAAAGATGGGAAAATGAGGAACAGAGATGAGAGAGACTTGATGGAAGAGAGGAATTAAGTAACCATTACAGCTAATCTACATAAAGAGAGGTGAAGAAATGGTATGAGAGAGAGAGAGAGAGAGAGAGAGAGAGAGAGAGAGAGAGAGAGATATTAATGTGAGAAGGGCATCTGGGAAATAAACGGGAGGAATTAAAAAGTTACACCCGCCATATTAGGTAATGGAACAGTCCCACAGAAAGCCTAAGTACAGCAGTAATAACCTTGAGAGTATGTTGAGAATGGTAGCTCTCTTTTACTGTCACACTAATCTATCTCTCTCTCTTTGCCTCTGTCACTCTCTCTCTCACACACACACTTCTTTAGTAGTACTTCTTTGATTTCTCATGGAATAAATTTTGCTTCGTGGCCGGGGACCCTCGAAGAGTGCTGAACGCATTACCGAGGTAATCCTTTCGGGCATGGAAGCATTCATTCCATTTTCTTTCTCTCAGTCTAATGCAAACAATCTTGGTTTACTCACGCTTGTTCTCCTGCTGTCCGCAACAAGGAGGAAGCATTCAAACGGTACCGACACCCTAAAACACCCTTAGAATCTCAGTCTTCCTATGTTTCTGCCTGGAATCAAGCCAAATCTGTTCTTCGACTTGCCAAACACTCTTTCATAAATAATTAATGCACTGAACTATCCAACTCTAGCTCTTCCCAAACTTTCGGGCATCTTGCCAAAAACCTCTTCAACAATTTTTCTTCCTCGTCTTTCCCTCCCCTTTTCCACTCTGAATTGGTACAAACAACCAACATTCTTCCTTTGACAAAGCTTAATTCTTCGCTCAAACTTGTGCTAGAAACTCTACCTTGGATGATTATGATTCTATTCCTCCCTCCCATGTGTTTGGACACATGTGGAGGAGTGATAGTAGGTAGGGAGGGAATTTATCTCACTTAATCACACCTTCCTTTGTTTTGAGTGCCAGTGGGATGTTTTGAAAGGCTTTTTTTAGGCCTTGGCTCATATGAGGATGCTGGCCCTCATAGGCTTCAGACTCAATTGAGAACGCTCTCCGTTCTTGGGTTAATGGTCACTCTACTGGTGATCTTCTTTCATATCTTACTAACTCATGTTCATCCTTCTTTCGGGACTTCGGTGAGACCTTTTCTATTGCACTAGACATATCGAAGGCCTTTGATAAACTCTGGCACAAATCTTTAATTTCTAAACTACCGTTAATACCCTGTACCCGCAAAAATCCCGCAACCAAAACACTAACTGAGTTGACGTCTAGGATAGCGTAAAATAGTCGTTGTTGGCTAAGTCTAATAAACCCACCACGTGTGTCACCAAGAGACTATCACCTGGTTCTTTCAAGGAGAACTAAGGTTGTTACCCTATTGTACGTCCGTGGTAGTACAGTCGGTTAGAGCGCGAGTCTGGTAAAACCTACTGAGGTCCCTAACCAGGGCTCGAACCCGCACCAGGCACGCCACTGGGCCTGGGGATTCTCAGGAGAGTTAAATTCCCTTCACACCCAGCCAGTCACGGAACGTGATCTGGTAGCTAGATAAAGCACCCATCAAGCGGACCCTAAGAATATTAAGATTGCTTAGGTGATGTGGCTACGATACCTTGCGACCTTAAAAGAGGCTAGGGACTAGTCTTGTTAAAGAAGGATGCTATGTAATACCCTGTACCCGCAAAAATCCAGCAACCACAAAACTACCCGAGTTGACGTCTGGGATAGCGTAAAATAGTCGCTGGTGGCGAAGCCTAATAAACCCACCACGTGTATCACCACGAGACTATCACCGGGTAGTGTAATACTCTCCTTCGGTTTCTATCCTTCCATCTGTGCCTGTGTCTCTAATTTCATTTTTGGCCGTTCCATAGCTGCAGTTGTGGACGGCCATCGCTCACTTCCTCATCCTATCAACTCCGGTGTTCCTCAGGGTTCTGTCCTGTCTTCCATTCACTTTCTAATTTTCGTATAATATCTTCTCAACTGTACCTTCAGTCCCATCCATTCATATGCAGACGACTCTACCTTACACTACTTAATTAGTCTTCCTGAACGCCCCAGCCAGGAATCCCTTAAACACAAATATAATGAAACCATACAACACTTATCTTCTGATCTAACTACTTTTTCCAATTGGGGCAGAAAAAACCTTGTTGCCTTTAATGCTTCCAAAATCCAATTTCTCCATCTTACTACCCATCCTGAACTCCCAGAGGACTATCCCATATAGTTCAACAATACAAAAATCAATCCTTCATCTTCTCTCAATAGTGTTGGTGTCTCTTTTTCTGCTGCTATCACTTGGAAGGACCATATTACCAGTCTTGCTAAGGCAGCCTCCCAGAAGCTGGGTGTGCTCAACCGCTTCAAGGGGTTCTTTACCCCTGCACAGCTTCTTGCTCTGTACAGGGGCACAGTGTGTCCTTGTATTGAGTATTATTCTCATGTGTGGGGAGGATCCTCTCACACCGCTCTCCTAGACAAAGTAGAAAGGAAAGCCTTTCGTATCATAAACTCCCGTCCACTCACCAACTTTCTGCAATCTCTCTCGCAATGTTCCATCTCTCTCGTTATTCTATCACTACTTCAATAATCATTGTTCCTCAGAGCTCTCCCAGTGTATACCACCTCCTCTACGTAGGGTACGTAGTACCCGTCTTGCAACACAATCCCACCCCTGTGCAACTCTCCAACTCAAGAGTGAAACATTGCTCTCAGTCTTTATTCTATTCAACAGCTGAGCTTTGGAAATCTCTCTCAGAATCAGTCTTTCCCTCTTCCGATGACTTTCATTACTTCAAACTTCGTGTGTCCAGGCATTTTGACTCGAACATCCCTTGATTTTGGCTCTGTCACTCTCTCAACTCTGGGGGAGGAACTAGTTACAGGCAGTGCTGCCTTTTGTCTCCCACACTTATATAGAAAAAAAACACACACACACACTAGATGTCCTATTCTTATCATCTAACTTCCCATCAGAAACTACCTACTTAAGTCATACCTACAATAAACGTGTATTGCTATTAAGTTCGATCTCATACTATTCAACCATTAATAATCTATCACATACTAGTGTGGGGCCTATCATGTATCCTTCCACCTCGTCTCCCACATTTCTACAACTATTACTCCACATTGACGATCCGCACCCCACACCCCTTCAATACTATAGTCCATGCATTATAAGTAGGCAAAACATCTAAATTACTAACTTATATAACTAAAAAACAACTGGAATGACCGAGCAAATATTTATATCATTTGGGAAGAGTCAGCCAAGGCATAGGTGTGCAAATTTGCGGTCCATTTGTTGCAGCCCATTTTGAGTTACGGAGGTCAGGGTTCTCTAAATCTGGACTACCTACTTGGAACAGGGTATAACATTTAATAACACCACACCCACGCACTACCATACACCATACACTACCAAGCCCAGCTCTGTGGATGGGAAACACCTGTCTACCATAATCACTAAGTTAAGGGGGCCCACCTCGCTTTCTCTCCCTCTCTCTTTGGCTTGTATCCATTCGGCCCCATTCAGCCTACTGTTTTATGACGTTTATCCCCATGCTGTCGTCATGGTGTCGATATTTTCCTGGCGAGCGGTAGCGAGCCAGCATATATATATATATATATATATATTTGTTTGACAGCTAGCTAAATTTGTAAATTTTTCGATAGATAAAAATTCTCCGGCGAAGTCGGATTTCTCCATACAATGCTGGCTCGCTATCGCTCGCCAGGAAGAAATTGACACCTGGATGGGGATAAACGTCTTAAAATAATTAGCTGAATGGGTCCGAATGGATACAAGCCAGAGAAAGAGAGAAAAGGAGAGAAAGATAAACAAAAAAGTAATGTGACTCCCCTTAACAAGTACATAAATCCTTAACAAAATGTAAGGAAACATAGCTAACCTTACCTAGCCTGTCAAATCATAGCACATCTTAATCATACACATAACAAAACAACAAATCCTAATCTAAATTTTAGCAGATGTGGTTAGTTAGGATCATAATATTCCCTTAATTTGAAAACAATGGTCAAAATGAATGACAAGAGAACGGGACAGGTGAGAAGGCCCATCCCAGAACAGTCTCCGATCACTATTCGTATCCTTGCACTTATATGTCCCAGGGGTGATATAGCAACCAACCAACCTAACTTAAGTAAGCTAATTTAATTTGGGTTTGATATAAATAACTAATTCGGTTTTCTAGCGAATTCATGCTGTTTTGGTTTTAGTAGGAAAATGATTAGGCAATTGATATAAATGAACAGAATTAATCTAATCACCATATGAGGAGGGTTATATTTCTCATATTTAGGTAATGCCTCCTTATAATTGCAGCCCCAGCCTACCCCAAGCCCTTCCCTCCACCACCCACCCCTCCCCAAGGCGTGACTGGAGGCCTGATATAAGGAAGATAACATACTAGGGCCTCACTAAAAGGATTGAGGCAGCATAACGGTCCCCAGTACCCAGATTGATGCCAGCCCTGATACACACATTGATGAGGCTGTTTGTTATTGATGTAGATGTTTAGAGATGTCATGTGTGTAGGTCGTGGCTGATGTATATGGTGGGTGCCTGTTAAGGAAGTTTGATGACCTCGTTAATGTTGATTTATAGTATATTTCTTCATATATTTATTAATATATTAATTTTTGTATTTATATATATTATTTGTTTAATAAAGTGTGTATGTTTTTGTTGAGTGTACTATGATTGTTTTCTTGTTTATCACATCTTCGTTTCGGGGCTCCTATTTTCTATAAGATATTTGCCGATTTGTTTTCACTCTTTTAAATCTCATTCCTTTATCTCCCCATGCTTTTGACTGCAATATTTGTACCTAATAAATATATTATTCAGTTTTGTCCTGCTTAATTGTACTCATTTGGGATGTATGGCATGAACCTCTGAGTAAAATTTAATGTGAGATATACTAACGCAGCTCATCAATTTGCATTGATGTACAGAGTCTGCCTCAATGGTATGTAGTATAACATATACCACTAAAGGGAGATTTGTATTTATTTGGTTTATGTTGTTGTTGTTGTTGTTGTTCCCTAAGCTGCCTGGCCGAACAGCCCCGAGTCCCTGAGAAAGGCCATGGCCACGATCGGGCTTTCCCACAGAGCTCTCATTGAGTGTAGATTGTGTTGTTTGCGTAAGTGGTTGTGTGAAATGCAGTCTTCTATGATGTGTTTAATGGTATGGGGTGCTGTGTTACATCCCGGGCAGGCGTCGACAACGGAGTCATCCAGTCTCTTCTGATAGCTCAGGAGAGCTGGATGGTGTCCGCATCTCAGCCTGGCCAGGTGGACTCTGTCCTCGCGAGGAAGGGAGGATTCGGAAGGATGGATTTCGGGAGGTCGTGCATGCAGCTGCGTGTTGTCTGTGAGTGAGTGGATGGATCGGTGAGAGATATGAGTATGGATGTGCTTCTGGAAGTTGGTTCGGGGTGGGCAGGGAGGGAGAGAGAGGACAATAATTGTGTGTGATACCGTGTGCTGGGTGTTGTTTTGATATTTCTTGGTGTCTGTGGGTGTGTTGCCATGTAGTTTAGTGGGTGGTCTTGGTTCGTGGAGGCTGCTGCCAGGAATTGAGTGCCTCTCATGTCCAGATGGTCTTTGACTTTGAGAATTTTGGTTTCTTGATGTAGGTGATCTGTGGGTGAAGTAGCTGTGCAGCCTGTAATGATCTTCAGGGCTTTGTTTTGAATAGTCTGTAAGGTCTTATGATGTGTTTCAGCTAGGTTAGAAGCCCAGGCTGGGCTTGCGTATTCCATCACTGATCTTATGTATTGTTTATATACTGTGGTGGTAGTTTCTTTGTTGTGTCCAAATTTTGTGTGAGCAAGTGACCTGAGGGCGTTAAGTCTGGGTGTCAGTTTCTTTTTAATGTTTGTGGTGTGCTGTTTGAATGTCATATGAGTATCATATGTTACTCCTAGGATTTTGGGTGTGTGTGTATGTGTTAGGGGTGTGTTGTTTATGGTGAGTTGAGGGATGTATTCATGTTCTCCTGTCCAACTTGTGAGCAGGGTTGCGGTGGATTTGGCTGGGGCTAGATTAAGTCTGTTTGTAGTGCACCAACCATGTAGTGTGTTGAGATAGGGTTGAAGGAGATCTGTTGATCTTTTTGGGTCATGGTGTGTGCATGTGAGTGTTATGTCATCTGCATAGGAGGCTAAGTTTATTTGGGGCGTATTGGGTGTAGTTATATCGTGCATGTACAGATTGAAGAGTGCGGGCGATAGGACGGATCCTTGTGGGACTCTGTTTGGAAAGTTTCTGATTTTAGATGACTGACCGGCAAAAGATACGTGTGCACATCTGCCTGCTAGGAAGTTGGCCAGCCACCTTTTTGTGTTGTTGTGCATGTTTGTGTTGTAGATTTTGTTTGTTAGGTTGTGGCGGGGGATGGCATCGAAGGCTTTACTAATGTCGAGTGTGGCTAATAGTGATCTGTGTGGTGGTCTAGCTGAGTTGATGCCGTCGAAAGCTCTTTGTGTAAGGTCTGTGAGAAGAGTGTTTGTGGAGTGCAGTGGCCTAAAGCCATGTTGTGTTGGAGCTAGGGGTAGGTCAGGTGTAATTAGTTGTAATACTAGGCGTTCCATGACTTTGGAGGGGGAGCAAAGAAGTGTGATGGGGCGGTGCGAGGAGGGTAGCGTGGGGTCTTTGTTGGGTTTGGGGAATGTGATGATGATACCATGCTTCCAAATGTCTGGTATTGTGTTGTGTGAATAGCTGTAGTTTGATATGTTAGTGAGTGTTTGTATGCCTTGTGGTATACAAGCACTTTGGTTTATGTATTAAATAATTATTATGACTCTTATTATTATTAGTATTATAATGTTTTATTATTATTATTATATTGGTTTGTTTTTGGCTTCCTCCCTAGACCTCCATCATCCTCAAAAGAAAACCCCCAGACCCCCCATCGAGATAAATTTGTGCTTACTATCACTCACCAGGACAAAATCGACACCTAAAAGGCACTGAAGGTCTTGAAATTACAAAACTAATTGGGCGAATGTCTTAAAATCTCAAAACGAATGGGACTAAGCACGAGGCAAAGCATATTTTAACCCAAACAAACTAATGTATACACGACTGGCAGTGATTTCATTGTTCTCTGTAGGCCTATTATATATTAATGTAGACTTTATATTCATATAAAGTAGCCTAGCTTAGCGTGAACCACAAGATCTATTAATTTATAATCTCTCTCTCTCTCTCTCTCTCTCTCTCTCTCTCTCTCTCTCTCTCCTAACATTTCCGTCCAACAGTTTCATAAGTTTCTTGCTCCACAGTTTAAAGGTACCTGCGATAAGTTGGCTCAAGTAAATTGAAGTTTTATATTTTCCCCTTAGAGGCATTTATACAGTTTTGTTTTCTCATTACTGTATTTAGCACTATGTTGTATTTTAGGATTTTATGTAAGTTGAAATGCATTATGTTACTCTGTAGTGCATTGTTTGTGAGCGAGTGAGCAATGGCTCCCCGGTACATTATTGTGGTGCCGTGCTTTGGATTTTTTTTTTTTTTTTTTTTTTAATAGTTTCCTTCTGAAAAATGTTTTAAAGGTATTATATAAAAACAATCGTGCACAGTCGAATATTGTATATATACTGTATATACAGTATATATATATATATATATATATATATATATATATATATATATATACAGTATATATAAACTATATATATTAATTCGCATTTCAACATATAAACCCCATCCCCCCTCAATCCATCCCTCCCCCCTATCCTTCACTCCCTTTCCCCTTCTCCTCCCCCCTCCCCCTCCCTCCAAACTTAAGGTTACTAAGTTTTCGTCTTGCAATCTAACTTGTATGTGGCGGTCACAGGGGGCCGCTCGGGGGGTAAATGGGGGGAGGTGGAGGATAAGGGGGGGGGGGGGGACTAAGATGAATAGGTCAGATATGAGAGTTACATACATACACAGACTGCACAGACTTTGTGGTCCCTACCGTCCGGACTTAATGCTAAAATAGAATTTGCTACAAAGTGGAAGGCAAGGATAGCAATGCAGAAGGCTCTCTCCCCACCCACCACTCTCGCCGACTACTAGTCGGCATGACATTTAGTTGGGGAAACAAGTCCCCCAGTAGAATGAGACATATTATACACTACTGATGCTTAACCTATTATTATTATTAGTTTGTGTTACCTATATTATTCCAAGAAAAAGTGAGAGAGAGAGAGAGAGAGAGAGAGAGAGAGAGAGAGAGAGAGAGAGAGAGAGATTGCTGGGATTAATTATATTGCTCCTTGAACCCATTCTGTCCCGGCGACGTCTTTTTTATTTCATTCTAGCTATATTTTGACGCTTTTGTACAGTTTATAAGAAGGATCTTTAGTAGTTAAAGGGGTTAGCTAAGCTAGTTTGAAGCCTGGAGATCCTTTTCAAGCTAAATATAATCGTCTTATGGTTGCCAGATTACGATAAAAAGAACGTCACCGGTAGTGAAGGGGTTAATTGTTCTCTCGGATCTCTCTCTCTCTCTCTCTCTCTCTCTCTCTCTCTCTCTCTCTCTCTCTCTGTTCATTCTCAACTCTGAAACACTATTTTGTCTGTCATACCTCTCATCTCCCTCCTTCTCCTGCCCCTCTACTTCTCTCTCCCCTCGTCCCTTTCCCTACCTTCCTCCCCTCCCTCAAACTCAACTTTGAAGCACTATTTTTTTCTGGCACACCTCGTGACCTCTCATCCCCTCTCATCTTCCTTCACCCTCTCCTTCCTTATCCTGACCCTCTACTTGTCTTTTCCCTCCTCCCTCTTCCTCTCCATCTCCTTCCCCCCCTCCACTCCTAATATTGTCAACCCTGAAACACTGTTTTTCTTGTCACTTCCACTTTGTGTTCCACCGCTCTCTATTTGCCAGCTCAGTCGATTCCTCCTGTGTCTGAATCCCCCCACCCACCCCCTTAACAAAAAAAATAAAAAAAAAAAATAAAAAAATGGCGACTGCTGAAGTATGCCAGGACAATCGATTCACATTCTTGCCCTCTCTGCCTGTCTGGATGTCTGTCCGGACGTTGCTTTATGTTTTTTTTGTTTTTTTTTTTTTTTTCGCAAGGATTCTGAAGGTTTCTGTTAGAGGTTACATATATTTGTTTATGTTCTATTTATTTATTTATTTATTTATTATATATCATTATATTTTGTTATTTCATTTTTTTTTCTCCTTACTCCCCCTTCTTAATAGATGGGCGTATCTATTTCCTTATATATGCATGTTTTTTTTACATTTTAGTCTCCTCCCTATAACTCCATCACACTGAAAATAGCACCCCCCTTCAAGGTGAATTTGTACATTTTTCGATAGAATAATGTCCTGGCCTTCTTACAGGCTCGCTATCGCTCGCCAGGAAATAATTAACACCTAAATGATACGAAAACTCTTGATATTGACAAAAAAAAAGAGGTGAAAGGTCTTAAAATCTCCAAGCTAATGGGCCGAACGTCAAATAATCTGAAAACTAGTGGGACTAAGCATGAGGGAGAAGGGTGTCCAGAAAAACGACCCATTTTTCCGTAACGTTTTTCTACTGTACAAATGTTTATTCATCAGTACCAAATATAATGTTTATTCATCAGTACCAAATATAAACTTCTAGGGATCGAATTTACACGGAATATGGTGACATTCTTCGTTATTTAATCATTAAATTTACTGTAATTCTGTTCTTGTTTTTTTTTTTTTTTTTTTGTAGTGTTCCTTACCTCGATGATCCTTTCCTTCTCTGCATTGTGAAAATGACCCAAGATTCGTTGGTTATCGGGCGCTGTAAAGGAAAAGCAATGTTTAACCCCTTCAACACCATTACGTAATTCTCATCATATTCTGGTTAGCCTACCATTAGACGATATTATTTATTGTATAACTTACTTATTCGACTCAAATGGGTAAATACGATCTCATATAACCCTCTTAGTAACATAGCTCCTTCTTAAGCTGCATAAAATCATCTAAGTTTAGCCAGAATCAAAGATAATATGGCGTCATGGTGTTGAAGGGGTTAAGGGAGGGGGGATATAGGGTTTTTCTGAACCCCCTTTTCCCTCATATTTAAACCCATATGTTTTGAGATTTGAAATACGTTCGCCCCATTTGGCGACTATTAGACCATTCACTCCATGTCTTTAACAATATTAGGACCTTTCGTGCCATTTAGGTGTCGATTTATTCCTGGCGAGCGATAGTGAGCCTGTAAATTTATAAGAAACCTTTCGAAAAATGTACATATTTATCTCGAAGGGGCAGCTACATTTTTTTTGTTAAAGCTTGATGGAGGTCGAGGGAGGAAACTAAGATATATATATATATATTGTTACGTATCTTGATCCTCAAGTGGTTAACTTCATGAATCTAGATAACACAGAGATATATATTAAGGTATCAGTCAGCTGAAGGCAAAACAAAAGTAAAATCTAATACAATGATTTCCTGTTGTTGCTTCCTTTCCTTATGGATCTTAGGACTTGGTATCCTTTATTGACTGATACTCTTTAATTAGGAAAAAATACTGAAACTAATTAAAGTCATGTAGTATTTATAAAGAATTATTATTTAACCGAAGCTTAGTAGGCTATGGTTATGAACCGAATAAGTTATATCTAAAGAAGGACTATTAATTCTATAAAAAGTCTTGAAAGATAAATATTGAAGTAAGAATATTTCTGTCTCTTACCCTTTTTGAAATGAATAAATAGTTTTCTTATAATTATGTCCTTTTATTTATATTTAATGTAGTTATTATTCTTGGTTCTTGTCTTACGTTAATAGTATTATATTATTATTATCATCAGGATTAATATCAAAGTCACATAAACAGTTAGATATATATTTAATAATTAGTTAAATGTATTTCTTAACCACGTAACATTGAGGTTTGATTATGAGTAAATTAAGTTACAGGATCGCTTCATAGATTCGATTCAGGTCTCACTCAAATAATATGAAAAGCAAAATATTATTTTGAAGCTAAAATAATTTTCTTCAGCTTAGGAAATCACTAGAAGTAACATTAAAACAGCCATGTTAGTCTAAGGCGATATTACTAATAAGAGACAATAGTATCACCATACTAAGCACTGTTAAGCAATGTAAGCTTAATTAAAAGAACATGAAATAACTCGTAAGTTAAAACAATAGTATTACTTTCATCATAACCCAATTACTTAACGAGTTGCTTTAGTCCACAAGTCAGTCAACTAAAATAGTTAAGTACATAATAGTAGCGTTAACGTTAATTCCCAATCAAAGAGTCAAGTACATAATAGTAGCGTTAATTCCCAATCAAAGAGTTCTAGTAGAGTCATTTTCAGAGCTTCCGTGACCGTGTTTAGGATACCAAAGTTTCTCAGTGAATTTAACAAGGGCAACTGATACTAAAAAAAATAAGCCCCCATACACCTCACCAAAATGACGGGAAAGTTGTTATTTTAGACGTTTTTCAAAATGGCCACCACCGTCATCTTAAAAAATTGATAAAGTTCTATTTCTTGAAGTGAATGGCCAAAAATGAAAATTTTGGTGTCTATTCCCACTAATTTTGGTGTCAGAAGATCAATGGCATGGCACAATTAAAAAATAATTAATAAATAATTACCAAATAATTAAGTAAATAAGAAAATAATTAAGAAAATCAATGGGATGGCATAATTCATGATTTAGAGTCCCATTAACCTCAACATCTAAGACAAATATGATGTTGTTAAATCCACTGAGAAACTTTGGTATCCTAAATTAATAAAACATGAGACCTACTGCATTTAGATGCACTATCACTGCAGGACAAATATGATGCACAACTGTCAGAATCACTTCCGCTGTCATCATCGCTGCTCTCCATTTGTGGATGACTTGGAGTTTTTAGAAGATCCAGGAATGATGGAGGTGCAGGATGGGTATAGCGTACTGGGAGGCATAAGCCATTTACAAGGTGCCATTCATGGCCAATTGGTGATGGATGATTTTGAAGCTGGAAATTCTTCTGCAGATATGTGAGGTAATTGGTGTGCTCTAAGTGTGGCAAACATGCCACTCTCCATGAATTGTGCTTGGATATGGGGAAGACTTTCTAGGACTGCTATGAAATCTGGAAGATAGTGCCCATATCTATCGTTGTCATAAATATGCATCCAAGAAGCATCAACTTCAGTGAAGACTTGAACTCGATCCAGTTTCTTGTCCTTATAGCATGTATATTTTGAGTCAGTATCTCTACCATCTCCAAGAATGAAATCCAGAATTCTGCTAGTGGAGCACCATCTAAGTTCTGGAATAGGGAGTCAATGAGCCCCTTGAGATCGGCATTGCTCTCTAACTCAGCATGTGCATCATTAAGTTCTTGTTGGTCTACTGAACTGCGTAACTTATTGAGAGATGCCTGGATCTCTTCACACAGAGTGGCACCTTCCAAACGTTTGTCTAGTGCATGTTGGAGTAAAGCCTTGTAGAAGAGTCGAAGGCAACGCACACCGCGGTTGAAGTGTTTTCCACGCAGAACTTGATCCACGGATCCATCTGCAACGACGCCTGCAGCCACCAGTACATCTGAAATGCCTGAGCCTTTGAACCTTTTGTAGATTGCATTGATGAAAGACATCTGGATATGAAAGGGCCCCATGAATGTCAATATGTCAGCAAATATCTCTGGATTCTCACTTTTCAATTCTAGCAATAATGCGTAGACAGGATGATCATCGACGATAATGGCAAATGGCATCTTCTTGTCATCAATTTCCTTTGCAAGCTTGCGTAGGGCATCATACAGAATGGTCTTGCTTGGTGGATCAGGATAAGTCATATGATAAATCGCTTGACTTTTCTGGGTTTCTGGTGATAGTGTGGCCTGGAAGCCAGAAAAGGCTGGTACAGTCTGGTCTTCTGGCTTTGGTCTTGTTCCGTCTGCCTTAGCTCGGGCCATTGCATGGACGACACCTCTCATTCTTTGAGGAACTGTGTCCAGATGTTGTTCATCCGTTATCCTTGGTCTGATGGGTGGTTCACCACGCTTGACTGTTTTGTATGGTTCAATTCTTTGCATCTGGCTCCCAAGTTCTTTGAGGATATCAGAGAGGTACGAAGGCAAGGTGCTATTTGCAACTGGTCTATCATCATCTAGAGTAGGTAGATTTAGCTTAGGTAGGTCTGGCTGAACAAACATGACATTTGTACGATGTGATTGGCCACTTCCAGTCAAAGTGTCACTTTTGAAGTCATCGTTGTCGACTATACATATTGCCGGTGTTCCTTCAGAAAGTTCAAAAGGACACTCAGTTGAATGCTTCAGGTCAGTAACTGCCCAGAAATCTCTAAGCAAAAGCACATCATTGTAACTGATTCCCAGGCCATCCTTATGTAATATGTCTACCATTTCTCTGCTCTTTGTCATACCATGTAGCAGTACACAGAGGTTTGTCTCAAATGCAGTACGTCTTCCAGTGATGTAGTTGGTCAAAATAGATGCAATTGATCTGACTTGGGGCTTGTCATCGACTTCAGACTTGGTGGGGTGCTTTAACCAAGTGTTGAGCTTCAAGAGGAGATCATTCAGGTCTTCATATTCTTCTAGCTCATGTATGTATGGAGGCCAAGGAACAGTTTTTGTTTTGATGATCTGATCTCTGAGTCGCCCAGCTACATTCTTCACCAGCTGATCGTCACTTACACCTAGAGAGGATATTGCAGCCTCAACATTATGAACCTGCAGCTCTTCCATCATATACCAGTTCTCTCACATTCTTCTGACCTCGTTCATGAAATGCTATGTCATCTCCAAATTCGTTGATCAGAATTTCCTTCACGAAACTGGACTTTGCTGTGGAATAGTAACCATAATTTGAAGTAATGCCTTTGTACTCCTTTACAAGACCTTGCAGTGTACGGATTTCATGATCTTCAAAGATAACTTGACGGACATGATGAAAGAAGATATTTTGGGCCTCTCGAAGATTAACATGTTGCAGATGCTCTGTTTTTTCATCAGGAAAAGACTCCTTCAGAGGGTTGCTGACATAATTGCGCCAACATTCACGATGATAACGAATTTCCAATCCAAATGCCGTTCGACTGTCTGGGATAGATGCAAGTAGGGTATTCAATCTTTCTCTTATAGGCTCATCTGACAGACAAACTGTATGCAACTTGAACCGGTTCCATGCGTCTACTGTTGACAGCAGCAAAAGTTTGGACTTGCCAGGATTACTGGTTTTTTGTGGTCCTTTCATACACCACACACAGAGATTCTTATCATGAACCACTCCAGTACTAGAACGAAGCTTTTTAGGCACATTTCCTGGGAGTTCTTGACTTGAAGTTGATGCTTGAACTTCTTCCTGTTCAGATTTCCGTTTACGATTCTGTGCTTGCTGAATATAGCGATTACTACTGATCTGGGTGTAACATTTACTATGCATGTACAGGCCTTTAGGCCCCTTGTCCCACTCCACTGCTGCATAGGCATGCTGAAATTTATCAAGTTCCTTCCACCGAAAACACTTCCTCCTTAGATTCTCCCACTTTGTATCAGATGTCTTGTCCGTACTGTTACGACCTGGCACTTGGGTACACAAGGGCTCTCAATCAGGACTCGAGTACGGCTCGCTGCCACAACGGAAACACACGATCCCAACCCCTGAGTACTGCCAGCCAAACAAAAAACACCAATACCCTCCAGAGTTCAATCTGCTATAACGGGGTATACAAGAACTCGGTACTAGTGTTCAACAGTAGACTAATAAAGAGACAGGAATTATCTAGTCTGGTCAACAATCAAACAATGAAGTAAGAAACAACAACACCAAAGAATAGTGTTGGCCGAAGCCGAAGTAATCCACCCTTGACTAAGAACTTAAGAAGTCCTCCACCCTCTACTTCGGATCGGCACTATTACGTTACGTTAATTAATAGTCCTTAAGCATCGAGCAAGGAATCTTCTGAAAAAAGTTAGATGCTTCTCGGATGCTCGTAAGAAGTACGTATCGGATTTTGAACAGCAATTCAATAAGCAAAACACTGGCAATTAAATACTATTAAAGGTTTAAATTGGCATAAGAATAATTAAAAGAATATGCAATAGTAAATGGCAAACATTAAAAAGAGTACTCCGCAAATGCAACGCCAATAGCCTACTCGGATTGTGCTCGTGGGCCACTAATCACTAAAGTAGCCAAGCGTGCAACACATGAAATCAATAGTGCATAAACAATATCATACATAAGGAAAGCTTCAATACTATTCTGTATCTACTAATCGAGTAAAGTCTAGCTGGGGTACTGTGGGCAAAAGGTAGCAGTGACTGAGCAAAAACGGCTCGTAGCCTAGCGAAGTCCTCACAACTGTTTAAAGTATTACGTTAAAACTAACAAGTGCACTTTGAGAAATCCAGATCCCTTGTATCTGGTTTTCTCCCGGCTCCTTGACAAAGTAAAAACAAACTGTTAATAAAATACAGGGTGGTTAGGCTCTTGCCCTCACGCACTGTAAATTATTAACTCAACACAGTCAGCCGCGAAGACAACCTAGGCTTCACTGAACCAAAACGAGTATGCAGGTTTATCGCTTAACCAGTGCATCAAACAACAACTCGTAACACAGAAAAGCCTTACCCCAGTCTAGCATTACCTAGACTAGCAGAAAACAGGAATAATAATAATAACACACAGGGAAATGCATATACAAGTGCAACAAACATAAATCAATCCTATTCTAAGTTAACCCTTCCAAAATAGGCTATCTAATAGGCATGTATCTCGTGAGAACTCAAGCGATAATACGTTGGCTGACTAGCTCTGCACCAACGGGACCATGGAAGTTAAACAGGCAGGGAAAAGAGGAGATAAGAATGTAAGGTAGTAGAGAAAGTTCACATCAGTCCGAAGAATATATATAGTTAGCAAGGGAAATGAGAAGTCGCTCTGCCTAATAAGTTCTGAAGAAAAAATGGCTAGACTTCCCTTTTTATACCCGGCCCTCTAGTGAGCCCAACGTGAACTACTATGGACCGCCCACTGACAATCATTACGTAATTTCTCTCTCTCCTCTGGGATAGACAAAGGCTTTCCTAGCACTGAGGGGAGGGGGGGAGTGCTAGTGAGTTAGGCCCACCTCCCGCATGGCGCATCCACTGACCCCCAACTGTGGCTGCCTCTCCCATCATTACAAATAAGTTTTACACACAATACTTATAACTAATGATATAAAATAGAACTCGTTGACTCAGATGAAAACAAAATACATATTCATATTACTTATAGTACAACGGCTCACATGAACTAAGTTAGGAAACTCTACATAGACTACAGCCAAAGTTCCTGCCCTGACGATCCTAGCGAGAGTGGGGCATGACTAGGCGTTCTGTACAGCATGCTCACATTGGACATGCGTCACAGTACTATCATCAGCTATACAGGGATGTTGACATAATATGCATTTTAATCCAGGTCCTGGGTCAGGCACATCACTAACTCCTCTACGTTCCATGCTTATGATTCTTCACGCCAAATTCGATGCAACAAACCTGAAAAAGAAGGAATTGATCAGTGAACATTCTTGGTTTACATTTTAATTTATATATTATATTATTTGAGTAAGTTTCAGAGGATCCGTGACCGTGTTTAGGATACCAAAGTTTCTCAATGGATTTAACAACATCATATTTGTCTTAGATGTTGAGGTTAATGGGACTCTAAATCATGAATTATGCCATCCCATTGATTTTCTTAATTATTTTCTTATTTTCTTAATTATTTGGTAATTAGTTATTAATTATTTTTTAATTATGCCATCCCATTGGTTTTCTGACACCAAAATTAGTGGGAATAGACACCAAAATTGTATTTTTTGGCCATTCACTTCAAGAAATAGAACTTTATCAATTTGTTAAGATGACGGCGGCGGCCATTTTGAAAAAAGTCTAAAATAACAACTTTCCCGTCATTTTGGTGAGGTGTATGGGGGCTTATATTTTTTAGCATCAGTTGCCCTTGTTAAATTCACTGAGAAACTTTGGTATCCTAAACACGGTCACGGAAGCTCTGAAAATGACTCTACTATTAAGTACATAATAGTAGCGTTAACGTTAATTCCCAATCAAATAGTTAAGTACATAATAGTAGCGTTAACGTTAATTCCCAATCAAATAGTTATGTACATAATAGTAGCGTTAACGTTAATTCCCAATCAAATAGTTAAGTACATAATAGTAGCATTAACGTTAATTCCCAATAAAATAGTTAAGTACATAATAGTAGCGTTAACGTTCATTCCCAATAAAATAGTTAAGTACATAATACTAGCGTTCAACGTTAATTCCCAATCACATATCTCACTAACCAACATAACGTAAGTGTTTACACCGAACACACTTAACACACACTTATATAATCTGACTGACAGTCACAAACCCATTATAATATTTCACCCCGTCTTCCTCCAGCTGCAAGTTCACCTTCCCCAACTCCAAATGAGACTGATTTGAATGCCCACTACTCGGGTCTTATATACTAAACAATGATGGTGTAGGAACGAATCAGGAGGCGGTTGATGGTGCGCGCCCCAATCACAGCTCCTCGAGTTGCGTAGCAGGTGCGTGGTCCAATAGAGTCTCCTGGCGTCGATCATACGTCATAGCGTCGGGTCATCGAAGTAGTTTGCAGGGTCCCCTATGACGCACGCAGGTGTGAAGGCTTGTTTGCTGGTATGCGGACGAGCTGGTTTCCCACTCACTAGTTCGGTCGCTGGTCTGCTTCGCCGCCGGGGTAGTTTGGCACTCCTTCAACTCTAATTCTAACTCTTAAATTAACATACAGGGCTCCGTATGTCAGACCTCCCCCCTAGAAAAGAGTTTAAGGAGTATAGTACATAATATTAAACATAATACATAAATAGATTCACCACCAGATTGGCAACAGCAAGATTATAATGAGGATATAATAAGGATATCACCCAAAGTAGGCAACGTCTCCAGCTTACCACATCAGAACATAGCCGGAACGTAGCTGGAGCGTTATTCGAACTGCAAGGCATCTCACAGCTGAAGGCTTGACAGCGCACTACTAAAGCATGATATTTACCTCGCTACAAGGGAGAGCTAATTGCCAAAATCCTCTCATTAAGTTTATCTTACTGCTGTATGAGGCCAACCCGGTAAATGCAATCTTTGATCCGTGGCAGTGGGTAGGTATCGTTCTTTGTGACAGCATTAACTTGCCTATAGTCCATACATAACCTATGGCTCCCATCTGGCTTTGGCACAAGTATGACCGGACTACTCCACTGGCTTAAGGCCCTTGTGACCATCTCGTTAGATAATATGAAGTCAAGCTCGACCTGCAGTATACTCCTGCGTTGTGGCGAGACACGGTAGGGGGATAGTTTAATGGGAGTTGCATCCCCTACGTCGATGTCGTGCAAGGCCAAAGAAGTGAGCCCTAAAGTATCACGGAACACACTGGGAGACTGAGATAAAACAGAGATTAGTTGGTTCGCTTGATCAGAGGGAAGATGACATAGTTTAGATGGTAATTCCCCCCAAGCTACTGAGTTATACTGAAAGTTGGATAGGCTACATGACAAGTCAAAGTCTGCATGGATACCTTCAGGCTCTGGAACAGTCTGTTGCGGGTCAGTAAGAGAACTGAAGACTTCGTCCGCACCAGGCTGTCCACATGTCCTGACATTCACTGCCACACTGGGAGAATCTGGAGGAGAGGAATCAGGGGACCTATGGTAGGGTTTCAACATATTTATATGGAATACTTGCGTGGGCTTTCTCCTGTCTGGGGTAGTTACTAGATAATCGGTAATGCTCACCCTCCGAATGATCTTATATGGGCCCCTGAACTTGGCAGATAAAGGTTGGCCAAAAAGGGGGAGCAGGACCAAAACCTCATCACCGGGCTGAAACTCCCTCTCACGGGCTTTTCGGTCATACCATTTCTTCATGGAGCTTTTAGCCACTGTCAAGTTTTGAGCGGCAAACTCACATGAGGATCTCAGCCGGGTTTTAAAATCTGAAACATACTTGAGGAGGTTTTGGTTCCCCTCCTGGCCAACTAGGCTATCCTGCAATAGTTGCAAAGGACCTCTTACCTGGTGACCGGAAACTAGCTCATTAGGGGAAAAACCCAGGGATTCAGTTGGAACCTCACGAGTAGCAAATAAAAGAAAAGGTACCCCCTTATCCCACTCAACTCCGGTCTCTGTACAATACTTACGTAACATTCCCTTTAATGTCTGGTGATATCGTTCGAGAACCCCTCGACTCTCTGGGTGGTAGGTGCTAGACTTAACATGCTCGATACCCAACTCCTTCAGGGACTGCTGAAAAATGTTAGAGGTAAAATTAGTTCCTTGATCACTTTGCAACTCATGGGGGAAACTCATTCTGGTGAAGAATTTGAGCAGTTCCTTGATGACAGTTGGAGCAGAGGTAGTCCTTAAGGGTATAGCCTCTGGGTAGTGAGTTGCCATGTCCATAATAGTTAATAAATAATTGTTACCTTGGGAAGTCTTAGGCAATGGGCCTACAATGTCCACTACCACCCGAGTAAAAGGATTCTCGAAGACGGGCAAGGGCACCAGAGGATGTACAGGCACCTTCTGATTGAGTTTTCCTGTCATCTGGCAAGTGTGACACACTCTACAAACCTCCACTACATCTGCACGCATTCCTGGCCAGTGAAAGTGGGCTCTGATTCTGTCTAGAGTTTTTCTCACACCTAGGTGTCCTGCCAATGGTATACAATGTTCCATTTCCAAGATATCTCTACGACAAGGTTTGGGGACTACTACTTGATGGACGTCCCAGGCCACGTCATCGATTGGTCTGTGTGGCTGTCTCCATCTACGCCACAATACTCCTCCTTTGAGGTAGAAACATTCACCACCCTCCTTCTCACATTCCTCTTCACTCACGGACCTGGCAGCTAACTCCTTGCATTCACTATCATCTCTCTGTAGCTCTACCAGGCCACTAGGACAATTTGGAGGGGTTTCATGGTCATCGTTAGGGTCAAGATGAGCCATAAAGGTGTCAGATAAATCTACCTCGGTCACATCATCAGGCACAGTTGGAGCGTAATTCACACTCTCATCATCCCTTTCATCAACTCTTACATTCGGTACATTTCTGTCTGAGGGAACTGCTACTTGAGACATTGAACGTGTGACAGCACACACAGGGAAAACTGTTGGCATCTCCTTTTCGAGCTCACCGGTTAGTGGCTCGTTAACAGGGGAAAGTGACAAAATTGGGTCTGGTCGGACCTTCTCACCTGCTGCATCATTCCCCAAAAGGAGTGTTACCCCAAGCACAGGGCTATCTTGGGACCTACACAAAGCTATGGTGGCCTCACCCTGTAGTAACTCACATTCAATTTCGTCTTTTACCAAGTGTGCATAAAATTGGCCTCCAGCACCTCTCATTACAACTGGTTCGCCAGGTGGGCACTCAGTGTAAGGATTCACCATGAGGGTGCTAGTAGAACCTGTGTCTCTCAGAATTTTTACCTCATGCATACAACCATTTAATCTCACGTTGCCAGATGAAATAAAGGAACGGTAACTGTCCTGCACTGATGGTGAAATTATTATTGGCTTAACCCTAGTGGGTTACACCACACATGCTACTACACCCCTGTCTAGATGATTTACGTTAGCTGCTAGGTACTCCTTCTGTCGGGAGTCCAGCATTAAAGGAACTTTTGGTGCTAGGTACTCCTTCTGTCTGGAGTCCTGCATTAACCCGGGAGCTGCGGGTAGACTCTTAAGAGTTCCCCCGGCGCACTGCGGGTAGACTCTTAAGAGCAGAGACTTTGAACACGTACCAAAACCGCGCGTTTATAGCCAGGCGGCTGAAAATTGGTGTGGGTATTGTACTACATGTCAACTCTCGATACCACCCCGCCAAACGCTCGCCCCGCACTCGTGCAAGCACCACCGCGCCAGTAACCACGCACTAGTCATGGAGCCTACACGTCCCTCACGCTCGCTCCCTGATGACACAACCAGCCCTCCTTCTGGTGGTGTTAGCCGCCGTGGAAGGCAGAGGGTGGCTGCCAAAGACCCTAGCTACCAGTACGACACGCCCTACAGCTCAGAGGACGAATCACCAGCACCAAAAGCACGTAAAACACGTGCAAGCAGGGCAATGGCACAGAGGTCATTGGTCTTTCGGGACACTGCCACCACGACCCAGGCCACTGCAACAACCACTACCACCACCACTGCCACCACTGCCACCCCTGCCACCCCTGCCACCGGTACCAGCGACGCAGGAGGCCGCCCTAGGGCTGCATTACCTGCGGGGGCAGGAAAAATGAAAGGCACGGGCGTAGGGAAGAGAACCCGTACGCCAGCCACAGTGCCCCTACCACCACCACCACCACCAGCCGCCCCTGGCCCAGCTGCCCCTGCCGCCCCTGCCGCCCCTCCAGCCCCTGCCTGCCCAGCAGGCCCTGCCGCCCCTGCCGCCCCTGCCCAAGGAACAGGGAAGGGGAAGGGGAAAGGGAGAGGGGAAAGTGACTGGGAAAGCGACTGCTGGCCCTGGTGTCCCTGCCGGCCCTGCTGCCCCTGCCGCCCCTGCTGCCCCTGCCGCCCCTGCCGCCCCTGACGCCCCTGCCCAAGGAACAGGGAAGGGGAAGGGGAAAGGGAGAGGGAAAGCGACTGGGAAAGCGACTGCTGGCCCTGGTGTCCCTGCCGGCCCTGCTGCCCCTGCCGCCCCTGCCGCCCCTGCCGCCCCTGCTGCCCCTGCCGCCCCTGCCGCCCCTGCCCAAGGAACAGAGAGCAGGGCGACAGGCACCACCATCATCTTGCCATCAAGGCCACGCACCACTGCTGCCCCTGCCGCCGCCGCCCCTGCCGCCGCCGCCGCCCCTGCCGCCGCCCCTGCCACCACCTCTGCTGTCCCTGTCCATAAGACTCCCGCACGTGCCAAAGTGACCCGGAAAAATCTTACACCATCTAAGTATGCCGCCCTGCTGTTTGATGGTGATTCGCAGGACATTGGCAGCCCGGGTTTCGACGACGAAGCCCTAGCACGGAACGAAGGGAGGGGAGATTTGGGAGTGGACAGTGGGAGGGAGTCCGACGTCGGTGACGAAAACGAGGAAGGGCATCGTCTGTCGAGTGAAGAGGAGGGTAATGATGATGAAGTGCTGTATCGCGACCATGGAAGCGATATTTCAGACGCAGAAGAAGACGCAGACGACATTCCGATCCCTGGCATGCCTTCGTTCGATTGGTCTGACGGGGTCAATTGTACCTGACGTGCCCCAGTTCAATCCTGGGACGTCAGGAACAACTGACAACTGGCCCTGTGATGATCAAGCGAACGAAAGCGACTTCTTCCTCGCTTTTTTCGACATGGAGGTAATGACGTACATCGTTGCCCAAACAAACGCCTACTACAGGTGGGTGTTTGGCAGATTGGACGTCCTTCCTCCAAAAGCGAGAATACGAGGCTGGGTGGATACGACTGTGGCAGAATTTCTGACGTTCTTTGCCTTGTTGTTCCTCATGCCTCTGATCAAGAAGCATGTGTTGCAACACTACTGGAAGCACGACCCTCTCATCGCCACCCCAACTTTCAATAAGTTCATGACTCGTGACAGATTTTTGTTGCTGCTAAGATTTATGCACTTTGCAGGACAACGAAAATCCTAACAGGAGTGACAGGATATGGAAAGTTCGGGAGGTGTTCACCATGTTGTTGGAGAGGTATAGGAAAATACTTTTACCCCTTCCTCAATTTGGTGATTGATGAGTCGCTCGTGCTCTTCAAAGGACGTCTTGTTTTCAAGCAGTATATCCCCTTGAAGAGGCATAGGTTCGGAATCAAGCTCTTCGTGTTTGTGCGACTGTGAAACTGGAATAGTGCTTGACATGATCGTGTATACAGGCACTGACATTGACATACCGAAAGCCGCTGCCAATGACCCCATGGGCATGTCAGGTGCCATCGTCAGGAAAATGTTGGCACCTTACCTGGGCAAAGGCCACATCATCTACACTGACAACTGGTATACTTCTCCTTCTCTCTGCCAGTTTCTTTATGACAACCAAACGGGGTCATGTGGGACTGTCAGAAAGACAAGAAAGTTTATGCCAAAGTTCACAGGTGATGTAATTCCTCTCACGGTTGCCTCCTCCAGTGACACACCTTCAGGAGACGGCCTGGCCCAGGATCACCGCGAGAGGCATGTGCGAAGAAGGCGACGAAAGGGGCAGAAATACAAGCAGCTCGAGAAGTGTGGGAAACTGATAGCCCTGAAGTGGAAGGATAAGCGAGACGTCCACCTGCTTTCCACCGTCCACACAGGTGCCCAGGTGGATTCTGGCAAAATCCACTACCGAACCAGGAAGACAATCTACAAGCCCGACATGGTAGTGGACTACACCAAAAACATGCGCCTGGTGGACAAGTCTGACTGTCAGCTGTCAGGTGTTGCGTGTCTGAGGAAGACTGTGAAGTGGTATCACAAGCTCTTCCTCCACCTAGTTGACATAACGATGCTGAACGCCTACAACTTGTGGTTGGTTGAAGAAGGATATGGCCCAAACACCAGAAGCTGAAATTCCGGGAGTTTTCGTTTGGGTAAAACAACGGTCTCCTACCAACTCCTGGAGAAGTATTCACCCACCACTCACAGACGTAACTGGCATGGCGTGTGGATCACGTTCCTGACCGCCATCCAGCTGGGTGTCCGAAAGACACATACACAAACAACACCGGAGCAGAGATGATTGGCACTCGTCACAGGCAGGTGCAGTGCACCGTCTGCAGCTCCAGTGTGAGGAAACCCCATGTGACCAAAAAGAGTCCCCTACAATGTGCCGCCGCGTGCAAAGTTGCACTCTGCCTGGGTGACTGCTTCAGGGACTACCACACCTTTCAAGAACTCCTGAGTGTCGGCCCCTGCCCCTGCCCTGCCCTGCCCTGTACTCGCCCCCGTGGCCCTGCCCTAGGACTCGCCTCCTGCCCTGCCCTGCCCTGGACTCCCGCGCCCATACCCATTACCTGAACCTGAACCTAATTGATCACTGCTACCTCATAATGTAACATATATAGTATATAATGTATAAGTTCCAAAGGATGTCCCTGTGATATAGCTTTTACATTATATAATTGGTATGTTTCATTTATTTAGTTTATAAGTTTCAAAGATTTACATGTAATATGCCTTATTTTTTAGTATAGTCAATTTTTTTTATGTTTTTTGTTTTTTTGTTTTGTATTTAGTATTATGTTTATTCCAAACTTTTTGTATTATTTTTTTTATTGTTTTTTTTTGTTAAATTTTTTTTTTATTGTTATTTTGTGTTTTTGTGTGTTTGTCCTGGTGGTTTTGTTTTGTTTGTTATTTAAGCCTAAGTAATGTGTATATAATTATTTTCATTACCTCAAATGAATTGTACAAAAATAAATATGGTTCAATATAATCATGTCAAACCTACTATGATAATAAAATCAAACAATAAAAAAAAGGAAAAAAGAAGAAAAAACAAGGTCATGTCATTGTATTCTACATATG
>CM064527.1:30795796-30883924 GCA_032716605.1 Paralithodes platypus
CGATATGTGGTGAGCAGAGACTGTGTATAGGAGAGAGGAGTCTTCCTATGTATTCTATTAATAAAAAGGTGCCTCTAAACGTTGCCAGTTACCCTTTTTCGATTTTTTTTTCAGCGCCATCTATTGCAGGATTCAAGAACTACTCAACGTGAATAAATCTAGGGATGTACCCTCCATTCTGTTTTGTTTGTATTATATGTACACTACTTTTTTCTCTCTCTCTCTCTATATATATATATATATATATATATATATTTATATATATATATATATATATATAGTATATATTATTTATGTTTGACCAAAGTTTGAGTGTGGCTGTGTGTACTTCCAAATTATTAACTTATATTACAATGTAAAGACTTTTCTTCAATTGAGATTAGTTTTTCATAAAGGTTACATTCATTGTTAATAAATGTACAGTCAATATCAAATAATCATCAACAGCCTTCATGATCCATTGCAAACCATATCTTTATTCTCAAGGTCAACCACAGCCTCCTTACATCATCACGGAGGCTTGGTTCAGCTTGGTAAGCTATGTAATTAACCCCTTCTATACCGACGACGTCTTTTGATTTTATTCTGGCTCCTACTAATCGATTGTATTCACTTTAGGAAGGATCTTCAGCAATTATAAGGCTTCGAACTAAATCAACCCTTTTAACTACCACAGATCCTTTCTAAACTGTATAAAATCGTCTGCATATTGCTAGAATAAACTATAACATACGTCGACGGTACAGAAGGGGTTAAAGGAGTATTGTTCACATTTCAGTGTAGACAATACTTTAGAGTGCTTTTGCATATCAGTGTACTCTTAAATCATTGTATTTATAATGACTATGGCTGATATGGTGATAGCAAACAAGTTACATGCGTTTCTACAGACTCTACACGACACGTGTACACCATTACAGCAAGGGAGAGGAACTGTCAATAAACAGACGACAGAACTTCACAGAAGTATTTTCCAGCGATAGGGAGGAGCTATGCGCTACCGCCATCTAGTGCAGGGTTCCAGCCAAATCTGTAAATAATGGCCAACTACTATTAACACGGCTGATTTTCCAAGCACGCCCCTCTTAGGTATTCTTACTCTATGGTGGCGAGGTAGAGGGAGGGGCAGGGAGGAAGTGGGAGCGGCGGGGAGGGGGGAATGGCAATGTGGATTTTGCACATGAAGTTGCCTATGCGCTCTCAAAATCTGTCATGGGTAAAATAGCAAGTCCGCTGGTTAATACTGTATACGCTGTGAGCGTAAAACTAGGCATAACATACTGGTAGATAAATAACTCATAAAAAACAATCAATGACACCATATACGAGTATATGAATATTAACAGGGAACTAAGCGGTGACTAGACGTGAAGGAGCAACATCCTGTGACGTCATACCTCCAACACCTTTTATGACTCTACCCCCTTCCCCGCGTCACCCGGGATCACTTTTGTTACATTGCGACGGCGAACAGATGTGTCAGCGATTACGTCCGGGTTTACTGTGATATTTGATTGTGTTAATAAGCGAATACAGGTCAACTAATGCCTGGAAAAGCGAGACTAATAGTTATTAGAGTAGATAATGAAGAAGGACCGGAGACGAGAGGAAGACCGAAATAATTCAAAGATTCTCTAGCTGCTCAAGGTAGGAGCTGTTTTGTGCTTGGTTTGATTGTTGCAGGACGTATCATGTGCACGCTATTATTTCCCTAAATACTCAGTCATCTCCCAATTAATATTATTTCCATCGTTCTTAGTTATTTCTACAGTATCCTGGTGCTTTGAAGATATTTAGGTATTTATCAAGGATACCGGTCACAAATTTTCCTGGAAATTTGGAAGTCACCCATTAAATGAACATAACCTATACATACTTCGGGTGGATAAGACTCGTTAGCCTTGGTCGGCAACCCATCTAGGGGAGATAACCTTATAAAAATCCGGGTGGATGGGACTCGTCAGCCTTGGTCGGCAACCTGTCTAGGGGAGTAAACCTTATACAAATCAGTCCTGCTATCTTAGGGTGAAGCAGGTTAGTGGATGGTTTAGCCGCACACCACTGTAGACAAATAGTGCTAAAAAATACATAAAAGGCTTCTGAGTCAGACGGATCCTAAATTGAGTGGTCAATCCTGTAAGTCCTTCAGTAAACTGGCAGGGGTTGTCCCTCTTACAGGGGATAGGTTTGCTTGGGGGCATTTTGTGTATGGCCACCCCCATTAAGGGGAGTAAGGCGTCTGGCAATAGATAGATAGATAGAACCTATACATCATATAAATATATTTTTCAACTTTTGGAAAAAAAACGTTTTCAATTACTTTGAAAAATTAATATTTACCTCCTGTTATCCACAGCCAAAACTGAAGATTGCGGAGTAAATGCCGTAGACTTCATTCAAGTATTATTTTGGCGACCGTCAACCTTTTATTAATTACACACCAAACCAGCGGGGGTGTGGGGGCGGCAGCCCCCACCTAATATACTAGGTAACAGGTTAGGTAAGGTTGTTAGGTTAGGCTAATATTACCTCTTATTTTCGTCTTTTACCCCTCAATTTCCCTGTACTTCATAGCCGTCCCCACTATCGGGGGCCGTACCTTAAGATTGTTGGATAATGGGGAAAACGGTTTTTCCGAAAGTTGAAACATATATTAATATGATGTATAGGTTATGTTCATTCGATGGGTTACTTCCATATTTCAAGGAAAATTCGTGGCCGGTTTCCTTGATATTTTATGATATTTACATTTGAATAGGATGCAGGATGCTTGGATTAGCCTACAGTGATTTTTATTTCCGCTCATCGTTAATGGGTATCGTCCATGGCGCGTTGATGCTCTGGGCGGCTCTCCTTGTGTACAGTTGGCCACATGCATTATCATCTACTCGGGGATATTTTGTATAGAAGAATAATTAGTAGAGTTAAATTAGCAGTGTATTTTCATATGCAGTATCATATGACCAATTAGAGGTTTTATAGCAAAGTATTCTCGTGAGTCAATCATACAAAGTTTCCTTCCATACATAAAATCACCCGAGTGCATCCAAAATCATGTTGCCAACTGTACAACCTATTTCCCCCTGATCCTGTTATTATCATACATATGTCACAGTAATTGTCTTGGTTATCACTTAACCTCTTGGCTTTACGGGATATTACGGTGATATAATATGGTGAAGATTCAAAGATAACGTAGATGGAGGTTGATATAATTGTATATTCAAGCATCGTGATTCAGTACAGTCCGGTATCAAGAGTTTTCTCATATTTAGTTCATTCTTGCAGCTAGCATTAAAAATCACCTAGCCACTAACTCTACATTAATGGATAATATATTATCACTGGGGGTACGGTACTGCACTTTGTGTAGCCTATACTAACTATCTATCTATCTATTGCCTGAAGTCGTGATCCCCGAACGGTTTGCCACGAACGAACCGCCCCCATGCACCTCTGTCCCCAGTCAGTCGACGCCCCTCCTCCCAACCAGCACCGCCTTCATTCATATACTTCCTCACTCCATCCTTCCACCTCTCCCTCTCTGTCCTTCCACCTCGCTCTCGTACACCCTCTTAGTCAATCTCTCGCTTTCCATACGTTCCATATGGTCGAACCATCTCAAGTTGTTCCTTTTCACACTTTCCAGCACATCTACCTCCACACCACACCAGCTCCTTCTTACTTCCTCATTCGTCTGTCTATCCCTCCATGTAACTCCGCTCGCACTTCTCAAGTAACTAATTTTCACCGCTCTCACTCTTGGTCTGAGTCTCTTCCCGAACGTCCATGCTTCGCTTCCGTAAGTTAGTGTCGGGATTACCACACTGTTATGCAAGAACTTCTTCACTTCCAAACTGACCACTCTATTTCTTGTTGCTGGTTTCAACATTCCTACAACCTTCTTCCCCTGTTGCACCCTCTCCCGCACTTCTTCATCCATAGTCCCATCTTTTCTTAATACACTGCCCAGATACTTAAAAGAGCTGACAATCTCCATAGCCTGACCGTTCAACTTCACCTCACACTCTGTGACTTCACCTCTTTCGAAGACCATAACCTTGCTCTTCCCCGGATTTACCTTCAAATTCCGTTTTTCGCACACTGTTCCAAACTCATTTACCAGACCCTGCAACTCCCATTCATTATCGCTCATCAGAACTGTATCATCCGCAAACAGCAGTATAGGCAGCTTCCACTCATTTCCCTCCCTTTTCAGCGATACACCAACATCCACTGCTCTTCCTAGTATTTTTTTCATGACTCCATCCATATATACAGTAAACAACCACGGGGACATCACACACCCCTGTTTCAACCCAACACTCAGGTAAAAAAAACTCGCTCTGCTCATTCTCTACATGTACTGTCGCCTTTGCACCCTCATACATGCTCTTCACTGCTTTCAATAACTTGCCATCTACTCCATATATTCTCAATACTTTCCACATGCTTTCTCTATCCACTCTGACATAGGCCTTCTCCAAGTCCATCAAGGTAACATACACCTTTTGTTGCTTCTCCAAATATTTCTCCACAACACAATTCAGGGTAAAAATCTGATCTACACATCCTCTTCCCTTCCTAAAACCTCCCTGATCGTCGCCTATCCATTTCTCCGTTCTCACTCTCACTCTCTCAATCACTACCCTACTGTACACCTTCCCTACTATGCTCAAAAGACATATTCCTCGGTGGTTACCACACACTCATCTTTGCCCTTTGCCCTTATATAGGGGGACTATTATGCCAGTCTTCCAGTCATATTAATTGAAATTTGTTGTTGTCCGTTAGCATAGGCTACCTACGACTGTAAATGCATGTAAATTACTGGTAACCAATGAAGTAAGCTTGATTAAGATATATAATGTATACATTTGCCGGAATTATTCTATAATTGCACCTATAGCAGTGAGGAAGTACATGAACGAAGGCGGTGCTGGTTGGGGGGAGGGGCGTCGACTGACTGGGGACAGAGGTGCATGGGGGCGGTTCGTTCGTGGCCACCCCTTCGGGGATCACGGCGTCAGGCAATAGATAGATAGATAGACCTATAGCAGCTAAGCAAATCATTATTGCATTTAACAGGAAGGTACAACGAGGTAAGTGATGTGGTATATGTGGCAATATGCGGAAATGGATTATAAAGGTATTCCGCCCCCTCTGATCCCCTTACGAAAATCTACGGTTACTCACTCCACCCCAATTGGATTTCTACCGGTTTACCCAACCAGTGGGGGTGTGGGGGCGGCAGCCCCCACCAATAATACTAGGATAGGTTAGGTAAGGTTGTTAGGCTAGGCTAATGTCTCTCTGAAACATTGTAAAATCCGTGTCTCATCTAGATTGATAGACTTTTGTCAGAAGTGGAGGAATGCCCTTATAATCCATTTCCGCACATTGTCACCTATACAACATCACTTACCTCGTCGTACCTTCCTGTTAAATACAATATTTTGTTTAGCTCGTATAGGTGCAATTATAGAAATTTACCCTTTTGCCTTCTTTAACACCTTACGAGCGGCCTATGCGGTTTATTTATGTGTACCTAGCGGGGGGTTTTTTAGCCAAAATAGGGCTGTTTCGTGATCATTTCATGCCTAATAAGGACCCAGAACGTAAAACAAGTACCTATCCCTGAAAGGGCATAAACAGAGCTTTCGAATGACACCAACGATCCTTGTATGATAGTTTTTCTTGCAATAACCGTGCACGCGTGCAAAAAGCAGGTATTCGGTACTTTCAGTAAATAAATGAGTATGTAGCGAGTGAGAGGGAGGAGGGAGCTGAGATTTGTGTCAGTAGGTTCGCCGCGGTGGTCTGGAGCAGTCATACGCTCGCTAGTCTCCTGCCACCACTTGTCTCTCTCTCTCAGCCACATTACGTGCTGAAATTGCCACTCGAGTTATGTCGAGCGCCGCCACATCGTCCAGCTTTTTTTAACTCGACTTATGTTGCTCGCCGCTAAATAAGGGGGGTTAAAATAAGGTAAAAATTGAGAAGAGACCCCGGACAGCGTTTGTACTAGTTAATTTTAGTTTTTTGTTTATTTTTCTTTGATATACAGTGTTGTTTAATACCGAGGACCATCGCATTTTAGTATTTTCAACATTAGCCTAACCTAACCTAACTTAACCTAACCTAACCGAAAACTAACCGACGGTCTAAACTCAGCTCACGTTCCCTGTTTATGGGTGCGCGACGGTCTAAACCCAGCTCACGTTCCCTGTTTTTGGGTATGTGACGGTCCAAACTCAGTTCACGTTCCCTGTTTATCGGTGAACAATCCAACAGTTTCTCGTGTTTCACGTATAGTGAATTTGCGACGGTAATTACATGTACACCAACATAGTATCGTCCATGAAACTTCTAGAACACCGATAACTAGCGATGGGGCTCGTATCCGGGTTGTCTTCAATTTTAACCAAAAATAAATAAATTACAATAGTAAACTATTATTAATATGCCAAAAAAAAAAAAAAAAATAGAGATAGAAAGCATTGGGTTACTATAAAGGAGTCGGACCACAGCTTTTGGTTAATATTTACGAGCCGCACCACAGCTAGGATCGAATTTATAATGGTAGTTTTGGGTTCCTATCATTTTATACTTATTTGCTTCCGGTATATAATTTTTATCCACCGGAAAATATTTGTTTTCTTGGCCTTTTTTTTTTTTAGGCTAGCATTAACCTAACCTAACCTAATAGGCCCCAAATACAATTAGGTTAGGTTAGGTTAGGGTTTTTGGTTAGGTTAATGCAAAAACATAACGATAAATAAATAGGCCTAATGCCAAGAAAAAAACATATTTTCCGGTGGATAAAAATTATATAGCAATGAAGCATAAAATGATAGGAACCCAACACTACCATTAGAAATGAGATCCCAGCTGTGGTGCGGCTCGGCTCGTAAATATTGACCCAGCTTTTTTCAAGGATTTTTTTTTTTTTGGATTTGTTATTTATATGGTTTATAAGCTTTCTATAATAAAATGTGTTCATGGAAATTACTATTTACCCATTATCCAAGAATTTAAAAACACGGTCCCCAATAGTGGGAAGGGCTATATAGAATAAGGAAATTGAGGGGTAAAAAGCGTATAAAGCGAATAAATTGCATTTGTAAATAAAAGTTGGCTCGGGTTTGTTCATTTTCGAAACTCATAAAACCCGATTTTTTGAAAACCAGAGCCAACTTTTGACGAAAGTTGGCTCGAATTTCACGGGGTGGAGTGGGTAACAGCCTATGTTATCAAAAAGATCAACTTTGAGAAGACATTAGCCTAGCCTAACAACCTTACCTAACCTATCCTAGTATTTTTGGTGGGGGCTGCTGCCCCCACACCACCGCTGGTTGGGTAAAACTGGTAAAAATAGAAATCCAGTTGGGGTGGAGTGAATAATAGCCTACCCTAACTGGATTTCTATCGTTACCAGTTTTACCCAACCAGCGGAGGTGTGGAGGTGGCAGCCCCCACCCATAATACTAGGATAGGTTAGGTAAGGTTGTTAGGTTAGGCTAATGTCTTCTCAAAGTTGACTATTTTGATAACATAGGCTATTACCCACTCCACCCCGTGACATTCGAGCCAACTTTCGTCAAAAGTTGGCTCGGGTTTTCAAAAAATCGGGTTTTATGGATCTCGAAAATACACAAATCTGAGCCATTTTTTATTTACAAATGCAATATATTCGCTTTATACGCTTTTTATCCCTCAATTTCCCTATTCTTCATAGCCCTTCCCACTATCGGGGGCCATGTTTTTTATTCTTGGATAATGGTGTTACGTATCTTGATCCTCAAGTGGTTAACTTGATGAATCTAGATAGCACAGAGATATATATTAAGGTATCAGTCAGCTGAAGGCAAAACAAAAGTAAAATCTAATAAAATTATTTACTGTTGTTGCTTCCTTTCCTTTTGGATCTTAGGACTTAGTTACCTTTATTGACTGATACTCTTTAATTATGAAAAATACTGAAACTAATTAAAGTCATGTAGTATTTATAAAGAATTATTATTTAACCGAAGCTTAGTAGGCTATGGTTATGAACCGAATAAGTTATAGCTAAAGAAGGACTATTAATTTTATAAAAAAGTCTTGAAAGATAAATATTGAGGTAAGAATATTTCTGTCTCATACCCTTTTTGAAATGAATAGCTAGTTTTATTAATGTCCTTTTATTTATATTTAATGTAATTATTCTTGGTTCTTGTCTTACGTTAACAGTATTATATTATTATTATCATCAGGATTTATATCAAAGTCACATAAAAAGTTAGATATATATTTAATAATTAGTTAAATGTATTTCTTAACCACGTAACATTGAAGTTTGATTATGAGTAAATTAAGTTACAGGATCGCTTCATAGATTCGATTCAGGTCTCACTCAAATAATATGAAAAGCAAAAATAATATTTTGAAGCTAAAATAATTTTCTTCAGCTTAGGAAATCACTAGAAGTAATATTAACATCAGCCATGTTAGTCTAAGGCCGATATTACTAATATGAGACAATAGCATCACCGTACTAAGCACCGTTAAGCAATGTAAGCTTAATTAAAAGAAAATGAAAGAACTCGTAAGTATTATTATAAAACAATAGTATTACTTTCATCATAACCCAATTACTTAAAGAGTTGCTTTAGTCCACAAGTTAGTCAACTAAAATAGTTAAGTACATAATAGCGTTAACGTTAATTCCCAATCAAATAGTTAAGTACATAAATAGTAGCGTTAACGTTAATTCGCAATCAAATAGTTAAGCACATAATAGTAGCGTTAACGTTAATTCGCAATCAAATAGTTAAGCACATAATAGTAGCGTTAACGTTAATTCCCAATCACATATCTCACTAACCAACATAACGTAAGTGTTTACACGGAACACACTTAACACACACATATATAAATCTGACTGACAGTCACAATCCCATTATAATACTTCACCCCGTCTTCCTCCAACTGCAAGTTCACCTTCCCCAACTCCAAATGAGACTGATTTGAATGCCCACTACTCGGGTCTTATATACTAAACAATGATGGTGTAGGAACGAATCAGGAGGCGAGTGATGGTGCGCGCTCCTATCATAGCTCGTCGAGTTGCATAACAGTGCCTGGTCCAATCACAGCTCCTGGCGTCGATCATACGTCATAGCGTCGGGTCATCGAAGTAGTTTGCAGGGTCCCCTATGACGCACGCAGGTGTGAAGGCTTGTTTGCTGGTATGCGGGCGAGCTGGTTTCCCCACTCGCAAGTTCGCTCGCTAGTCTGCTTCGCCGTTTGGGTAGTTTGACTCCTTCAACTCTAATTCTAACTCTTAAATTAACATACAGGGCTCCGTATGTCAGACCTCCCCCCTAGAAAAGAGTTTAAGGAGTATAGTACATAATATTAAACATAATACATAAATAGATTCACCACCAGATTGGCAACAGCAAGATTATAATGAGGATATAATAAGGATATCACCCAAAGTAGGCAACGTCTCCAGGTACCACATCAGAACATAGCCGGAACGTAGCTGGAGCGTTATTCGAACTGCAAGGCATCTCACAGCTGAAGGCTTGACAGCGCACTACTAAAGCATGATATTTACCTCGCTACAAGGGAGAGCTAATTGCCAAAATCCTCTCATTAAATTAACCTTACTGCTGTATGAGGCCAACCTGGTAAATGCAATCTTTGATCCATGGCAGTGGGTAGGTATCGTTCTTTGTGACAGCATTAACCTGCCTATAGTCCCTACAAAACCTATGGCTCCCGTCTGGCTTTGGCACAAGTATGACCGGACTACTCCACTGGCTTAAGGCCCTTGTGATCAGCTTGTTTGAAAAAAAAAAAGTCAAGCTTGACCTGCAGTATACTCCTGCGTTGTGGCGAGACACGGTAGGGGGATAGTTTAATGGGAGTTGCATCCCCTACGTCGATGTCGTGCACGGCCAAAGAAGTGAGCCCTGGAGTATCACGGAACACACTGGGAGACTGAGATAAAACAGAGATTAGTTGGTTCGCTTGAACAGAGGGAAGATGACATAGTTTAGATGGTAATTCCCTCCAAGCCACTGAATTATACTGAAAGTTGGATAGGCTACATGACAAGTCAAAGTCTGCATGGATACCTTCAGGCTCTGGAACAGTCTGTTGCGGGTCAGTAAGAGAACTGAAGACTTCGTCCGCACCAGGCTGTCCACAGGTCCTGACATTCACTGCCACAGTGGGAGAATCTGGAGGAGAGGAATCAGGGGACCTATGGTAGTGTATCAACATATTTATATGGAATACTTGCGTGAGCTTTCTCCTGTCTGGGGTAGTTACTAGATAATCGGTAATGCTCACCCTCTGAATGATCTTATATGGGCCCCTGAACTTGGCAGATAAAGGTTGGCCAAAAAGGGGGAGCAGGACCAAAACCTCATCACCGGGCTGAAACTCCCTCTCACAGGCTTTTCTGTCATACCAGGTCTTCATGGAGCTTTTAGCCACTGTCAAGTTTTGAGCGGCAAACTCACATGAGGATCTCAGCCGGGTTTTGAAATCTGAAACATACTTGAGGAGGTTTTGGTTCCCCTCCTGGCCAACTAGGCTATCCTGCAATAGTTGCAAAGGACCTCTTACCTGGTGACCGAAAACTAGCTCATTAGGGGAAAAACCCAGGGATTCAGTTGGAACCTCACGAGTAGCAAATAAAAGAAAAGGTACCCCCTTATCCCACGCAACTCCGGTCTCTGTACAATACTTACGTAACATTCCCTTTAATGTCTGATGAAATCGTTCGAGAACCCCTTGACTCTCTGGGTGGTAGGTGCTAGACTTAACATGCTCGATACCCAACTCCTTCAGGGACTGCTGGAAAATGTTAGAGGTAAAATTAGTTCCTTGATCACTTTGCACCTCATGGGGGAAACCCATTCTGGTGAAGAATTTGAGCAGTTCCTTGATGACAATTGGAGCAGAGGTAGTCCTTAAGGGTATAGCCTCTGGGTAGCGAGTTGCCATGTCCATGATAGTTAATAAATAAATGTTACCTTGGGAAGTCTTAGGCAATGGGCCTACAATGTCCACTACCACCCGAGTAAAACGATTCTCGAAAACGGGCAAGGGCACCAGAGGATGTACAGGCACCTTCTGATTGGGTTTTCCTGTCATCTGCCAAGTGTGACACACTCTACAAAACTCCACTACATCTGCACGCATTCCTGGCCAGTAAAGGTGGGCTCTGATTCTGTCTAGAGTTTTTCTCACACCTAGGTGTCCTGCCAATGGTATACAATGTGCCATTTCCATGATATCTCTACGACAAGGTATGGGGACTACTACTTGATGGACGTCCCAAGCCCCGTCATCGATTGGTCTGTGTGGCTGTCTCCATCTACGCCACAATACTCCTCCTTTGAGGTAGAAACATTCACCACCCTCCTTCTCACATTCCTCTTCACTCATGGACCTGGCAGCTAACTCCTTGCATTCACTATCATCTCTCTGTAGCTCTACCAGGCCACTAGGAAAATTTGGAGGGGTTTCATGGCCATCGTTAGGGTCAAGATGAGCCGTAAAAGTGTCAGATAAATCCACCTCAGTCACATCATCAGGCACAGTTGGAGCGGCATTCACACTCTCATCATCCCTTTCATCAACTCTTACATTCGGTACATTTCTGTCCGAGGGACCTGCTACTTGAGACATTGAACGTGTGACAGCACACACAGGGAAAACTGTTGGCATCTCCTTTTCGAGCTCACCGGTTAGTGGCTCGTTAACATGGGAAAGTGACAAAATGGGGTCTGGTCGGACCTTCTCACCTGCTACATCATTCCCCAAAAGGAGTGTTACCCCAGGCACAGGGATATCTTGGGACCTACACAAAGCTATGGTGGCCTCACCCTGTAGTAACTCACATTCAATTTCGCCTTTTACCAAGTGTGCAGAAAATTTGCCTCCAGCACCTCTCATTACAACTGGTTCGCCAGGTGGGCACTCTGTGTAAGGATTCACCATGAGGGTGCTAGTAGAACCTGTGTCTCTCAGAATTTTTACCTCATGCATACTACCATTTAATCTCACGTTGCCAGATGAAATAAAGGAACGGTAACTGTCCTGCACTGATGGTGAAATTATTATTGGCTTAACCCTAGTGGGTTGCACCACACATGCTACTACACCCCTGTCTAGATGATTTACGTTAGCTGCTAGGTACTCCTTCTGTCGGGAGTCCTGCATTAAAGGAACTTTTGGTGCTAGGTACTCCTTCTGTCGGGAGTCCTGCATTAAAGGAATTTTTGGTGCTAGGTACTCAGTCTGGCGGGAGCCCTGCATTAAATGCACATATGGAATTTGTGATACGGCGGCAACTGTCTGCCCCGATCTCTCGGTTTTCTCCTTGGCCCAGCACTGATAAGCTAGGTTGGCCTCTCATGCTTTTTTTTTTTTTTTTCCCACCAAAAAGTACATACTTTAGGTATAACGGGAACGTTCCCACTCTTTGACGCATTACTATTACTTTGGGGCCCACCTCTGTTACCATTGCCCTGAGTCTCGCATTTTTAGTTTGGGGAACAATTCTATTTTGGCTAGCTGGGGAAGACGTATATAGGCTTGTGGACTGGGTCTGTCAGATTTGTGATTGGGAGATCCTTAAAATTAGAACTAGAATTATCGTAGGGCTTCTTTCCACGAAAATTGTTGTTGAGCACTGTATGTGTCAGCCATGTCAGCAGCGTCGGCAAGACAATTCTACCGTCTTTCTCCCCTTTAAATGATAGGATACAGAAGAAATACAATTTTCCATAGGAAATTTGCTAACAGGACCAACATCATCAGATCGTTGTAGCTTTGTGACTTTCTTACTCTTGACCCAATGATGAAAGTTTTAGTCATGGTCCTGGCAAATACCTTTATGGGTTTCTTCTACTTTCTTCTGGGTTTTTACGGAAAGATTGCCTGTAAGCCTCAGGGACTGCAATTGATAGGGTTTTTAGGATAGCTTCTTCTTTGAGATTGTTCATAATCCCTGCCTAAAACCTCTGCCTACTCTCTGACAAATACGTTGGCTCGAGCCCTGCCCTGTCAAAACAGTTTTGTAACATAACAGGCCATTGATGTCTCTTGTCCCACTTCCATAACTCCAGCAACTTCCTCAAACAAAACAAAGAAATCCTGCACATTAGCGCCCGTGACAGGTGGGAATGACAATAGTCACTAGTCAATCCCAGAGGATGGGAGCAATTAAGGGAGCATTTGTATTGACATTTAGTTGAGCCGTACAATATTGATATTCACATTGTTCGGTCATTGCACTGGCATTTATTCTGGCTAGTTCTATACTTGCGTTGGCTTGTTCGGTCGTTGCTTTTATTCTGGCTAGTTCTAGTTCAACATTTAGACTGGCTTGTTCGGCATTTGCTTCGGTATTTATTCTGGTTTGTTCGGTCTTTATTCTGGCTAGTTCCAGTACTTGATCACCGGTCAAACCAGGTGGCACTTGTTCATCAAGTTGGCTAGGATTACTCGGGATCCCACCAACTGCTCCGTCTCCCTCCCCGCCTTCTACAGGGAACAGGTGGGTTTTTATGGTCTGAGCCACCTCTACTTTAGACATGTTTGAGACAGTTAATTGGAGATGTGAGGCAAGCACTTTCAGTTCTGATTTTGACAGACAGTCAATATCAGGGGATGTGGGTTCTGATTCTATGAAAACTCGAGCATCTTAGTCATTAATTAGTTGAGGCATGATTAATATTTGATTTTTAAGTAGTGAAACGGTAATGAAACTGAGTGAAACTGTATGAAACGAATCCTGGCGAGGTCGCCACTCTTCTGTTACGTATCTTGATCCTCAAGTGGTTAACTTGATGAATCTAGATAGCACAGAGATATATATTAAGGTATCAGTCAGCTGAAGGCAAAACAAAAGTAAAATCTAATAAAATTATGTCCTGTTGTTGCTTCCTTTCCTTTTGGATCTTTGGACTTAGTTACCTTTATTGACTGATACTCTTTAATTATGAAAAATACTGAAACTAATTAAAGTCATGTAGTATTTATAAAGAATTATTATTTAACCGAAGCTTAGTAGGCTATGGTTATGAACCGAATAAGTTATAGCTAAAGAAGGACTATTAATTTTATAAAAAGTCTTGAAAGATAAATATTGAGGTAAGAATACTTCTGTCTTTTACCCTTTTTGAAATAAATAGCTATTTTTATTAATGTCCTTTTATTTATATTTAATGTAATTATTCTTGGTTCTTGTCTTACGTTAACAGTATTATATTATTATTATCATCAGGATTTATATCAAAGTCACATAAAAAGTTAGATATATATTTAATAATTAGTTAAATGTATTTCTTAACCACGTAACATTGAAGTTTGATTATGAGTAAATTAAGTTACAATATCGCTTCATAGATTCGATTCAGGTCTCACTCAAATAATATGAAAAGCAAAAATAATATTTTGAAGCTAAAATAATTTTCTTCAGCTTAGGAAATCACTAGAAGTAATATTAACACAGCCATGTTAGTCTAAGGCGATATTACTAATAAGAGACAATAGTATCACCGTACTAAGCACCGTTAAGCAATGTAAGCTTAATTAAAAGAAAATGAAAGAACTCGTAAGTATTAATATAAAACAATAGTATTACTTTCATCATAACCCAATTACTTAAAGAGTTGCTTTAGTCCACAAGTTAGTCAACTAAAATAGTTAAGTACATAATAGCGTTAACGTTAATTCCCAATCAAATAGTTAAGTACATAAATAGTAGCGTTAACGTTAATTTGCAATCAAATAGTTAAGCACATAATAGTAGCGTTAACATTAATTCGCAATCAAATAGTTAAGCACATAATAGTAGCATTAATGTTAATTTGCAATCAAATAGTTAAGCACATAATAGTAGCGTTAACATTAATTCCCAATCACATATCTCACTAACCAACATAACGTAAGTGTTTGCATGGAACACACTTAACACACACATATATAAATCTGACTGACAGTCACAATCCCATTATAATACTTCACCCCGTCTTCCTCCAGCTGCAAGTTCACCTCCCCCAACTCCAAATGAGACTGATTTGAATGCCCACTACTCGGGTCTTATATACTAAACAATGATGGTGTAGGAACGAATCAGGAGGCGAGTGATGGTGCGCGCTCCTATCATAGCTCCTCAAGTTGCATAACAGGTGCCTGGTCCAATCACAGCTCCTGGCGTCGATCATAAGTCATAGCGTCGGGTCATCGAAGTAGTTTGCAGGGTCCCCTATGACGCGAGCTGGTTTCCCACTCGCTAGTTCGCTCGCTAGTCTGCTTCGCCGTTTGGGTAGTTTGACTCCTTCAACTCTAATATTAATTTCTATACAGCAATACTGAATCTGAAATACTGAAGGGGTTAAGCACGTACCAGAGTGAAGGCCCCGGAGCCCCTGACGTTCAACACGACAGGGCCGCCGGAGTCGCCGAAGCAGGAGTCTCGTTGGCCACTACCTCCGTAACAAGCCTGCAGAAGAAGACATAGCGGGGTGGTAGTGAGATATAGGACCTGTATTTGGGTGGTAGTGGGGGGTATTGTGTACTTGTAAAACATTGTATTTGGAAATGTTGTACCCTAAAATATTGTAGTGTGTTATAGTGGATTCTAAACATTATAGGGTAGCATTTTGTCCTTCTTAAATATTGTAAGGTGAAATGTTGTACTTCTAAAGTATTGTAGGGTGAGATTTCTTACTCCTAAAACATTGTGGTGGGAGATAATGGATAATCTTCAAGGACACTACATCCGCCTTATTAGAAACAATTTATTAGGGAAAATAGGGACCAATAGACTCGCCATATTTTTCTCATTATAGTCCGCATGGAGGAATTTCGTTATCGACACTTGAAAAAGTCCGATTTCACAGAAAAATACACCAAAAATCTGTCAAAGATGTCAAATAGCGGGGGTGTGGGGGCGGCAGCCCCCACCCATAATACTAGGATAGGTTAGGTAAGGTTGTTAGGTTAGGCTAATGTCCTTTCAAAGTGGTATAGGCTAGTAAACACTAGGATAGCCTATACCTGGTCAGAGGTAAGAAGAAGAAGAAGAGTCCTGCTGTAGTCTCCTTGAATGCTACCAGATAATGTACTTCTATAATATCGTAGTGCGAGAGTTTGGACTTTTTAATATTGGATTGTGTTATGGTGGACTTCTAAAACGTTGTAGTGTGAGATGTTGTACTTCCTATAATAGGGATCTGCCTTGCTTAGGCCAATCGGCTTTCTGCAGACTCTCATTTTCTTATGTTCTTATGTTCTTAATTCTAACTCTTAAATTAACATACAGGGCTCCGTATGTCAGAATGGGTAAATAATAATTTCCATGAACACATTTTATTATAGAAAGCTTATAAACCATATAAATAACACATCTAGACTAAATTTATCCTTGAACATTGTTGTGGTCCGGCTCCTTTATATTGACCAAACATTGTATTAAGGATGCAGCGGATATAGGGAAAAGGCAGCAGTGTGGGTGCATTCTGGAAGAAATACTGCTAAAGAGTGAGAGAGAGAGAGAAAGAAAGAGAGAGAGAGAGAGAGAGAGAGTACACAGAAATACAAAGGAAGTTATGCAATAAGGTCTAGCAATCCCTCGAGATTGCTTGCACTTTAGAGCAATGATGTTCAAAGTGTTCAGAAGTGGTTTAGAGTGGGTAAGGGACAATTATAAAGGGAATTACTGTCCTAGGACTAATGTCCATGGCAGGGTTACGAGAAAAGTTAGTAGGGGAAAATATGGGTTAATAATAGACCGGGAGCCCAGGGGGGTCTGGTTAGCTGGAAAGGTAACCAATTTTCTTTCCCACCAAAGTATCACCTATCAATGGTAATGTATGGAACTGGATGACTGGCAGGTTTGCTGTGGTGGATGTGGCTAGAAGAGTGGATTTTATCCACTTCAAAAATTATCTAGATCAGATTTGCATAGTATCCCGTTCTAAATAATTGTAATGGACATGCCATAACCCAATGTATGAAACATGGTTGATGACAGTAACTTTCATTGGTGGGTTGCACCTGCCAGCCACCATTAATTAGCCCCTCAAAGCTGATCTAGATCCGCTCATGAGGTAACCACTTCAAATCACTTGCAAACTCTTCTGTATGGTCCCAAGTATCATGAATGGCCACTTCCAGTAAATTCCAGTGGTGGGGTACACCTGCCAGCCACCATTAATTAGCCCCTCAAAGCTGAACTAGATCAGCTCATGAGGTAACTACTTCAAATCTCTTGCAAAATCTTCTACAAGGTCCCAATTATAATGAATGACCACTTCAAGTAATTTCCAGTGGTAATTTCCAGTCAAACCCAGAACTGACCTATATCGAACCATGAGGTAACCTTTTCGAATCAATTGGAACATATTCTGCTGGGGAATGTGAGGTATAAACATAATCATTTTTTGTTATTTCAAATTGTTACTGGGTTTGACTGGCTATTACGCGGACTCAATCTCAACTGGGCAGGAAACGAATTTACACATACAAACAAATACAGAAACATACAGGGGTAAAATTACAACACAGGACATTTATAGTTATTATATTCTCTCTCTCTCTATATATATATATATATATATATATATATATATACAGTGTACTGTATGTATAACCCGTAACGGAGATGAAAAGCAGAACTAGTTAAGACTTTGTTTTGCCCCTTTTAGTCAATAATTAATATACACAGATATAGCACTGTTGATTTCTCGAATATTAGAGTTTATCATAGGTTGAGTATCAATCATTAAAAACGCATTTAGGAGTCTTGGAACATAGACACAATTGGTCACGAAAGCACATCTAGAACAGAGTTAGTACGAGTGGAGAAATACCACAATTCATCAATCACATATAACTTTATCATGGGGGACGCAGTAAAGAAAGGAGTCACTGAGATTGAGTTTACATGTAAGGTTGGTGGGTGTGTGGGGCTGTATGGAAAGATATAGATAGTCTCACGAGGAGTCTATGTACAAAATATTTCACCTTACAACGATAGACAAATGTGGTTTGTGTCCTCAGCTATAGAGGCCTATTAAATGAGAAGGGAGGTCTGGTATACACCTTTCAATTAGCTAAGTCTTCATTCTTGAGTCGTGGTCCAACATCTATGAATATTCTCTTGGCTCGTTTTTGTAGTGGCTCAACGGCAGGATTGGTAGTGGACCTCCGACAGCGTCCTTGGAATGGCTCAACGGCAGGGTCGGTAGTGGTCCTCCGGCAACATCCTCCAGCAGGTCTCGACACACTGGACTCCTTGCTATCCAGGGGATAGGTCAGGAGGGCCAGTTCTGGCGACCTAGCAATTTCCCTGCTCGAGCCTAGGATGTTGCACTGACCAGTGTTCCGGTAACAAACGTTTACCCAAGGCTGGAAACTAACCAACTGCATGGACCAGTGTTCATGCAGTGGGTTAATACCCAGGTGCCTGGTCTGAGAGCTAACTGACTGCACGGACCAGTGTGTTGGCAGTAAGCTAGTGCTCAGGGCTGAGAATCAACAGACTGCATGGACCAGTGTGCTGGGAGAAGGTTAATGCCCAGTTTCTGTTAAGTAACTGGATCAGTGTGCTGGCAACTTTTGTCACTCCCAGAGTCGGTAAGGTAACTAAGTTGCGTGGACTTTTATCACTATACAGTGCTGCACAGTAACTAAATTGCGTGAACCAGTATGCTGGCAACTTTCGTCCCTATAAAGTTTTCTCTCTTATGGTCAGGTTTGAGGTTATGTTGTTGTATTGCTATTTCCTTGGGGTGTTGGATTGTCTCTAGAGTTGTTTGTTCTTCTTCCTCTGGATTCTGTTGTCTCTTCCCGTTCTTGCTGGTTTCCCGTTATCCTTTCTCTTTTCTTTCCTTCTTAATTGTTGTCTTCTTTCCGTTCTTGCTGGTTTCCAAATTTTCTTTCTCTCTTCTGTCCTTCTTTCTTGCAGTCACTTGTGTCCCTTTTTACACTGTGCTTTTGTCTGTCTTCTTCTCTTCTCCTGATCTCTCGTATTTCACTTCCCTCGTCAGGGAAGATGCCACGGCCCTGTGGCTGGAGGTCGAACTGGACAGTGTTGGACGTTAACCAGGCTGATTCTGCGTGTCTGAAGAGGTCCCACTTCTGTAGGGGGCGATGTTGGGGTTTATGTAGACAGACAGAAATCTTGTTTCGGTTGAGGAGTACAAGGCACGGTGAAGCTGGTCCGGGAAACGGAAGCGCGTAATATCTCCGTTTTTGTTGTACCAGAATACTTTTTTGACAAATGGTATGGTGGCAGGTACAGGGGGCAGTGATGGTGTGAAGGTTGGAAACAGAGTGTCGTGTGGTGACCTGACAGTGTTGAGGTGAATGAGAGGTGCGGACGCTAAAGTACCAATGAGGCCCAAGCGGTGAGAATTGGTGCTACACGTTGGTACATTTGTGTTAGTTTGAGCGTCTTTTAACTTTAATTGTGACATAATGTGATGGTGGGAGGGGTGGAAAGTGATAAAATTAATGGAAGAGGGGAAAGTCAGGTGTTTTGGTGATGAAGGTGGGGTAAAATAAGCTTGGAGTTTGGATAGATGGCCGGATTTAGTGAGTGTGGAGATAAGTTTATACTGTTTTCTAGAAGATGAAGATGTAGAGGAGTGAGGTGATGCAGGGCTGGGAGGTGTGGGTTAGGAAGGGGTGGAATAGGAGGAGGTGGGGAATGGGGTGGTGGTGTTAGCTGTCGAGGAGGGATAGGTGGAGGAGTAAGAACATGAGGAGGGACAGGTGAGGTGGAAGAGCAAATAGTTAAGGGGATGGTAGTGGAATATTTTCTGCTGATAGTTGGGCTAGGTTGACTGGAGGAGTAGGGACATCGAGGTGGGGCTAGGTAAGTAGTAAGATGGGGTAGAGAGAGAGAGAGAGAGGAATAGTAGGAATTGGACAAGGATGGGCAGTATGGGAGGGGTGGAATGGTTAGGCGAAAAAGCGGCAGAAGAAGAGGTAGATGACGGGTTTACATTATCTAGATGTAGAGTGGGTAGATGATGGGGGGGGGGATGTTTGCTGGCTGACGGATTTGGATAGAGGTTTGATTTGGGGGGATTTGCGTCACACAGATATTTTAGGTTTAGTTCGGTAAGATGGTGAGGGTAGCTTGGTAGAGTTAGAAGGTTAAGGCAAAGATTATAAACGTTTGGGAAGAGAGGGGGAGCGAGTGAGTATGGGTTTGGTAGAGGTGGAGAGAGAGGAAGGAGGAGACTGATCGGGAGCAGAGGGGGGTGACGAGGAAGGAGGGGGGGGGGGGGGTTCTGAATTGACGCGACGTGAATGTCTGGGGGTGAGTGTGAAGCTGGGAGAGGCGGGACGTATGAGAAGATCTAGTGGCGGTTGGGAGTTTTGTTTGCGAACAAGAGATGCATTCGTGACGTGATCAGTTTGAACATTGAAGTGGTAAATTTGAGATGATTGATCGTGTTTCGGATTATCAGGAAAAAAGTGTGTATATTCTTACATAATGGTTACGATAAATTCTTGACTTGCAATGATAATTTATTATGACCTGGAACGGGTTCTGGACTTTCTTGATGGTGTGAGGACCGATGTAATGGGGCTCTAGCTTATTTGTAATGGGTAGTTTGGCAATCATTACTTGATCCCCGATTGCAAAAGGTATTCTGGTGATAAGGCATCCTTCTATAGATCTTGGCAAGTCTGGTGTAGATGGTTCTTGAGGTGTTTCAGAGAGTCTTTAGAGATATGCAGAGTCGTTGGTGATTGGGCAAGGTGACGGTGGGGGAATCAGTAGAGGCGCTTCTCTAAATACTCTTTCGTGGGGGGTAATGCTGTCAACTTTCGGGCAAGTATTCATACCCCACTGTATGATCTTTACTTGTGCAGGCCAGTCGTTGGAGTTGAGGGCAAGGAGTCTGGTCCGAAGTTGGTTTGCTATGCTTTTATGACTGAGCTCGCAAACAGCGTTTCCTTGAGGCCAACAAGCTGAGGAGTGTGGTATTTGGTATCCGAAGATGTTAGATATTTGTGTCCAAATCTGGCCAGAGAATTCGGCAGTCTTGATAGGGCATCTGTGGTGGTGTGTAGTTTGCCCGGTCTGTAGAGGAAAGAACGAAAATACAGCTCCCAGGCACTCACGTTTGGTGTCAGCATAATTCTTCTGTGCCTCATTGAGTGTTGAGCTTGCACGGACGATAATGTGTTCCCGTCAGTCTTGAACTTTGCTGAGGACGGTTGCGATGGCTATGAGGGAGACGTCGGTGTACAGACGGAAAGCGGCTGTTAGGGCTTGTACTAATTATTTTGTTAATGTCTGGAAGGCTTGATGACCTTGTGCAGTCCATTGGAATGGTTCGTCTTTATTTGTTAACTTGTGTAAAGGCTTCGCAATGGCAGCAAAATTCTTAAGAACGATAACAGTTGCCATGCCTAGGAAAGATCGAACTCCCTTTACGTTCGATGGTTGTGGTTGGGCGGAAAAATGAGCCAAATAAGCCACATAATATTTGTACGCTATATCGAATATAATATCTATAAATGTCCTGTGTTGTAATTTTACCCCTACACTGTTTGTGTGTGTGTCTGTATGTGTAAATTCATTTCCTGCCCAGTTGAGATTGAGTCCACGAAATAGCCAGTCAAACCCAATAAAAATCCTGATAATAATGTGTTATAATTATAATGTTATAATAATGTGTTATAATGTGTATAGGCCTACCTCACATGCCCCAGCAGAAGATTTTCCAATTGATTTGAAAAGTTTACCTCATGGGTCGATATAGGTCAGTTCTGGGTTTGGCTGGTGGGGGTACCCCACCACTGGACATTACTGGAAGTGGTCATTCATGATATCTGGGACCCTGCAGAAGATGTTGCAAGTGATTTGAAGTGCTTACCTCATGAGCTGATCTACAGTAGTTCAGCTTTGAGGGGCTAATTAATGGTGGCTGGAAGGTGTACCCCACCACTGGAAGTTACTGGAAGTGGCCTTTCATGATATCTGGGATCCTGCAGAAGATTTTGCAAGTGATTCGAAGTGGTTACCTCATGAGCTGATCTAGGTCGCTTCTGGGGTTTTGCAATTTTTGGGCGTGGCTGGCGGGGGTACCCCACCACTGGAATTTACTGGAAGTGGCCATTCATGATATTTGGGACCCTGCAGAAGAGTTTGCAAATTATTTGAAGTGGTTACCTCATGAGCTGATCTAGATCAGTTTTGAGGGGCTAATTAATGGTGGCTGGCAGGTGCAACCCACCAATGAAAATGACTGTCATCAACCATGTTTCATACATTGGGTTATGGCATCTCCATTACAGTTATTTAGGATGGGTTACTGTGCAAAGCTGATCTAGATCATTTTTGGAGTGGATATAATCCACTCTTCTAGCCACATCCACTACAGCAAGCCTGTCAGTCGTCCAGTTCCATACGTTACCATTGATAGGTGATACTTTGGTGGGAAAGAAAATTGGTTACCTTTCCAGCTAACCAGACCCCCCCGGGCTCCTGCTCTATAACATAATACAGCTGTAAGATATATATTTCCTGTATCTGAGGAACAGTAACATCTTAGTTATCTTTTTTTTTTTTTTTTTTTTTTTCTATATTCCAACTTACTTCCTCTCGGGCATAGGCTGAGAGCCTTAACATTCACCGCTTTACAATGAACAGTGAAGCCTGTGAGGTCTTGTTCCAGTCTAGGGAGTGAGACATGTGAAGCACGTAGAGTACAACGAGCACCTGCCATCCTGCCTTCACATGAGGCACGGTGCTCACTCATGGCCCGAAACGACCCCATCTCTGAAGCCACCTCGTTCCCGTTCTTCACTGTCTCACCACCTACACTCGGACTCTCACACTTACACACAACGCCACCTGTTGAGCAGATAACTCACCAGGCATTGCACCCCTATAGCATATTTTGAATATGGGAATATTCATACAGTGCTATTTAATCAGGGAACAATGAGGGTATTTTATTGACGTTTCGGTGGGCTTGTGGTAATGCACTGATACTAGGTACAGCACAAATTCCATCCCAATAATATCTTCCCATTGATACATCGGGATTTGAACCCGGGACCTTTGGATTACCAGGCCAGTGGCAAGACCACTCCACCACACCTCCCCTATTCATATTATGTAGTGATCCTCGATGTATCTGAGAAAAAGTAGAAAATAAATTATTAATATATAAATGCAGTCAGTCGCGGGTTTAGGGCAAGGTGTTTGTCTAGGCGATGTTTAAAGGAATTAACAGTGCTTAAGTCTAAAATATCTCAGGAAGTTCATTCCACAAGTTCACAACTCGATTGAAGAAGAAATTCTTAAGACTCATGTGAGTTGAAAGATTTACCAATGATATTGCATCCAGTTCCCCGCATGTAATTTGATTGTTCGATCGTAAAGTACTTATTGCAGTTCATTTTGTCGATGGCTTTAATGATTTTGAAATAAGGTCACATTCTGTGCTGAGTTAAAGGAAATATATTTTAATTCTTTAAGACGCTTCTCGTATGTTTGTTTTTTTAGATTAAGGTTTAATTTTGGTAACTCTACGTTGAAGTCGTTCAAGTTTATCAATACTTTTTGGCACTACTAGCAGCAGGATTGAACACAATATTCTAGAAGAGGACAGACTTTGCTATTGTAAAGAGTAAATAATTCATCTTTGGATTTATGCTCAAATAACCTGTCTATAATGCCAATTATTGTGTTTACCTTCTTAACAGCTTATGTACGTTGTTGACTAGGTTTTAGGTTACTCGATATCCTATTGTTACTCCCAAAACTAACTCTCTATCAACTCTCTTAAGCTAGGTGTCATTCATTGAACAGTTTGACATCTCATTTCGGGTCCTGATATGGAGTACTTTACATTTATCCGCATTAAAACTCATTTACCAAATTTGAGCTCAACATAATAGCTTATCTAGGTTATTTTGTATATCTTCTACATGTTCATTGAGAGTACGGTATTTGCAACTTTTGTATCATCTGCAAGCTTTGAGATTGTACAGGCGAGGCCCTCCTTTATGGTATTAATGTAAACTTGGAAGAGAACATACCCTAGAACCAATCCCTGGGGTACCCTGCTAGTTACATTGGTCCATTTATATGTTTTACTGTTTCAATGCTTTATGTTTGTGGAATACTTTGTCAAAGGCCTTTTGAAAATCAAGGTATACAATATCTAAAGCTTTACTTCCATCATTATAGGTTGAGGATATCGTAGAAGAAGTCTATGAGGTTCGTCAATCAGGAATGTTTGTTACCTAAGCCACATTGAGTGTCTTTGAGTATGCGGTTTTCCTCCAAGTGATTTACGAGTCTGTCTCTTATTAGTGTTTCTAGCATTTTACAGACAACTGAGGTTAAGCTAATCTGATGCCATAAGTTACTAGGTGAAGATTTCCTGATTTTTGTGTGAATACTGGTGTTACATTAGTGAGCTTCCACTTATCAGGCATTGTCCCAGCTGCAAAGATGTATTGAAAAGCAGGGTCAGTGGTTTGGAGAGCTCACATTTAGCTTCTTTTAGAACTCCAGGTGTGATTGTGTCGAGTCCAAGCGATATATTTAACTTAATATCTACAAACATCTCAATACTTCATTTTCTGTAATGCTGATATTGCTTAGAGCATTAGAATTGTCTATCTGAACTGGCAATGTTGTAGGAATATCACTGTCTTCTGTTGTAAAAACCGATACAAAAAAGTTATTGAGCGCATTACTCACCTTGTCTTTGGTGTAATCTCCGTTCTCATCTCCTAACGGTCCAATGGTTGAAACAACTACTTCTTCTTTCTAATGTAACTATCAATCTCTTGTTTCCACCATTTAGGCTTATCATTATGAACTGAACGTTGTTTTTTCGATGGTATGCACGTTTGCGCCGCTTTTAAGTAAATGATAGTGAAAAATTCCCATGTCATTATTGTTAATAAAAAAGCTCCAATTAGTCTCTCATTGCTGCTTTTTTATTCTTTTTCTATTAAACTTGCTCATGTCCAATATGAGAAATAGGCATATCGCCCCACTTGGTTATAGGTAAATTAAAGCCACCAAGAATTACGGTATCTTGAATTTTACTTATTTCTGCAATTTGTTTGTAAATCTTGGGTCAGTTTGCACTGATTGAGATAGAGGTCTGTATATTAAAGCTAGTATTATTTATATTCCCTGATAATTTTTAAGAATATATAAGATATATTGGCATTCACAATATGAAAATTTGACATTGAGACGGGATAAAGACTTCGATAAAACAAAAAAAAACTCCTCCATTTCAACGATTCAACTTTTTCAAACATTATATAACTGGGAAATGTACAGTCAGCGGTAAAAGTCCTGTCGCCTCTCCTGCCTCACCGTCACTCGGGATATTCATAGACTCGAGAATTTTAGGTGTACAAACGTGCATCTTTCTGCCAACAGATGGCACACTGTGAGGTGTGTGGCTGTGAAGGTAGACTCCGACAGTGTTTCCCAAACTATTTTAATGGCAACCCTTAATACAATGTGTCATAGTCCTTGCGACCCTACACCCTGAAACACTGGATTAAAACGTTTTATATTCCTACTGATTTTACAAGACAGTTATTTATATTCTTACATTATAGTATGTAAAACTCGATAACTTAAGTTTCTGCAACATCTGTGCATACAGCCAAACAGTTCATCCATTCTAGGTCATGTTTCTTTAAGAAAAACAAATCACCATATTAAAAATGTATTCTCTAGTGGTGGTAGACGTCAAGGCACTGCAATAAAGAAACTCTTCTAGTGTATGTCTTCTCGTTGGTACCAAACAAAAAGATAAGTTGGAGGTCATCTGCAATGTCCACTGATTCATTTGTCTGTAGTGAAAAATGTCCTAATTTTTCACAATAAGGCGAGATAATAATTATGTCCTCTAACATAAGGTCAATTTGACGTTTAATACTACTATTTGAAAGTGGTACTGTTTCAAACTTATTAACATAATGTTAGTATGTTCCACAAAGAGTTTTCGCCATTGCCATGGCAGCTGGTTTCTCCAGCTGACACATGAGGCTTTTTACATCTCACAATATACCATGCTACTTCAAAAGATGCCGATGAAGCCTTCTCCAGATAAATAGATGATGAGCTGGGATCAACAATCCGCTTTCGTTTTACCAACACTTGTTTTTCTTTCTGGTGAAATTTGGATGAACCAAACTCAAATGGCACTTCAATTTGTTATCCTTCATGGATTCGATAGCTAGGACTTGAAGGTACTGGAAACATCGAGGTCTGACATTTGCAGAGCGTTCTCTAAACTCAGTGAAGCCATACTTAAAAAGATCTGGTCTATAGTGTAACTTTACTTGGCGTTGAAATGTTTGCCATTAAAGTAGTAATTAAAAGAAATAAAGAACTTTTAGAATAAGTCATATTTCAAGGGGAAAATGACTGAGGTGCTCAACTGAGGTGATAAGATTTCACACCAATGCAGACATCATGATAACCCATAAAGTTGATTGCACAACTCTTCTTCCTCACTCACACTCGCTTACCCAAACAGTCTATCTGGCAGTCAAAACAATTAAAAATGGAAATTTGAATGTTGCTATAATTTGCATAATAATATGCCAACCACAGCATTAAGCTTAATGACATGCAAAGTATCATTAACTCTCGTCCACTCACCAACTCTCTGCAATCTCTCTCTCTTCGCCGCAATGCTGCATCTCTCTCGCTATTCTATCGCTACTACAATAATCAGTGTTCCTCGGAGCTTTCCCAGTATATACCACCTCCTCTATGTAGGGTATGTAGTGCAACACAATCCCACCCTACTCTGTGCAACTCTCAAACCCAAGCGTGAAACGCTATTCTCAGACTTTCTTCTATTCAACTGCTGAGCTCTGGAACTCTCTCCCAGAATCAGTCTTTCCCTCTTCCTATGACTTAAATTGCTTCAAACTCCGTGTGTCCAGGCATTTTAGCTCGAACGTCCCTTGATTTCGGCCCTATCACTCTTTGAATTCTGGGGGAGGCACTCGCTGCAGGCAGTTATGCCGTGCGTCTCCCTCATTCACATAGAAAAAATAAAACAAAATTAAATGCATTTAACAAAACCCCCCTCATTCACTAACTAACCCACATTCGCAGGCTTTTAATACATACATTTAAGGACATATTAGTAACAATCCACATACAATTTAAAGTATATGTATAACATTTACTGTTAAAGTATATTCTGTGGCTTCGCCCCATCAAAAACATCATCACTCACATACTTAAAACTATTATTGATCTTGCTTGTTATTATATCAATGTAGTATATTCACTTTTATCCTTACAATAGTTTTTGGGTTCTAGGTTGCGGAGTGAAAACGGGTAATAAGAAAAATATAACAAAAACATATAAATGGGCAATTTGGGGTTTTAGGTCACGGTGTAAGTAAAAAATATATGCTATAATGACAATGTTATTTCTTTCAATCAGTAAACACACGTCTGTTACTTCTTGCAATAAGTGAAAATTAAATTAAATAATATTTTACTTGTATTGTGGTGTGAAAACGGTTAATAAGTAAACACTAAATATAGTATTGACATTGTTTCTTCTGGCAATAAGAAAAACTATTTTACTTTAAGTAACATGCAAAATATATCATAAGGGTGGACAGACCTTGGATAGCAATTGTTAGATTTACTTCCCAAACGTGTATAATTCTTCACCTTATCCTAAACACGTACTACTGAACATTGTGGCAAACAAAATCAATCAATCAATCTTGAAACATGGTGAATTGCAGTATAATGTAAATATACAATTACACATAAACAAGTAGGATGCAGACAATAATAACCATTCATTAACAAACTTCTTGAATATCACTGAATAATAAGACTGGCCAACGCACTAGTGGTGAGTAACTGAGTGAGGGAGGGTCACTGGGCATCAGCCAGTTCCCACAGGGGAGACTCTTGGATATATTCAAAATTAAACTTCTAGAAGAGACTCATTGCTGGCCTTTTGAGACATATATGCTAAAGGTGTAACGGTGACTCGCTGAAATTGTCATCGTCCTATGTCCACGCGCGCGTGAGCGCATTTTTATTTATTTTTTTACCAAATATCTGATGATCCAAAATCCACTTTGCAAAATTGTTTTATATTGTGTATGAGGTACCCTATATAGACTGTCTACAACTCCTAGGAAGCAGATTGCCAAGTTGATACGTGATAATGTTTAAAACCGCAGGTAAATTATCAATATAACTAATTTACCCATTTTTTTATCATAAATAAATCATTTGAGTATGGAAAATATTTCCCAAACTCAAAAAGCTTCTGAGGGAGTGTGTATGTATACTTGTTCTACTTATATGGCGAAATTGGAGACAATCGGACAGTAAATGGCTGATTCATCATCATATAAGGTGAATAAACATCAGTGCATCAGTTTTTACAACAGAAGACCTCAGTGATATCCCTACACCATCGCCGATTCAGATTCATAATTCAGATGTTCTAAGCAATATCACCGTTACAGAGAGAGGAGTATTGAATTGTTTAGATAAACTCAAGGTAAATAAAACGCCTGGACCTGATACAATCTCGCCTAGAGTTCTAAAGGAAGCTAAGGATGAGCTCTCCAAACCACTGACCTTACTATTCAATAAATCCTTGCAGTCTGGAACTATGCCTGATCAGTGGAAGCTAGCCAACGTAACACCGATATTAAAAAAGGCAGCAAATCCCTACCCAGTAACTATAGTCCAATTAGCTTAACCTCAGTTGTATGTAAAATGCTAGAAACTGTCATACGAGACAGACTCGTAAATCACTTAGAGGAAAATAACATACTTAAAGATACTCAACACGGCTTTCGTAAAAAACGTTCCTGTTTAACAAACCTCTTAGACTTCTTCCCCGATATCCTCAACCTCTACGATGAGAGTAAAGCTGTAGATATTATATACCTTGATTTTCAAAAGGCCTTTGACAAAGTTCCCCACAAACGTTTACTGCTAAAACTAAAAGCGCATGGAATACAAGACGGAGTGTTGAAATGGATAGAAAATTGGCTCAGCGACAGAAAGCAAAGAGTAGTCATAAACGGTAAGGCATCTAAATGGACCAATGTAAGTAGCGGGGTACCCCAGGGATCGGTACTAGAACCAATTCTCTTTCTAATTTACATCAACGACATAGATGAGGGTCTCACTTGAACAATCTCAAAATTTGCTGACGATACAGAAATTGCAAATAGCGTACTCTCAAAAGAACAAGTTGACGATATGAAACACAATCTAGATAAATTGTCATGTTGGGCCCAAATTTGGCAAATGAGTTTCAATGCGGATAAATGTAAAGTACTACATATCGGATACCTAAATGAGAAAGCAAACTATTCGATGAATGGCACTCAGCTTAAGAATGTAAACAGAGAAACCGATCTGGGAGTAACAATATCGAGTAACCTAAAACCGAGTCAACAATGTTCAGAAGTTGTTAAGAAGGCAAACAAAATAATTGGCTTTATAGGCAGGTCATTTGAGCATAAATCCAAAGAAGTTATCCTAACCCTTTACAATTCCTTAGTCCGCCCTCTTCTGGAAATTGCGTTCAATCCTGGTGCCCTTATTACCAAAAAGATATAAACAAGCTAGAACGAGTTCAACGTAGAGTTACCAAAATGATACCTAGCCTAAAGAACAAACCATACGAAGAGCGTCTTAGAGAATTAAATCTATTTCCTTTAAACCAGCGCAGATTAACCCCTAATTAGCGGGGAGCAACATAAATCGAGTTAAAAAACCTGACTATGTGGCGGCGCTCGACATAACTCGAGTGGCAATTTCAGCACGTAATGTGGAGAGAGAGAGACAAGTGGTGGCAGGAGACTAGCGAGCGTATGACTGCTCCAGACCACCGCGGCGAACCTACTGACACAAATCTCAGCTCCCTCCTCCCTCTCTCACTCGCTACATCTCATTATGTACTGAAAGTACCGAATTACTGCTTTTTGCACTCGCGTTGCACGGTTATTGCAAGAAACTATCCATCATACAGGATCGTTATGGTGTCATTCGAAAGCTCTGTATGCCCTTTCAGGTAGGTACTTGTTTACGTTCTGGGTTATTTAGGCATGAAAATGATCACGTAAACAGCCCTATTTGGCTAAAAACCGCTGTGCGGTACACATAAATTACCGCATAGGCCGCTCGTAAGGTGTTAAGAGGTGACTTAATTCAAGTGTTCAAAATCATCAAAGGCATCGACAATATGAACTGTAGTAAGTACTTCACTATCGACCAATCTAATTACACGCGGGGAAACGGTTGCAAAATTATTGGTAAATCTTTTAACTCACACGAATCTAAGAATTTCTTCTTCAATCGAGTTGTCAACTTGTGGAATGGGCTTCCCCGAAACGTTATAGACTGCATCACCGTTGATTCATTTAAACTCCGCCTAGACAAATATCTCGCATCGAACCTACGACTGACTGGGTTTGTAAATGAATAACTTTATTTTATCCCCCCCTCAGTTACTAACCTATCTGTCCCCTACTAACTACCTAATCCTGCCACGGACATTAGTTCCAGGGCAGTAATTCCCTTTCCAATGTTCCCTTACCCACTCTAAACCACTGGTTGGACACTTGATCCTCAGTGTTTTGGAGGACAAGCAACCTAGAAGGGTCACTAGATCTGTTGTTGGTTGATTTCCTTTGTACTCCTTTGTACTCCTTTGTATACTGCTAAGCTCGCAAAGGAAAATATGCACAAGGGTGTACTACAGGCTACCTAGCGCCGTCGAAATCGTACAGGTTCTGACTTGCCATATACATAACTCAGACAACGACCAAAGATACCCTCCACTGTCTAGCATTAAATAGTAATAAAGAACAACCAAATAATTAGAAGCACCCAATAATATGAATCCATGTGACTATGACTCTAATAATCCATAAAGCTAGTGCAAAACATATACGTGAGAACAGGCGCTGGTAATACGACTGGCCGACTATGGAAGTCGTATGCGAGAACCAGAAGGGATGGATAATTGAATAAAGATAAGAAGTATTGGAAAGAAGGAGTTCAGAGAGAGGAACAGCAGTAAAGAGGGTTAGATTGGGGACAGAATGCGAGGGACGTCTAGGACCAAGCGCACATGCCATGCTCTGAGGAGAGAAGAGGGAAGGAGCCCCCACCACTGGGCTAGGATAGCGGCCACCAACCACAGGCCACTACATCACATGAAAAGCAGGCGTCATATGACACGCCAGGCCCGCCGTCCAATAGGAAGCGGGTGGCCCACCGAGCGAGGAATGCACACGTACATACACACACACACACTACCACCTCGCTCTACCCTCTCTCTCTCCTTGCAACTAACACACTACATATCTTATAACTCTATCAATGATATAAAATACTTCCAAGTGTCACAGACAATAATAAAGTCAAACACTGATCTGTCTGTGACAACATGAACACTAAGAAAGAAAGAACATCGTTCTACGGTTATTATAGTCCATTTCACTGCCCCGGCGAGCGCTAGCGAGTACGAGTACATTCTGGCAAGCTGGCCAGCGTAACACCCCGCCCAAGATGTGGGACGTTTTAACCTCAGGTAAACGCCACATCTGACCAGACAGAATGCCCACCAACCCCGCATCACCCAGCTACTCCCCAAGTTGTGAAAAACAAGGCACAATCACAAACATAAAAACACTTCATTATATAACAAAAAATCTACACAACACTTCCCCAAAATAATAGTATCACTTAACAATGTTACGCTCAAAGAGCAAGCTTCAACACGCCTAGCCTACTAAGAACAAAACAAACTCAGAATGTCTTAGATTCTTGCTGTAACATACTACATTTATATACTATCAAAAGAAAAAGTTTTTATGTGAGGTATATGTATTATTTTAATAGTGGTTTTGGTGGCTTTGCACTACAGGGGCAAGCCTAATTTTTCTCCACTCTCCACTCTCCAAACCAACACTGACTAAACGGCGAGGGTGCTCCTTAAAACATACCCTCCCGTGACAAACAATCAGCCAGAATATTATCAGTGCCCTTAACATGCCACACATCCAACTTGTGCTCCGGCAGCAAAACAACACCTGACACTGATAAACTGCCCAGTCCATCACAAGACTGGCACTTCTCTTTGCTCTCTTCGGCAACGGGACCTGCCAATAACCTTTCACTATTTCCACCTTAGTGATAAACGAGGCAGCCCCGATGCAGTCTAAGGGGTAGTCAACTCTGGATAAGGTATAGGCGTCTGTCAGGGATGATGCACCAACACTCTTGCAATCAACACAAACACAGATCTTGCCACTCAACTCAGGTTGCAAAGTCACTGGCAACGACCACTCACGATATCCCTTATCCCTCAGACCCTTTTCCAACATGTAGTCCTGCTCTGCTTTCACGACAGGCTGTTGAGCAGGATTTATACGGTAGGGAGCCAATTTGAGCCTTGCACTGTCTCCAGCCTCCATGTCGGGTGCCACCCCGTATATCAGGCCTGGAGAATCAACAAACATGCGGACGTACTGCCACAGCCTAGTAAACAACTTCTCTTGACGCTTAGGAACAAGAGGTTGCAACTTATCTCGAAGAACAAAATGCTTAGTGCCCTCCCACAACCCAGCCAGGACCGCAGTTTCTAAACTATAGTCTCCCTCCTTTTCCACCTCCGTCCCTAAAACAGCCAGGTCATGAGAGGGACAATCTGTACCACCTGTGCAGTCACTCCCACAGTTCATAAGTGCTAATGCTTCCCCGCCGATACCGTACATGCTCACCCCCGCATTCCTTGCGACTACATCTGCCTGCACAGCATCACCACCTTCAGCGCCACGGCCAGATACAGTCGGTCTATGGTAGGGCTGTTGCATTTTACTAGGGCAGCATTGGGAGGCTATGCGACGGTCGGGCGTATCTACTCCATAGTTAACCTCACCAATCTGCTTAATGTCCTTGATACTGACCACCACCCTTAGCAGCCATGGGTCGACCCTGACCTGACAACCATGCCAAAGCCTGGTCGCCCACCTTGAACAACTTAAACAACGAGGCCAACGGTTTACTCACACCCAAGTGACCTGCCAGAGGAACATCGTGCATCGCTTGAGTTGTGAGGCCTGGGTGCTCGGCACAAACAGTGGGGTATGAACCGAGCAGGTGCTGGATCGCTGCACACTGTTGCTCAGGCAGGTGCTCAAGCGCTTCCACAGCCACCTGACTCGTGTTCCCCACCCACTGATCCGCCGAGACATGACAATCCCAACTTTCCACCACCTGTGCCTCACTGCCCCCCTCTCCTTCTCCACCTTGGCCGCTGCAGACCAACACAGGGACAGTAGGCTGCTCAGGTGGGCGCCTCACAAACTCCTTCAACAGGTTCACATGACATGTTTCCCCGTCCTCATCGAGTTCAATAGCCCCGTTCCCACAACTCTCAAGACTAGGATCTTCTAGTTGCACCTGGGAACTACTCTGTCGCGGAGTGCCATCACACCCTACCATGTCACTAGGGGGGACAGGTTCTGGGGCCACTCCGGAGCTCAAAATTGGTGCAAGTACCGAGTCACCAAGGAGTGTCGCTGGGTCCAAACTCTCAACCCGACCACCAGCCTTGACTTTCTCCTTCCGACCCTTCCTCCGCTGGTCTGAAACCTGGGTACTAGGCTGTGACACCTGAGCGGACTGAGATCTGGTGACAGCACCGGCCGCCCTCTTGGCAACGACTAAGGGTGGAACTTCGGAAGTAGGCACCGCAAAGTCGTTACCGAGAAGGAGGTCGACCCCCTCAAATGGCAATTTCTCCACAACACCCACATCCAACTCCCGTGTCACACCGTCCACCTCAAGCTCCACTCTGACCAGCGGGTAAGACCGCGTAGCATTGATGCCTTGAACCACCACAACCCGAGCCGTGTTAGTAGGCTTGCCAGTGAAGTTCTTAATAAGTGTCCGGGAAGCGCCCGTATAACGCAGCAACTCAAGCCTATGCTCCACACCAGCCCACCTCACAGTGCCGTGCCCCCTATGACCGCAAAAAGCATCTCGAACAGGTGACGAGCACTCCGGCTGCTTCTGCACCGACTGTGACTTCGCAACCGACATTTTACCCCGGGCAAACGCGGAAGACCTCAAAGACACACCGATGTTGCTCACTAGTGACACCACTGCTGTAGGTGATGTGCTCGGACATGAGCGCGCAATATGCCCCTTATCATGACACTTGAAACACTCCACTTCGCTCTTGGACTTCCTCTGAGGTGAGGAAGGGCCCTGGCCTTTCTTTAACGGGAAGGGTTTCGACTTGGGATCAAAATTGGCATCAGTACTCTTAATAGGATAATTTGTTGTATCATTAGTTCGGGGGGGTGGGGTGGTACGCCCATTGTTACCTGCCTCAGCTCTCTGGGCAGACCCGCACCCACGAATTAATGACAACCTGAGGTCAGCTAACTCAGCCGCCTCCTGCAGAGTTTTAGGTTGCTTTTCTTTCAGGTTAAGCGTCAAGTCACTGCCAGTGCACTTTAAGAATTGTTCTAACAACACTAATTGCTTCACTGCATCAAAAGTAGTTGCCTTCTCCGACCTCAACCAATTCTCAAACGAATCTGACAGCTCTCTAGCGTGTTCCTGGAAAGTACTCTCCTTTCTCTTAGGAACAGCCCTAAACTTCAGCCTATAGGTCTCTGGCTGCAACTCATACGCCCTCAGGACAGCCTCTTTCAACACCTCATAATCAATACAAGACTCTAGGGGTAAAGCATCGTACGCCTTGAGTGCTTTCCCCGTCAATCGTGACGAAGCAAGGGCTGCCCACTTCTCCTCGGGCCATTGGTGCTCCCGGCACTTCTTCTCAAAACGGAGAAAGAATTCTGTAACTCCTAACTCATCAAACACTGGAACCAACTTTAGTAGATGCGACAGGGACGGGTCATGGGGTCGACCCCCCTGGACGACCAGGTTCCTCATCACCTCTACACGAGTTTACTCTAGGTCAACATCGGCACAATACCTTGCAGACTCATACTTGAGCTCAACCTCATGCTTTCGCTGCTCGAACTTCTGCTGCTCAAGCTCAGCCTGTTGCTTAAGTTTGGCGAGCTCGAGCTGAAACAACATCTCGGGAGACAAACTTTGAAGAGGGGGTGCTACTACCGGGGACCCACCCCGTGAGTCACCTGGAGGCATACCCAACCGCCAGCGGACATCGGCCTGCGGGAACGTACCCGGCTCCGGAACCCGAGGGGGCGCCATGATAGGAGTTGATTGGAATGGGGGCTGGGACGAAGGTGCCCCAGCTCCCGCTCCACCCGAAGCCCCACGCACCCAACCCAGCTCACTTCTCGACAAACTGCTAGTACCAGAAAACCCTAAGACCGTGGCTATACACTGCAGTCCGACCCGGTCCAGCCCCGACACCCGGTCCGCCGTCACAAGCTCCTCCAAAAACCTCCGAGCATCCTCCTCATCGTTCATCACCCGAACGCCGTCAACCAGCTCCACCTTCTCCACCTCCTCGCCTGTCTCTCGCACTGTGCCCTCACTATGCTCAGACCCGTCCAGTGACATGATGGAGTCAACAACAAAAAATCCCAGGTCAAGACAAAAGTAGCTAAACTCTCGCGTAGCTTTATTCACAAAAAATATTCAAAGATGTTTTTGAGTTCAATACTAGGTCACCAATAAACTCCAACAAGTTCCATATATCCTCAAAACAATCTCCACTGCCAACACTGCGAGAAATAAATTCAACCCCAAATGGCAATAAGATTTCTCCAAAAAAACTGCAAAATTCAGTTCACTATATACTGGACTAAGGTCGCCATTTGTTACGACTCGCACAACGAAATAAACAAGGGCACTTAATATTGGACTATAAGATAGGCTAGATCTGCAACAACGGTACGCTAATTCCAAACCCTCGAACTATTAAGCCGGTGAACAAAACACTTAAACCCTCCAGAGTTAATCTACTGGATAACGGGGTATCAATTAACTAGGTTTAGTGCACTTCTGCAAAGGCTTTCCGGTGACGGCAAAGCCTACTCATAACAAGAGTAATTACGTTAATAAAATGCTCTTAAGTAATAACAATACTTAAATAAACTATGACAATGCTCTATGAAAACACTTGAAGTCTAGTCCTACAGCAAACAGATATGGAATCTTCTGAAAACGTCTGATGCTCTAAGATGCTCGTCGAATATAGAACAGAAATAAAATGCATGGGCAGGACACCAAAGCGTGTATCTTAAATACACCAACAAGTAGGATACATATACAGTATATAGAACAAGAGAGTGCAACAACTCTGTGACAGCACTAATAACAGCCACTCAAAAACAGTACTTCCTTAGCCAATGTAACAGCCATACTGGGTTGTGCACTATACATCAACCTAGGCATAAACAATACGTGAATAATTCCTAAAGCATACGCAGTTAAAGATAATAAACAATATGCTGTCTTTCTTACTAATAAAGTCTAGCAGCGGTATAAAGGTACAGGGAGCCTAGGCAGAGCTCAAGCATGCTCGCAGCCTACTGTCTCCCCTGAACAGATTTCCCTTATCTTACGTTAAGTGACTAGGAGGCTCTCTTAGTAAGTCCAGATCTCGAGTATCTGGTTTTACCCTGGCGCTCCTCAAAGGTCAACAAAATGAGTTAGCAAGGATACAAGCAAGAGTAGGCAAAAGCCCTTCGCTTGTATACTGCTAAGCTCGCAAAGGAAAATATGCACAAGGGTGTACTACAGGATACCTAGCTCCGTCGAAGTCGTACAGGCTCTGACTTGCCATATACATAACTCAGACAACGACCAAAGATACCCTCCACTGTCTAGCATTAAATAGTAATAAAGAACAACCCAATAATTAGAAGCACCCAATAATATGAAACCATGTGACTATGACTCTAATGATCCCTAAAGCTAGTGCAAAACATATATGTGAGAACTGGCGCTGGTAATACGACTGGCCGACTATGGAAGTTGTATGCTAGAACCAGAAGGGATGAGTAATTGAATAAAGATAAAAAGTATTGGAAAGAAGGAGTTCAGAGAGCGGAACAGCAGTAAAGAGGGTTAGATTGGGGACAGAATGCAAGGGACGTCTAGGACCGAGTGCAACATACCAAGCTCTAAGGAGACACGCGGGAAGGATCCCCCACCCACCGAGCTAATACAGCGGCCCCCAATCACAGACCACTACGTCATGAAGAGCAGGCGTCATATGACACGCCAGGCCCGCCGGCCAATCACGAGAGGGTGGCCCTGCCCAAGCGAGGAATGCACACGTACATACACACGCACATAATACCACCCCGATGCTTCCCTCTCTCTCTCTCCTTGCAACTATCACACTACATATCTTATAACTCTATCAATGATATAAAATACTTCCAAGTGTCACAGACAAGAATAAAGACAAACACTGATCTGTCTGTGACAACATGAACACTAAGAAAGAAAGAACATCGTTCTACGATTATTATAGCCAATTTCACTGCCCTGGTGAGCGCTAGCGAGTACGAGTACATTCTAGCAAGCTGGCCAGCGTAACACCCAGCCCAAGATGTGGGACGTTTTAACCTCAGGTAAACGCCACATCTGACCAGACAGAATGCCCACCAATCCCGCATCACCCAGCTACTCCCCCAAGTTGTGAAAACAAGGAACAATCACAAACATAAAACACTTCATTATATAAAACAAATCTACACAACACTTCCCCAAAATAATAGTATCACTAAACAATGTTACGCTCAACGAGCAAGCTTTAACAAGCCTAGCCTACTAAGAACATAAAACTCAGAATGTCTTAGATTCTTGCTGTAACATACTGCACTTATATACTATCAAAAGAAAGAGTTTTTATGTGAGGTTTTTGTATTATTTTTAACCGGCTGAGACCCAGCGTCGCACGTGTTGCGTCGGCAATGTTCGATCACCAGAACCCAGCGACGCAACGTTTGCGTCCTGGCCGGTCCGGTCCTAATTACTCCGGTCCTATGGCACCCCGAGGGCTCAGATTTGTATGAGAACTGTGTAAGTATCCCACGCACCCATGCCGATGGTTGAAAACTCTCAAAGTCCAACCGCGTGCGCGTGAGCACGCAAAAACATGTTTTTTAGGGGAAATTACCTTAAATTTTTTACTCATGTAAAATCCGTTTTCGGGGGCTCTGTAGGACCATTTTTTGCACTTTATGACCAATTTTTTTTTGGTTTTTCATTCATTCCTAACCCATTCGCTATTGTTTCTGGAATAAAAAAACAAATTCAAAACCTGCTGGGCCCTGGTGGTACATTTATTAATAACTAGCTGGGGCTCAGCGGGTTAATAGTGTTTTTGGCGGCTTTGCACTACAGGGGCAAGCCTAATTTTTCTCCACTCTCAAACCAACACTGACTGAACGGCGAGGGTGCTCCTTAAAACATACCCTCCCGTGACAAACAATCTGCCAGAACATTATCACTGCCCTTAACTCTTTCAGACTTATATGACGCTACCGCGTCATATGACAGGGTGAACCAAAAACTCATATGACGCCACCGCATCATATGGACTTATCTTCATAATTCTAGAATAAGTTATATGACGCCCTAGCATCATATGGAGCTCAGTACGTCCGGTAAGTTAGATGAAGATCTGTCGATTGGTGGCAACCCCAGCTTTCTCCGACTATTCTAACGGTCTGCAGTGTGGTTTTGACAGTTGTGTGGTGCAGTGGCAATGATTCCGGGCTCCCGCCTCCGTAGACTTACTGGAACATAATATGACTGAAGGAGTTGACATGCCACACATCCAACTTGTGCTCCGGCAGCAAAACAACACCTGACACTGATAAACTGCCCAGTCCATCACAAGACTGGCACTTCTCTTCGCTCTCTCCGGCAACGGGACCTGTCAATAACCTTTCACTATTTCGACCTTAGTGATACACGAGGCAGCCCCAATGCGGTCTATGGGGTCGTCAACTCTGGGTAAGGTATAGGCGTCTGTCAGGGATAATGCACCAACACTCTTGCAATCAACACAAACACGGACCTTGCCACTTAACTCAGGTTGCAAAGTTACTGGCAACGACCACTCACGATATCCCTCATCCCTCATCCCTCAGACCCTTATCCAACATGTAGTCCAGTTCTGCTTTCACAACAGGCTGTCGAGCAGGATTTATACGGTAGGGAGCCAACTTGAGCCTTGCACTGCCTCCAGCCTCCATGTCGGGTGCCACCCCGTACATCAGGCCTGTAGAACTAACAACCATGCGGACGTACTGCCACAGCCTAGTAAGCAACTTCTCTTGGCGCTTAGGAACAAGAGGTTGCAACTTATCTCGAAGAACAACATGCTCATTGCCCTGCCACAACCCAGCCGGGACCACAGTTTCTAAACTATAGCCTCCCTCCTTCTTCACCTCTGTCCCTAAAACAGTCAGGTCATGAGAGGGACAATCTGTACCACCTGTGCAGTCACTCCCACAGTTCATAAGTGCTAATGCTTCCCCGCCGATACCGTACATGCGCTCCCCCGCATACGTTGCGACTAGACTACATCTGAGAGCAGCATCACCGCCTTCAGCGCCACGGCCAGACACAGTCGGTCTATGGTAGGGCTGTTGCATTTCACTAGGGCAGCATTGGGAGGCTATGCGACGATCGGGCGTATCTAGTACATAGTTCACCTCACCAATGTGCTTAATGGCCTGATACTGACCACCACCCTTAGCAGCCATGGGTCGACCCTGACCTGACAACCATGCCAAAGCCTCGTCGCCCACCTTGAACAACTGAAACAACGAGGCCAACGGTTTACTCACACACAAGTGACCTGCCAGCGGAACATCGTGCACCGCATGAGTTGTGAGGCCTGGGTGCTCGGCACAAACAGTTGGGTATGAACCGAGCAGGTGCTGGATCGCTACACACTGTTGCTCAGGCAGGTGCTTAAGCGCTTCCACAGCCACCTGACTCGTATTCCCCGCCCACCGATCCGCTGAGACATGACAATCCCAACTTTCCTCCACCTGTGCCCCACTGCCCCCCTCTCCTTCTCCACCTTGGCCACTGCAGACCAACACAGGGACAGTAGGCTGCTCAGGTGGTTGCCTCACAAACTCCTTCAACAGGTTCACATGGCATGCTTCCCTGTCCTCAATGAGTTCAATAGCCCCGTTCCCACAACTCTCAAGACTAGGATCTTCTAGTTGCACCTGGGAACTACTCTGTCGCGGAGTGCCATCACGGCCTACCATGTCACTAGGGGGGACAGGTTCTGGGGCCACTCCGGAGCTCAAATTTGGTGCAAGTACCGAGTCACCAAGGAGTGTCGCTGGGTCCAAACTCTCAACCCTACCACCAGCCTCGACTTTCTCCTTCCGACCCTTCCTCCGCTGGTCTGAAACCTGGGTACTAGGCAGTGACACCTGAGCGGACTGAGATCTGGTGGCAGCACACGCCATCTGCTGCGTCTGGCACCTCTCGAGCCCCTCTTGCCGCTCTCTACTCGTGTCGGCCGCCCTCTCGGCAACGACTAAGGGTGGAACCTCAGAAGTAGGCACCGCAAAGTCGTTACCGAGAAGGAGGTCGACCCCCTCAACTGGCAATTTCTCCACAACACCCAAATCCAACTCCCGTGTCACACCGTCCACCTCAAGCTCCACTCTGACCAGCGGGTAAGACCGCGTAGCATTGATACCTTGAATGTATACACAACCCGAGCCGCGTTAATAGGCTTGCTAGTGAAGTTCTTAATAAGTGTCTGGGAAGCGCCCGTATCATGCAGCAACTCAAGCCTATGCTCCACACCAGCCCACCTCACAGTGCCGTGCCCCCTATGACTGCAAAAAGCATCTCGGACGGGTGACGAGCCCTCCTGCTGCTTCTGCAACTGTGACTTCGCAACCGACATATTACCCCGGGCAAACGCGGAAGACCTCAAAGACACACCGATGTTGCTCACTAGTGACACCACTGCTGTAGGCGGTGTGCTCGGACATGAGCGCGCAATATGCCCCTTCTCATGACACTTGAAACACTCCACTTCGCTCTTGGACTTCCTCTGAGGTGAGGAAGGGCCCTGGCCTTTCTTTAACGGGAAGGGTTTCGCCTTGAGATCAAAATTGGCAGCAGTACTCTTAAACGGGTAATTAGATGTGTCATTAATTTGGGGGGGTGGAGTGGTACGCCCCTTGTTATCTGCCTCAGCTCTCTGTGCAGACCCGCACCCACGAATCAATGACAACCTGAGGTCAGCCAACTGAGCCGCCTCCTGCAGAGTTTTTGGTTACTTTTCTTTCAGGTTAAGAGTCAAGTCACTGCCAGTACATTTGAAAAATTGTTCTAACAACACTAATTGCTTCACTGCATCAAAAGTAGTTGCCTTCTCCGACCTTAACCAATTCTCAAACGCATCTGACAGCTCTCTAGCGTGTTCCTGGAAAGTACTCTCCTTTCTCTTAGGAACAGCCCTAAACTTCAGCCTATAGGTCTCTGGCTGTAGCTCATACGCCCTCAGGACAGCCTCTTTCAACGCCTCATAATTCAACACAAGACTCTAGGGGCAAAGCATCGTATGCCTTGAGTGATTTCCCCGTCAATCGTGACGAAACAAGGGCTGCCCACTTCTCCTCGGGCCATTGATGCTCCCGGCACTTTTTCTCAAAACGGAGAAAGAATTCTGTAACTCCTAACTCATCAAACACTGGAACCAACTTTAGTAGATGCGACAGGGACTGGTCATGGGGTCGTCCCCCCTGGACGAAACGGTTCCCCGTCACCTCTATACGAGTTTTCTCTAGGTCAACATCAGCACAATACCTTGCAGACTCATACTTGAGCTCAGCCTCTCGCTGTTGCTGCTGCTGCCTGAGCTCAGCCCCATGCTTTCGCTGCTCGACCTCAGCCTAATGCTTCCGCTGCTCGAGCTCAGCCTCTTGCTTCCTGAGCTCAGCCTCATACTTTCGCTGCTCAAGTTTTGGCGAGCTCGAGCTGAAACAACATCTCGGAAGACAAACCCTGAGGAAGGGGTGCTACTACCGGGGACCCACCCAGTGAGTCACCTAGAGGCTTACCCAACCGCCAGCGGACATCGGCCTGCGGGAACGTACTCGGCTCCGGAACCCGAGGGGGGGCCATGATAGGAGTTGAGTGGAATGGGGGCTGGGACGAAGGTGCCCCAGCTCCCACTCCACCCGAACCCTCATGCACCCCACCCAGCACACAGGCATCCAGCTCACTTCTTGACAAACCGCTAGTACCAGAAAACCCTAAGACCGTGGCTACACACTGCAGTCCGTACCGGTCCAGTCCCGACACCCGGTCCGCCATCACAGGCTCCTCCAAAAACCTCCGAGCATCCTCCTCACCGTTCACCACCCAAACGCCGTCTAACAACTCCACCTTCTCCACCTCCTCGCCTGTCTCTCGCACTGTGCCCTCACTGTGCTCAGACCCGTCCAGTGACATGATGGAGTCAACAACAAAAATTCCCAAGTCAAGACAAAGGTAGCCAAACTCTCGCGTAGCTTTATTCACAAAAAATATTCGAAGATGTTTTTGAGTTCAATACTAGGTCACCAATAAACTCCAACAAGTTCCATATATCCTCAAAACAATGTCCACTGCAAACACTGCAAGAACAAAATTCAACCCCAATTGGCAATAAGATTTCTCCAAAAAAAACATGCAAAATTCAGTTCACTATATACTGGACTAAGGTCGCCATTTGTTACGACCGGCACAACGAAATAAACAAGGGCACTTAATATTGGACTAGAAGATAGGCTATATCTGCAACAACGGTACGCTAATTCCAAACCCTCGAACTATTAAGCCGGTGAACAAAACACTTAAACCCTCCAGAGTTAATCTACTGGATAACAGGGTAGCAATTAACTAGGGTTAAGTGTACTTCTACAAAGGCTTTCCGGTGACGGCAAAGCCTACTCACAACAGGAGTACTTACGTTAATAAAAAGCTCTCAAGTAATAACAATGCTTAAATAAACTATGACAAGATTTAATAAAGGAGTATATGCTTACGTTAACTTTAGTGTGAGTCTGAACTCAACACTAAACTCTTCAATGCTCTATGAAAACACTGGAAGACTAGTCCTATAGCAAACAGATAAGGAATCTTCTGAAAACGTCTGATGCTCTAAGATGCACGTCGAATATAGAACAGAAATAATGCAGGGGCAGGACACCAAAGCGTGTATCTTAAATACACCAACAAGTAGGATACATATATAAAAAACAAGGGAGTGCAACAACTCGGTGACAGCACTAATAATAGCCACTCAAAACAGTACTTCCTTAGCCAAACTAACAGCCATACTGGGTTGTGCAGTATGCATCAACCTAAGCTAAAATAATACGTGAATAATTCCTAAAGCATACGCAGTTAAAGTTAATAAACACAATGCTGTCTTTCTTACTAATAAAGTCTAGCAGCGGCATAAAAGGTACAAGGAGCCTAGGCAGAGCTCAAGCATGCTCATAGCCTACTGTCTCCCCTGAACAGATTTCCCTTATCTTACGTTAAGTGACTAGGAGGCTCTCTTGGTAAGTCCAGATCTCAAGTATCTGGTCTTACCCTGGCGCTCCTCAAAGGTCAACAAAATGAGGTAGCAAGCATACAAGCAAGAGTAGGCAAAGGCCCTTCGCTTGTATACTGCTACGCTCGCAAAGGAAATATATACACAAGGGGTACAGGCTACCTAGCTCCGTCGAAATCGTACAGGCTCTGACTTGCCATATACATAACTCAGACAACGACCAAAGATACCCTCCACTGTCTAGCATTAAATAGTAACAAAGAACAACCCAATAATTAGAAGCACCCAATAATATGAAACCATGTGACTATGACTCTAAGAATCCCTAAAGCTAGTGCAAACACATATATGTGAGAACTGGTGCTGGTAATACGACTGGCCGACTATGGAAGTCGTGTGCAGAACCAGAAGGGATGAATAATTGAATAAATATAAGAAGTATTGGAAGGAAGTAGTTCAGAGAGAGAAACAGCAGTAAAGAGGGTTAGATTGGGGACAGATTGCAAGGGACGTCTAGGACCAAGCACAACATACCAAGCTCTAAGGAGACACGCGGGAAGGAGCCCCCACCCACCGAGCTAAGACAGCGGCCCCCAATCACAGACCACTACGTCATGAAGAGCAGGCGTCATATGACACGCCAGGCCCGTCGGCAATCACGAGCGGGTGGCCCTGCCCAAGCGAGGAATGTACACGTACATACACACGCACATACTACCACCTCGCTGCTTCCCTCGCTCTCTCTCCTTGCAACTAACACACTACATATCTTATACTCTATCAATGATATAAAATACTTCCAAGTGTCACAGACAAGAATAAAGACAAACACTGATCTGTCTGTGACAACATGAATATTAAGAAAGAAAGAACATTGTTCTACGATTATTATAGCCCATTTCACTGCCCTGGCGAGCGCTAGCGAGTACGAGTACATTCTGGCAAGCTGGCCAGCGTAACACAAGTGAGTACTTCACACTAGATAACTCAAATTACACAAGAAATAATGGCTACACAATTATTGGAAAGGCATTTCAGTCACATGAAGCAAAGTACTTCTTTTTCAACAGAGTGGTCAAATTATGGAACAAATTGCCTAGAAGTGTTGTAGAGTGTCATTCCGTCCAAACATTCAAATATTGCCTTGACAAATATCTTGCCATGAACCCGCGACTGACTGCGTTTGTGCCCGAGTAACGTGACTGTTTCAGAACTGTACATACCGTAGTATTATAATTTGTTTTCTGACCACAGTCTTTCTGGATTTGAAGCCCTTCAGTGGATGGCTGTGGATTTACATTTTTTTAAGCAGCCTAGTAAGGACCATAAGGTGTGTTGTTGCTTGTCTTCCTTTGTATTTTTTCCTACTAAACCCAGTTCTCTACCCATAGATATATTTTTTACCTCCCTCACCACACCATCCATATATAAATAAAACAACCATAGTGACAATTCTCAACTCTGTCGCAGGCCTTATAATTTGTCTATGTGTACGAAGGAGGCAGGTTGCCTTGAACGAGTGTCTCCCCCAAAGCCAAAAAGAGTGACAGTGAGCCAAGTTCAAGGGACGTTGGAGTCAAAATGCCTAGACACAAAAAGTTGAAAGCAGTCAAAGTCATACATCAAACCAATCACTCTACTCATTCCCTACTCTAACACACGCTCTACACTCTTTATAAAAACTCTTGACTGCTCTTGGCAAATTTCCTCCATTTTCGTAAATCCTTAGCGTCTAACCATATTATTTTTTCTCTATCATACACTTTTTCTAAATCCATAAAAGCCCAAAATACTTATTTACTTTTCTCCAAATACTTCTTACATAGCTGTCTTACTGCAAAACTCTGATCCACACACCCATTTCCTCTCCTAAAACTCTGATCCACACACCCATTTCCTCTCCTAAAACCGCACTGCTCTTCTCATATTGCACCTTCAGTATCCTATATTACCCTCACTATCAACACCCTGCCATGCAGCTATCCGAGAAAGGCACTATACATTCACTCTTCCAGTCTAATGGTACCATATTGACACAACAAACACACATTGAATATTCTCTCCAGCCAATCTATTATCACATCTATACCCTTCCTAATTACACTATACACTACAGCATTACCATCCATGCCTTCTGCTTACCCGCTCATCATTTGTCCCGCTGCTTCTTTCACCCCATTCTTCTCAATTCTTGCATTCATTCCATCCTACCTGGGTAGACTTGGTAGCCTACCTCCATCCATCAGCCACTGCTTCAATCACTGCCTCTCTTCCCTCTCTTACATTTAGCAAAGATTCAAAATATTCAACATATTTTGTCTTCACTTGCACACCTTCCACTTATAACTCTCTGTTTGCATCCTTCACCGACTCTTCCCTCTTTTGTTCTTCTGGCCTTACTCTATTTACCTCCTAACAGAACATCTTCATACGTTCCTCAACATTCTTACTCATTCTTTGACGCCACCTTTCATTTTGCACTTTTCTTTGCTTCTCTGTTCTTCCGTTTCACCTTCCTCACCGTATCATTCCACCACTTGCTTCCCTTCCTGATACCTCTGCCACCTACTTCCTCTGCACTTGCTTTTACTCCTTCCATAAACGGTTGCCATTCACCCACTATTTCTCTCTTTTCCATCACTTTCACTTCCATCCATTTTTCATTTAGCCTCTACTGGTACTGTTATGCGTGGTTGTAATCCAACTCGCTTAATTATTCATTCTATAAAGCTCCTTGTTTAGGATACTTAGAATCAAATCCTGCTCGACAGGAACACAACTAGCAATTAATAATGATCTTTCTAGGTTACTCAATCACGCTCCAAACACAATAAACACACAGGATATTTACACTAGTTTATTAAGTACACAGGGATATATAAACAAAAAACATCCGGATTTCAACTATATAGAGTACTAGGAGGGGTACCCGGCGTTGCCCGGGTTTAAATTCTACTACCATAATCACCATCATCAATCAATACTACCACAATCATCACAATACTACTACTACCATAATCACCGGCCTCGACCTCCCTGTGCCTCATTAAACGGCGACCTCGATTTCGGCCGCTAAATGACCTCCGATTTTGGATCTGATCTCATCCGTACCCCCATTTTGGGGAGCTGCGAACAACTTTCGTTCCATACACCTTTTCGATCGGAGGCCTCCTTCTGCCCCAAACGGCATTTTTTTCGCATTTTTTTCGCTTCCGTATACTACATAAATTCTGCCGAAAATGTTATTAAACAAAAGTGTCTCTGATTTCCACTAAACTCGCCTAAAACCATCTCCAAAGCCTGGGCTTTCCAACGGTACCCCACACTCCCACCTGGCACCAAAACTGTGGGAGGAGTTTAGTAACAAAGGTCGGGTAACTGACAAACAGACAGACAAACATTGACCTTTATTTATTAAGATGAGTTCAATGTGTAAACAAGGTGACTTGTAAAGAATTAAATAAACTTTACTCTTTCATGAAATATTATGTCACTTACAAAGCACCAACATGAAACATGCATTTATATAAGATAAACACACAATATATGATGACAATACATATACGGGTCAAGTGTATACCGAGAGGAATAATAATCAATAAATGTGGGTAGCTGAGATCATCTACTCAGGTACACACAGGTACGCGTGGCTAGAAATACAAATAGGTCGCCCGGCAAGGTCACTGGTCAAAGATGCCGCGGTGTGAGGTTAAGGTCAAAAGTACTGCGGTCAGGCTGGATAAATACTTGATTTAGTGCAACGTTAAATCTGTATCACAATATATGATCTTTGCTTTACTCCTGTTGGAAAGGAAATTAAATTTACAATTTAACAATAAAAGAATAATTGTGAATAATCTCTCACACGATATACGAAAAATAAATTCAATCGTAAATGAGTTCAAATCACACTCGATGAGGAATTCAGATTCACCAAATATGTAGTAAATAAATATAGCAGAATAATAGCTATAAAAGCAGTGAGTTTTAATCAATTAACAAACTACTGAAAATAAATCAGACACAGAACTAAGTAGTGACGAGGGCTAATGAATTATAAAATAAGATACAGACGCAGAACAAAGTAGCGACGTATAATAACCCGAATACAGGTTGATAAAGTATGGAATACACTTAAGACACAAACTAGTGACGTATAATAACCGAATACAGGTTGATAAAGTATGGAATACACTTAAGACACAGAACAAAGTAGTGACGTATAATAATGAATTGATAAAGTAATACACTTAAGACACAGAACAAAGTAGTGACGTATAATAACCCGAATACAGGTTGATAAAGTATGGAATACACTTAAGACACAGAACAAAGTAGTGACGTATAATAACCCGAATACAGGTTGATAAAGTATGGAATACACTTAAGACACAGAACAAAGTAGTGTTTGATAATTATAATTAGCCAAAATAAGGGCTGATAAATACAGGAATGGGCAATCGGGATTCCTAGATTCGGTGGTGAAATAATGTCATTAACCGGATATCGCAATTGATCGAATTATCATGGTAATATACCCACTAAAAGCTAATGCCAGTGGAAGGTATTTTCTCGTGTTTGCCTACTGATCATTTTCAGCCAGGCTATAATTATTTGGATGATAATTTGAATCTAATTTAATTCATTTCGGAATAGTAGGGACATGGGGATTTCGATCTATTAATTTTTGTGAAGTTAATAATGGCCTTAAAAATACAATGAACATAGGAATGTATGGGTATGGTTATGCTTTATTTCTTAAGATTATACTTATTATTTAGAAAGCTTGCATGATTCAGGATAAATGTTTTACAGTACAGTAAACCCTCTCTATTTCGGACTAATTGGGGGAACACCCTGTCCGAAATGTCCAAAAATCCGAGATGTCCGAGGTCCGGCTGTGTCCGATCTAAAAGAGGACAGAAATCCGACCTGAAAGAAAAAAATCAGACGAAAAAAAAAAAAAAAAAAAAAAAAAAAGTGAAACGAGAACAAACTTCACCGTTGATTAAATAGGTAAACGGGAACGAACTTCATGCAGTGAATAAATGCGACCTCAGAAGGGAAACGTGAACGAGCTTCATGCACCCATGACAACGAATAGGCCTAGGCTAGGCCTAGGCTAGGATAGGCTACTTTTGGCTAGGCTACCCTATTCGTAGTTTAGGTTAATATACTGTACAGTAATAGCACATATAGTAATGAATATGAAACATAAAGTTCAGTTGATGGTTGAAAAATATGAATCAACACTCACCGCTTCATTGCAGGTCCACCCCTTCACCTCACTTCAACTCTCTCCACTTCTCCACCTCACTCCAACTTCTCCACCTCACTCTCCTTGACCACCTCACTTCCCTTCTCCATTTCAAGTGATATCGAGGTCACCTTACGCTTTGGGAGGCATGATAACACGGTAATATATGCGGAGGAGATAAAAATCACACAAGATGGCTACCCACTCAAAGCGTAGTGACGCCCGTGACGTCACTTCTCGTCCAGGCGGGTGACTCAGAGTGCAGCCTTATTATCGGCGGTCCGACGGAGCCCCGTTTTGACGGACATTCACCGGGGATGGGGGTGCGTCATCCGACAACGTCGGAGACTGTCGGAACGATGACGGAAATGTCCAAAAAACGGAAGTACGTGTCCGAAACGTGACGGCGATCCGGTTAGTACAGGTTTCCAACAATTAGAGGTCCGAAATGGCGAGGGGTTACTGTATTCATCTTTTCTCTGCTTTTCCACGTTACATGCCAGGCTTTCGTTACTCTTCATTTATCAGCTATTGTGTATATAGGTCATTTTCTGCACTGTAGAGGTGATTCTTTTGGTCCCATCTGTGAAAATATGACATTGGGTGCTGATGAGGTATTCGCATAAATTCTTCCTCATCATAATTTAAATCTGGTTCCCTAAACCTTGTTCACATATCCCGGAGCCTGTGATTTGTCCGGGAGGGGCCCCTGTGATTGGCCCGGAAACAGATCATGCTCAATAAGTGGCCCTGCATTTCCTGTAGGTCCCGGTAGGTGGCATTGACATAGGTGTGTCGTTTGCTGATCCCATGGAGATCGTGGTTCATTTATGGTGGACTGCATTAATTCTTTCTTGGTCCGAATGTGTGCCCTTTTCTTCGTTCTTTTCTTCTCCTTGATGTGTGCTATCCTGGCTCTGGTTAGTTGAGTCTCTTCTTGGTTAAAGAGTGTATCGGAGGGGGTTGCTAACTTGGTTGCTGGCAACCCCATCATCTCACCACATTGTTCCAAAAAAAAATCTCGTCCACGAGACTTTAACTGGTACGTACGGTAGTTTTCTGTTATGCTGCTTGGTTATGTTATGACCCTGGAGGAAGAGGCACCAAACTACGGTGGAGACATCGTTTGGTTCGTTGGTGTTGTACGTCATGGTGAGTTGGATTGGTCTGGCAGATGAGTTAGCCACGTGGACTAAATGGGCCTGGTGAATTGATGTTCATTTTTTCTCTGCTAGTGGACACAAAAATGCTGTTGATCTTCATGATGGATGTATCTGGACCATGACTGGAAGGTGTGAATGGTCTGGTGGTGTCTGGGAGATGACTGGAGAATTGCTGGTATTGGTGATGTTATTGACCTCGGTCCCAGGTGGGAGGAGCTTGTTGCTGTGGAGGTCTGTCTTTAGTTCAGGTGACATCGCAGTAGGCGTTGGTACGACTTGAGGTAGGTGTGAAGTTGTTTCTGTCAGGGTAGGTGAGGTGACAGATGAGGTCAGTATAGCAGGAGTGGCAGGTGTGGTGTGTGACCTCGCAACAGGTGTGGCGGTAACCTGTGTATGCTGCGACACTGTCAGGGATGGGGTCGGTGACAGGTATGGTGGCTTTGGTGGGGGGCCGCCTTTTATTTGTTGGGTTGAAGGTAGGTGCCCAACGTTTAGGTGGAGTCACACGTATGCCAGATCTTTGACATGGAGGATTAGAAAATTTTTATGAGGATGGTCTTAATTTGGTTGTTTGCATACGGGAAGGTGGGGCGAAGGATGAACTGGATGTTTTGGATTATTTAGAAATATTGCGTGAAAAAGGAGAGGATTTCGTGCTAGCTGGTGATTTATGGGTAGAGGTGGTAGGTTGAGGAGATTGAATAAGAGGTCTATGAAGTTTTGAAGAGACTTGTGAAGTTTGATTTCTTTGCTGAATAGAAGAAAGTATTGGATTGGTAGGTGGAGTACTGGATGAAACAGACGAGGTATGTGAGGGAGAAGGAGAAGGTTGTTGATTTCTTTCGTTAGATGGAATGTGAGAAATTTCTGGATTGGTAGGTCGAGTACTGGGTGAAACAACACAAACTGGAAGGTCTTCTTCGGATGAGGTTGTGGATAGAGAAGTAGAAAGTTGTTGAGGTAGAGTAGGTTTAGTCTGAGAGGAAAGTTTTGGTGGAGCAGAGACAATGCGAATAGGAGGAGGTAGATTGTTGGAGAGGTTGGTACGATAGGGGTTAGAGCGAGGAGGAGAGGAAAACAGGGAATAGTTTACAGCTGTGTCTTTCACATTTGGCACAGGTGGTTGCACAGGTGGTTTTATCACAAGTGAAGAAGGAGTGATGGATGGAATGAGATGAGGTGTCAATGATTCTGTGGAGCCTAAATTTTGGTTATTGATTGCAGTCAATGTGTCATTATCTTTTGAGTCAGCAAGTCAGCAAGCATAGTCATATTGTCATCAATGGGTTGAAATCTACGTACATATCTATTTCGGTAGGTGCGTGACTCTTCAAAATAATTGATGGTGACCTGGTAACAGTTTGGCACAGTGAGAATTTCAAAAGGAACCTTATAACTTGGCTTGAGTTTGGACAGTACCGGAAGTTGGGCAACCATGACTAGATCGCCGACATGGTGAGGACTGACTTTTTATGTCTCGTCAGGTTGAAGATCTTGAATGTATTGGAGTTGTCCAAGTCAATTTTTTAGATTAACTAAAGATTGATCAAAATTTGATGAGGGCTCATACGGGACAGACAGGTGACGTAATGGTAGGAGCAGGGGTGGTACCCCCAAAACTCGTTCATGTGGTGAGATTCCGTCTTGTCAGGGGCAGGTATTTATCCCCCACTGTACTATTTTGACTTGACTGGGCCAGTCGGTGGTGTTCATTTGTTGTAGGCGAGTCCTTTTTTGGTTGGCGATGGTACGGTGGCTTCTATCACAAATAGAGTTCCCTTGAGGCCAATAATGGGATGAATGACTGATTTTGAAGCCACACATCTGAGAAAGTTGTGACCATATAATTATGACCTGTGAACTCAGGTGCATTATCTGAGTGAATGGCTTCAGGTAGGCCAAAATAGGGAAAGACATGCTGTATCATGGCTTCAGCTACTGCTAAAGCTGAGTGTTCTTTCGCTGGACAGGCAATTACATATTTGGAGTATGTGTCCACGAAAGTGATAATATATTTAAATCCTTTTATGCCTTCCATTGGTCCCATTACATCAATTGCTTATAATTGCCATGGTTTGGAGGCTACTAATTTTCATGTAGGTCCGGCGGTGCGAGTCCGATCTTTGCCTAAAGCACATATATGGCAGGCTTCTGTGATTCTTTTTGTGGTGATGTATGGAGAAGGAGTCCAATATATTTGTTGGAAAGTCAAAGTCAATTTTCTTTGAGCCAAGTGAATGCCGTTGTGAGAATGAAGGGATTGCATAGTAGCTATGGCAGAGCTGGGGGTAATTACAATTTTCCCATCTGGAGTGTACAAATTATCTCCTCTTTGTAGTTAAGAGAAAATGCCGCTAGGCATCCAATCTGGTTTTTCTTGTCTCTGAAATTGTTGTAAGAGTTGTTGTTGATCTTGGTCCGTGGAGTCCTTATGGTGAATTGCTCGGATGGTTTGAGTATCATCAGGGGCGGATGTGGATGTTGTGGATTGATTTGGAAGTCGGGATAGAGCATCGGCATTTGTATGTAACTTTCCCGGCCTGTAGGCGATTTCAAAGTCAAATTCTTCCAACGATTTGTGCCATCTGACAGTCAGAGCGTTTTTAGTGTCAGATTTGCATAGCCATTGGAGGCCATGGTGATCCGTAATGATGGTGACCTTGACACCAGCTAGACAAGCTTTAAAATGTTGGAGAGCCCAAATTATCCCCAAACACTCTCTCTTGGTTATGGGATAATTTACTTCAGCTGGATTGAGAGTTTGGCTGGCACATGCAATAATGTGCTCTCTTCCTTCTCTGGTTTGACCTAGAACTCCTCCAATACCAAATTGTGAAACATCTGTGTAGAGACAGAATGGTTTGGTATAGTCAGGAAAAGAAACTATTGGTGATGCTACCAAAAGTTCTTTCAGGGAATTAAATGCTTCCAGGCGTTGGTCTGTCCATAAGAATGGTTCATCCTTCTCGGTTAAATCGTGGAGTGGTTTGTCAATGGTGGCAAAGTTTTTTCACGAATCGTCAATAGTATGATGCTAGGCCAATAAAAGCTCGGACCCCTTTGACATTGGTGGGACTGTCTTCGTGGTGCGATGTATAAGGTGTTGATTTTCGGTGTGAGCATCCTGGGTTCGAATCCACGGACTACCACATGTGTTTGTAAATTTCATTAATCGATTTTAGGAGTATGGTTGGTTGTTGGAAGGAACACAATAAATGGTACTGATTGCGTGCAATTTGTCTGGATCTGGGGCAATTCCTTCCTCTGAGACTATGTGGCCTAGGAATTGAAATTCTTTTTTAGCCAAAGTGCATTTAGAAGGCTTGAGTTTTAACTTAGCCTCTCGAATCCGTTGAAATACTTGTCGGAGCCTTTGAATATGTTCAGCCCAGGTTTTGCCAAATACAATGATGTCGTCTAAATAGGATAGACAGGTCTCCCAGGTTAATCCTAGTAAGACATATTCCATTAGTCTAGAAAAGGTGGCTGGGCCATTGCATAGGCCAAAAGGCAGTACTGTAAATTTGTATAGTCTTCCTTGGATGGTGGCAAAAGCCGTTTTCTGTTGATGTACAGGTACTTGCCAATATCCGGCTTGTAAATCGAGAGTGGTGAACCATTAAGCTCCTAGCAAGGAATCTAAGGAGTCGTCAATGCGAGGTAATGGGGTGGCGTCTTTGATGGTTACGTCATTAAGTTGTCTGTAATCTATACAGAAACGGGTGGATCAATCTTTTTTCTGACGAGTACCACTGGAGATGACCAGGGACTAGTGGAGTGTTGTACAACTCCTGTTTCTAGCATGTACTTCACCTGTTTTTCTTCTTCTTGCCATTGGATTGGATTTTTTCTTCGGATTGGTTGCTTGATAGGCTGTCCGACAGTATGTATAGGATGGTGCAGTACGTTAGTTTTCCCGACGTCTCGGTTGGATGTGGCGATGATGTTTTGAAACAAAGTCATCAAGTCACGTAAGTCAGTTTGTTGTTGAGAAGTTAAATGAGAAGGAATGTCAGGTAGAGGATTAAGAGGGGGGATGTATCATCTGGGGGCAAGGATAGTTCCTCGGCATAGGTTTCAAGTTCCCCGATTGTTAACCCTTTAGGTAATGTGGTAGGTTGATCTGAGATATTGGCAATTTTAATGCAACTTAAGTGGCTAGAAATAAGGGCTGGAGCGGTCAGGCAATCTCTGTCAAAAGAACTTTGTAGGTGTGGGGACATTATTACATCACCAGGTAATGTAGGTAGGTTAGGTATCAATTGTTCATGATGAGGGGGGAGTGTCACTATTTTTGAAGTGACTGCTTGAGTTGTTTGTATGTGTGGTATAATATCAGTGGAAGTTAAATATGTACCTAATCAATAATCCAAACACATCAATCTAAGTCAAATTACTCTAATTCTAAATTTAATTTAATCTGAATTTAAGCTAAATTACATCCAAAGGTCACTCACATATGTTTATATTTAATCAGGGTTCTAAGGGTTAATTATACTCCAGGATTCAACTCACCAATATCTCCATGTGGCAATGAGGCAATGAGGCAAAGGAAAAGTGTCTACCCAATATGGCGGACGACGGGGTTAACCCTTAATTAGCGGCTCACCACATAAGTCGAGTTAAATAAAGCTGGACTATGTGGCGGCGCTCGACATAGGTCGAGTGGCAATTTCAGCACGTAATGTTGCTGAGAGAGAGAGACAAGTGGTGGCAGGAGACTAGCGAGCGTATGACTGCTCCAGACCACCGCGGCGAACCTACTGACACGAATCTCAGCTCCCTCCTCCCTCTCTCACTCGCTACATACTGAATTATATGGGGAAAGTACCGAATTACATGCTTTTTGCACTCGCGTTGCACGGTTATTGCAAGAAAACTAGCCATCATAAAAGGATCGTTATGGTGTCATTCGAAAGCTCTGTTTATGCCCTTTCAGGGATAGGTACTTGTTTTTCGTTCTGGGTCTTATTTAGGCATGAAAATGATCACGTAAACAGCCCTATTTTGGCTAAAAACACCCCGCTGGGCGGTACATATAAATAAACCGCATAGGCCGCTCGTAAGGTGTTAATGGAGCCGGCCCAATAGCACAATTCAAGGGGGAAAAAAATGATTATGGTATGGTAATGGACATGAGAAAAAATGCTTAGCTGTCAGTCATGGCGTCGATGAGAGCGTCGTCGTAGTGTAGGGAGGTGTGGCAGTGTGGTCTTGCCACTGGACTGGTAATCAAAGGAGTACAAAGGAAATCAAGCAACAACAGATCTAGTGACCCTTCTAGGGGAAGGCGTTGAATGTAGCTCTAAAACATGACGTCACTCACCATCTGCGCATGCATGAGAATCTAGGCCCCCTTGGCCCCGCCCCTCAACTCCGTGGCGTTTAAATATACCCTTCAAACCATTCCACCCAGATCTCTCCGTATTATTTTTGTTATATTTTAGGGTTAGGTTAGGTTAGGTTAGGTTAGGTTAATCTAATCTAATCCAATATAATAGTTGTACATTTGAGATGCGGGGCCTAGATTCTCACACATGCGCAGATGGTGAATGACGTCATGTGTTAGAGCTACATTCAACGCCTCCCCTTCTAGGCTGCTTGTCCTCCAAAACACTGAGGATCAAGTGTCCAAACAGTGGTTTAGAGTGGGTAAGGGAACATTGGAAAGGGAACTAATGTCCGTGGCAGGATTAGGAAGTTAGTAGGGGACAGATGGGTTAGTTACTGAGAGGGGGATAAAATAAAGTTATTCATTTACAAACGCAGTCAGTCGCGGGTTTGATGCGAGATATTTGTCTATGCGGAGTTTAAATGAATCAACGGTGCTGCAGTCTATAACGTCTCGGGGAAGCCCATTCCACAAGTTGACAACTCGATTGAAGAAGAAATTCTTAGATTCGTGTGAGTTAAAAAATGTACCAATAATTTTGCAACCGTTTCCCCGCGTGTAATTAGATTGGTGGATAGTGAAATACTTACTACAGTTCATATTGTCTATGCCTTTGATGATTTTGAACACTTGAATTAAGTCACCTCTTAATCTGCGCTGGGTTAAAGATAGATTTAATTCTCTAAGACGCTCTTCGTATGGTTTGTTCTTTAGGCTAGGTATCATTTTGGTAACTCTACGTTGAACTCATTCTAGCTTGTTTATATCTTTTTGGTAATAAGGGCGCCAGGATTGAACGCAGTATCCAATGGACCTGGGTTCGAATCCCAATATGTCAATGGGAAGATATTATTGGGATGGAATTTGTGCTGTACCTAGTTTCAGTGCATTACCACAGCACACCGAAATGCCAAAAAACTACCCTCATTGTTCCCTGATTAAATAGCATTGTATGAATATTCCATATTCAAAATATGTTACAGGGGGGCAATGCCTAGTGAGTTAATTGCTCAATAGGTGGCGTTCTGAGAGTGAGGGTCCGAGTGTGGGGGATGAGACTGTGAAGCGCGGAGGCAAAGCGGCTTCAGAGATGGAGTTGCTTCGAGCCGGGGTGCTTCGCATGTCTCACTCCCTAGACTGGAACAAGACCTCACGGGCCTCACCGTGTTCAGCGGTGTAGTGTAAAAGGCCTTCAGCCTATGCCCGAGAGGAAGTAGTTGGAATATATAAAAAAAACAAAAAACAAAATTTGTATTGCTGATAGTGTGCTGTGAATAAAGGCACAATAGTACGATCAAATGAGACGGAAATTATATGTTTATAGGGTGAAGTCTGTGGAACCTCTGAGATTCCCAGGGCCTCAATCTTGCTGCCTTGGCAAACGCCAGGCGCGCAAACTATCGTACCGCATCTACTGTATGTTGCTCAATACGATAAATTAAATTAATATATATACATGAATTCATATATACTGCATAAGACCGTGTCAATATTGCTTAATAGCATATTAGGCCTTTTATATTCTTAACTTACTTACTACTTGTAATCACAATCTAATCTTCCTACGCCGTACTGCGGGAATGACCGTTAGACTATCGTATCTACCTAGGCACGTCATAGAGACGTACGTTAGCACATAAATTGTCCATCTCTATCGTATTTCACGATACACTCCCCCCCACAAGAAAACCTTAACCCCACCTTAAATTAAAGTTGCCCAGAGGCTATCTTCTGACGCCATATTTCAACAGCGCCAGGAGCAGCGCGTCTGGGACGCGTCCCGATCCGAGCTAGTTTACCATCAGTAAGAGGTGAATCGTCACGTTGAGAATTCTCGAACCCAGCAATAGCAGGTGGATCCTCAGATTGTAATGCGGAATCGAGCTCCAAAGCGTACAAACGTGCGAGAGGACGAACAGTAGTTCCAGTGGCTGTCTTCAACAGCGCCACCCGCTCTACAGAGTCTTACCCCATGTACACCTCCAACACGCAGCCTAATCTCCAGTACAAATGAGGACTATCTTCTCTTATTAAAACCACTTCACCAACAGTAGGTGCCGATGGTCTACCAGAGGGTTTGATACTCCTTTCCTCAAGGCTAGCAGATATTCATTAATCCACCTTTTTCTAAAGTCCTCGATTACCTTCGATATATACTGGTATCGCTTAGACACCGCTGCTTCAGAGTACAATGAAGGATCCTCTAGTTCTATAATTGACTGTAAATCGGACGGAAATGCAGTCAATGGTTTACCGTAGAGTGAGTGAGCTGGCGTTAATGGTAGTGGTTCTTTCAGGTCGGTGTACACATACGTGAGCGGACAATCATTCACGACTGCTTCTATTTCAGTGAGAACTGTCATCAACTCACTCTTCTTCAATAGAGCACGTCCTACTACCGCTCTTAGTCCTGATTTGACTATGCCGACACACCGTTCCCACATTCCACCAAACCAAGGTGCCATAACTGGGATGAACCTCCATTCGCACTTCTTTTCTCCCATAAAAGCGATGATTGTAGGATCACTGCTCATATCCTTGAGGAATCTAGATGCCTGGATAAAAGTAGGAGCATTGTCGCTAAGTACTAGTTGAGGGAATGAACGACGTGCATAAAACCGTCTAAATGCCAGCATAAATTCCTCACTAGACATATTGTCACATAATTCTAAGTGTACCGCACGAGATGTTTGCACAGGTAAACAATAATATATAGACCTTACCTTGCTCTCTCGTCTTCAATGCACCTGTGTAATCTAACCCTAAAGCTTGGAAGGGCTCGATTTGTTTTACACGGCATTCAGGCAAAGGCGGAGCTGGTCCAGTCGCATAAGGTTTACCCTTTAGTCTCTGGCATATCACACACTTCCTTACTACGCATCGAGCTATTTGTCGAACTCTGGGTATCCACCATGTGAGACGCAAATTCGATATGATGTGATAGACCCCGTAGTGTTTACTTCCTTATTTGCACGTATGACCAATAGGTCAGTAACGTGATGTCTTGCTGGCATAAGTATAGGACGATTTGTGCCGTCCGTTACACCCGATCACTTCAGGCGACCCTCACACCTGATGAGGTCATTATCCATGTGCAACCTCAGTTGACGCACTAAGCTAGGCATTATTGACTTATTAGAACTTTGCAAAGATTCTAATTCATTGGAAAAAGGTTCTGCTTGAACCCATTTTATCAAAGTTACTTCAGCTGCTTTATATTCACGAGCATTAATGATGTGACCCTCATTGCAGAGTTGGCCCGTTACTTTAACCTTGATATTGGATACAAATCTCAACACCCAAGCTACAACTCTGACTAATTTATTATAGTCACCGAATCTTGCCCACTCTATTACTGGATCCGGTGGCTCATTTGGTTGGGCTGTAACTGCCACTGTTTCCAGTGGTAGAAGTCCCTCACCAACAGCTTGCCATATCGTCCATTCATTCTCATGGAGCAGCCAATTTGGACCATGCCACCACAATTCGGACTTTATTAACTGGCTAGCCGTTATACCCCTAGTTATGAGATCACTAGGGTTGTCTTTTGTATTGACATAGTGATAATTTATGCAACGTCTGGCAATAGGGCCCTAATCTCATCTACCCTATTTCGCACATAAACTGGCAGAGACTTCTTGCTATGTACCCAGTTGAGTGCTACTTGACTATCGCACCATACGTGAACGACTTCAATATTCAACTCGCTCTTGTATGCTGCGCGTATATGTTGCACCAGACGAGCTAATAGCAGCATGGCAGTCAATTCCATTTTAGGGACAGTTACTTTCTTGACCGGTGCTACTTTGGTCCGGGCTATAACTAAATGCGCCCCAAATGAAGTAACGACATAAATGGCTACCCTGTATGCCGTGGTGCTAGCATCGCAAAACGTATGTAATGTAACATCACCGAATGCCGCCACCTTATGAGGTAGCTGTTTTGTACATAGGATGTCATATTCTTCCAACAGTAATGTCCCTTGATCACTTAAGTCCACGGGCTAACTGTCATCCCACCCTACTTTGCTTCTCCAAACTTCCTGCAACAGAATCCTAGCTCTTATGGTAACGGGTCATGCTAGACACAAAGGATAACAAAATTGCGAAACTTTGCTCAACAGACTTCTCTTCGAGTGCGTTCCTGTCTGCTGAACAAAACACTTTGTTTGAAAGGTTAGAATGTCTTGTTTTGGTTGCCAGATCATCCCCAAATTTCTGGTCTTTTCCTGGTTATGAGATGCCGTACCGTCCATCTGAATTAAACTCTGAAGATCTTCACTGTTAGCAACCCACTCGCGGAGTAATATATGAGCTTCTGTAAACAATCTACGTGCTTGCCAGTAGGTATGTAATAATTCATCTTGACTATCGCTAGAACCCTGCAAATTGTCTATACACAACCCGTGAGATAGTTTACTTGTGTCCTCATAAGTATCTGACAGATGTTTCTTAATTGTGGCATTTAACAAAAACTGCGAGCATGTAGCACCAAAGAGTACGACCCGAAAACGGTAGATCACGACCGGACTTCCACAGTCGCTAATGTCTTCAAACCAAAGAAAGCGAGTGACATCTCTATCTTCCTCCTGCAACTTGACCATCAAGAAGGTTTCTCAATGTCACTGGTAAAAGCATATTGCCCCAGTCTAAATCGCAATAGGTGTTGAGACAAATCCGACACCATGGACGGACCAGTCAGTAAGCAATCATTTAGACGGGGTTGTTGACCTTGGTGGGCCGAGCAGTCATACACCACCTGTATTGGTGTGGTGGCACTGTCTTTTTTCACCCCATGATGGGCTAGATAATGACCCTACCCTTTCTAATGTTTTTTTTTACATCGACTCTTTCTATGAAGCCTCGGTCTAAGTAGTTCCGAAATACATCATCATACGCCTGGCGCGTGCTCGGTTCATGTGTTAATTTACTATGTAATGCGTGCAAGCAACCCAATGCCAATCCATAATTTGTTGGCAGGCTCATCTCACTATCTTTCCAGGGTAAACTAACCTTGTATTATTTTTCCGTGGCACAATAGCTCACAGACTCCTCAATCTTCTTTCGCGCAATTTCAGAGTCATAATCAGTCTCCACAGGATTAATGCCAACAGTATGTGATCTAATTTCTACTGTTTTTCCAGGTCGAACTCAGCAGACATTTTAGGGTCACTAGGTTGGGAATCTTCCCTTCCCAACTCCTCTGCCGCGGTTACATTCACCCTTAGTATAGAGACCGTGTCGACCAGGATGTTTGACTGTGTGGTATGTACCTTTCCGCTCATCTAGCTATCTATCTATCTATCTATATGCTCAGGCCCAATCCCCATTTTGGGGGTAGCCGACTCAAGACAGAGCAAGAACAGGGAAAACACAAAAACAACATAAAACAACAAATAAACACAGGTAAAAAGCACAAACTCACACACATCCAGGTCACCCAGGAGAAGACCCAGAGACCAGGGTCACCAAGGTCGCTCCAGCACTCCCCCGGCCCCCGACCACCCGGAGAGGTTCCGATCTCGGCAGGCAGACATGCAGCGGAGCCAAAGCCACAAGCCCTCCCACCACACTTCCAGGCGCACCCTTCATATTAATCGTCTCCCCGGGCCACGCGCCTGATGGACTATTATCTAGTCCAACTTGCGCCCGACCCCTTACTCCAAATGACCACGTGTTCACTCAACTATTCAGAAGCATTCTCCATTCACTCCTGTCCACCACCACTTCCCCTGCCTGATCTATAGTCATTCCTCTATCATCCAAAGCCTTTCTTACACAGTCTCTCCATCTCAATGGGGTCTTCCTGCCCTTCTATCTCCCCTTGTACCTGACTCACATATTCTCTTTGTAAGCCTTTCATCTCCCATTCGTTCAACATGACCATACCAGCTCAGCACCCTTCTGTCCACTCTGGCTGACAAATGTTCCTGCTGCCCCATTCTCCTACGTATCTCTTCATTCCTCAATCTGTCTCTACGAGTAACTCCACACATACTCCTCAAGCAGCTCATCTCCATCACATCCAGCCCTCTTTTCTCTTTTTTCTTCAGAGCCCATGTCTCAGCCCCATACAAAACTGTTGGCACAACAATTCCTTGATACAGTGCACTTTTTACTTTCACTCCGAGATTTCTCGTCTTCCACATACTTCCCATTGCTCCAAAAACCTTCCTTCCTTCACACACTCTCTGTTTTACCTCCACTTCCATACCTCCACTCCTGCTTATCGTTCCTCCTAGATATTTAAAACACTCTACTTGTTCCAATATTTCCCCATCCAACCTCACATCTAGATTCACCCTATGCTCTCCCCTATTACACACCATTACTTTACTTTTATTGACGTTCACCTTCACTTTCCTCCTTCCACAAACCACACCAAACTCTTTGACTACCCGCTGCAGTTTCTCATCAGAATCCGCCACCAATGCTGTGTCATCAGCGAACAGCAACTGATTCAACTCCCAATCTCTACCATTCTTCCCTACTAAACCCAATCCTCTTCCCATAGTTCTCCTTTTCACCTCCCTCACCAGACCATCCATAAACATATTAAACAGCCATGGTGACATTACACAACCCTGTCGCAAACCTACCTTTACCTCAAACCATTCACTCAACTCACCATTTCCTACTCTCACACATGCTCTGCTCCCTTCATAAACACTCTTAACCTCTGAAGTGCGCATGGGGGTAATTGGAAACGTCCCCCTGTGCTGACGTATTTGAGGTGTTTCCGTCACTAAAATATTCATTGTGCCATTAATAGCATTAATACTTATCCATATGCGCCTATTATGGGTTGATTATAAAGGTATTAACCTGAAACAACAATAAAACGAGTGAAAACAGCGTTTGGATGGTCAAAATCGGAGATATAGCCCGCGAGTTGTATAATGTATGGGTGAGGCAATCTGCTTTCCCGCCAATTTCCCCCAAGGCCACTGAGACACAGTCGATCGATACTCTCTCTCTCTCTCTTGCACTCGCTTGCTATCAGTGATGACCACACCCTCCAATCGGATTTCTAATGTTAGCACGAAAATATACCTCAGAATAAGGGAATAACAGGGAAAATAGGTGATAACTGAAGGAGAGGAGGAAAGTGGGGAAGGAGGGGAGGTAGAGGACTGAGATTTTGCATGGCCCAGGGGCCAAAAAATTTTTTTTTTTTTTTTTTTTTTTTTTTTTTTTTTTTTTTTTTTTCGATGTCAAAAGTTGATTTTTTTTTCTCTGACTCTTAAGAGTCTCCCCGCAGTGCGCCGGGGGAACTCTTAAGAGTCTCCCCGCAGCTCCCGGGTTAACTGCTTCTAACAAATTTCCTCCTATTTCATAAATCCTTAACACCTTCCACATTGCTTCACGGTCCACACGATCATACGCTTTTTCCAAGTCCATAAATGCCCAAAATATCTCCTTATGCTTCTCTAAATACTTCTCGCATAACTGTCTTACTGCAAACATCTGATCCACGCACCCTCTTCCCCTCCTAAAACCGCACTGTTCTTCTCCTATTGCAACTTCTGTACACTTTATTATCCTCTCTATCAACACCCTGCCATACAGCTTTCCAAACACTGACAATAAACTAATACCTCTTTAACTTGAACACTCCTGCCGATCTCCCTTCCCCTTGTACAACGGAACAATACATGCACTCTTCCAGTCTATTGGTACCATTGACACAGCAAAGCACACATTGAAAAGTCTCACCAACCAATCTATTATCACATCTCCACCCTTCTTTATACACTCCACAGCAATACCATCCAAACCTTCTGCTTTTCCCGCTCTCATTTGTTTCACTGCTTCTTTCACCTCATTTTCCTCAATCCTTTCATTCATTCCCTGCCACCTGGGTGGCCTGGGTAACCTATCTCCATCCACCTCTGCTTCAATCACTGCTTCTCTTCCATCTCTTGTATTTAACAAAGATTCAAAATACTCGGCATATCTTTTCCTCACTTCAACTGGTTCCACTAGTAATTCTCCATTTCATCTTTCACTGACTCTTCCCTCTTTTGTCCTCCTTTCCTTACTTTATTTACCTCCTTCCAGAACATCTTCTTTCGTTCTTCAAAATTCTCACTCAACCGCTCACTTTCCGCTCATGCAATAACCAAATTTAGTGGGGATTAGAATTACATCACTCATTCTTTTAAATCCAGGGTATACTACATCATAATAGTGATCCACACCAACTAGAACATGCACCTCACTTTGATCTCCCATGGGATCTGACAAGTTAACCCCTTTGCTACGTAATGCGTGTTCCACCTTCTTCACTCCTACAGATACATATTCTGGTAGGGTGTCTACTACGATACATGTCATAAAGTACCTTTGTTTACGGTAAAAATAGGAAATCTCCGCTATTTCGTAGTCTTGTTTGTCAGTAACCCCTGTAAAGCCCTGCAGTCAAAGAGTCTCAGCCCCTACGATTCGGTGCTTAAGTCCCATTAATATGGACCTTTTTATAAAGGACCGTTGAGACCCCTGATCAAGATGCACCCAACAAACTTTGTTACTGTCATTACCTTCCATGGGAATCTTTATAGTGGGCAATATAGTGGTGCCTTTCGTACTACCTAATGTCAAAGTTGTAGTACCCTCTGGTTTGCCATCTTTGCCTTTGTCAACTGTAGGACACAACTTGTCGAAGTAATGTCCTTTACAGTGACGACAGGGCCTTAAGTACGTAGCAGTACATTGCCCTTGCTTACCATGCTCTCTACTCAGACAACCTGCACATAGCTTCAACTTTTTTGCTTGTGCTATTTTTAACTCATTTGTTGGGTATTTTACACAGAAACTCCATATATGCTTATTATTACAGAGTTTACATATAGTCTGTGCGGGTTTCTTGTATGTACCCTCTTTCTTTTTCTTGGTCCCCACCGTCATACTTACAGTTCCCCTCATTTCAACATTCCCACTCCCTCCTGACACATTTATTCTCCCATTGTTCAACTGTAAATTACTGATTTCTTTACTGAACCGAGTTTTAAACTTACCCAGATCAAATGATCTGACCTTGTCGAGTATTGCCATAGGAAGCTTCTGTCTTAGTACAATAACTATAATTTCCTGTGAGGTCAGCCCTAGGGTGTCTAGTGATCGAGTATGGCATTCCATGTCTGCTCTAAAATTTGCTAATTAATCGACCTTGTATTTTGGTTCTGTCAGATTCAACAAGGCGACGACATGGGCCATTTTCAATTGCTCCCGATCCCCGTATGTTGACTGTATTAATTGTACTGCCTCAAGATAACTATCACCTACTACCGCGAAACCCTCTATCAGATGTAAGGCCTCTCCTTCCATTTGTCTTTTCAGGTAATGACATTTCTGGACATTATCCAAAGTGGATTCATGCACGGTAGAACTAAATACGTCTCAAAAGGCTAACCACTCTGTCAAATTTCCCCCAAATGTAGGTAGATTGAGCTTGGGGAGGTGCACAGTGTGTTTAGGATCAACCCTTCTCTGGGCATCGTTATCGCCTCCCTTCTTGTTCACGACAGCGCGCTGTAACAAGTGCTTTGCTTTGAAGACTGTTTCGTCATATAGGGCGCAATTTTCACACTCTGCTATTATCTCATCATGCTCCATCATGCTTGCCACAATCATCTCACTTGTAGCAACAATACGACAATTTGTAACCTGGACATTATCTAGTCTAGCCTCCAATTCCTCAAGGTCAGCAGTAGTGATGAAAGTGTTGACATCGACTATTAATCTATTTAACACTCTCCGAAGTCCTGCCCTCTGATTTTTGGGGGCTTTACTTGGCACCCCACCAGTCGGTATCTCCTCTGGTTTACTCATCTTGCATGCAGCCTGTAGGCTATCTACATCTTACAATGCTACAATATTATATCACCACGGCAAATTATTAGCCTAGTCAAGAGATGCCGAACGGCAGACTTCTTTGTTATGGAGAGAAAATAGTACACTAATGGGCAATATCTACACTAAAAGGTCATAACGAACAAAGAAAATGTTATGTCAGGTCAGGTGTCATGGGAAGTCTGAAAATGAAAAGAAAAATTATTGGGGGATGATGATGGGTGGGATGCAGGACTTAGGCAGGTGCAACGACACGACTCTGCATTCCGGCTCTAACCATCGCTTGGCTAGTCCTACCAGTTTATCATAGAGTTGTTCCTGCATCCTGTTGTATGTCCCTTTGCTCATTGCCTTAACAAATCCCTTGGCAGTAGCTAAATCCCGGGTCTGGGCCCCAATGTGGTATAATATCAGTGGAAGTTAAATATATATCTAAGCTATAATCCAAACAAATCAATCTAAGTCAACTACTCTAAGTCTAAATTGAATTTAATCTGAATTTAAGCTAACTTACATCCAAAGGTCACTCACATATGTTTATATTTAATCAGGGTTCTAAGGGTTAATTATACTCCAGGATTCAACTCACCAATATCTCCATGTGGCAATGAGGCAATGAGGCAAAGGAAAAGTGCCTACCCAATATGGCGGACGACGGGGTTAATGGAGCCGGCCCAAAAGCACAACTCAAGGGGGAAAAAAATGATTATGGTATGGTAATGGACATGAGAAAAAATGCTTAGCTGTCAGTCATGGCGTCGATGAGAGCGTCGTCGTAGTGTAGATGTGTGTATTGCTGGTAGTGTACTGTGAATAAAGGCACAATAGTACGATCAAATGAGACGGAAATGATATGTTTATAGGGTGAAGTCTGTGGAAGCTCTGAGATTCCCAGGGCCTCAATCTTGCTGCCTTGGCAAACGCCAGGCACGCAAACTATCGTACCGCATCTGTGTTGCACAATACGATAAATTAAATTAATATATATACGATAAATTCATATATACTGCATAAGACCATGTCAATATTGCTTAACCTCTCCGCTGATTAACTGGGGTATTGGCCACCCCTCCCTGTGCGGAGGTATTTAGACTGTTTCCTAAACTCAAATCGTCATCGTACCATAAATATCATTAATACTTATCCATATGCGCCTATTTTACGTTGATTATAAAGGTATTAACCCTTAAAGATCGAGGCCGGACTTAAGTCCGGCTCTAATTTGCAGTAAGTTAGGAGCATTATTAAGGCTTTTAAAGGGTTAAAATCGAGTGCAACTGGCCGGGAGTGCAGCGGGCCAGACAGCCGACTCCCAGGGCTTACCGCCGCCCATTAGCTCATGTTGCCTGTGTTCTCGAGAGGCTGGCAGTGTAGCCAGTAGTGAGCATAGCTGGGAAAAATATGCCGCTATACGCTAAACTCCAATGTTACTGGTATCACTGTATGAGAACCACGAGTGCTATGTAGCTCGTTCTGGTCTCATTTTGAAGCTTTTAGCGCCTAGTTTTTTGCTAAATAAATTTTTGTTCATGCAAATACTTGATTTATCATTCAGGAGGGCCTGAATATGCCCAAATAAGCCCAAAACCCCCCGCTAGACAAGGGTTAACCTGTTACAACAATAAAACAAGTGGAAACAGCGTTTGGATGGTCAAAATCGGCGATAGAGGCCGGGAGTTACATAACTTATGGCTGAGGCAGCCTGCCAGCCAGCCAGCCGTCACGACACTGACGAGACACTGTTGTGTGGTAGTCTCTCTCTCGCTCTTTCCCACGCTTGGTAACACAGATGACCACGCCCTGCTAGCAACTCGCTAATGTTAGCACAAAAATATACCTAAGAATAAGGGAATAACAGAGAGAATAGGTGATAATTGAAAGGGGGGGGGGGTGGAAGGAGGGGATGTGGAGGAGTGATATTTGGCATGGCCAAGGGGCAATACAAAAAACAATTATACTGCGTTTTTTTTTGAAGCCTTCGATTATATGAGGAGATCTGCAGCGCACCGGTAAAACTCTTATGATGAGATCTGCACTTGCCGGGTTAATAGCATATTAGGCCTTTTATAATCTTAACTTACTTACAACTTGTAATCACGATCTAATCTTGCTACGCCGTACTGCGGGAATGACCGTTAGACTATCGATACGATAGTCTAACGGTCATTCCCGCGGTACGGCGTAGGAAGATTAGATCGTGATTACAAGTTGGCACGTCCTAGGCACCTAGGCACGTCATAGAGACCTTTGTTAGCACATAAATTGTCCATCTCTATCGTATTATACGATAGTATGAGACAGATGGTAGGCTGGTTTTGTTTCTCCTGACTGATTTTAGATTTTAATTTGGGGGTTATGTTATGCAAGGTTTCAACAGTTGAGGTGACGTTAGACTTGGTGACTTTCTGGGTTGTGGGTTTTTTTTTTTTTTTTTTAAGCAAAGGGGCAAACTTCAAAGATCTTTGGTGGCAGTCAATTGAGGCGTGCAGGGAGGTGAGTAAGTCGAGACCCAAATATCCATCAAATTGGGTTTCTTGGGAGGTATATATCATGAAAGAATGATTTGTCCCGTGGTTAGGAATAGGGGTACTAACATAAAGGGGGACTGTCTCTCCACAGTTAGGAATAATGCCATCATTAGCATTTATTAAAACTATGGTAGAGTGTTGAGGGGGCCCAAAAATTTGTGATGTTTTTGGAAGAAAGGAGAGAGGAGACATGAACGGGAAGCCCCCGTGTCAATTAGAAGTCGGACTTTCACTCCATTTAAAGTGAGTTGCTTATAGATGGGAAGTTTCACGGTGTCTGTCCCATTTTGAGCCCCTGCCAGTTTGACAATTTGTGGACGGGGGCAGAGTAAAAAATCCAGGTTTTCCTGAATCTCTAGTATCTGCTATTACTTCAGTCCCTTCAACAATTTCTTCTTCAACATTGTCTTCGATCCCTGCGGTTCCATCTTCATTTACTGTAGCCACGCGTCGGGGATTAATCCAGGGAATCTGAGCCCATAATGTAGGCAACCTGGATCTCCGCTTGGTTAATTCCTTAAACGATTTCTTCATGGAGATAAGTGAACATTGGGAAGTGCATGGCTTCCAGTCGGAGGGTCGAATTTGGGCCCATTCCTCAACTTTTTCACTTGGGCGTGGCACCGCAGGGCTATGTGAAGGTAATGTGGATGGGTGAGTGGTCGCTCGACTGATGACGGCGATCTTTTCAGGTTCTTTGGTTTTCCTCAAAGCCAAGATTCGTCGAAGTATGGGCAAGTCTGCCTCATAATCAGTGGGTTCAGTGATAGCAAAATGATAAGCTACTGCTATGGGAAATATTCTTAATAGTGCTTTAAATACTACCTTCTTTCTTTGAGCAATAGTCTCATCAGGGAATGCTGTCACAACCAGTTGATTCAACTGACTGATCGTGTCGTCTAAGTCTCCCGCATACTTAACCGTGTGAAAGTGACGATCTGCTATCGTTTGACCTAGTGATGGGTTGATAGCTAATTTTGTGTGGCTTTCAAACTGTGCCCAGGTCAACGCAGGAGTGTCACGGACATATCTGGATACTTTAGCCTCATTTTTTCCTAGTTTCATCACGACCATGTGAATCTTTGCAAGTTCATCGTCTCTGAATGTAATATCCAGGACCGGTTTGACAATCTCTAAATAGGTAGTTATATCATGATCCTCTGCTTTAAATGCAATAATATCTAGTGTATTAGCAGCCACGATGAATTTTGCACCTGAAGTCGATTGAATAACAATTTAGGAAAACAAAGCTGTTATGCCGTATCGAGACACCGCTGTCACCAGTGTTATGCGTGGTTGTAATCCAACTTGCTTAATTATTCATTCTATAAAGCTCCTTGTTTAGGATACTTAGAATCAAATCCTGCTCGACAGGAACACAACCAGCAATTAATAATGATCTTTCTAGGTTACTCAATCACGCTCCAAACACAATAAACACACGGGATAATTACACTAGTTTATTATATACACAGGGATACATACAAAAAAAATCATCCGGATTTCATCCATATAGAGTATGAGTCCAATGTGTAAACAAGGTGACTTGTAAATAGTTAAATAAACTTTACTCTTTCATGAAATATTATGTCACTTACAAAGCATCAATGATGAAACATACATTTATATAAGATAAACACACAATATATGATGACAATACATATACGGGTCAAGTGTATACCGAGAGATATAATAATCAATAAATGTGTGTAGCTGAGATCATCTACTCAGGTACACACAGGTACGCGTGGCTAGAAATACAAATAGGTCGCCCGGCAAGGTCGCTGGCCAAAGATGCTGCAGTGTGAGGTTAAGGTCAAAAGTACTGCGGTCAGGCTGGATAAATACTTGATTTAGTGCAACGTTAAATCTGTATCACAATATATGATCTTTGCTTTACTCCTGTTGGAAAGGTAATTAAATTTACAATTTAACGATAAAAGAATAATTGTGAATAATCTCTCACACGATATACGAAAAATAAATTCAATCGTAAATTAGTTCAAATCACACTCGATGAGGAATTCAGATTCACCAAATATGTAGTAAATAAATATAGCAGAATAATAGCTATAAAAGCAGTGAGTTTGAATCAATTAACAAACTACTGAAAATAAATCAGACACAAAACTAAGTAGTGACGAGGGCTAATGAATTATAAAATAAGAAACAGACGCAGAACAAAGTAGCGACGTATAATAACCCGAATACAGGTTGATAAAGTATGGAATACACTTAAGACACAGAACAAAGTAGTGACGTATAATAACCCGAATACAGGTTGATAAAGTATGGAATACACTTAAGACACAGAACAAAGTAGTGTTTGATAATTATAATTAGCCAAAATAAGGGCTGATAAATACAGGAAGGGGCAATCGGGATTCCTAGATTCGGTGGTGAAATAATGTCATTAACCGGATATCGCAATTAATCAAATTATTCACAAGAACTAATATAGGTTAGAAATCTTGAACATAGATTTATTCAAACTCAATGAAGAGGGTTTTTACATTGATCACTAAGTGATCTCTTATGAAAATTGGACGTAGCACTGTCCTGAGTTTGAGTTTAAGTTTTAAGGAAGGAATATTGCTCTCGTTACACACTTCAGTGCGAACTTGGACACTCAATCAACAATTACACAAATGAATAAAATATGTGAGCGTTCACTAAATATTACGTATAGTAGAGAGTATGTAACGTAAGTAAAAATTAGGTATAATATTAACCTGGACGTAAATTGGTTAAGTCACAGATAATATATGAATAATTCACCTGCACAGATAGAAGTTAGATTCTCGTACTACGCGAACAAATTGGGCAAGGAGAGTCCGGAAAAGGCCTCTAAACTAAAGTTAAATTGAACACTCGCATATTTTATATTACCTTCACAATAATTCCCAAAACATAGTTACACAGAGACACTTAGGGTATGGGTGGTGATTAGAAGTAATATCCAAGAGGAGGGATCTGGACGACGTATGACTCGTAGTTCCTTCCTCGACTGGACACCAAAGGGAACTGCCTTTCACACACAATTCGAGACGGTCAATTCTAGTTCCTCTAACACAGTGCTGGGTCGCCACACTCGTTGAACCTTTTATAGGGAGAATGGCTAGCCCTACTCGGAAGTAACTCCGACACGGTAATATACCCACTAAATGCTAATGCCAGTGGAAGGTATTTCCTCGTGTTTGCCTACTGATCATATTTTTCAGCCAGGCTATAATTATTTGGATGATAATTTGAATCTAATTTAATTCATTTCGGAATAGTAGGGACATGGGGATTTCGATCTATTAATTTTTGTGAAGTTAATAATGGCCTTAAAAATACAATGAACATAAGAATATATGGGTATGGTTATGCTTTATTTCTTAAGATTATACTTATTTTTTAGAAAGCCTGCATGATTCAGGATAAATGTTTTACATGTATTCATCTTTTCTCTGCTTTTCCACGTTACATGCCAGGCTTTCGTTACTCTTCATTTATCAGCTATTGTGTATATAGGTGATTTTCTGCACTGTAGAGGTGATTCTTTTGGTCCCATTTGTGAAAATATGACATTGGGTGCTGATGAGGTATTAGCATAAATTCTTCCTCATCATAATTTAAATCTGGTTCCTGGGGTGGGTACACCTTGTTCACATATCTCGGAGCCTGTGATTTGTCCGGGAGGGGCCCCTGTGATTGGCCCGGAAATAGATCATGCTCAATAAGTGGCCCTTCATTTCCTGTAGGTCCCAGTAGGTGGCGATGACATAGGTGTGTCGTTTGCTGATCCCATTGAGAACGTGGATCATTTATGGTGGACTGCGTTAATTCTTTCTCGGTCTGGATGTGTGCCCTTTTCTTCGTTCTTTTCTTCTCCTTGATGTGTGCTATCCTGGCTCTGGTTGGTTGAGTCTCTTCTTGGTTAACTCACTGAGCCCCAGCGATGCAGGGTTTGCGTCCACAATGTATGTAACGCTAAACCCCAGCAACGCAAACCATGCGTCGTGGTCCCAATTACTCCGGTCCTATGGCACCTAGAGGGCTCAAATTTGTATGGAAACTGTGTAAGTATCCCACGCAACCATGCCGATGATTGAAAACTCTCAAAGTCCAACCGCGTGCGCGGAAGCGTGCAAAAAGCGGTATTTTGGGTGTTATTGCCTTCAATTGTTTACTCTTGTAAAATCGACTTTCGGGGGCTCCGTAGGACCAATTTTTGACCTTCATTCCTAACCCATTCGCTATTGTTTCTGGAAAAAACAAAAATTCAGAAACAGCCGGTCCCTGGTGGTACATTTATTATAAACTAGCTGGGGCTCAGTGGGTTAAAGCCTATGAAAAATGTATAAAGATATGAAGAAAGACTATTGGTAAACTTAAATACATACTATAAATTTATGACATAGAATCACAAAGATAATTAAATAACATATGAAACACCACAAACAAATAAGTTATAATGTTTGTGGTATTTCTTAGGTGTATATTAACTATGTAATTGGAAATACAACAGCATAGGTCATTGTGCTTCTAATACACAAAGCATACACATTTACCTTAAAGGTTAGTGGTAGTCTTCTCATGGTGAGAATCGGACGCAGTTCTCTGAATTTTTCCCAGCCACATCTAATTTTGGTTTCAGCCCCACCACCGGCATAAATGGTATCTCCCAAGTAGGAAACTTGTCCACCAGCTCCACCAACTCATTGCCTAAGTTCACACTGTTATTCAAAGACGCTACACTGAATTGAGTTCTTCACATAGGTATGTTTCTCATCTTCAAATTTCCATCTACAGTGGGTTGCAATCAAACTCCAACTGTACATATTTTCTCTTTCAATTGAGCCGTTCGCAGGCCCGAAAATATATCCTTGATATATATTTCGATATCAATGTCCGCTCACTGGGTTAACATAATGCCTCACCTCGCATCTTGCTCAAAGTTTTTACTACAAAATATATTTCACCGAAAAAGTTTGACTAAGCTATGCATCAGGGTCAGAAGTTTTAATAAATGCAGCCACGATCCGAAAAGATTAATCGTAAAATGCATTTTCATATTTTAATTAAATTAGGTATAATTGTATTTATTTTACGTATTGGTGTTATTGTTGATTGGTTACTATTATTATTATTGTTAGCACTATTATTCATTATCACTATTGTCCTACTCATTAATATATAAATGTTTGGGACAACTCCGACTGTAAAACATTCCTAGTTACATAGATATAACCCGATATCTGCATGACTGCCAAAAACATTTTGCACTGTTATCTATTCATACGAAGTGTTATACTTATTTAAGTGTAGTCAGGCTGTATAATTTATGAATTTGTTTTGTCTCAATATGCCTGTCCTACGCTGTATGCAGATTCCCTACTGGTCTTTCCACATTACCACTATTAGATGAGACAAATTTATGGCAAGACCTAATTTAACCTAACCATAATGGAAAACAACACTTTTGCAGGAATATATATAAGAACGCTAGATGACAACTATCCTACCACTTCCAATATTTCACCTAATAATACCTAAGAAAAAAAATCAATTTCCAATTGATTTATTGCTGGAAGCTTGCTCTCATTCAACCTGTCCCAAAGAAGGGTGACGGTTTTCAACCTTCTAACTATCGTCCAATTGCTCTCATTTATTCCATCTCCAAAGTTATTTAAACTATTCTTAATTCAAAATATATTAAGCTTTTATCTTCCCATAATCTAATTTCAGCACACTTAAAGACAAGAATACCGTCAGGACTGCATGGAGCCCCTTCTCGAGAACTCCAGCCCCTTGACTTTCAGATTGCCAGTATGGTTTCATTAAGGGCCGCTCTACGGATGATCTTGCTTATCTTACTAACTCTTGGTTATTTTCCTTTCGGAACTTCGGTGAGACTTTATCTATTGCGCAAGACATATGGAAAGCCTTCGATAGAGTCTGGCACAAATCTCTATTTTCCAAACTACCCTCTTATGGTTTCTATCCAATTATCTGTACCGTTTTCTCTAATTTCCTTTCTGACTGCTCCATTGCTGCAATTGTGGACAGCCATCAATCACTTCCTCAGCATATCAACTCCGGTGTACCTCAGGGTTCTGTCCTGTCTCAAGTTCTCTTTTTAATATTCATCAATGATCTCCTCAACTGTACCTCTAGTCCTATCCACTCATATGCTGATGACTCTACCTTACACTATGCAACTAGTTCTTCACATCAACCTAACATGCACTCACTCCAAAATCACGAGACGCCATGTCTCGTGATGGCACACCTATCTTCTGATCTAACAATTATTTCTGATTTGGACAGAAATAATCTTGTTACTTTGAATGACTCCAAGACACAAGTTCTCCCTCTATCTACCTGTTGCAATCTTTCACAAGACTATCAACCCTTTATCTTCTCTCAATACTCTTGGTGTATATTTCTCATCCAACCATTCTAGTAAAGATCATATTACCATTCTTGCTACAAACAACTTCCCAGAAGTTAGGTGTGCTCAACCGTCTCCATGTATTCTTCACCCCTGCACAGCTTCTTGGCCTATTCAGGGGCACAATGCACCCATGTATCGAATGTTGTTCACATGTGTGGGGAGGTTTCACCCATTCCGCACTTATTGAAGAAGTGGTCAACAGCATTTTGCCTCATCAACTCACTTCTTCTTACTAATTCCCTACAATTTTTGTTCTACACGCTGCAGTGTTTGCATATCTTTCATTGTTCTATCACTATTACAACAATCAGTATTCTTCAGAGGTCTCTCAGTGCATACCTCCTCACTTACGGTGAGTGAAAGGCACCAGCCTTTCAACACAGTCCTACTCCTATTTTGTCCTTGAACTCTCTCCCTCAATCAATCTTTCCTTCATCCTATGACTAAGACTGCTTTGAACTTCGTGTGTCCAGGCATTTTGACCTCAACGTCCCTTGCATTTGGCTCTCTGTCACCTTTATGACATTGGGGGAGACACTCGTTACAGGCATGCTGCCTTTTGTCTACTTCATACACAAATACACAAAAAAGTAACTCCTTTTTGAGGATCCCTTCCTAAATCCAAAACAAACCCTCTATCGTGGACGTTCCTAAGTAATGATACAACTTAAAATGCTACTTTTGGGTGGGTAAATTGTAGGGTCACCATGAAAGTCCCCAGTCTTTCTGTTAAGGGTAAATACACCGATTTATGGGACTTTAAATACTATGTGAATCTGCGCCATGGGACATACAATATAGTCTTGAAACGTTTAAAGCTGTGGCTGAAGCTTTTGAGGCATGTTAATGGTTAGTACAGCTTCGAAAAAGATCCAATAAACATTAGATTTAATTATAATTGTATTCTCCTCATTTGTTATTATACATAATCTTTCTCTTTACATTCAAACCAAATTTGAATAAGAAAGCAATAGATATGTTTGCTAAAAACGTGTTCTTTCCTTGTCACTAAAAGAGATAAGTGTGGAGATAGGAAATTACTTGTGCACATGACTTTGCATTCGCGGAAACATTTATATTGAACTGAATAATTGTTTTTTGAAATGTAAATGCCAGTAAGCAAGTTAGTATGGGGATTCAAATCAGAAATAGATCTATTACCGGATGCCGTGATCCCCGAAGGGGTGGCCACAAACAAAAAGCCTCCATGCACCTCTGTCCCCAGTCAGTCGACACCCCTCCTCCCATCCAGCACCGCTTTCACGCATAATTTATACTTCGTAACTCCATCCTTCCACCTCTCACTCGATTTCATATATCTGATAAATAACTGCACCAGCATTTAATAGTGGCGGGCAAATTCGTAAATCTTAACCCAAGAAGCGCGAGAGGCCTTCCGGAAGACAGCACATTAAAAAATAAAATAAAATTAAATTAAATTAAATAATAGCGCCCCAGTACTGGTGAAAAGGAAGTAATACTCGTATGTGATTAAGTGGTATGTCTACTTGCCACTACCTCCTGCCTTCTCCTAACATGTGTCTTACCCCTCCCCTCCCTCTCCTCCCACCCACCTTCTCCCTCCACTTCACCCCTCCTCATTTATTCCAATTTTCCCGTCTTCATTTCCCCCTTTTTCTTTCTTCTGTCTTTAATATGTCGAGTCAGCACTTTCCCTTCCTCCCTCTAAAGAAAGCTAAGGATGAGCTATCCGAACCCCTGACATTGCTATTCAATAAATCCTTGCAGTCTGAAACTATGCCTGATCAGTGGAAGCTAGCCAACGTAACACCACCGATATTATAAAAAGGCAGCAAATCCATACTCAGTAACTATTGTCCAATTAGTTTAACCTCAGTTGTATGTAAAGTGCTATAAACGCTCATAAGAGACAGACTTATAAATCACTTAGAGGAAAATAACATACTTAAAGATACTCCACACGGCTTTCGTAACAAATGTTCCTGTTTTAACAAACCTCTTAGACTTCTTCCACGATATCCTCAACCTCTATGAGGAGAGTAAAGCTGTAGATATTATATACCTTGATTTTCAAAAGGCCTTTGACAAAGTTCCCCACAAACGTTTACAGCTAAAACTAAAAGCGCATGGAATACAAGACGGTGTGTTGAAGTGGATAGAAAATTGGCTCAGTGACAGAAAGCAAAGAGTAGTCATAAATGGTAAGGCATCCATGGACCATTGTAAGTAGCGGGGTAGCCCAAAGATCAGTACTAGGACCAATTATCTTTCTAATTTACATCAACGACATTGATGAGGGTCTCACCTGTACAATATCAAAGTTTGCTGACGATACAAAAATTGCAAATAGCGTAGTCTCAAAAGAACAAGTTGACAATATTGAACACAATCTAGATAAGTTGTCATGTTGGGCCCAAATTTGGCAAATTAGTTTCAATGCGGATAAATGTAAAGTACTGCATATCAGATACCGAAATGAGAAAGCAAACTATTCGATGTATGGCACTCAGCTGAAGAGTGTAGACAGAGAAACCGATTTGGGTGTAACAATATCGAGTAACCTAAAACCAAATCAACAATGTTCAGAAGTTGTTAAGAATAGAAATAAAATAATTGGCTTTATAGGCAGATCATTTGAGCATAAATCAAAGAAGTTATCCTAACTCTTTGCAATTCCTTAGTCCGCCCTCTTCTGGAATACTGTGTTCAATATTGGTGCCCTTATTACCAAAAAGATATAGATAAGCTAGAACGAGTTCAACATAGAGTTACCAAAATGATACCTAGCCTAAAGAACAAACCATACGAGGAGCGTCTTAGAGAATTAAATCTATTTCCTTTAACCCAGCGCAGATTAAGAGGCGACTTAATTCAAGTGTTCAAAATCATCAAAGGCATCAACAATAAGTACTTCACTATCGACCAATCTGATTATACGTGGGGAAACGGTTTCAAAATGATTTGTTAAATCTTTTAATTCACACAAATCTAAGAATTTCTTCTTCAATCGAGTTGTCAACTTGTGGAATGGGCTTCCCCGAGTCGTTATAGACTGCAGCACCGTTAATTCTTTTAAACTTCGCCTAGACAAATATCTTGCATCGAACCCGCGACTGACTGCGTTTGTAAATGAATAACTTCATTTTATTCCCCTCTCAAATTCATCAAGGATTATTGCGTATATATATTTCTAAGACGTTACTCACTTGTTCCCAGATATACGAAAGACCACTTATAACTGTGTTATATGTTACTAACCAATCTGTCCCATACTAACTTCCTAATCCTGCCACGGACTTTAGTTCCAGGACAGTAGTTCCCTTTCCAATTTTCCCTTACCCACTCTAAACCACTGTTATGACACTTGATCCTCAGTGTTTTGGAGGACGAACAGCCTAGAGGGGGTCACTAGAACTGTTGTTGCTTGATTTCCTTTGTACTCCTTTGTACTCTACCTCCTCTCACCCTCTAACATGCACAGGAGACAGCCGTTTATCACTAGTGTCTCATGAGACCTTGGAGAGGAAGGGTGTATGTCACGATCTCTGTCACTTGCCTTCAATCTCCCCCGTCACTAATATACCTATACCTATTTTCTGGTCTTCAATGTTCACATGTTCATTATACCTGTTAAAATATACTCACATGCAGCAGTAATATTGCTTTATATGGTAAATATAACTAATTATCCCAGAATTGAAGCTAAATTAATTCGCATGCGCGACACTTTCAAAAACATTAAAAAAGCTCTCAAATTTCTTAGATATCTTAAGCAACTGGTTCTATGACATAAACCCAACGGACAAAACACAAATGGATAAAACCCCAGTGGACAAAACCCCAGTGCATAAAAACCCAACCTCTTATACAATCCACAACACTTCGATTATGTTAGGTTGGGTTAGGTGACTGGGGAGGTAATGACTGAAGTTTTGTCCACTTTTCATAAATAGGTTGGGGTTTTGTCCATTGATGTTTTGTCCACTTGCCCTTTGCGGTTTTGTCCGTTGAGTTTTAGTTATGAAACCAGTTTCTTAAGATAGCTATTTACACTAGTTACTTTTGGATATATGATTTATTACTGTTACATATTAACCCGTACAGTACCAGTGACATCCTTTTCATTATATTCTGGCAATTATTGGATGATTCTATTCGGCTTAGGAAGGACCTCAAACAACTATAAGGCTACAGATTATCTCATTTCATCCCTTGAGCTACTACAGATCCTTCCTAAGCTGAATAAAATCGTCTAATAGTATCGCGAAGAGGATAAAAAGGACGTCACCGGTACTGTACGGGTTAATAGACATTCCGCCATAAAGGAATAACATGAAATAACCGCAAGAAGGGAAGCGATTCTATACCTAAAGTTTCTGCCTTTCTTGTTATTTTCCTCTTTCCTTCTCATTATTATCTATTTTGCTCTTCATTAGCTATCTCTTCTCATATATTGACTTAGTACGCCAATAAGTTTTGTTATGTGTTTTGTCTCTCATTATGATGTTAATGAATATACACTTTTTATGGCAGTACATGCACTGCTAAAACAGAAAGAAACTCAAGAGAAATATTATATATTAAGAAATAATAAAGATTGTGCTTTGTTATAGTCTCACCGCATCACTTAGTAACCAAAATATCTCCTAACTTTCCACATATATATTACTATTTCACACTGGTTGTGTTCGGCAATTACGATCTTCCTTTTGTTTGTCTCATAAGTCTAGCTTAAGTACAAAGGGTAAATTGGTATAATACTGCAATGCTTGTGAGAACCATAGTGATCAAAGGCACCAGACACACACGTATTGAACTTGTTTTGAAACCTTTTATATTGCACTAGACATGATGAAGGCCTTCAATAGAGTCGGGCACAAATCTCTAATTTCTAAACTACCCTCATTCGGTTTCTATCCCTCCATATGTGCCATTAGCTCTAATTTCCTTTCTGGCCGTTCTATAGCTGGGGTTGTGGACGGCCATCTCTCACTTCCTCATCCCATTAATTCTGGTGTTCCTCAGGGTTCTGTCCTATCTCCAATTATCTTTCTAATATTCATAAATTATCTCAACTGTACCTCAGTTCTATCCATGATATACTGATGACTCTACCTACACTATTTAACTAGTTTTCCATAACGCTCCAACAAGCAATCACTCTAAAACGAACGTGATGAAGCCATATAACACTTATCTTCTGATCCAACACCGAATTCCAATTGGAGCAGAGAAAATCTTGTTGTTATAAATGCTTCCAAAACCCAATTTCTCATTTGATCTACCCGTCAAGAATTCCTAGAGCCCTTATACTTCAACAATAAAAAAATCAACCCTTCATCTTCTCTCAGTATTTCAGTGTCTCTTTTTTTCTGATCTCTCCTGGAAGGACCTTATTACCACTCTTGCTAAAAACGGCTTCCAGAAGCTGGGTGTGCTCAACTGCCTCAGGGGGTTATTTACCCCTACACAGTTTCTTGCTTTGTACAGAGGCACAGCACGTCCATGTATTGAGTATTGTTTGCATGTGTGGGGAGGATCCTCTCACACAGCACTTCTTAACAAAGTAGAAAAGAAAGATAAAGCCTTTTGTCTCATTAACTCACGTCCACTCACCAATTTTCTGCAATCTCTCTCAATATCTATCGCTATTACAATAATCAACGTTCCTCAGAGCTCTCTCAGTGTATACCACCTCTTTGTTGTAGGGTATGTAGGACCCGTCTTGCAACACAATGCCACCACTACTCTGTGCAACTCTCCAGCCCAAGAGTGAAACGATACTCCCAATCTTTCTTTTATTCAACAGCTGAGTTCTGGAACTCTCTCTCTGAATCCATTTTCCTCGTCCTATGACTTAAAGTGTGTCAAACTCATGTGTCCAGACAATTTGGCTCGAACATTCGTTGATTTTGGCAGTCACTCTTTTAATTCTGGGGGAGGCACTCGTCACAGGCAGTTTTTCCTTATGTCTCCCTCATCCACATAGAAAATAAATACCAATTCTGATTGAAAGTAATTGCTATTACAATAAACAATTTTAGCCTACACCAAATTAAGAACAATTGAAGATATGTTACTTACTCAATTCCACAGGGTAGTATCACTCAATCAACAAGAAAGCTCTAAAAACTCTCTCCCTCAATCAATATTTCCTTTATCCTATGACTTAAGGCTGCTTTAAGCTGTGTGTGTCCAGGTATATTGACCCCAGCGTACCTTGAATTTGGCTCTGTCACTCTCTGGCTTTGGGGGAGACAGCCTGTAGCAGCCTGCCTGTCATACACACACACATACACACAATATATATTATATATGTATGTTTATTTAAGAATAGAATCAAGAGTTGAAGGAGGATGCCAGACTACCCAGGCAGCGAAAGCAGACCAGAGGAGCGAACTAGCGAGTGGGAAACCAGCTCGTCCGAATACCAGCAAACAAGCCTTCACACCTGTGTGCGTCATAGGGGACCCTGCAAAATACTCGATGACACGACGCTATGACGTATGATCGACGCCAGGAGACCCCATTGGACCACGCACCTGCTACGCACTCGAGGAGCTGTGATAGGGGCGCACTACCCGACGCCTCCTGATTCGTTCCTACACCATCATTGTATAGTATACAAACCCGAGTAGTGGGGCATTCAAATCAGTGTCTTTGGAGTTGGGGAGGTGAACTTGCAGCTGGAGGAAGACGGGGGAAGTATTAAAATGGGATTGGTGACTGTCAGTCAGATTATATAAGTGTGTGTTAAGTGGGTTCGGTGTAAAACACTCGTTCTGTTGGTTAGTGAGATATGTGATAGGAATTAACGTTAACGCTACTATTATGTACTTAACTCTTTGATTGAATGAACGTTAACGCTACGATTATGTACGAACTCTTTGATTGGGAATTAACGTTAACGCTACTATTATGTGCTTAACTCTTGATGATGGGAATTAACATTAAACAATAGTATGTGTACTAACTATTTGATTGGGAATTAACGTTATTGCTACTATTATGTACTTAACTATTTGATTGGGAATTAACCTCTCCGCGGCGCACAGGGGGTTTTCTACAGGGTAAGACTGTGCGCACCTATGATGATTTTGGGACCTATTGCCAATTTCGATAAAAAGTACATCATCGTGTAGGGAATGTTTGCGTGCATCGGCCCATATATATTTGACCCCCCAAAAAATGTCTTGGGGGGTGGGGGAACGGTCCGTAGTTGAAAAATTGTGGAGCGAATGGCACCGCGCGGCTAGATTGTCATCGAGCGGCGAGATTTCCCTGCCGAATTTTCACGCGCCCAGGGGATAGAAGGAGAGGGAGGAGGGGGTGGGTTACCGCGTATTATCACGTATATCTCCTTTTTTGAGCCCTTTTAGGCTATATAGAGTATGTATACGTGTGTAGGCCACCCATATAACAATGAATATGCCTCCTAGTGACCAAAAATTGCAATATATGGGAATTATAAGAGAATTTTTAGGCGGGAATGAAGATGTGCTGGAGGTTTGGCGGCAATTTATGAGCGGAGAGTGTGGTTTACGCCACACATATCACTTATATCTTGTACGTAGAGCACTTTCATGCTATAATACAGACTTGTACGTATGGATACGTGCCATATATCAAAATATATACCGCACATAGACCAATTCATGCGATATTACGCACATTATCAATGAGTTTCTATGCGTGAACCAAGGTGTGAGTGACGTTGTGCTGGGAATGAAAGGGGGAGAGGGTTTGTTACACCAAAATATCACGTAAATCTTGTATTTAGAGCACTGTCATGCTAATAAAAGACCGTGTACGAATGTAGGCGTCCCATATAACAAGGAATATACCACATATAGCCCAATTGATGCGATATTTAAGCAAATTGTGAATGTGTTTCTAGCAGACGGAAGCCTGAAAGGGTGGGTGGGGGTGGCTGGGTAGGAGGGAGGCTAGCAGGGAGGGATTGAGTGAGTGAGTGAGTGAGTCGTGGAGAGAAGGGAAGGCAGGCAGATCTCTAGATAGATAGCCAGCTGTGTGATAATTGTGGAGGCGCCCGACGGCGTATTGATGTCTTGGGATATTGAACGTTATGTCTTCTAGGTGTCTAGTGTTTGTTGCAACCAAGAGTTTTACAATAACAAGGGTCAGGAATGGAGAGAGAGAGAGACAGAGAGAGAGAGAGAGAGAGAGAGAGAACCTGAGACATGCGTATGTGGTACATATAAATGGACTTCAGAATGGCACTTGTATGCAAGAAAACATTGCATTTAAGACACATGTGAAGAACCACAGAAACTGTAGGCCATTGACTGTAAATAAGGTACTATATTATAGACCACCAGCGACGGTGGTCAGTAAACACAGGCAGATTGCCTTTTGTGATAGAGGGCTAAATATAGACTGGTGTCTCCTTACACTTGCGAAAGGGTAGATTGCCACCAGAGAAACGTATACTTATTTATTTCCAAGTAATATGCAATATAATGTATATTCGGAGACCTACTGTAATTATTTTTATGACAGTCATGACTATGTATAATCCAATATACGCGCGTAGGCGAGACATAAGAAAAGCTGGTTGAGCAATTTTCGACACCCACACAGTTATTATTAATTTTTATTTACAATATAATACAATACAAATGTATTTGTGAAGAGTATTTTATCCATTATTGTATTTATACAAATTTTGTTCCCAGACAGAGCTGCTGTTGGGTGTAGCTGGGGCATAAAGGAGCGGCAAGGGTCACCGCTTGACCGTGTGAAACTGAGTGGAGTCACACTGAGAGGGGCAATTTTGCTGAGTGTTTGGGCAATTTTTGACAGAATAAAGTTACTAATTACTAATTCTTGACAGAGACAAACTTTTATAAACCTTGGCATGATATAATTGATAATCCCATCAATTTACAAACGTAAATTGGTGGGATAATTCCTTTTTTTTTGTATATTGTCATTTCGATTGTAGACACGAAGTTTTGAGTAATATTTGGTATGAGCTCCTGTGGCTATGGTTGGTAAGGTCGCGGACTGGAAAACTCAAAGTGTGGTAGGGTTGTGTGATCGAATCCAGGAGGGGGTATGGGGAAGGTTTATATTGTCTAGAACATTTTTGATAAAACAATTTTTTTACAAGATCATGCCATTGTATTCAAACAATATGAAATATTCATAGAATATATCATATTGTAAGAGGACAATGACATGACCTTGTTTGTTTGGGGTTTTTTTATTGTTTTTTGTATTATCTTAGTAGGTTTGACAGGATTTATTGAAACATATTTATTTTTGTACAATTCATTTGAGGTAAGAAAATAATTATATACATATTACTTTGGCTAATAACAAACATATATATTGATATACTAAAAAAATAAGGCATATTACATGTAAATCTTTGAAACTTATAAACTAAATAATGAAACATACAATTATATAATGTAAAAGCTATATCACAGGGAAATCTTTGGAAACCTTAAACATTATATAATATATAGGTTACATTATGAGGTAGTGTGATCAATTAGGTCAGGTCAGGTAAGGTAGGGCGCGAGTCCAGGACAGGGCGGGGCAGGGGGCGTGTCCAGGGCAGGGCACGGGGCGAGTCCAGGGCAGGGCAGGGCAGGGCGACAATCAATAATTCTTGAAGGTGTGGTAGTCCATGAAGCAGTCACCCAGGCAGAGTGGAACTTTGCACTCGGCGCACATTGAGGTGACTCTTTTGGTGACATGGGGTTTCCTGACACTGGTGCTGCAGACGGTGCACTGCGACGAGTGCCAAGCATCTCAGTGTTGATTGGGTAGTGTCTTTCGACACCCAGCTGGATGCGGTCAGGAACGTGATCCCCACGCCATGCCGTACGTCTGTGAGTGGTGGTGCCATACTTCTCCAGGAGTTGGTATGAGACATTGTAAACGAACTCCCGGAATTTCAGCTTCTGGTTTGGGGCCATATCCTTTTTCACCAACCACAAGTTGTAGGCGTTGAGCATCGTGATATCAACTAGGTGGAGGAAGAGCTTGTGATACCACTTCACAGTCTTCCTCAGACACTCAACGCCTGACAGCTGACAGTCAGACTTGTCCACCAGGCGCATGTTCTTGGTATAGTCCATTACCATGTCGGGCTTGTAGATGGTCTTCCTGGTTCGGTAGTGGATTTTGCCAGAATCCACCTGGGCACCTGTGTGGATGGTGGAAAGCAGGTGGACGTCTCGCTTATCCTTCCACTTCAGGGCTATCAGTTTCCCACACTTCTCGAGCTGCTTGAATTTCTGCCCCTTTCGTCACCTTCTTCGCACATGCCTCTCGCGGTGTTCCTGGGCCAGGTCGTCTTCTGAAGGTGTGTCACTGGAGGAGGCATCTGTGAGAGGAATGACATCACCTGTGAACTTTGGCATAAACTTTCTTGTCTATCTGACAGTCCCACATGACCCCGTTTGGTTGTCATGAAGAAACTGGCAGAGAGCAGGAGAAGTATACCAGTTGTCAGTGTAGATGATGTGGCCTTTGCCCAGGTAAGGTGCCAACATTTTCCTGACGATGGCACCTGACATGCCCATGGGTCATTGGCAGCGGCTGTCGGTATGTCAATGTCAGTGCCTGTGTACACGATCATGTCAAGCACTATTCCAGTTTCGCAGTCACACAAAACGAAGAGCTTGATTCCGAACTATGCCTTTTCAAGGGGATATACTGCTTGAAAACAAGACGTCCTTTGAAGAGCACGAGCGACTCACCAATCACCAAATTGAGGAAGGGGTAACAAGTATTTCCAAGACCTCTCCAACAACATGGTGAACACATCCCGAACTTTCCATATCTGGTCCTCCTGTTAGGATTTTCGTTGTCTGCAAAGTGCATAAATCTTAGCAGCACACAAAAATCTGTCACGAGTCATGAACTTATTGAAAGTTGGGGTGCGCGATGAGAGGGTCGCTGCTTCCAATAGTGTTGCAACACATGCTTCTTGATCAGAGGCATGAGGAAAACAAGGCAAAGCATGTCATAAATTCTTCCACAGTCGTATCCACCCAGCCTCGTATTCTCGCTTTTGGCGGAAGGACGGCCACTCTGCCGTACACCCACCTGTAGTAGGCGTTGTTGGGGCAACGATGTACGTCATTACCGCCATATCGAAAAAAGCGAGGAAGAAGTCGCTTTCGTTCGATTGATCGTCACAGGGCCAGTCGTCAGTTGTTCATGACGTCCCAGGATTGAACTGGGGCACGTCAGGTACAAAATTGACCCCGTCAGACCAATCGAACGAAGGCAGCTCAGGGATCGGAATGTCGTCTGCGTCTGCTTCATCGTCTGAAATATCGCTTCCATGGTCGCGATACAGCATTGCATCATCATCACCCTCCTCTTCACTTGACAGACGATGCCCTTCCTCATTCTCGTCACCGACGTCGGACTCACTCCCACTGTCCACTCCCAAATCCCCCCACCCTTGGTCCCGTGCTAGGGCTTCGTCGTCGAAACCCGGGCTGCCAAAGTCCTGCGAATCACCATCAAACAGCAGGGCGGCATACTTTGATGGTGTCAGAGTTTTCCGGGTCACTTTTGCACGTGCGGGAGTCTTATGGACAGGGACAGCGAGAGGCGGTGGCAGGGGCGGCGGCAGGGGCAGCAGTGGTGCGTGGCCTTGATGGCAAGATGATGGTGGTGCCTGTCGCCCTTCTCTCTGTTCCATTGGCAGGGGCAACATGGGCGGCAGGGGCAGCAGGGGCAGCAGGACCGGCAGGGTCACCAGGGCCAGCAGGGCCAGCAGTCGCTTTCCCTCTCCCTTTCCCCTTCGCCTTCCCCTTCCCTGTTCCTTGGGCAGGGGCGGCAGGGGCAGCAGGGGTGGCAGGGGCAGCAGGGGCGGAAGGGGCAGCCGGGCCAGGGGCGGCTGGTGGTGGTGGTGTGTGGTGGTAGGGGCACTGTGGCTGGTGTACGGGTTCTCTTCCCTACGCCCGTGCCTTTAATTTTTCCTGCCCCCGCAGGTTCTGAAGCCCTAGGGTGGCCTCCTGCGTCGCTGGTAACGGTGGCACGGGTGGCAGGGGTGGCAGTGGTGGTGGTAGTGGTTGTTGCAGTGGCCTGGGTCGTGGTGGCAGTGTCCCGAAACACCAATGACCTCTGTACCTTTCTTGTGCTTGAAAGTGTTTTTCGTGCTTTGGGTGCAGGTGTTTCGTCCTCCGAGCTGTCGGGCGTGTCGTACTGGTAGGTAGGGTCTTTAGCAAGGCCACCCTCTGCCATTCCACGGCGGCTAACACCTCACGGCGAACCAGGCAAAAAGGGCTGGTTGGTGTCATCACGGGTGAGCGAGCCACTGCTAAGAGGGACGTGTGGGCTCGAATGAAACTAGTGATGTGGCTACTGTGTGCGCTGGTGGTGCGGTGTCACCAGATTTATTATATGCGGGGCGCGATGCGTTTGGCGGGGGGTGGTGTGGCGAAGAATTGAATGTAGGACCATACCCACACCAATTTGTTCAGCCGCCCTGCTATTGAACGCCGCCAGCGGTTTTGGTACGCGTTCAACAAGGCTCTGCTCTTAAGTAGTCTCCCACGTGACAGTTGACCAGCCGGGCGGGAACTCTTGGTAAGAGTCGTCCCTGCAGTTTCCCGGGTTAACGTTAACGCATTACGATTATGTACTTAACTATTTGATTGGGGACAATTAACGTTAACGCTACTATTATGGTACTTAACTATTTTAGTTGACTGAGTGGTGATACTAAAGCAACGCTTTAAGTAAGTGGGTTATGATGAAAGTAATACTATTGTTTTATATTAATACTAAGAGTTCTTTCATTTTCTTGTTAATTAAGCTTACATTGCTTAACGCGTGGCTTAGTACGGTGGTAGATGCTATTGTTCTCGAGTGGTAATAATTCGCCATTAGGACTAACATGGCTGTTTTACGATGTTAGCTTATGGTGATTTTGTCCTAAGCTGAAGGACAATTCTTTAGCTTCAAAATATTATTTTTGCTTTTCATATTATTTGAGTGAGACCTGAATCGAAATCTATGAAGCGAGTACTGTAAACTTAATTTTTACTCATAATCAAACCTCAATTGTTACGTGGTTAAGAAATACATTTAAATACTATTAAATATATATCTAATCTTGGTTTATGTGACTTTGATATTAATACCTGGTGATAATAATAATATAATACTATTAACGTAAAGCGACAGAGAACCAAGAATTAATTACATTAAATATAAATAAAAAGGAACATATAAGAAAACTAGACTATTCATTTCAAAAAGGGTAAGAGACAGAAATATTCTTACCTTCAATATTTCTCTTTCAAGACTTTTTATAGAATTAATATGTCCTTCTTTAGATATAACTTATTCGGGTTCATAACCATAGCATACTAAGATGGTCGGTTAGAATAATAATTTCTTTATAAATACTACATGACTTTAATTAGTGTTCAGTATGTGTTTCATAATTAAAGAGTTATCAGTCAATAAAGGATTACCAAGTCCTAACAGATCCAAAAGGAAAGGCAAATTAGCAACAACAGGAAATAATTTGTATTATATTTTACTTTTGTTAGCTTGGCGGGGTTCAGGAATGACTGATACCTTCATATATATCTCTGTGCTTATCTAGATTCATCAAGTTAACCACTTGAGGATCACGCTACTTAACAGAAGAGGTGGCGAACCATCGCGACAGGATTCATTTCATACAGTTTCACTCAGTTTCATTACGTTTTCACTACTTTAAAAATCAAAATTATTAATCACTGACTCATCTAATTAATGACGATAGAAAGCATGCTCGAGTTTTCACTAGGAATTTCAGAACCCAACAGCCCCTGATATTGACTGTCTGTCAAAATCCGAACTTGAAAAGTGCTTGCCTCGGCATCTCCAGTTGAACTGTCTCAAAACATGTCCAAAGTAG
>CM064527.1:30884024-30972013 GCA_032716605.1 Paralithodes platypus
GCCGGGGCAGCGCTGGAGGGATCTTGGTGACCCTTGTCTCTGGGTCTTTTCTTGGGTGATCTAGATGTGTGTGAAATTGTAGTTTGTTTTTGTGTGTTCATTGTTTTCTGTTATATTGTCCCTGTTCAAGTTCTGTCTTCAGTCGCCCCCCCCCCCAAAAAAAAAAAATAATAATAATAAACAAATAAATAAAAAACAGAAGGAAAAATGAGGATTGAACCTGAGTATATACGTGCATATATATATATATATATATAATATAGATATATATACTATATATATATATATATAATATATATTTTATATATATAATATATATATATATATATATCTATATATATATATACGTTAAATATATATATATATCATTATAATTATCTATCTATCTATCTATATTCTATATATATATATATATATATATATATATATATATATATTATATATATACTATATAGAGAGAGAGAGAGAGAGAGAGAGATATTTAATATTTAGAGATATAACCTCAGATACACAGGGTATATAAATTATTTGTACTCGGTAGGAAAATTGAACACGAGCTGCGAGCGTTCGTCTGTATTCCAATACATTTTCCGGCAGATAGGGAAGAAACGGTGGAGTCAACTTATATTTCCCAACCCGTGCCAGTTACCAATCAGTAAGATTTTTTTTTTGGTATAAGTATCACAAAGCAACAAATACAATAACAGTAACAAAAAAAAAAAACAAAAAAAACAATGGCATACAATGACACTGACACATACAAAATTATAAGAATATAAATATATATATATATATATATATATATATATATATATATATATATATACGATAGACAACACTGAAAATAATAAGAACTATAAACAGCATAACACGCACTTATAGTATATCACCCATATCTCTCTCTCTCTCTTGTTGTACAATCTCTCTCTCTCTCTTTCTCTCTCTCTCTACCTATTTTTACTTTGTTCACAACAATTACACTACAACACAATACAATAGCATTCATATGAACACTCATTTACATACTCACAAGGCATAAACAATTTATATAAATTCCTCTGGGAAAAAATACATTAATAAATAAATACATTGAACGAACAGCTTAAGAGACGATGTTATCTTTACAATACGTGGTATCACAAAACTGGAAATCACTTATCAATGTATCGAATTACACTTGTGATAAGGCGACTAACCATTTTCGCTCACTCAATTCTCTCTCATTCTAATTATTATGAATCTATCCATTATACTGTATATATATATATATATATATGTTAGTATAGCCAGGTAATAGACTATCTTTTAAACAGACGAGGTTAAAGGCAATAGCAGTTTCAGCATTCAGGATTTTATTGTTACAGCTTTCAATAGTTCTAACAATTTTCCTCTGGGGTTCAGAGATGAGGTACAACAGGTTAGCAAAATTCATGGTGGATCCAACGTATCACAAGTAAACATCTTGCATCTTCAGGGAATGGAGAGGTAATGATTAGATTTTTTTTTTTTTTTTTTTTTTTTTTTTTTTAAAGGTAGGGGGGGGGGGGGGAAGAGAGGCACCTCAGAGTGGGTGGAGGGAAGAGAAAGTAGGAAAGATGAAATACAGTGGAAGAGAAAAGTTAGTGGGCCGTCCACCTTGCTGTTGTTGAGGGATGTTTATTACTTTATTTTGTTTGTCTAATAATTTTTGTTTTAAAAACTTTCATTCATGCTTTATTGTTGTACTTAAGTTACTAAAGTGCTGATAAGAATGATTTTAACTTAGGGATGTCTATGTCTGATCTGTTGAGTCTTGCTTTCAGTTTGTTTTTTCCTTCATCTGTGATAGTTCGTTCCAAGTCTTCTTGATTAATATAATAATATGCTTTCCTCATAACGTCGGGATCTTGTTCAAAGACGTCACAGATGAATCCAATACTGCCCAGTGTTAGTTCTGCAAGCTCGATGGTGTCTTCTTTTCCGGTTCCGTCTCCTTGGCGATTTTTGTTATTGTCTCCGGGTTTGTCGGGAGGGGAAGGAGTGGTCCTGGGGATCTCTTTCTTGGCGATTTTGACTTGGTGTTGGGGGAAGTTGGTGGTGATGATGATGCTCTGGCTTCCTCGGCTTCCATTTGTGTTTCGTCCTTTTCTTGGTGTTCTTCATGGATGTGAAGAGTTGGAGATTCCTGTAGTTCTGGAACTCGATCTTGTGTCTTGGGGGCTTCTTCTTTGTTGACGCCCTTTTGATGTTTGCAGGGGTCGCGGGAGAAGGCCTTCTGAGGTATGATGATGGTGGGAAGATTGTTGTGTGACAACAGACAGGGGATTAGCTGGCAGAGTTGGTGTGTGTCTGGGCCAGCAATGGCTATGGCTGACTGAATACAGGCAAAGATCTTGGCCCTCAGTACTGCTTCCCCATCTGCTGTAGTTGTAGGTGGTGTCGACTCTGGTGGAACAATCCGTGGGGAGAAAGAGGAGCCCTTGACTGGAGCTCCTTCAGGGCCTGTGATGTTGGTAGCTTCACGTCCCTGTCTCCCTGTTTTGATGGTAAAAGTAACTGTTTCACCATTTCTTAGTGAGGCATTCTTCTTGCTGTTGTTGTTGATAATGTTGGTGTGGTGGCAGAAGACATCCTCGTTACTCTTCGTAGTTATGAAGCCATAGCCTGCCTTATAATTATACCATTTGACAGTACCACAGGTAATATTGTTGGTGGCCATGGTAGTGTGGAGAGGCAGGTGGTGGGGCTGCAAGCTGATTGGCCGATGGAAAGAGCCAATGGTTTTTTATGATTAGAATAAGGACAAAACAACATATTTATACAAACTTCGAGGATCAAGAATAGGTAGGTGGGCGGAGCTACTGGGTGTGGGATGGCTGTTCATTGGTGGAAGGCAGTCTATTCGCGAGACGGGCACTAAATCTTATCGGTGGTTGGTTGTTGGCTGTGGGTGGCTGTGATTGGTTGGTGTTGTCAGTTGTGTGGTGAGCGCGGAAAGGTAAGGGAGAGGGGCACAGGGCGAGAGGAAGGGGGCAGTATGCCTGTAGCGCTTGCCTGAAGGAAGAATTTGAAGGTCTTGTGTTTGGTTGCTGATGCTGGGGTTGAGTGTTTGGATGTATAGAGCTTCTAAAATAGCTAGTCTTCTGGGGTCTGATTCTTTGTCGAGTATGGTAGTTTGTTTGTCTAGGTCGGCGCGAGTTAGGGTAAGATGGTGGGGGGCTGAAATGCTGAAACTGCTATTGCCTTTAACCTCGTCTGTTTAAAAGAGAATCTATTACCTGGCTATACTAACATAAAACTCCACAACGAGAATGCCAGACATCGTACTAGCACCCGCCAGTTTCGTGAAGAACTGATACGAGAAGAATTAGCTGAGAAACGAGAGACCACCACCAATCTCCGATATGAACGTGACGCCCTGCTACAGAAATGGAATGAAGAAGAAACCACCCCTAACCACATCAAAACAGAAATCAACCAAAAACTCCAACAACTCAACGAACAACACAGACAACAAACAGAGAACACCACCATCCAAAAACTCTCCCGTCTATATGGTGGAAACATAAAACTTCCCAAGCCAACAAAAGGATATATTAACATCACCAACACCACCCTAATGCCGGACCAAGAAGACCTCCTGAACAAAGGCTTAAATTGCCTCTACATTTCCAAGCCGGGACCCCACCGAAAACGCCTTGAAATTGAAGTCCTACTGGATGACATCCTACGATCCCAGAAAGACGGCAAAATCACCACCACCCCAGCCCTACAACCCACCCTACTAGCAGAAGCCGCCAAAACCAGGGGATCCCACCAAAGCAAGCTCATCAACAAACACCACTTCAAAGCCACTAAACAACTTAAAGAGAACCCCAACATCATCATCCGACGAGCTGATAAGGCCTCCTGCCTTGTGATACACGGAAAATAAGAATACCTACGGAAAATGGACGACATTCTTAATGATAAAAACAAATTCAAAAGGATCACTCGCAATCCTACTGACGAAATAAAAAGGAAAGCCAACTCCACCATCACTGCTATCAACGCCAAAGCCGATGGCGTACACCTGAAGAAACTCATTGGCGAATTCACCCCAGGTTATGCTTACGGTACTATAAAACCCCACAAACCCGGGAACCCCCTCCGCCCCATCATATCACAGATCCCTACTGCTACCTACCAGACCGCCAAGGCCCTGAACAAACTCCTCACCCCTTTTGTTCCTCGGCAATACAACCTCAACTCTGCTTATGACTTCCTAGAAATTCTACGAGATGCCCCCCCTGCTAACGACCACATCATCGCCTCCCTCGACGTAGAGAGTTTGTTTACCAACGTGCCCGTTGACAAGACCATAGATTTTATCCTACGTCGAGTTTACCACTGCCCTAATACGCCCCCCTGGGGACATCCCGGAGAAGGCCCTGAAGACGCTCTTGGAACTATGTACCAAGGAGTCCCCTTTCCTCTGCCCCCGCGGGAATATGTACCAGCAAATCGACGGTGTAGCGATGGGAAGCCCCCTGGGGGTCCTGTTCGCCAATTTCTTCATGGGAACTATCAAAGAGGAACTCCTGGCTGCCCACCGGCCCACTGTCTACTGCAGTGTACATCGATGATATCTTCATGCGGGTGAAGGACCTGGGCGAACTCAGGGACCTCCAGCAGCGCTTCATGGCCGCCTCCGGACTCAACTTCACATACGAAGAAACCACCGATGGACATCTACCCTTCCTCGACCTCCTTGTCTCCCTCCACGACCACGGCTTCAAAACTACAGTGTACACCAAACCTACTAACAATGGCCAATGTCTTAATGGGGAAAGTGAATGCCCTAAACGATACCATCAGTCCACCATCGCCGCCTATGTTCGGAGAGCCCTCACCCATTGCACCACCTGGAATGACACACACAATGAATTGGAAAGGCTCACCCAGGTCCTAGTCAACAATGGGTATTCCAACACTGACGTCACCAATGCCATCAACCACCACCTAGAAAAATGGTACAAACAAGACCCCCCTAGCACCAACCCGGCCAATGACATTACATTTTTCTACAGAAACTACATATCTTCCGACCACACAACAGACGAATCCATTATGAAAGAAATAATTCACAAAAACGTCCTCCCCACCAACCCTGACAATAAAATAAAACTCATTATTTACTACAAATCTCCTAAGACCTCCAACCTTGTCCTCCGTAACCGCCCCATTTCCACCAACCAACCGAAAGACGATCATGTGATATACCAGCATATTTGCACCTCTGGGGATTGTGGACCCCTATCCTATGTTGGAATGACACAGACTCGCCTTTCCTGTCGACTAACCCTCCACCTTCAATCTGGCGCTATAAAAGATCAATATCAAGCCCCCCACCATCTTGCCCTAACTCGCGCCGACCTAGACAAACAAACTACCATACTCGACAAAGAATCAGACCCCAGAAGACTAGCTATTTTAGAAGCTCTATACATCCAAACACTCAACCCCAGCATCAACAACCAAACACAAGACCTTCAAATTCTTCCTTCAGGCAAGCGCTCAGGCATACTGCCCCCCTTCCTCTCGCCCTGTGCCCCCCTCCCTTACCTTTCCGCGCTCAGCACACAACTGACAACACCAACCAATCACAGCCACCCACAGCCAACAACCAACCACCGATAAGATTTAGTGCCCGTCTCGCGAATAGACTGCCTTCCACCAATGAACAGCCACCCCTCACCCAGTAGCTCCGCCCACCTACCTATTCTTGATCCTCAAATTTTGTATAAATATGTTGTTTTGTCCTTATTCTAATCATTACCTCTCCATTCCCTGAAGATGCAAGATGTTTACTTGTGAAACGTTGGATCCACCATGAATTTTGCTAACCTGTTGTACCTCATCTCTGAACCCCAGAGGAAAATTGTTAGAACTATTGAAAGCTGTAACAATAAAATCCTGAATGCTGAAACTGCTATTGCCTTTAACCTCGTCTGTTTAAAAGAGAATATATATATATATATATATATATATATATATATATATATACAGTATATATATACAGTATAATATGTGTGTGTGTGTGTGTGTGTGTACAAAGTACAAAGGAAATCAAGCAACAACAGGTCTAATGACCCTTCTAGGCTGCTTGTCCTCCAAAACACTGAGGATCAAGTGTCCAAACAGTGGTTTAGAGTGGGTAAGGGAACATTGGAAAGAGAACTACTGCCCTGGAACAAATGTCCGTGGCAGGACTAGGAAGTTAGTAGGGGACGTATTGGTTAGTAATTGAGGGGAGGATAAAATTAAGTTATTCATTTACAAACGCAGTCAGTCGCGGGTTTGATGCGAGATATTTGTCTAGGCGGAGTTTAAATGAATCAACGGTGCTGCAGTCTATAACGTCTCCTCGGGGAAGCCCATTCCACAAGTTGACAACTCGATTGTAGAAGAAATTCTTAGATTCGTGTGAGTTAAAAGATTTACCAATAATTTTGCAACCGTTTCCCCACGTGTAATTAGATTGGTTGATAGTGAAGTACTTACTACAGTTCATATTGTCGATGCCTTTTGATGATTTTGAACACTTGAATTAAGTCACCTCTTAATCTGCGCTGGGCTAAAGGAAATAGATTTAATTCTCTAAGACGCTCTTCGTATGGTTTGTTCTTTAGGCTAGGTATCATTTTGGTAACTCTACGTTGAACTCGTTCTAGCTTGTTTATGCCTTTTTGGTAATAAGGGCACCAGCATTGAACGCAGTATTCCAGAAGAGGGCGGACTAAGGAATTGTAAAGGGTTAGGAAAACGTCTTTGGATTTATGCTCAAATGACCTGCCTATAAAGCCAATTATTTTGTTTGCCTTCTTAACAACTTCTGAACATTGTTGACTCGGTTTTAGGTTACTCGATATTATTACTCCAAGATCGGTTTCTCTGTTTACATTCTTAAGCTGAGTGCCATTCATCGAATAGTTTGCTTTCTCATTTAGGTATCCGATATGTAGTCTATCTATCTATTGCCTGACGCCGTGATCCCCGAAGGGGTGGCCACGAACGAACCCGCCCCATGCACCTCTGTCCCCAGTCAGTCGACGCCCCTCCCCCCAACCAGCACCGCCTTCGTTCATGTAGTTCCTCACTCCATCCTTCCACCTCATATTCGGTCTACCTCTCCCCCTCTGTCCCTCCACCTCGCTCTCGTACACCCTCTTAGTCATTCTCTCGCTTTCCATACGTTCCATATGGCCGAACCATCTCATCCGATATGTAGTACTTTACATTTATCCGCATTGAAACTCATTTGCCAAATTTGGGCCCAATGTGACAATTTATCTAGATTGTGTTGCATATCGTCAACTTGATCTTTTGAGAGTACGCTATTTGCAATTTTTTGTATCGTCAGCAAATTTTGAGATTGTACAGGTGAGACCCTCATCTATGTCGTTGATGTAAATTAGAAAGAGAATTGGTCATAGTACCGATCCCTGGGGTACCCCGCTACTTACATTGGTCCATTTAGATGCCTTACCGTTTATGACTACTCTTTGCTTTCTGTCGCTGAGCCAATTTTCTATCCATTTCAACACACCGTCTTGTATTCCATGCGCTTTTAGTTTTAGCAGTAAACGTTTGTGGGGAACTTTGTCAAAGGCCTTTTGAAAATCAAGGTATATAATATCTACAGCTTTACTCTCATCGTAGAGGTTGAGGATATCGTGGAAGAAGTCTAAGAGGTTTGTTAAACAGGAACGTTTTTTTACGAAAGCTGTGTTGAGTATCTTTAAGTATGTTATTTTCCTCTAAGTGATTTACGAGTCTGTCTCTTATGACCGTTTCTAGCATTTTACATACAACTGAGGTTAAGCTAATTGGACGATAGTTACTGGGTAGGGATTTGCTGCCTTTTTTTAATATCGGTGTTACGTTGGCTATCTTCCACTGATCAGGCATAGTTCCAGACTGCAAGGATTTATTGAATAGTAATGTCAGTGGTTTGGAGAGCTCATCCTTAGCTTCCTTTAGAACTCTAGGCGAGATTGTATCAGGTCCAGGCGTTTTATTTACCTTGAGTTTATCTAAACAATTCAATACTTCTCTCTCTGTAACGGTGATATTGCTTAGAACATCTGAATTATCAATCTGAATCGGCGACGCTGTAGGGATATCACTGAGGTCTTCTGTTGTAAAAACTGATGCAAAGAAGGTATTGAGGGCATTACTCATTTGTACTTCGTCTTTGGTGTATTCTCCATTTTCATCGACTAACGGTCCAACAGTTGAAGTAACAACTTTTTTCTTTCTGATATAACTATAGAATTCTTTCGGGTTTGTTTTACTTTGATTCGCAATATGTAACTCTAGGGTCTTTTTACTTTGCTTAATTAACTTTTTGGCTCTGCGTCGTAGCTCTACAAATTTCACCCGTTCTTCGTCATTTTGTGAGGATTTTAATCTATCATTAGCATTAGCATTAGAATTAGTGTGTGTGTATGCATAAAGAAAATTGAAAGATGTACATGTAAAAATAACAATGTCTATTTTAATATTTTGTCTTGCATCAGCCATAATAGTTAATGATAATTAAAAAATCAATGGGAGCAACGCAATTTCTAAATCCAAGAATTTAGGATTTCTGTCGAATATTAAACATTTGTCGCACCATTTGAAGGTGATATTTTCTTACCACCTTACGCTTTCGTGAATATAGTATCCAGGTTCTTGTTTAATTACCCATCCACCCCTCTCTCTTGTTTCTGTGCTATCCTTGTTTTCCACTTTCCAATATTTGGAGCTCCGCTATCTCTACTAGAATTAGGTCCTGATCTCCTCATTAAATTGTAAGATCTGTGTAGCCAGTGTGTAAATGTAAATATATATACCGGTATACAGTATATGTAAAAGCAATTATATCTCAGCTTGAGTCTGAATAGTGTAATGCTAATATCAATTCTAATAATTAGTCATGTGCCCGATATTTCATACATAACACTTTTTTTTCTCTCTCTCTCTCTCTCTCTCTCTCTCTCTCTCTCTCTCTCTCTCTCGCTCTTCATTATCTCTATCCTTTCCTTCCACTTTCCCTTACTATCGGGTTTACTGTTCTACTAGAATTAAGGCCTCCCACCTTGCTGGGATCGTAAGGTCTGTGTGTTCAATGTATCTATGTAAACCTTTTTATATATGTAAAAACAATGCTCTCTCTCTCTCTCTCTCTCTTTTGTATAGGTAAGTGAACATCTGTCAAATTCCGACCATAGAATAATTAGATTCGATGTAAATTGCAGCTATACTATTGAGAAAAAAGAAAGCTTGGTGCCAGATTTAAAAAATGCTGAACTTGACGAAATTAGGCAAGCACTGCATAATACACACTCAATGTTATATATAAATATCGAAATAAATGAGATGTGGGAACAGTATAAGAACATGTTTATGATGGTACAGAACAAATATATATCAAAGTAAGTTAGGCGAACGAGTGAAATTAAAAACCCACCATGGTTCAACAGTGAAATCCATAATGCAATCAACAATAGAAAGAAAATACTCAAGCTTAAACAAAAATTACTGTACTAACGACCAAGTAAAGGAAAATATATACAACCTCGAAGAAATTTTAAGAAATTTATTAGATTCGCTAAACTTGATTATGAAGTCGCTATAGCCAAAAAAAGCACCAACAACCCAAAGCATTTTTTTATAGCTACGTAAATAACAACAGATAAATAAAAGGCGGAATAGGCCCATTAACTACAGATGATCAAACAGTAACAGCGTACATAGCTATTGCAAATACACTTAACAAATAGTTGTTCTGTTTTTACAAACGAAGTAAAGAATAATACAAATCATAGAGCAGTAACAACGCATGACATAGTAGGAAACTACAGCGCAAGTGAAGTATTATGTAAACAAAATATATTTAATATCAACAAGACTCCGGGGCCCGATAATTTCCATAATAGTATAGTAAAACAAGTAAAAGAAGAAATATGCAAATGCCTGACCATTATCTTTAACTCATCACTGCAGCAGGGTTGCGTCCCTAATTATTGGAAAACAGCCAACTTCACGAAAAGGGTGATCGAGCCAAAGCTAGTAATTACAGACCTATAAGCTTAGCGTCAGTAATGGAGAACATTCTTGAAACAATTTTAAGAGATAAAATAGTTGAGTATCTTGAATCTAATGAATACAAAGGAGACAGCCAGCACGGGTTTGTGACCAGAAAATCGTGCCTATCAAACCTCTTCAAACTTTATAATAAATTATTTACTCTTAATGACTCAACTAAGGCGCTTGACATAGTCTATCGAGATTTTCAAAAAGCGTTCGACAAGGTACCTCACAATAAATTACTAGATAAGTTAGAAATGCTCGGAACAAAGGGTAATATATATCAATGGATTAAAAGCAAAGAGTTGTTATTAATGGTATAGAATCAAATTGGGTGCCTGTTACCAGCAGTGTACCTCAAGGATCGTTCCTTGGTCTGGTTTTATTTATCATATATATAAATGATTACAGGTAGATAGGACTTGTTAGCCTTGGTCGGCAACCCATCTAGGGGAGAAAACCTTATGAAAATCCAGGTGGATGGGACGAGACAACCTTGGTCGGCAGCCTGTCTAGGGGAGTAAACCTTATACAAATCCGTACTGCTTACCTAAGGGTGAAGCAGGTTAGTGAATGGACTAGCCACACACCACTGTAGAAAAATAGTGCTAATAAGATACATAGAAGGCCTCGAAATCGGACGGACCCTAAATTGAGTGGTCAATCCTATAAGTCCTTCAGTAAACTGGCATGGGTTGTCTCTCCTACAGGGGGTACGTCCGCTTGGGGGTATTTTGTGTATGGCCACCCTCTTTAAGAGGAGTAAGGCGTCCGGCAATAGATAGATAGATTAATTATATTGATGTAGGTCTGAATAACTTAATTTCAAAATTTCCTGACGATAGTTTTGAGTGAGGAAGACAGAAACAGCACACAGTCCGACTTAAACAAAATAGTGGATTGGTCTTTAATGTTGACAAATGTCAAACTTTGCACGTTGGTTCAAAAAAACAAAAAGTATGATTATCAAATGAAAGGCCAACCGAGAATAGCAGACTCTAAGGTTAAAGATCTCGGGGTTATAATATCAGAAAACCTAAAATCCTCAGAGGAATGTGCGGCTGCGAAAAATAAAGCTAACAAAGCCTTGGGATTTATCAAAACAAAAGTTACCTATAAATACGAAAACATTATTTTGCCGTTATTCAAAAGCATTGTTAGACCCCATCTTGAATATGGCGTTCAGGTCTGGTCCCCGTATCTCAAGAATGACATTAAAAAACTTGAATCTGTACAGCTAAGAGAAACTAAACTAATTCCTTCACTGAAAAAACCAAAACAAGCCATATTATAAAGTTTAAATACAAAATATATTTGTTCTCGCTAGAGAAAAGGAGGTTGTGAGGCCAACTTATCGAGTGTTTTAAGATAATTAAAGGACTTGAATAGTAGATATCAGTGCACTGTTAACGGTTAATAACAATGCTGCAACCCGAGGTAATGGAATTAAATTAATTATAAAAAAGCATGCCTAGATGTGACACAATCTTTCTTCACATAAAGTGTGGTTAAAGAGTGAAATAGTCTATCAAGGGAGGTGGTCGACAGTAATTCAATTGATACGTTTAAGAAAAGACTGGTCGATCATATAATGAAGACTGGATTAATATTAATTAATCTGTAGGCATGTGTTATTTCCATTTCAAACTCTATTTTGTCTATACTCAATAAAAACATGTCCTGACCCATAAGGTTAAACTTTATCCCATTGTCCGGTACGGATTTTTAGCCGGTGGAAGCGTAGGGTGGGGAGAGAGCCTTCTATTGTACTGTTCTATTCTTCTACCATAAACTATCCCTGTCTAGTATTAAGACCGGGCCACCTAGTAGGGACTGCAAGGACTGTGTGGTTTGAGTACATGTGTAACTCTCTCCCACTCCTTCTACCCTTTCTCTCAGCACCAAACTTCCTCCACCTCCCAGCATCCAGCACCGTCAGCATCCCGGCGCGGCCCCTGCAGTCTGATGCGATGGAGGGGCTTTATAAATATGCAAATACCGCCGGGCGCCTCGCAGAACTCTACAAAACATTCATGTGTTTGTTGTGTAAGACAGAGAGAGAGAGAGAGAGAGAGAGAGAGAGAGAGAGAGAGAGAGAGAGAAAGAGAGAGAGAGAGAGAGAGGGAGTGAAAGAGAAATCGAGAGAAACAGTATAGAAAAAGAAAACAGAAAGAAAGGAATTATAATATATATACTATATATATATATATATATATATATATATATATATATATATAATATATATATATATATATCTATACTGTATATGTATATACAGTATACATATATATATATATATATATATATATATATATATATATATATATATATATATATATATGTATACATTATACAGGGTGTCCCACGAGCTTTGTCAAATACTTCCAGAGATGAAAGATTAAGTATTTCTAAGTAAAAACTTGCAGCGGGCGGTTGTTTGGTTGCCTTTTTGCTTTTTACCTTAATTTTCCTTGGTTATGCTTGTAGTTCAGGTTTTCATTGTAAAACATGTTGAAAGGTAAATTGTTAAGGTAACTGATTGGAAGCAAAGACACTGTTGGGTTTTCTATAGTTTTATTACCAGCAAAATAAACTATGCTTAATTATGGCTTGTTTGATTTGTTAATTTTCTCTGTAGGTATTGTAGCTACCCGACTGGGAAATACCTACAGCTTGCACTATATAATAAAAGCAAATAGATTTGAGCTATATTCCTGTAATTTATATTCTTCCCTGTAAAATAATAAAAGATAAGAATAGCGAAAATAGATAAATGTTATACACACACACACTGATATCGCACTGTATGCACTTTGTCACAGTAGATTTCACTGTACTAATTACCACAGCCGAATGAAGGGTCGACCTTCCAATGGGGCTGTCTGATCTGCTACTGACCAATGCCTTGGGGCCCGGGCGTGCCGGCTTCTAACCAGTGTGGAGTCATACGTAACTAGTTGCTAGCAATCATCTTGGTGTTGCTGCAATTCCTTGAGGAGACCGTGGGACCCCCCACTTTATAGGTGGGGGAGATGATCTATCTATAGGGAGATTGTAACGACCGGCACAACGAAATAAACAAGGGCACTTAATATTGGACTACAAGATAGGCTAGATCTGCAACAACGGTACGCTAATTCCAAACCCTCGAACTATTAAGCCGGTGAACAAAACACTTAAACCCTCCAGAGTTAATCTACTGGATAACGGGGTATCATTTAACTGGGTTAAGTGTACTTCTACAAAGGCTTTCCGGTGACGGCAAAGCCTACTCACAACAAGAGTAATTACGTTAATAAAAAGCTCTCAAGTAATAACAATGCTTAAATAAACTATGACAAGATTTAATAAAAGATTATATGCTTACGTTATCTTTAGTGTGAGTCTGAACTCAACACTAAAACTCTTCAATGCTCTATGAAAACACTTGAAGTCTAGTCCTACAGCAAACAGATATGGAATCTTCTGAAAACGTCTGATGCTCTAAGATGCTCGTCGAATATAGAAAAGGACTAATGCTGGGGCCGGACACCAAAGCGTATATCTTAAATACACCAAAAAGTAGGATACATATATATGGAAACAAGAGAGTGCAACAACTCTGTGACAGCACTAACAACAGCAACTCAAAAACAGTACTTCCTTAGCCAAAGTAACAGCCATACTGGGTTGTGCACTATGCATCAACCTAGGCTAAAACAATACGTAAATAATTGCTAAAGCATACGCGGTTAAAGTTAATAAACCAAATGCTGTCTTTCTTACTAATAAAGTCTAGCAGCAGCATAAAGGTACAGGGAGCCTAGGCAGAGCTCAAGCATGCTCGCAGCCTACTGTCTCCCCTGAACAGATTTCCCTTATCTTACGTTAAGTGACTAGGAGGCTCTCTTGGTAAGTCCAGATCTCAAGTATCTGGTCTTACCCTGGTGCTCCTCAAAGGTCAACAAAATGAGTTAGCAAGTATACAAGCAAGAGTAGGCAAAAGCCCTTCGCTTGTATACTGCTAAGCTCGCAAAGGAAAATATGCACAAGGGTGTACTACAGGCTACGTAGCTCCGTCGAAGTCGTACAGGCTCTGACTTGCCATATACATAACACAGACAACGACCAAAGATACCCTCCACTGTCTAGCATTAAATAGTAATAAAGAACAACCAAATAATTAGAAGCACCCAACAATATGAATCCATGTGACTATGATTCTAATAACCTCTAAAGCTAGTGCAAAATATATATGTGAGAACAGGCGCTGGTAATACGACTGGCCGACTATGGAAGTCGTAGGCGAGAACCAGAAGGGATGGGTAATTGAATAAAGAAGTATTGGAAAGAAGGAGTTCAGAGAGAGGCACAGCAGTAAAGGGGGTTAGATGTGGGACAGAATGCGAGGGACTTGTAGGGCCGAGCGTGCGATACCATGTTCTGACGAGAGAGAAGGAGAGAAGTACTGAGTCTGGCCACCAGATGGCTCAGCGACCAATCACAGGCCGCTATGTCACATGACAAGCAGACGTCATATGCCATGCCAGGCCCGCCGTCCAATAGCGAGCGGGCGGGCCCACCGAGCGAGGAATGCACACGTACATACACATACACACTGCCTCTTCGCTCCCCCCTCCGACTCTCTCTTTCTCTCACGCGCTGCATGTTATAATCACTACCATGGATATAAAATAAAATATAAATATAAAAAAAAGTGTCACAGACAAGAATAAAGGCAAACACTGATCTATATGTGACAACATGAATACTAAGAAAGAAAGAATATTGTTCTACGATTATTATAGCCCATTTCACTGCCGTGGCGAGTGCTAGCGAGTCACAAGTACATTCTGGCAAGCTGGCCAGCATAACACCCCGCCCAAGATGTGGGACATTTTACCCTCAGGTAAACGCCACATCTGACCTGACAGAATGCCCAACAACCCCGCATCACCCAGCTACTCCCCAAGTTGTGAAAAACAAGGCACAATCACAAACGTAAAAACACTTCATTATATAAAAAAGATCTACACAACACTTCCCCAAAATAATAGTATCACTTAACAATGTTACACTAAACGAGCAAGCTTCACCAAGCCTAGCCTACTAAGAACAAAAACTCAGAATGTCTTAGATTCTTGCTGTAACATACTGCACTTATACAGTATACTATCAAAAGAAAGAGTTTTTATGTGAGGTTTTTGTATTATTTTAATAGTGTTTTGGGCGGCTTTGCACTACAGGGGCAAACCTAATTTTTCTCCACTCAAACCAACACACCTGTGGTGATCTACCCTGGGTCCTCCACCCTAGACAAACAGTCCGCTATCACGTTGTCACAACCGGCAATATGGCGAATGTCAAGGTTGTACTCCTGCAACATTAAGGACCATCTGGTTAGCCTCATATTCCGGTTGTGGAACTGATTTAAAAACTTCAAAGGGTGGTGGTCAGTGTAGATCACCACGACTGGGCCAAAAGCGGGAACATACACCTCACAGTGCCTGAGCGCCAGTACAATGGCCAGAAGCTCCTTCTCTACCTCTGAATAGTTCTTTTGTGCTGAGTTGAACTTCTTAGAGAAGAAACTTACTGGGTGTTCCACACCTTCTGTGTCTGTTTGCAACAAGACGGCACCAGCCCCTACACCGCTAGCATCTGTTGCTAGCTGAAAAGGTCTCGAGAAGTCTGGGGCCCTGAGTATGGGGTGAATGCACAAAAGATGCTTCACCAGGGAGAATGCTTTCTCACATTCAGGTGCCCACACAAACTTTTTCGTCTTTGCAAGTAGGCCAGCACCGAGGAGTATCCGCGGATAAATCTCCGATAATACACTATCATGCCCAAGAACCTCATGATTTGTCGCTTGGTGGTCGACCTGGGGAACTGGTTAATAGCCTGTATCTTAGTTTGGGGGGGGGGCACACCTGGCCTAACCCTACCACAAACCCTAAGTACTGCACAGTTGCCCGAAAAAAATCGCATTTGCCCAGATTGACCACCAAATGAGCCTCACTCAGCCTCCTGAACAATACCCCGATGTGCTCGCAATGGCTTTCAAAGTCATCATCGTAGATTATTACATCATCTAGATAAACGGTGCAGTTAGGGATCTCCGCCACTAACTCATTCATCAGGCATTGGAAGGTTGCAGGTGCATTCTTCAACCCATACGGCATTACGTTGCAACAGTAAGTGTTCCCATCCACCACAAACCCGCACACCTGCTTCGCCCGCTCCGACAACGGCACCTGCCAGTAGCCTTTGACAAGATCCACCTTGGTCAGGTAACGTGCACACCCGATCTTGTCAACACTGTCATCTACGCGGGGAAGAGGGTAGGCATTGGTGGGGGTTAAGCCATTCAACCGCCTGAAGTCAATGCAAAACCTGACCTTGCCGTCTGGTTTAGGCTGCAGAGTGACGGGAGATGTCCACCTAACCGCCCCTTTCTCTATCAGCCCCCTCTCCAACATTTAGCCTAATTCCGCTCGGAGAGCCGGAAGTGTAATGGGAGGTACACGATAGGGCACTGATTTAAAGGGGGGGTGGTCTCCCACGTCGACATCGTGCACCGCATGAGTTGTGAGGCCTGGGTGCTCGGCAAAAACAGTGGGGTATAAACCGAACAGGTGCTGGATCGCTGCACGCTGTTGCTCAGGCAGGTGCTCAAGCGCTTCCACAGCTACCTGACTCGTGTTCCCCGCCCACTGATCCGCCGAGACATGACAATCCCAACTTTCCTCCACCTGTGCCTCACTGCCCCCCTCTCCTTCTCCACCTTGGCCGCTGCAGACCAGCACGGGGACAGTAGGTTGCTCAGGTGGGCGCCTCACGAACTCTTTCAACAGGTTCACATGACAGAGCTGATTCTTCTTCCGCCCATCAGGAGTAGCCACAAGGTAATCTAGGTCGGATAACTTCTTCACGACCTTGTAAGGACCGACAAACTTGGCAGACAGGGGATGGCCTACTAAGGGCAACAAGACCAAAACCTCCTGTCCTACCACAAACTCCCGGGGCTTTGCTTTTAAGTCATATCGATCCTTCATCAAGGCCTGAGTACCCACCAAATTTCTCCCTGCCAACTCCAGGCTTTTCAGCATCCTGTCTCTGCTCTCGAGGACATACTTGAGTAGAGAACATGGCGGCACAGTCCCTTCCCAGATCTCTCTCACCATGCTTAGAGGACCTCTAACCTGATGCCCGAAAACCAACTCGTTGGGGCTGAACCCAAGGCTCTCACCAGGTACCTCTCGTCCCGCAAACAAAACGTACGGTAGCCCAGGTCCCAATCCTTGCCATTCTCTAAACAGTAGCACCGCAACATGCTTTTCAAGGTGGAATGCCACCTTTCCAACACCCCTTGACTCTCTGGGTGATAAGCCGAAGAGACAACCGTATTGATCCCATGTTGCTGCATAGTCTGTTTAAAGAGAGTGGACGTGAAATTTGACCCTTGGTCCGACTGAATTTCCTGCGGGTACCCGTATCTCGAGCAATACAACAGCAGGTTTCGCACAACAGTTTTAGACTTGCCATTTCTCATTGGGTATGCATCAGGGTAGCGAGTGGAGACGTCCATGATGGTTAGCAAAAATCTGTTACCTGCACTAGTGGGAGGCAGAGGGCATACCATGTCGATAACAACCTTGCTGAAGGGAGGACCGATAGGAGGCACTGGGTGCAACGGGGCCTTAGGTATGATCTGGTTTGGCTTACCCACCGTCTGGCAGGTGCTACACATCGCCACCCAGGCTGAGACTTGCGACTTAATGCCCGGCCACCAGAACAACCTTGCCAATGAGGCCAACGTTTTTGTCACCCCCAAGTGCCCTGCTAGCGGAACATCGTGTGCCAACCCCAACAGGCTATCACGACACTTTTCAGGTACTACCAACTGGTCGACCACTCCGACCCAACCATCCCAATTGCGTTTGGGATCAACAAAACGCCGATACAGGATGCCATCAACACGAAAGAAATCTCCCGGCTTAGCATCCCTGTCCTCATCTTGTTCAATAGCCCAATTCCCACAACTCTCAAGACTAGGATCTTATAGTTGCATCCGTCATATATCAGAGGGTGCCAACCTGTCCAAGTGCTCCTGGAGCAACTTGTGGCCACCCCCGATACTGGGTTGCTCAAGCCTAGGTTGTTTCACCTGGGAACGTTTCTGTCGCGGAGTGCTATCACGCCCTACCATGTCACTAGGGGGGACAGGTTCTGGGGCCACTCCGGACCTCAAAAGTGGTGCAAGTACCGAGTCACCAAGGAGTGTCGCTGGGTCCAAACTCTTAACCCGACCACCAGCCTTGACTTTCTCCTTCCGACCCTTCCTCTGCTGGTCTGAAACCTGGGTACTAGGCTGTGACACCTGAGCGGACTGAGATCTGGTGACAGCACACGCCATCTGCTGCATCTGGCACCTTTCGAGCCACTCTTGCCCCTCCCTACTCGTGTCGGCCGCCCTCTCGGCAACGACTAAGGGTGGAACCTCGGAAGTAGGCACCGCAAAGTCGTTACCGAGAAGGAGGTCGACCCCCTCAACTGGCAATTTCTCTACAATCCCCACATCCAACTCCCATGTCACACCATCCACCACAAGCTCCACTCTCACCAGTGGGTAAGACCGCACAGCATTGATGCCTTGAACCACTACAACCTGAGCTGCATTAATAGGCTTACCAGTGAAGTTCTTAAGTAACGTCTGGGAGGCACCCGTATCACGCAACAACTCAAGCCTATGTTCCACACCAGCCCACCTCACAGTGCCATGTCCCGTATGACCACAAAAAGCATCTCGGACGGGTAGCAAGCCCTCCTTATGCTTCTTCACTGACTGTGACTTCGCAACCGACGATATACCCCGGGCAAACGCGGAAGACCTCAAAGACATCCCGATGTTGCTCACTAGAGACACCACCGCTGTAGACTGTGTGCTCGGACAAGAGCACGCAATATGCCCCTTCTTATGGCACTTAAAACACTCCACCTCACTCCTTGACTTCCCCTGGGGTGGGGAAGGGCTCTGGCCTTTCTTTAACGAGAAGGATTTCGACTTGGGTTCAAAATTGGCAACAGTGCTCTTAGTAGGATAATTTGTTGTATCATTATTTCGGGGTGGGGTTGGGTGGTACGCCCCTTGTTACCTGCTTCAGCTCTCTGGGCAGACCCGCACCCACGAATTAACGACAACCTGAGGTCAGCCAACTCAGCTGCCTCCTGCAAAGTTTTAGGTTGCTTTTCTTTCAGGTTAACAGTCAAGTCCCCACCAGTGCATTTAAAGAATTGTTCTAACAACACTAATTGCTTCACCGCATCAGAAGTAGTTGCTTTCTCTGACGTCAACCAATTCTCAAATGCATCTGATAGTTCTCTAGCGTGTTTTTTTTTTCTTTTTCTATATTCTAACTACTCCCTCTTGGGCATAGGCTGAGAGCCTTTACACTACACCGCTGAACACGGTGAGGCCCGTGAGGTCTTGTTCCAGTCTAGGGAGTGAGACATGCGAAGCACCCCGGCTCGAAGCAACTCCATCTTCTGAAGCAGCTTCGCCTCTGGGCTTCACGGTCTCACCCCCCACACTCGGACCCTTACTCTCAGAACGCCACCTATTGAGCAATTAACTCACTGGAAAGTACTCTCCTTTCGCTTAGGAACAGCCCTAAACTTCAGCCTATAGGTCTCTAGCTGCAACTCATACGCCCTCAGGACAGCCTCTTACAACGCCTCATAATTCACACAGGAATCTAGGAGCAAAGCATCGTACGTATTGAGTGCTTTCCCCGTCAATCGTGAAGAAACAAGGGCTGCCCACTTCTCCTCGGGCCATTGGTGCTCCCGGCACTTTTTCTCAAAACGGAGAAATAATTCTGTAACTCCTGACTCATCAAACACTGGAACCAACTTTAGTATATACGACAGGGACTGGTCATGGGGTCGACCCCCCTGGACGAAACGGTTCCCTGTCACCTCTACACAAGGTTTCTCTAGATCAACATTGGCACAATACCTTGCAGACTCATACTTGAGCTCAGCCTCTTGCTGCTTGAGCTCAGCCTCATGCTTCTGCTGCTGCAGCCTGAGCTCAGCCTCATGCTTTCGCTGCTCGACCTCAGCCTGTCGCTCCTGCTGCTTAAGTTTGGCGAGCTCGAGCTGAAACAACATCTCGGGAGACAAACCTTGAGAAGGGGGTGCTACTACCGGGGAACAACCCAGTGAGTCACCTAGAGGCATACCCAACCGCCAGCAGACATCGGCCTGCGGGAACGTACTCGGCTCCGGAACCCGAGGGGGCGCCATGATAGGAGTTGAGTGGAATGGGGGCTGGGACGAAGGTGCCCCAGCTCCCGCTCCTCCCGAAGCCTAATGCACCCCACCCAGCACACAGGTAACCAGCTCACTTCTTGACCAACCGCTATTGCAAGAAAACCCTAAGACAGTGGCTATACACTGCAGTCCGTACCGGTCCAGCCCCGACACCCGGTCCGCCGACACAGGCTCCTCCAAAAACCTCCGAGCATCCTCCTCACCGTCCACCACCCGAACGCCGTCAAACAACTCTACCTTCTCCACCTTCTCGCCTGTCTCTCGCACTGTGCCCTCACTATTCTCAAACACGTCCAGTGACGACATGATGGAGTAAAAAAAAAAAAATCCCAAGTCAAGACAAAAGTAGCCAAACTCTCGCGTAGCTTTATTCACAAAAAATATTTGAAGATGTTTTTAAGTGGAATACTAGGTCACCAATAAACTCCAACAAGTTCCATATATCCTCAAAAACAATGTCCACTGCCAACACTGTGAGAAATAAAATCGAACCCCAAAATGGGGAATAAGATTTCTCCCCCCCAAAATCCTGCAAAACTCAGTTCACTATATCCTGGCAAGGTCGCCATTTGTTACGACCGGCACAACGAAATAAATAAGGGCACTTAATATTGGACTACAAGATAGGCTAGATCTGCAACAACGGTACGCTAATTCCAAACCCTCGAACTATTAAGCTGGTGAACAAAACATTTAAACCCTCCAGAGTTAATCTACTGGATAACGGGGTATCAATTAACTGGGTTAAGTGTACTTCTACAAAGGCTTTCCGGTGACGGCAAAGCCTACTCACAACAAGAGTAATAACGTTAATAAAAAGCTCTCAATTAATAACAATGCTTAAATAAACTATGACAAGATTTAATAAAAGATTATATGCTTACGTTATCTATAGTGTGAGTCTGAACTCAACACTAAAACTCTTCAATGCTCTATGAAAACACTTGAAGTCAAGTCCTACAGCAAACAGATATGGAATCTTCTGAAAACGCCTGATGCTCTAAGATGCTCGTCGAATATAGAACAGGAATAATGCAGGGGGCAGGACACCAAAGCGTATATCTTAAATACACCAAAAAGTAGGATACATATATATGGAAACAAGAGAGTGCAACAACTCTGTGACAGCACTAACAACAGCAACTCAAAAACAGTACTTCCTTAGCCAAAGTAACAGCCATACTGGGTTGTGCACTATGCATCAACCTAGGCTAAAACAATACGTAAATAATTGCTAAAGCATACGCGGTTAAAGTTAATAAACAACATGCTGTCTTTCTTACTAATAAAGTCTAGCAGCAGCATAAAGGTACAGGGAGCCTAGGCAGAGCTCAAGCATGCTCACAGCCTACTATCTCCCCTGAACAGATTTCCCTTATCTTACATCAAGTGACTAGGAGGCTCTCTTGGTAAGTCCAGATCTCAAGTATCTGGTCTTACCCTGGCACTCCTCAAAGGTCAACAAAATGAGTTAGCAAGTATACAAGCAAGAGTAGGCAAAAGCCCTTCGCTTGTATACTGCTAAGCTCGCAAAGGAAAAATATGCACAAGGGTGTACTACAGGCTACCTAGCTCCGTCGAAGTCGTACAGGCTCTGACTTGCCATATACATAACACAGACAACGACCAAAGATACCCTCCACTGTCTAGCATTAAATAGTAATAAAGAACAACCAAATAATTAGAAGCACCCAACAATATGAATCCATGTGACTATGATTCTAATAACCTCTAAAGCTAGTGCAAAACATATATGTGAGAACAGGCGCTGGTAATACGACTGGCTGACTATGGAAGTCGTAGGCGAGAACCAGAAGGGATGGGTAATTAAATAAAGATAAGAAGTATTGGAAAGAAGGAGTTCAGAGAGAGGCACAGCAGTAAAGGGGGTTAGATGTGGGACAGAATGCGAGGGACTTGTAGGGCCGAGCGCGCGATACCATGTTCTGACGAGAGAGAAGAAGAGAAGTACTGAGTCTGGCCACCAGATGGCTGTGCGACCAATCACAGGCCGCTACATCACATGACAAGCAGACGTCATATGCCATGCCAGGCCCGCCGTCCAATAGCGAGCGGGCGGATCCACCGAGCGAGGAATGCACACATACATACGCACACACACTGCCTCTTCGCTCCCCCCTCGTACTCTCTCTCTCTCACTCACGCGCTGCATGTTATAATCACTACCATGGATATAAAATACTTCTAAGTGTCACAGACAAGAATAAAGGCAAACACTGATCTGTCTGTGACACCATGAATACTAAGAAAGAAAGAATATCGTTCTACGATTATTATAGCCCATTTCACTGCCGTGGCGAGTGCTAGCGAGTCACGAGTACATTCTGGCAAGCTGGCCAGCGTAACAGAGATCATTCCCAACTAGAATGTACAGTAGTATACTTAAGTAAGTGAATAACTGTTATATGGGTGTGAGTTATATATGTGATTATATGAGTTACCCTAGAGTGTACAGTCGCTCAAATTACGCTGTTACACCGCTCGGCCACGTAAACTGAGGCCCACCGAACATACAAATCATCCCTATCATCCCTATGACTTACATAACCCTGTTCCCAGTGTACAGCAATGCCAAAGAAAGTATGAAAAAGTAAGGACCAACTTACACAGTCGCCTCGGCAGATGCCAGCTTAGCCTTAGGTCTACGAGTCAGGCAATCAACCCTGAAAGATAGGAGAAGGAAAAAGCCTACAAGGATTACAATTAGTACTGAGAGAGCCAAGGTTGTTGTTGTTGTTGTTCCCTAAGCTGCCTGGCCGAACAGCCCCGAGTCCCTGAGAAAGGCCATGGCCAAGATTGGGCTTTCCCACAGAGCTCTCATTGAGTGTAGATTGTGTTGTTGGCGTAAGTGGTTGTGTGAAATGCAGTCTTCTATGATGAGTTTAATGGTATGGGGTGCTGTGTTACATCCCGGGCAGGCGTCGACAACGGAGTCATCCAGTCTCTTCTGATAGCTCAGGAGAGCTGGATGGTGTCCGCATCTCAGCCTGGCCAGGTGGACTCTGTCCTCGCGAGAAAGAGAGGATTCGGAAGGATGGATTTCGGGAGGTCGTGCATGCTGCTGCGTGTTGTCTGTGAGTGAGTGGATGGATCGGTGAGAGATATGAGTATGGATGTGCTTCTGGAAGTTGGTTCGGGGTGCGCAGTGAGGGAGAGAGGACAATAATTGTGTGTGATACCATGTGCTGGGTGTTGTTTTGATATTTGTTGGTGTCTGTGGGTGTGTTGCCATGTAGTTTAGTGGGTGGTCTTGGTTCGTGGAGGCTGCTGCCAGGAATTGAGTGCCTCTCATGTCCAGATGGTCTTTGACTTTGAGGATTTTGGTTTCTTGATGTAGGTGATCTGTGGGTGCAGTAGCTGTGCAGCCTGTAATGATCTTCAGGGCTTTGTTTTGAATAGTCTGTAAGGTCTTATGATGTGTTTCAGCTAGGTTAGAAGCCCAGGCTGGGCTTGCGTATTCCATCACTGATTTTATGTATTGTTTATATACTGTGGTGGTAGTTTCTTTGTTGTGTCCAAATTTTGTGTGAGCAAGTGACCTGAGGGCGTTAAGTCTGGGTGTCAGTTTCTTTTTAATGTTTGTGGTGTGCTGTTTGAATGTCATATGAGTATCATATGTTACTCCTAGGATTTTGGGTGTGTGTGTATGTGTTAGGGGTGTGTTGTTTATGGTGAGTTGAGGGATGTATTCGTGTTCTCCTGTCCAACTTGTGAGCAGGGTTGCGGTGGATTTGGCTGGAGCTAGATTAAGTCTGTTTGTAGTGCACCAGCCATGTAGTGTGTTGAGATAGGGTTGAAGGAGTTCTGTTGCTCTTTTTGGGTCATGGTGTGTGCATGTGAGTGTTGTTGTTGTTGTTGTTGTTGTTCCCCAGGCTGCCTGGCCGAACAGCCCCAAGGTCCCAAGCAAGGCCAAGGTCATAGAGCACCCCCACAAAACCCTCCCTGCTTACCACTAACAAAACCCAGGTGACCGAAGCCACTCTAAGGCAGGGAGCTGAGGAGGGCGCGGAAACGCCCGGGAAACCAAAGCCCCACCCAAGGCCCTGTGCCCCTCTGCAATTATGAAGGGAAAGTTGAGGGCAAGGGAAAAATGTGACGCTTTGGCTCCCAATCTGCCAAATTTTAGGTTGGCAGTAAGGAGGTCGATCCACGGAAAAGACGCCGTCACTTGAGATCTAGAAGATATATAAGTAAAAGAAACAGTCAGAGTAAGCTATGGGTATGGCAGAGATCGCTCAGCTCTCACTCTGATAGACCAGCCCATCACCACATGACTAGAACCCAATCCTCTCAGCATCAGCTAGTAAAGGCCCTAGAAAGCCGCCTTTGGCGGGGGGATAGCTCCCCCTACTTCAACTCCTTTCGGAGTTGGGCACCCACCCTGAGTGATGTCACCCGCATGTGAGTGTTATGTCATCTGCATAGGGGGCTAAGTTTATTTGGGGCGTATTGGGTGTAGTTATATCGTGCATGTACAGATTGAAGAGTGCGGGCGATAGGACGGATCCTTGTGGGACTCCGTTTGGAAAGTTTCTGATTTTAGATGACTGACCGGCAAAAGCCAAGGTAAGTACTGTAGGATAGATAACGTCCGGGCTGATGGACATGGGGAGAGATGAACTAAGTAGCTTAGTAAACTCAGAAGAATTCAATGCATTTAACATCTTAATGCTACGTGACTAGATGATCAGGTCTGAAGAGTTGCCTGTGAAAGAAATGTTAATTGGGATTAACTCAGAAGAGAGGTTAGTAATCAGGGCAAAGTGCTGATGAGAAGGTAGAGTATGAATGAGTGAACTTACTTCACAGTGATCAGTGGCCTGATACATCCCTTGTGCATTAAATACATTTCTAGAATCTTGACAAATGAGAGACACCTGGGTCTGGTTAGGGAAGTAAAAGAACTGAAATCTAGTAAGTGCTTATGAAACACGGGGAGCTCAGGAGCCGGGGCAGTCTTTCATAGCTCCAGTGTCAGTCACAGTGGCTTGAGTCAAGGTAAGTTCGCATGCAGTTTTGTCTGGGGACATAAAGGAAAACACATACGCTGGACACACATATAGATGAAGATACGAGGACCTACATAAGTTAAGTGCGTCATTGTCAGTCACAGTCACAAGTTGAAGGTCGTCGGAGACGAGCATCATGTCCGCTGTGTCAGTCACGGTTAGTAGTCCTCCGTCTAAGAGAAACGGGAACGGGATAATTCTCCAAGCATTGAACATGTGTGAGGACTTGAATGGGATGTGGACTAAAATTGATGAGTGCGTAAGAACTGCTTCCAGTAGAGGGTAGTAGAACTCACATTCACCTGCTTCAAATACCGGCATCAGGGAATACTGGTCTTTCGCTATCTCTATTGCCGTACTGAGATGTTCTACAGGTACTAAGTCACTTGTGACTCGGCTTAGGGCAGCATCAACGAGATTTGCTATAACCCTCTTCGTACCCAGAAATAATTAGCTAACATCTTCCTCAGTAGCTTGCAGGATCTCGGACAAGTATATGACTTTATCTGTAGAATGTCCATCAAAAACTAGAGAATTAACTACTTGTGTCAAGTTATTCATTGTCGAAATTACAGAGTTAACTGTCGTGAATACATCCTTCATTGCTATTGAGTCGTAATTCAAGACTCTATTCATGGCTCTTGCTGCTGTCTCCAGTACACTAAGTCTCTTTCCCAGCTTTTCAACATCAGAAGCTTGGGCTGTTCCAAAGAGCTCATGGGAGATCAAGCCAACAAAATTGAAAAGTCCTCTCTTTGAACGCCGTGAGTGAGCGTGTTTGGCTACCTGGATAGGGTCTTCAGGCAGGACCAATTGGATCTTCCATAATTTACGATTTATACGAGCTACACGTGAGCGTTGGAGTATACTGTAAGTCGTAATCACGGGGCATTGTCTGATTAGTCAGTAGGAAGGTATAATATGGCCATCTACGGAGAGTTCTGGGCTCACCCGTTTTAACCTGTCACCATGAATTACTTCTACCTTATTTGTGGTAGGGTCTCGAACTTCAAACTTGTTACCAGATGCTGTGTCCTTAACGACATAGGGTCCACTATACTTCGGCGGGAGCTTAGACATTCTCGTCGGATCTAGGCACATAACTTTGTCACCTACTTCAAAAACAGTTTGGTGTGCTCTTTTGTGCTGTTTCCTTATAATTTCTGCACGGGATGCCTGTAAATTATCTCGGACTTGATGATGGATCTTGCTAAAGACCTGGAGTTGTCTCTTAGCGTAGTCCTCTAGATTGTAGACTGGTGTTCTAGGCTTGGATAGCAGGTCATATGGCAGAATCTTGCCCTGTCCATAGACTATGTAGTGTGGCATCTTACCTGTAGAGGAGTTTACAGAGCCGTTTACACAAGCTGCCACCTGTGGAAGCCAGTCTTCCCACGCTTCATGGAGCGGGTTTGTTACATGGCGTACGACTTCGAGGAGTGTCCTATTCATGCGTTCTACCAAGCCATTTGAGGCTGGGTGGTATGCTGCAATGTACGATTGCTTGATAGTGTAGATATCACAGATACTTGCAATCACCTGGTTCTTGAATTCCAACCCGTTGTCCGAGAGGAGCGTCTTAGGGCAGGAGAACGGACAGATGAGATGCATTACTAGTGCGTGAGCAACTTCATCCGCTGTTTTAGTTTTAAGCGGGGCTAGAACTACGAATTTTGAGAAGAAATCAACATATACTAGAAGATACTGTGAATCCTGGTGACTCTGCGGCAACTTCAGCAAATCCACTGATACAGAGTCGAATGGAAGTGAAGGCATTGGATACTCCAAGATTGGTGCGGGACCATCACAGGTTCCCTTATGCTGGGCACAGGAGAGACATCTTGCTATGTGTTGTTCAATATCCTTTCTCATCGTTTTCCAGTAGTACTTCCTTCTGGTAGCGTAAAGTGTTCTGTCCAGTCCTGGATGATCAGCTTGGGGAGCATCATGTTGCTGTTGAAGTACTTCTTCTGTATGCGTGTCTGGAATCACTACACAAGGGCGTGCGTCAAGGTCTGTGGGAATAACTCTAACTAGTAGTCCGTCCAGAAACCGGAATTGCGTGTGATGTACGGTTAGTTCTGGGAGAGTTGTGTTATCCCCTGATTCTAAGGAATAGATTACTTTGGACCACAGTGGATCCTTGCTTTGCTCTTCTTTCACTTGGGCTTCTGTAAGCGTCGGTAGCTGGATCACTGGGGCTACTTGCACATTTCGTGAGAGTGCATCTGCCGCCACGTTAGCTTTACCTTTGATATGATACAGAGTCGGATCAAACTGCAATACCGTCTCGTACCACCGCGCTAGTCTGCCAGTGAGGTTCTTACCACCCTTGAATATCTTTGTTACCGCCTCATTATCTGTGTAGAGGTTGATTTTATAACCAAGAATGATGTCTCTGAAATGTTTCAATGCCCAAGGTACTGCAAGGGTTTCCCATTCCGTAGTGTGATAGCTAGTCTCAGCATCATTCAACACCCGACTTGCATATTCAATGACTTGCATCTTGCTTCATTCATCTGGTTGCATTAAAAACAGCTTCTAGCCCTTAGAGAAGGTGTCGGTGCAGAGTGTGAATGGTCTATCATGGTCTGGGAAGACTAGGACAGGCGTTTTGGTGAGTGCTTCCTTGAGGTTGGTGAATGCTTCCTCTTGCTTTTGACCCAATGTGAATGGAGCGTCCTTCCGGAGAAGTTGTGTCAGAGGCCTCGCTAGACTTGCATAGTTCTTCACGAAAGACCGGTAGTAGCCAGAATGCCCGATAAAGCTTCTGACATTCTCAACCGACTTTGGACGTGGAAAATTTTGTACCGCGACTATCTTGTCGTTCATAGTGTGAATACCTTCTGCGTCCACCTGATGACCTAGGAATTTGATTTTCCCTTTTAGGAAATCACACTTGCTGATCTTGATACGTAAACATGCCGTTTGAAGTCTTTCCAATACTTGTTGGAGTTTGCTGAAATGAGAGCTGACGTCTTTGCTACAGACTATGATGTCGTCCAGGTAGGCGAAGACTGAGTCACCCAATAGGCCGTAAAAAGATTGTTTACTAACCTTTGAAAGGTGAGGGGTGCGTTTCTTAGTCCGAACGGCATGCGTAGCCATTCGTAGTGTCCACTGGGGGTAGAGAACGCAGTGACTTCTGTTGATTTCTCATCCATTCCAACTTGCCAGTACCCACTGAGGAGGTCTAGAGTACTGAATACCTTGTTCCCTTTTCCTATGCCTTGTAGTAGCTCGGACAGTACAGGCATGGGGAACCTGTCAGGTATAGTTGCTTGATTGACTTTGCGATAATCAATCACCGGACGCCATCCTCCATCCTTCTTAGGTACCAGGAAAAGAGGTGAATTCCATGGCGAGGATGAATGGCGAATAATCTTTTTTCCAGCATTTCGTCTACCATCCCTTTTACTACTTCCCTTTGACAGTGTGGCAATCTGTATGCCGCTGTGTAAATGGGATTGGTGCCTGGTTTGAGGGGTATGGTATGCGTTGTTAGATCCGTTTTACCTAGACGTTCTCCTGGGAGTGCAACTACATCTCAGAAAGATGTAGCAACTTCAGAAGGGATTCTGGCTCTTCTGGAAAGTCTGTCTTCTTTAGGTTTTGCCTGAGAGGATCGTCGTCTTGTATCTCGGACGGTGACGATGCTGTCATTGCTGCAATTGGTGCTTCTGCGGAGGGCCACTCCGGAGGTTCAGGAGCTACTGGATAGTCGTACACAAGAGCTTTTCCGATCTTGCAGCTGGACTTCAGTGTGCTTGGACTGTTAGACCTGTTATAGACTAGTATTTCTGTCCTTGCTTTACCCTGAAGCTTGTACAAGGTTGACTCGAGAGCTAGTCCTTTAATACATGCACTTTCACTTAGACATACTGCATCTGTGCCTTTCTTTAGCTTGGGTAACCTAACTGGAAGGTGTGCACCCGCTCTAGCACGAATCCTTTGCTTTCCGATTACTACTAAGGGATACAACTGTGAACCTTGATCCGTTGATCCAACACTCAGGTTACTTGGAGTAGGGGACACCAAGGGCCACGCACGCGAACTGCCCATGCTTGTTGAAACAGCCACTGCAATGGTCGAGTGCAGGAAAGGATGCGGATTCTGCATTGTAGAATACTTGTGTCGGTTGTAGATCATCTTCTGGTCGGAAGGATTTAAGGCGATGCGATTGTCTTTTCATTGTTCCGAGCCTATGAGGCCATCTGCTGGGAGTGGAAAATCCTTGATCACGTAAAACCTCGTCTTGATGTTTGGGTCTCCGTGACGTGTGAATCTAAACGGAATGTCTACCATACCAACTAGTTTTAGGTTATTCCGTGTAACTCCTGTAAGTTGTATGTCTGGGAGATTAAGTTTCCAGTTGCACTTAAGCTGATTTTGAAGATTTATCAATGACTCGTAGGACAAGACGTTAGCGCAGGCGCCGGAGTCAAGAGCCAGAGACATCTTCACGTCACCTACCGTTACTGGAATTGACATAATGTTCACTCGTGTTACTGCCACAACAAGCGAGGGCACGTGTAAGGGCGACGGGTGGACATTGGTAGGTAACGGTGTAGGTTTGTCTACGTTTGATCGTTGGGTCTTGCGCGCGAGTCTTCCCCCGACGATTCTTGTTGACGCTTTTCAGCTAAGACTTTGATTGTACGGCATTCATCTGTGGAGCGTCCTTTCTCACCATGGAACAGGCAAGTCTTCTTCTGTTTCCCTTGCGCTTGGCTTGTCTGGTGTTTTTGAGCTTCTCCACTTTGGTATGATGTCCCACTGGAGGGTGTGAATGTCGTCTTCTTCTTGTACTTGTCTGGAATTAGCTGCGGGTGCAGTCTCCAACAGGCTGTCTTGTCATGTCCCGTCTTGTGGAAATGATCACAGCTGTTGTCTTTCCTCAAGCTGCTACTATACGCTTGTTTGGGTCTGCTCCCTGAGGCTTCTACTGGGTTTACCAAGGCCTTTGGGACTAAATCTGTGGTAAGCTTGTATGATCGTTTGCTAACTAACTTCTGAAGGTTAGTGGTGGGTAGGAATTCTGTTTTCGTCATTTCCTTCCTCAGGCGAGGATCCAGCATGATCATGTATACTAGGTATTCCACTACTTTGCCTAAGTTCTTCAGCATCATGCAATCATGGGTAGCATTGTTGATCCATACTGAAGAGGGAGCTAGAAACCTTCCTTTGGCATCTTCACATACAGCCCCGGCAATTGCCATTGCCATGTATTGTTCATGCTTTCCGCCATCTGTGTCGATTTTGTCAGCTAATCTATGGATGAAGGCTAGTTCTCCTCCTTGGTTACCATCCCCAAAGACCTCGATCATATAGTTTTTCCATTCCTGGTAATTTTTGGTCTGGAATGCTAGTATGGACTGAAAGACTTTAGGTTTCGAGCCGTCGTTCAGGTATGATCTAACAAGCTCAATTTTGTCTTCATTAGTTATAAAGTTGCTGTTTCTCATGAGTCCTTCGATGTTCCTGAAAAATGTAAGAACTCCCCCTGGGTAATTAGGGCAGTTCTTCCCGGAGTAACATGCAACACCATGCCCTGTTGGCACAATGTTTATCGTCGGTGGTGGCACGTGTCCTGACATGGTGGTTGTTGAAGTAGTCGTACTCGTGGCTGTCGTAGTTGCACTGATAGTTGACGTAGTAGTCGTCGGCGGAGTAGTCGACATGTTCAAGTTACCTGTCGGATATTGCTTACCTGATCGATGTTGACGGCCGTCTAAAATTGGAGGGCGGAACTGGAATGACTTGGGTTTTGTAGTTTCTTTTTCAAGTTAGCTCAATTCTGGAGGTGTGTAAATTACCTTATTCCTCCCGCTTGCGCTTAGATTTACGCTGGACTCTTTAGCGATGAGGTCCAATGTAACCTTTTGTGTACCGCAGGCGCTAGAGGAGGTGTCAACCTCTGGTGGATAACTCGATTTACCCTTGAAAGAGTCTGACAGTCTGTTAGTAAGTGTGTCAATGTCAGCGTCAAAAGAAATGTCTACCTTTTTATCTAACTCTGTGACCGACTGTAGTGCTACTTCCCCTCCTTCTGCTTCAAGAGGGCTGTCTGAATTTGCATCAGATTGACTATCAGAGGATATGAGATCTTCCTCTAAGTCATTCTCTTTTCTAAAAAGTTTAAAGGATATTAGGGAAAATGTCACTTTTGGTAAAGATACCTGGATTGAATGTCATTGACAAATAATCCCACAAACAAATGTTAGCACTGAAACAAAATTTTTGGTGGTAGGGATTTCTCTTAACCACACACCCGTACCCAAGTTTGTATGGATGATAATGATGGTTAGTCTGATGAGTGAGCAGTTAGTTTGTTAAAACAGGAAAATTCTGGAAAATTCAGGTTAGTAAGGTACTGTATAAGAATACTCTCTTACTAAGAAAATTAGGTTAGTAAGGCACTATAGGGATAGCCTATTCTCTTACTAAGAAATTATATATTTTTTTTAACACAGTGAGTAACAGAAGTAAGTCTTTGATCCTCTGTTAAGTATTACTTGAGAAACTGTTACAGCAAATATATAGAGTACTTAAATTCTTCGATCTAACTTGAATTCATAGAATGAATATAATTAATGAGGAACGTACAGTCCCAGCTAAATTATTCTATACACATGAATAAGTTTAAAGAATAGTTAAGATACTTTGGCATTGCTTGTTTGTGTTGACAGGATTTGTACTAGTACTAATTACTAGTATATTTAGTTTGTATTGTAGTTTTCTGACTAACCGATACAAAGCTGAATTAACGTTGCGATGTTTTGAAGGTCTTCTTGTCAGCTGTTGTAGAATGAAGATTGAAGTGGAGGAACCGTAGAGTTAACTGCTATGGCTGCACTCTCTTTCTCTCTCTCTCTCTCTCTCTCTGCTACTGCTGTGACGTCACCGCCACGTCAGACCTTGGGTAGCGCGTGGACTGTGGACTGAGGTGATGGGTGACTCAGTAGGGTGACTCTGGTGTGACTCGGGTGAGTCAGTGGGGTGAGTCGGCTGAGAGTTTGCCTGGGCGAGAAACTGCTGAGCTCAGGGCTGAGTGGAGAGATACAGTTGTTTGTGCACTGATACTACCAGCTCACTCCTCCATACACTTAAGTTGGATAACTTCACTGTCTGTTTCTTTTCCATTTTAGCTCATAAATGTTTTATGGTTTTTCTAGTTGCTTTTTCTTAGTGCTTTTTGTTGTTTGCTCGTCGGAGGTCTTTTTTATTGTGATTTTGATTGGGGAACACAAATCTCACCGCTGCCACCAATTAAGTAGCGGGCGGTTGTTTGGTTGCCTTTTTGCTTCTTACCTTAATTTTCCTTGGTTATTCTTGTAGTTCAGGTTTTCACTGTAAAACATGTTGAAAGGTAAATTGTTAAGGTAACTGATTGGAAGCAAAGACACTGTTGGGTTTTCTATAGTTTTATTACCAGCAAAATAAGCTATGCTTAATTATGGCTTGTTTGATTTGTTAATTGTCTCTGTAGGTATTGTAGCTACCCGACTGGGAAATACCTACAGCTTGCACTATATTATACAAGCAACTAGATTTGAGCTATATTCCTGTAATTTATATTCTTCCCTGTAAAAGAATAAAAGATAAGAATAGCGAAAATATATTTTTTTTATACACACACACACTGATATCGCACTGTATCGCACTTTGTCACAGTAGATTTCACTGTACTAATTACCACAGCCGAAGGGTCGACCTTCCAATGGGGCTGTCTGATCTGCTACTGAACAATGCCTTGGGGCCCGGGCGTGCTGGCTTCTAACCAGTGTGGAGTCATACGTAACTAGTTGCTAGCAATCATCTTGGTGTTGCTGCAATTCCTTGAGGAGACCGTGGGAACCCCTGCTTACTCTGCAAGAATTGTAGCAAGTCCTTTATAGGTGGGGGAGATGATCTATCTATAGGGAGATCATTCCCAACTAGAATGTACAGTAATATACTTAAGTAAGTGAATAACTGTTATAAGGGTGTGAGTTATATATGTGATTATATGAGTTACCCTAGAGTGTACAGTCGCTCAAAATGCGTTATTACAAACTGTTTTATACACATAGGCTTTTTGGGGCATTGTTTTGTAGTTATGGACCCTTAAAGTCTCCATTTTGGTGTTTTTTGTCATTTATAATCCTGTTTTTCTTCAATAAGATGAGGATAGGAAAAAATATAAAGTGTATTATGAAGCATGATATCAATACTTCAAACTGACACCATAAACATCCCTACATCGTACTTCATATTCCCTTGACATGGAGTTGAATTTTACAAGAAACCAGCAAAAACTAATTTTAAGCTCATCATCACAGAAAGAAGAAAGGAGCTACAGAGGATTTTTTGGTGCTTTCATTAAGTATTGATACCATGCACCATCCTACAACATTTAACGTTATCGCTATTAATTTGCATTATAGTAGGGTAATTTGCTTGGAATCCGTGACCATTTTGTTCCTACCTTTTTCTCTCAATGGATTTGACAACCTCAACCATTTTAAAGGAAAATTAGCTCCTATGCCCCTCTGAAAAATGACGGCTAACTCTGCTAGAGCCCAATATTCAAAATGGCCACCAACGCCATCTTGAAAAACATGAAATGTAATATATCTGGCATCAGATGAGCTACAAGGACGAATGAGGTGTCCTTTTTCACTAATTCTGGCATTTCAAATCCACTGGAATGGTTATTGTATTGTATTGTATTGTATATTGTATTGTTATTGTATTGTATTATACTAATTGTACATACTAATCTGCCACTTCACTGTCACTACATGATTCACTGTATGAGCCACTATCAGAATCACTGTCCTCACTTTCGCTGCTATCATCACTGTTGTTCTCTGCCTGCGGATTTGTTGGTAGTGGTATGGATGGGGGAAGTGGGGGCTGGGTTGAACGGACAGGCAGACATAGGCCATTTACAAGATGCCATCCATGGCCGATTGGTGAGGGGTGACTTTGGAGCTGGTAATGCTTTTGCAAATATGCAAGATAGTTTGCACGCTCCAAGTGTGGACGGAGACTGTCCAAGTCAGGCACGAGTCGGATAGTGCTTTTTTTCTTCTGAGCTCTCCACTTCGCTGCCCTCGCATCTCCCAGGGTCTTGCTTTTGGTATCACCATAGACATATCGAATGACAAACCGCTCCAAATCACTGATGACCTGTTCTGTGACTAGGAGCTGTGTACCACATGCTGCTCGCAGGTCGTGTGCCTCTTTAGACTTCTCCAGACGATCTGCGATGAGCTTCTTGCTTGCTCCATAGAAGCCAGAGTTGTGGTCACACCCAGTGAGGACATGAAGTGGTATGATGGATGCAGCCATTACCTCACTGCACAAACATCGGGCATCGATAAGCTGACGTTTGCGTTTCACACACAGGATTCCTGTTGTCTTCTGAGCAACATATGCCGCTTGCACGTAGTTGTCTGTGTCTTCTGTGTCAAGAACGACAGCTGCTGTGTAGCTGTCTGACCGGAGCACACTATATATGGTGAGCATTGCCATACCTGCCTTGGCATGGGAACATGTGACCTCTGGCACAAGCTTGCCTGTGGTGAGATTCTTTGCAGTGCTGCCAACTACACAGTAGATGATCTCGGTGCTAGTTGTTGCTGCTGTTCTCTGGAATTCCGTTTGAAGAAATGCCTGAAGGCGGATTTTGTTCTCAGGTTTACCCAGGAGAGCATGGAAAACTTTACTAGAAGGAAATTTATCTTCTGTCTTCATGAAGACATTGCTGATTGGCAGGTTTTTTTGGCGCAGTATTCTCTCACAGTCCTTGATCGTGTAATTCTGATCATATGAATCATTGACGCAAATGATGCGCTCAGCATGCTTGTGTCTCGTTAGAACGAAGTGCACCAACTTCTCTGCATAATCTCCTCAGGTGTACTTGGTACCGTCTCCCTTCTCTCTGTCTTCAATGGTAGGAGTTGTTAGGCGCCAGATGACGCCCATATCAATAATAGATGTGTAAACATCAGGCTCTGGAATGACAGTCATAGTTAGTTTTTGTTGAAGCTTGCTTTTCTGTGCCTTACGGATGGTTCCATTGACGTTGAAGATGGAAAGGCACTCGGCTGTAACACGATGCTGCAGGACTTCTTGAAGTTTGAGGGCACCACTCGTTTCAACCAGTCCGAGAACAGAGGCCAAGGCATTACGCTCCATTTCCTCAGTCTTTCCCTTCAGGTTCTCACCATCTGCTTTCTTCAATTTCTGAGTTGAAAAGTTCAAACGCTTGCTACGGGGAGCTCTGTCGTTGAGAGACTTGGTCTTGGAATACACTCTCTCATTCAAGAACTGCTTCAGTTTGCTTGTGCCATCCTCCTTTGCCGATTTCAAGTCGGCAGCGAGAGCGTCTGAGGCTGGGATTCCTGACTGTAGGAGTCGAAGTGTCTTGTTTGTATGGTCAAATGGATCACACTTGAATTCAGTGAGACATGCGCTTATATCCTGTACAGCTTGTTCATCCTTCTTCACTTTACTCGACGAGCAATCAGCATGTTTCCTTTTTCCTTGTTTCTTGCGATTAGCATGGCGATGGACCTTTGTTCTCACCCGATTGATGTTATTCACTTTCTGAGTGTTTGAAAGGAGCTGCTTTTCATTGTTCAGAATGGCCAACCAACCAGACTTCAGCTTAGAGCCCTTATTCATTGTTGACTCTATCCATATGTCGAGGGCGACACACGAATATGGTTTTCCTGTCATTGACTATGCAAGCATACCACTCTCCATGAATGCAGCGTGATCGACAGGAAGGGTATCAAGCACTGCGGTGAAATCGGGGAGATGCCGACCATACTTGTCATTATCATAGATTTGCATTAAAGGAAGCATGAGCTTGAGTGAGGACTTGAACTCAGTCCAGTTGTTTGTTCTGATTGCATGGATATTTTGAGTTAGAACCTCAACCATTTCCATGAATGACATCTAGTATTCTGCTTGTGGGGCACCCTCAAAGTCCTTGAAGAGAGCATCAACGAGGTCCTTCAGCTAAGCATTTCTCTCTAGCTCTGCATGTTCATCTGCAAGTTCCTGTGCATCAATCGGATGTCGAAGCTTGGCAAGGGATGCCTTTACTTCTTCAGATAGAGGGGAATCTTCCAAACTTTTGTCTATGACATGGTGGACCAGTGTGACGCTCACCGCTTCCCCCAGAACCGCATGGCTTACTCGCTATGACTCGCCAGGGCAGAGAATGTAGCTACAGTCTACCTATCATTGTGTACTTTCCTTCTCGAGAAAGCTTGTGTTGCAGACAGTTCAGAACTGTTCTTTGTTTTCGTCTGTCACAATCCTTTCTATTTTATTTAGTCAATTGAAAGTATTGTGTTAAGTAGTTGAATGATGGGAAGGCGAGCGGGAGAGAGAGAGAGAGAGAGAGACCAGGTGGTGTGACTTGGTGGTGAGTGTGGCGCGTGGCTGGCCCCCTTACATAGGCCTCGCGGGATTCGTTGCCTCCTGCCTAACACGGCCTACTAGGCGGCTACTTACTGGGCGACTGTCGCGCGCCCTCGTGCCATTCCTGCGAACTGGGACTCCAGCCATGCGGTCCCTGGAAATATCCTGGTCAGATCCGTCCCAGACAGCATACTCTAAGCATCTCCCATGAAGTGTTCCACACTCTTGTCTTAGAATCTTTCTCTCCTACTGCCTCTATCATTTCCACTAATTCCTCACCTTTTATTAATATCAATCCCCCTCTGGTTCCCTGCATCCACACCTTGAATTGGTGGCCAGACTGTATTATATGCTGAATCTCACATTTCTTATGTACTAGGCTAAGGTTGAAGATAGTCATTGTCTTTTTTTGGGGGAGATTGTATTGCTCGGACTGTCTCCATCAATCACTAATGTTTCTACCGGGTTAAATAATGCTAGACTAGGGATCAGGTACCTTGCTGTTGGTGTTTTCACTGTGTGTAGGCTACTTTTGAGCTGCACGACACTACGGATTCTGTGGGTTACCTGGGTTGATCTTTTGTCTGTGTACCTTGGAGTTTAGATTGTGTAGTGCGTGAGGGCTGCTTGCCTAATCCACCCAACACTGTTCTAACTCTATTTGCTTTTACTTTTGAGGGTCGCCAGGAGGATACTCGATACTTGTGATCGAGAATCCTGAAGAGAGCACGCCTTCATATTAACGTAATCAGGCCGCACAGACCCAAGGCCCACACTAGGCTAGGAGCTGCCTTGCTTCACCAGAATTCTGTACCTTTGCGCATCCCAGCTAGACTTTGTTAACCCGGGTAGACATTAGCTGGATTAGATCATATACTCTTTTATGCATACCCATTATTTCTACACAAGCATTTTGAGGTCTAGGTTGCTGTAGAGAGACACAACCAGCATTGACCGATTTTGTTAATAGGAGTACTACTTTTTCGTGGCGAGCATTATTACTGTTGCACCGCTTATAATATTCTTGTGTCCAATAACATTATAGGTCCAGCCTTTTTGTGTATTTAGCCTACACGTGCATTGTCCTGCCTCCTGCTATTTTGTGGTTCCATTTCCGATACGTTCTTCTTAGTAGCATCCGACATTATTCAGAAGATTCCTTGTTCGGTGCTTGAGACTTTACAACACTTTCTTTCATAAAGGAGTGACAGATATTATTGATTAAAGTAACGTTAAGTAAACCTTCTTCTTGTTTGCATTACATCACTCTTGTGATTTAATTAAGTTAACTATCTTGTCCTTGTGTACCATAACTAAGCAACCATATGTTATAGGTAATAGGCTGTTTCAGAGAACATCAGCCTATAGTAGAAGCACATAGATACTGAGAGTTAAGATACCCCGCTATCGCAGATATAACTCTGGAGGGTATATGTGTTCTTTGTTCGACGGGATTATATATCAGGGGTTGGATCTAGCGTTTCCGTTGTTGCATTTATGCCAGTCTAGTCCAATGTATAAGAGCCACTGATTTATACGAGACCCGATCGTAACACCAGAGTCTCGTAGAATAGTCGCAAGCAGCGAACCCCACGCTTAACATGTTTTCCACGAAGGGCCTGATCAACAGACCCGTCTGCTATAACACCAGCTGCCACCAACACATCTGAGATGCCAGATCCCTTAAACCTCTTGTATATAGTGTAGAATTGTAGATGAAGGACATTTGGATGTGGAAGGGTGCCAGGAATGGTAAGATTTTGCTGAACAGCTCAGCATTCTCACTTTTCAACTCTAGCATGAGCACATAGACAGGATGATCACCAACAATTATTGCAAAAGGCATCTTTTTTTCTTCGATTGACTTTGCAAGCTTACACATCACATCATTGAGAATTGTCTTACTGGGGGGGTTGGGATAGGTCATGTGGTATATTGATCGATTCTTCTCATCTGCATTTGACATGCAGGCGTGAAACCCTGAAAACCCAGGCACAGTCTGTTCTTCTGGCTTAGGTCTCGTTCGGTTATCTTGCGCCCTGGCCAATGCATGGATCACACCACAAATTCTTTGCACCGATGTGTCAGGAGGAGGAGTACTTTGATCAGCTGGTGGCTTCCTGAGAGGTGGTTCCCCACGCTTCGCTGTCTTGTATGGGTTGACTTTTTGCATTTCATTTCCAAGCTCTTTGAGAGTTGTCGAGAGGTTTGATGCAAAATTGGCACCGGGAACTGGTCTATCCTCGTGATTCTCGGAAGGAAGTTCTGTATCATATGATTCTGGCTGCACAAACATGACATTAGTGCGGTGTGACTGGCCAGCACCGGTCAGTGTGTCACTCTTGAAGTCATCGTTGTCGACTATAGCGATAGCAGGCTTACCCTCAGCTAGTTCGAAGGGGCAATCAGATGAGCACTTGAGGTCATTGACCACCCAAAAATCTCGCAGCATAAGTACGTCATTGTAACTGGTGCCCAGTTTATATTTGTGCATTATGTCGACTATCTCCCTACTCTTGGTCAGTCCATGTAGCAAGACAGAGATATTTATCTCAAATGCAGTGCGTTTTCCAGTGATGTAGCTTGTGAGGATAGATGCAATCGATCGGACGGATGGACTGTCATCAATTTCAGACTTATTTGGGTGTTTCAGCAATGTGAGCAGCTTCAGCAGGAGCTCACTGAGGTCTTCTTCTCTCTCCAACTCGTGTATATATGGGAGCCAGGGAATAGTATTTGTCCTGATGACTTGCTCTTTGAGTCGTGCCGCAACATTCATCACCAACTGATCATTGCTGACACCCAATGAAGATATTGCCGCCTCGATGTATGTACCTGCTGCTGTTGTATCATATACCAGTTCACTCACATTCTTTTGAATGCGTTCATGAAATCCGATGTCTTCCCCATATTCATTGACGAGAATTTCCTTTAAGTAGCTGGATTTTTCTACTGAGTTATGTCCGTGATTTGAGATAATGCACTTATAGTCCTGCAGCAGGCCTTGCAGTGTGCGAATTTCATGGTCTTTGAAGATGACTTGACGAATATGATGAAAGAAGAGAGCTCGGGCCTCTCGGAGGTTTACACGCTGCAGATGTTGAGTGCTTTCATCTGAAAGGGGCTTGTGGTCGCTTACATATTTGCGCCAGCACGCACGATGGTAGCGGATTTCCAACCCAAATGCTGTTTGACTATCTGGGATGGATGCAATCAGAGTGTCAAGTCTCAATCTCATGACCTCATCTTCCAGACGGATAGTATGTAACTTGAATTTAGTCCAGGCATCTACTGTTGATAGGAGTAAAATCTGCTTGTCATGATCACTACTCTTGTATGCCCCTTTCATGCACCACACACATAGAGTCTTATCGTGAAGGACACCCATATTGGAGCGGAGCCTTTTAGGTGCACTGGCCTCTGGGGAAGGGTCTTGTTGATCTGATGCTTCATCTCTTTCAAGACGTTCCTCGGATTTCTGTTTGCGTTTTTCGGCTTGAGAGAGCTTGCGCTTGCTGGATAATGATGCGTAACAAGTGCTATGCATGTGGTGACCCTTTGGTCCCTTCTCCCAATCCACATTTTCATGTATATGTTGAAACTTATCAAGTTCTTTCCATTGTAAAGACTTTTCCCGGATGGAATCCCACTTCTCAGGTGTAATGTTTTCCAAACGATCATCTGCAGTACATCGCTTACCACAGAGTAAGGGGAGGTGTGGTGGAGTGGTCTTGCCACTGGCCTGGTAATCCAAAGGTCCCGGGTTCGAATCCCGATGTATCAATGGGAAGATATTATTGGGATGGAATTTGTGCTGTACCTAGTATCAGTGCATTACCACAAGCCCACCGATACGTCAATAAAATACCCTCATTGTTCCCTGATTAAATAGCACTGTATGAATATTCCCATATTCAAAATATGCTATAGGGGTGCAATGCCTGGTGAGTTATCTGCTCAACAGGTGGCGTTGTGTGTGTGTAAGTGTGAGAGTCCGAGTGTAGGTGGTGAGACAGTGAAGCACGGGAACGAGGTGGCTTCAGAGATGGGGTCGTTTCGGGCCATGAGTGAGTACCGTGCCTCATGTGAAGGCAAGATGGCAGGTGCTCGTTGTACTCTACGTGCTTCACATGTCTCACTCCCTAGACTGGAACAAGACCTCACGGGCTTCACTGTTCATTGTAAAGCAGTGAATGTTAAGGCTCTCAGCCTATGCCCGAGAGGAATAAGTTGGAATATAGAAGAAAAAAAAAACAAAAACAAAAAATGCACTCATACTCATTTAAGGTCTTGTCTGGTAACTCTTCACTCTCTCTTCTATTATCCATTATTTCGGTCACTTCACAAGTCGGCGATTTTCATCAGATGGGAAATGCGATCCATCTGAAACAGTAAAAAAGTAATATTAGATATACACCGCAGGCAGAGAACAACAGTGATGATAGCAGCGAAAGTGAGGACAGTGATTCTGATAGTGGCTCATACAGTGAATCATGTAGTGACAGTGAAGTGGAAGATTAGTATGTACAATTAGTGTAATACAATACAATAACAATACAATATACAATACAATAAAATACAATAACCATTTCAGTTGTCCTGATGTGGCGGCGTCTACGCCGTGGGACCACCTCCCGGAGCTGCCAACCGCGGATGGCTGCCGACCCTCCGTGGCCGGAGACAAGATCAATCGACCAGTGGAGGACAACCGGATGCCGGCCGCGGGGAGCAGTTTCGGGAGCCAAACCATCACAACTATCCCCTGCCCCCCCCCTGGGGGCACGGGTCCTTGGAGTGGCTTCGGTCGCGCCGGGAATTTCCACACCTCTCACACCACACACACACATCACACAGTTTTTCCTACACCGAGAAATGACTCTCCGGCTGTCATTTCTCGAAGACTTCTTCTAGCCGGAGACATTGAGAGCAACCCAGGACCCACGTACACATACATATGTCCAACTTGCTCAAAACCCATCACTTCGAGTCGCCACACTAAGGGTTCAGTTCTCTGCAATTCATGCAGGAACTGGACCCACTTCACCTGTACAACACTTGCCTCCAAGAAACACTACACGAACACCTGGATCTGTTCCTCATACCCCTCCCTCTCCCAGTCAAATCCCTCGCCTAAAACCCGTCCACCTCTCCTCCCCAACCCACCTAGCCTTCCCATATCATCCACTCCCCCCCCTAAAACCCGTCCACCTCTCCTCCCTAACCCACCTAACTTTCCCATACCATCCACATCCTCAACTCAACACACCACACCCCATCCTAATCCATTCCATCCCCCATCTCCTGCTCCCCAATCCCCACCCCCACCTCACCCATCCCAACCTCCAGCCCCTCCCTCACCCCCACCCCATCCTCGTGCAGCAGCACCCAACATACATCGTGCACATAACATTAACATTCTCCAATTGAACATAGATGGCATTAACACAAAGAAACACAAACTCTCACACTTCATCAAACAACACAACATACACATTGCCATCTTACAAGAAACAAAACTCCGCACATCACAAAAAACACCCACATTTCATAATTTCACCACCATCAGACAAGACGGGGCTGTCGGCGGGGGCGGTGGACTCATCACCCTGGTACACAATGAAATATCATACATAGTAACCAGTGTACAAACCAAATCCCTCCTCCCCCCAAATGATAACACAACAGAAATACAATCATTTAAAATACGCACTGGCAACAAATCCAACATAACCATCATAAACACATACATCCCTCCCCAAACATCCCCTACAGTACCAAATGAATACAGACCACACTTACAACATATCACAAACACCCCACACATCATCCTGGGTGGTGACTTCAACGCCAAGACGTCGGCCTGGTTTGTCGACAACCCCGACACAGACAGAGGGCTGGTACTACAAAACCAAACAGATAACCTCATCATCCTTAACGTCATCCATCAACATACCCATATTCCTCACCAAGCCCTCTATAACCCATCATCTCCAGACATCACCTTTTGCTCCCCAGAACTCGCCCCCACAACATCCTGGAGGGTGGTCAGAACCTTAGGCTCTGACCACCTCCCGATCATTATCACCACCAAAACCAGACTCACCCCAGCTAGCCACAAACACACATACACCAATTATAAAAGAGCTAACTGGGAAGCATTTACAAATGAGACAGAACAACACTTCACAACTCTAAACAGTACACCCATCACTAACATCAACAATGCTGTACACATACTCAATAAAACTATCCAAAACACTGACAAGAAACACATTCCAAGAGGTAACAGAAAAAGACACAACCCCAACTTCACACCAGAAATTCAAAACCTCATCAGACAACGCGACACACTGAAACACTCCCCAGCACCCCACACACAAGACATCACACAAATTCAAGCACTCAACACCCAAACTAACAACAAAATACAAGAACAACAAAAACTAAATTGGAATAACTTCCTACAAACACTTGATCACAAAACAAACCCCAAAAAACTCTACAAAACACTAAACAGCATCACACTTTCCAACAGCAACACAACACAATCACATGCTGCAATCACAACAACAGACTCTACTCCTTCATGTAAACAACAAGCAAACACTCTCATCAATCACTTCTCACATGTCAGCCACCTAAAACCTCACAAAGACGACCGACGTGTCATCCGACGTAAGAGACAATTCCCCACAGACCCTGACTATACACCCTTCACCAATCACCAGACAAAGCATATCATCAACAATCTCAAGCACTCACCCGCCTGTGGCCTAGACAACATAAGCAACATACACCTCAGACACCTGGGACCACAAGGCATACAAACACTCACTAACATATCAAACTACAGCTATTCACACAACACAATACCAGACATTTGGAAGCATGGTATCATCATCACATTCCCCAAACCCAACAAGACCCCACGCTACCCTCCTCGCACCGCCCCATCACACTCCTTTGCTCCCCCTCCAAAGTCATGGAATGCCTAGTATTACAACTAATTACACCCGACCTACCCCTAGCTCCAACACAACATGGCTTTAGGCCACTGCACTCCACAAACACTCTTCTCACAGACCTTACACAAAGAGCTTTTGACGGCATCAACTCAGCTAGACCACCACACAGATCACTATTAGCCACACTCGACATTAGTAAAGCCTTCGATGCCATCCCCCGCCACAACCTAACAAACAAAATCTACAACACAAAAATGCACAACAACACAAAAAGGTGGCTGGCCAACTTCCTAGCAGGCAGATGTGCACACGTATCTTTTGCCGGTCAGTCATCTAAAATCAGAAACTTTCCAAACGGAGTCCCACAGGGATCCGTCCTATCGCCCGCACTCTTCAATCTGTACATGCACGATATAACTACACCCAATACTCCTCAAATAAACTTAGCCTCCTATGCAGATGACATAACACTCACATGCACACACCATGACCCAAGAAGAGCAACAGATCTCCTTCAACCCTATCTCAACACACTACATGGCTGGTGCACTACAAACAGACTGAATCTAGCCCCAGCCAAATCCACCGCAACCCTGCTCACAAGCTGGACAGGTGAACACGAATACATCCCTCAACTCACCATAAACAACACACCCCTAACACATACACACACACCCAAAATCCTAGGAGTAACATATGATACTCATATGACATTCAAACAGCACACCACGAACATTAAAAAGAAACTGACACCCAGACTTAACGCCCTCAGGTCACTTGCTCACACAAAATTTGGACACAACAAAGAAACTACCACCACAGTATATAAACAATACATAAGATCAGTAATGGAATACGCAAGCCCAGCCTGGGCTTCTAACCTAGCTGAAACACATCATAAGACCTTACAGACTATCCAAAACAAAGCCCTGAAGATCATTACAGGCTGCACAGCTACTGCACCCACAGATCATCTACATTAAGAAACCAAAATCCTCAAAGTCAAAGACCATCTGGACATGAGAGGCACTCAATTCCTGGCAGCAGCCTCCACGAACCAAGACCACCCACTAAACTACATGGCAACAGTCCCACAGACACCAAGAAATATCAAAACAACACCCAGCACACGGTATCACACACAGTTATTGTCCTCTCTCCCTCCCTGCCCACCCCGAACCAACTTCCAGAAGCACATCCATACTCATATCTCTCGCCAATCCATCCACTCACTCACAGACAACACGCAGCTGCATGCACGACCTCCCGAAATCCATCCTTCCGAATCCTCCCTCCCTCGCGAGGACAGAGTCCACCTGGCCAGGCTGAGATGCGGACACCATCCAGCTCTCCTGAGCTATCAGAAGAGACTGGATGACTCCGTTGTCGACGCCTGCCCGGGATGTAACACAGCACCCCATACCATTAAACACATCATAGAAGACTGCATTTCACACAACCACTTATGCCAACAACACAACCTACACTCAATGAGAGCTCTGTGGGAAAGCCCGATCGTGGCCATGGCCTTCCTCAGAGACTCGGGGCTGTTCGGCCAGGCAGCTTGGGATACAACAACAACAACAACAACCATTTCAGTGGATTAATAATGCCAGAATTAATGAAAAAGGACACCTCATTCGTCCTTGTAGCTCATCTGATGCCAGATATATTACATTTCATGTTTTTCAAGATGGCGTTGGCGGCCATTTTGAATATTGGGCTCTAGCAGAGTTAGCCGTCATTTTTCAGAGGGGCATAGGAGCTAATTTTCCTTTAAAATGGTTCAGGTTGTCAAATCCATCGAGAGAAAAAGGTAGGAACAAAATGGTCACGGATTCCAAGCAAATGACCCTACTATTACTCGGAAAATTGGTTTAAACTGACAGGAAAAACCAAAAAATCCTCAGTAGCTCCTTTCTTCTTTCCGTAATGATGAGCTTAAAATCAAGTTTTGTTGATTTCTTGTAATATTCAGTTTGAAGTATTGATAGCTTCAAAATACATTTCATAATTTTTTTCCTGTCCTTATCTTATTGAAGAAAAACAGGGTTAGAAATTACAAAAAACACCAAATGCCGACTTTATGGGCTCATAACTACAAAACAATGCCCCAAAAAGCCTATGTGTATATAACAGTTTTTACTTAGAATTACCTAATCTTTCGTCTCTGGAAGTATTTGACAAAACTCACGGGACACCCTGTATATATATACATATTATATATATATATATATATATATATATAATATATAATATATATACAGTATATATACAGTGTATATATATATATATATATATATATATATATATATATATATATATATATATATATAATACAAAGAGAAAGAGATATTTCAGAAATGTACTGTATTTTACCTTAATACATAATATATCATTATCCAATTTATCAACTCTGCGAAGCAGAGTGTTACCGAGCACACAGATCCCATCCGTATACTATGCACCACCAGTCAGCTTGTCTGTCGTCGTCGTCGTCGTCGTCGTCGTCCGTCGTCGTCCGTAGTCCTCGTCGTCCGTCTCTCTGTCCGGAAACTCCTCCTAGACCGTTCGATGGATTTTCACCAAATTTCACATGTATAATTATTTGGTCAATGCAAAGGTCAGTCAAAAAGAAATGTTCCATTTAACTTAAAGCTTAATGTCAAAGGTCAAGGTTAAAAATAAGGTCAATATTTCATATTTTTTAGTTTTTAATCAAATGTCTTCATTCTCATTATACAAGTTACTGCTAACCTTGATATCGTATTGACCAAATATTCTAAAGGGTAAGGTCAACGGTCAAGGTCAAAGGTCAAAATAAGTTTTTCACTAGCATTTCTTATACTAACTTAGATTTTCACTAGGCTTACCATGTATATTCGGAATACCTATGCCAAGGTCATACACGAAACTATGCAATTCCATATGAAAGGTCAAGGTCAAATAAAAGGTCAATATGCCATTTTGTTTACTTTTCATGCAAACTTCACAAAATTTGGTGAGATAGTTGCACTTTAAACGATGAAGAAAATAGTAAATTTTGACACACAAATCATAAAGGTCTAGATAAAGGTCAAAGGTCAAGATCAACTATTCCATAAATATATATGAAACTAACTGATGGGTTTTAATGAAATAAAGTAGATGTGCCGTTTTGCCCAAATTCAAAACGGAATACCCAACTCTGCGATGGGTTACCATCATCACTACTAATACCATCATCAATCACAATCATCACTATTAGTGCCATCATCACTACAACTGCCACAATCATCACGACTACTGTCATCATCACCATTACTATGATCATCATCACTACTACAATTACAATCATCACTACTACTCTCACCATCATCACTACTACTGTCACCATTGTCACTACCATCTTAATCACTGCTATCATCATTGATACTACAACTATCAACCATCATTACTACTATCATCACCACCATCTTACAATCATCATTACTACTGTCACCATCATCACTACTACTGCCATCATCATCAATACAACTACAACTATCACCATCATCACTACTATCACCATCAATCCCGCTATTACTACCATCACTTCTAATGCCAACTAAACTAACTTAACCTAGCAAATACGTAGCGAGATGTGTTCGCCCCCAGAACGAATGGCGAATGGCGTTCTTAGCCCCTTTGGGGCTCACACACTAAGAACGCCATCATTGCTGGGTGGGGGGGGGGGGGGGGAACCATATTTTGGACCTAAAATCACAACTATTGCATACATTCAAAACCTCTTTTTTGACTGACCGTTGCTTTGTAAGAAGTTTGTGTGAAAATCCGTCAAAGGGTCTAGGAGTTTTCAGAAAGACAGACATACGTCACACTATTATCATCATATCTGAGACATGGGGCACACACACACAGGGAATAGGTACAGAGTGGGCTGTGGGGGTCCTGAAATGGGGGGGGGGGGGGGCAAAACCATTTTTAGGACCTAAGATCATAACTATTGCACAAATTCAATTTTTTTTTTTTTTAATTACCGTCGAATTCACGCACCAAAGGTTCGTGTGAAGTTTGGTGAAAATCCGTCAAACGGGCTAGGAGGAGTTCTCGGACAGACAGACAGACATTTTGGTTAGCATGTACCAATATACAGGGGGGCGATACCACTCTGCTTACGCAGAGTTGATAATGTCGTCTATGGATAGCCAGGATACATTGTCACCGCGTCTTCAAAGGGTTAATTAAGGCTTGTCCGAAATACCTTTTCTCGTTTTACCAGTAGTCATCGTTCACCCACTGCTTAAAACAAAAGTAGTACTGATGAAAAATAGATAATAATAAAGTCGACGTGGCGTTTTGCCCAAACTCAAAACGGCATACCCAACTCTGCGATTGGGACACCATCACTACTAGTCACTATCACCATTACTATCATCAGCACTACTACTATTACAGTCATCACTACTACTGTCATCATCACTACAACTTTCACCATAATCACTACTACTCACCATCATCACTAATACTGTCACCATTATCACTACTGTCATCATTATCACTACAACTATCATCATTGCTTGTCACCACCATCACTACTATTATGACCATCATCACTACTACTAGTACTGTCACCATCATTATCTAGTACTGTAATCATCATCATCACCACTATCATCATCACTGCTGTCCCTAACGGGGCACACACACACAGAACGCCATCATCATTGCTTGGGAATAGGTACAGGGTGGGTTGTCCTGAGGGGCCGGGGGGGGGGGGGGGAAACCATATTTTAGACTTAAAATCATAACTAGTGCACAAATTTAAAAAAAAATATATATATATATATATATTACCGTCGCATTCACGCACCAAATGTTCGTGTGAAGTTTGGTGAAAATCCGTCGAACGGTCTAGGAGGAGTTATCAGACAGACAGACAGACGTCTCACCATTATCATCACATCAGAGACATGTGTATGATGTGTGGCTTTCTGTGATGTGAGTGCCCCTATGGGGCACTCACATCAAACACACAGGGAATAGGTACAGGGTGGGGGGTGGGGGTCCTGAATGGGGGGGAGGGGGTCCTGCAAAGGGGGGGGGGGGGAAACATGTTTTTGGACCTAAGATCATAACTATTGCACAAATTCAATATTTTTTTGTTTAATTACCGTCGCATTCACGCACCGAAGGTTCGTGTGAAGTTTGGTGAAAATCCGTCAAACGGTCTAGGAGGAGTTCTCGGACAGACAGACATTTCGGTTTGCATGTACCACTATACGGGGGCCGGAACCACTCTGCTTACACAGAGTTGATAAAGTAGACATGCCGTTTCGCCCAAAATCAAAACGGCATACCCAACTCTGCGATAGGTCACCATAAGCACTACTAGCCAATCATTACTATCATCATCACTACTACTATTACTACTACTACTACTCTCACCATCATCACTACTACTCTCATCATCACTACAACTTTTCACCATCATCACTACTACTTACCAACATCACTAATACTGTCACCATCATCTTACAATAATTATTACTACTGTCACCATCATCAATACTATTATGACCATCGTCACTACTACTAGTACTGTCACCATCATATCTACTACACACTCGCTACCGCCAACTAACCTGCCTACACCGTTGATTCATTTAAATTCCGCCTAGACAAATATCTTGCATCAAACCCGCGACTGACTGCGTTTGTAAATGAATAACTTTATTTTATCCCCCCCTCAGTTACTAACCCATCTGTCCCCTACTATAGGTAGCGCCAACGAGCTTGACAATAATCTTGATCCCTGACCTCTCTGTAACTCAAAAGGGCCTAGAATAAACTGGCTGTAAGATACACACCTATTTCCTGGTGGACTCTTACCAAATGATAGAAATGTCAGCCGATTGCTTTCAATCATTTCGAGTTATAAGTAGTTAAGGGGTCAAGATTATTGTCAAGTTCGTTGGCGCTACCTACAGTATAACTTCCTAATCCTGCCACGGACATTAGTTTCCGGGCAGTAGTTCCCTTTCCAATGTTCCCTTACCCATTCTAAACCACTGTTTGGACATTTGATGATCAGTGTTTTGGAGGACAAGCAGCCTAGAATGGACACTAGGCCTGTTGTTGCTTGATTTCCTTTGTACTCCTTTGTACTACTGATATCATCATCACTACTGTCATCATTATCACTAAATCTACAACCATCATCACTGCTATTATCACCATCAACAATATCCCCACTATTACTACCATCACTTCTAATGTTAACTAAACTAAACCTAACAAATGCGGGCGAGTGTTTTTTTCGCCCCCTGATCGATGGCGTTCTGTGTGAGTGTGCCCCATGGGGCACACACACACAGAACGCCATCATCATTGCTTGGGAATAGGTACAGGGGGGGTGGGGGGGTCTGTTGGCTTGGGGGGGCAAAAACATTTTTAGGACCTAAGATCATAACTATTGCACAAATTCAAAAACTATTTTTTAAATTACCGTCGCATTCACGCACCGAAGGTTTGTGTGAAGTTTGGTGAAAATCCGTCAAACGGTCTAGGAGTTCTCGGACGGACAGACAGACAGACAATTCGGTTTGCATATACCACTATATGGGGGGGCGATAGCACTCTGCGTACACAGAGTTGATGATTATATGACATGAATAAATAGAACAATAATAAAGTAGACGTGCCGTTTCGCCCAAAATCAAAACGGCATACCCAACTCTGCGATGGGTTACCATCATCACTAATAGTCACTATAATCATTACTATCATCATCACTACTACTATTATAGTCATCACTACTACTCTTACCATCATCAGTACGACTCATCATCACTACAACTGTCATCATCACTACAACTTTCACCATCATTACTAATGCTGTCACCATTGTCACTACCATCATCACTTCTATCACTACAACTGTCATCATTACTTGTCACCATCATCACTATTATGACCATTATCACTACTACTGACAAATTTCTAAGTATTCATGAAGACACTGCATATGTAACGGAAAACATTTGTATTGAAGAATTTAAAAACACATGGAATGATAGTCGCAAAATGCATATAACAGTTTCAAGTGTCAGCTTAAGAAAGATGATTAGTCAATTGAAATCCGGTGTAGGTCATGATGGTATACATGCTCTATTTCTTAAAAATGCCTCCGAACGTGTCTTGATTAAGTTAATGTATTTCTTTAATATTTGTTTCAGCCATTGTTATCTGTCTCATGAATTATTAAAAGGAACTATGACACTAATCATTAAAAATTAAAAAGGTAACGTAACTGAATCGGACAATTATAGACCCATAATGCAATCCTCTTGCTTGCTCAAAATATTTGAAATAACTCTTTTAAATATCCTAGAACACAAAATACAGCTTAACCATAGACAGTTTGGATTCCGGAAGGGTATGTCCACTACTGATTGCTGTTTCACACTGAAAGAGATAATGCATAGGTATTCAAAGATGAGTAAATCAGGTATAGTAACTTTTGTAGATTTTTCAAAAGCATTTGATAGCGTAGATCATTTCATTCTAGGTTCAAAACTAATGAAACTAGGAATTCCTTCTGATATAGTCTATATACTTATGCATTATCTCCGAAATCAGCTTGTTAATGTATCTTGGAAGGATTATAGAGGATCCTATCGTTACCTAGAGAAAGGAATTAGACAGAGAGGTATTCTATCCCCTTTCCTTTTTAACATATATGTGAATGAAATTATCAATGAAATATGTAACATGGATATTGGCTGCACACTGGGCATTAATAGGTGTAATATACTTGCTTATGCAGACGATATTGCACTTATCGCTGGATCAAAAACTGATATGAATATTCTCTATACTAAATTCTGTGAATTGGTAAACAGCCATAAACTTTTCATTAATAAGACAAAGACAAAATGCTTTATATTTGATAAACAAAAAATCACTAATCCTATTGATGTTATTACAATGAATGGCGGTACCTTGGATGTAGTAACCTCTTTTAAATATTTAGGTCACTTCGTAAGCAGTAATTTTGAAGATACGGAGGACGTCAAATATAGACTTAATATTTGTATGCAAGTTTTAACAGTGTCAAGAGGGATTTTACTTACGTAGATTTAGATACTCTTATTTTCTTGTTTAATTCATATTGTAAGCCTGATTTCGGATTATCTCTATGGAACCATTCTAAAACAAAAAAATCATGTATGTTCAAAACTTTTAATATTGCATATAGTAAAGCCATGAAAAATATGCTGGGTGCACCTGTTTATGCTAGCAGCCATGAATCAGCCAATGCATGTAACCTGTTATTATTGAACCATCAAGTAACACTGATACAATGTCGGTATGCAAAAAGACTTGAAAAATCTCCCAACTACATAATAAGAAGCAGTATGCCACTTTTAAAAACAGGTTACTTTTATAGTTATGTACTCAAATTGATGAGGGAAGATTATAATGTGAGCATTGCGTTTGAGGAATTGGATATTATTATTTCTAGGATAAATTGGATCCAAAACCATGAAGAACGAAGAATCCCAGTGATATTTTAATCAGGTAGACAGGTTTGTAATTGTTTGATATGGGCTAACATATTATGATCTATCCATGCGCAATACCATGGCTATACATGTCAAATGTTACAATGTGCGTGTAAGTAAGATACTTGCCCAAGTTCATGTGATAGCATAATGACATATTGCTGTAACTTGTAAATGCTTACACTTCTGCTGTTTTAATAGTAGAACAGTATGAATTTGTGCCAGAGATGTACACTCGACCGAGAAGCGGTCTTTGCACTGGCGCTCTGAACATTCTGGAGGTGGGTCGAAGTCTTGTGATGGTGCCTCACAGACGTGTATTTCCCCCGATTCATTCCGTTCACACTGGATTTTGTGTGGCTCGCCGGTGTGAGGATTGTTTTTTGGTCGAGTGTGCCAATGAGCTTGATATTAATGCCCGGCGGATATACAGCGGGTATTATTTTTATTATTTTTTATTAATTTTATAGTCGATTTGTAAATAATTATACCACATTTTTATTACTCTATTCTGACTGATTCCCCTCCATATGTAATATATGTAAATTTATGTATATTATGAAATAAAGACTGATTGATTGATTGATTGATTGACTACTAGTACTTTCAACATCATATCTACTACTGTCATCATCATCACTACTGTCATTATCATCACTACAACTACAACCATCATCACTACTATTATCACCATCATCACTATTACCATCATCATCCCCACTATTACTACCATCACTTCTAATGTCAACTAAACTAACAACCTAACAAATGCGGGGCAAGTTATTTCTCGTAGGGGCAACGCCATCATTGCAGGGGGGGGGGGGGCAAAACCATATTTTGGACCTAAAATCATAACTATTGCGCACATTCAATTTTGTTTTTTTAATTACCATTGCATTCATGCACCGAATGTTCGTGTGAAGTTTGGTGAAAATCCGTCGAACGGTCTAGGAGGAGTTATCGGACAGACAGACAGATGTCTCACCATTATCATCACATCTGAGACATGTGTATGTGTGGCTTTCTGTGATGTGTGTGCCCCGTAGGGGCACACATACACACACCGGGAATAGGTACAGGGTGGGGGGTGGGGGTCCTGAAGGTTGGGGGGGGGCTGGTTGAGGGGAGGGCTGTTGGGGGGGGGGGGATTTTTTTTTGGACTCAAGATCATAACTATTGCACAAATTCAAAATATATTTGTTTAATTACCGTCGAATTCACGCACCGAAGGTTCGTGTTAACTTTGGTGATAATCCGTCAAACGGTCTAGGTCTCTAGGAGGAGTTCTCGGACGGTCAGACAGACAGACAGACAGACATTTAGGCCGGCATGTACCACTATACAAGGGGCGATACAACTCTGCTTACGCAGAGTTGATAAACGGTGTATTGATAATTGGTGCCGTAGGCTAAGAATGTACTGAAAAACAGTGTGTAGCTTAACTCTAACTTATATTATCAAATAAAGTAGACGTGCCGTTTCGCCCAAAATCAAAACGGCATACCCAACTCTGCGTAGGGTTACCATCATCACTAATATTACCACCATTATTACTACTACTATCATCATCACTACTACTACCATCATCACTAATATTACCACCATCATCACTACTACTATCATCATCACTACAATTGTCACCTTCTAATGTCAACTAAACTAACTTAACCTAACAGATGCGGGCGAGTTTTTGTTCTCCCCCCTGAACGATGGCGTTCTGTGTGAGTGTGCCCCTATGGGGCACACACACACAGAACGCCATCATCATTGCTTGGGAATAGGTACAGGGTGGTGGTGGGGCCCCTAAAGGGGGTAGGGGGGGGAGGGGGGGGGCTGGTTGAAGAGGGGGCTGTTGGGGGCAAACAATTTGTTTTGACCAAGATCATAACTATTGCACGAATTCAATTTTTTTTTTAATTACCGTCGCATTCACGCACCGAAGGTTCGTGTGAAGTTTGGTGAAAATCCGTCGAACGGTCTAGGAGGAGTTCTCGGACAGACAGACAGACAGACGGACAGACAGACAGACATTTCGGTTAGCATGTACCACTATACGGGGGGCGATACCACTCTGCTTACGCAGAGTTGATAATCATAATATGTATTTTTTTCGATATCAGTGTAATGTATCTCAGATATGTTGCTAAACGATTAATTTTGATCAAAAATCCCAGTAGGATTATTAGTGTAATTCGGCCTTTATATAACGTGACCTTGTAAACAGAGCTGCTACATGGGGAAGTAAACATCCACTCTTTCTAAACGGGGGCTTACAGTAGCGATTATTTCCAGAAATGATTTCCATCAACTCTGAATTGGCAGCTTCGGAAATATACTATTGGAATACTTTTGCCACGTAATTATAATATATGTTTAGTTTAGTTTTCACTTCAAGTGCTAAGCAGTTTCAAATGTTGATAGAACAATGTGTGGATCAATAACTACCGAAAAATATATATAAATATGCAAGATTTGTATTATTATATAAATGATATCATCGACCCGTAAGAAGTTTAACGTGCATCTCAACTTCCAGGCCCGATATACAAAACCAATAGTGCCCCGAGAAAGAAGTTCATGGAGAAGAAAACAGTCTATTTATCTATCTATTGCCTGACGCCGTGATCCCCGAAGGGGTGGCCACGAACGAACCGCCCCCATGCACCTCTGTCCCCAGTTAGTCGACACCCCTCCCCCCAACCAGCACCGCCTTCGTTCATATACTTCCTCACTCCATCCTTCCACCTCTCTTTCGGTCAACCTCTCCCTCTCTGTCCCTCCACCTCGCTCTCCTACACCCTCTTAGTCATTCTCTCGCTTTCCATACGTTCCATATGGCCGAACCATCTCAAGTTGTTCCTTTTCACGCTTTCCAGCACATCTACCTCCACACCACACCACCTTCTTACTTCCTCATTAGTCTGTCTATCCCTCCATGTAACTCTGCACGCACTTCTTAAGTAATTCATTTGCACTGCTCTCACTCTTGGTCTGAGTCTCTCAACCAACATCCATGCTTCGCTTCCGTAAGTCAGTGTCGGGATTACCACACTGTCATGCAAGGACTTCTTCACTTCCATACTGACCACCCTATTTACAATAAAAATATAATAAAATATATTAAAACCAATACAATATAAAAACAATTAACTACTTCTTTACACCTGGTGGGGTGTTTTTGTGGTCTTTCAGGAGTCATATATTTAGAGAGCCGTAATATATATATATATATATATATATATATATGCAACGTTGCATCTCTCTCACTATTCTATCGCTACTACAATAATCAGAGTTCCTCGGAGCTTTCCCAGTGTATACCACCTCCTCTACGTAGGGTACATAGTACCCGCCTTGCAACACAATCCCACCCCTCCTCTGTGCAACTCTCCTCCAACCCAAGAGTGAAACACTATTCTCAGACTTTCTTCTATTCAACTGCTGAGCTCTGGAACTCTCTCCCAGAATCAGTCTTTCCCTCTTCCTATGACTTAAATTGCTTCAAACTCTGTGTGTCCAGGCATTTTAGCTCGAACGTCCTTTGATTTCGGCCCTGTCACTCTTTGAAATCTGGGGGAGGCACTCGCTGCAGGCAGTTATGCCTTTTGTCTCCCTAATTCACATATAAAAAAAAAAAAAAAAAAAAAAAAAAATAATAATAATATATATATATATATATATATATATATATATATATATATATATAATGTAGTTACTCATACATACCGGCTATAATTAAATAATAATAACCCAATATTGCCGTTTCTGATCTCTCCCTCACCAGTTCCAGCCAACTGATACTAACTGCCTCCTCATCAGACTTTCCACATTTAAAATAATTACCTCAAGGTTTAAGGTCCATTACAACTGACGTATTTAAAATAATTACCTCATGGTTTAAGGTCCATTACCACTGACGTATACAACTACCGTCGTTCGTAGCTCAGTCAGTAGAGCTCTCGCCCGGCACCCAGAAATCCAGTGTTCGATCCCACTCGAGATTTAGTGGGGCGGGTGCTCAACCCCGAAAAGGGTTGAAATAGGGGAGCTATCCCCCCGCCAAAGGCGGCTTTCTAGGGCCTTTCCTAGCTGATGCTGAGAGGATCGGGTTCTAGTCATGTGGTGATGGGCTGGTCTATCAGAGTGAGAACTGAGCAATCTCTGCCATACCCATAGCTTACTCTGACTGTTCCTTTTACTTATATATTTTCTAGATCTCAAGTGACGGCGTCTCTAACGTGGATTGACCTCCCAATCTACCAAGATTGGAAGCCAAAGCGTCACATTTTTTCCCTTGCCCCTCAACTTTCTCTTCATAATTGCTGAGGGGCACAGGGTCCTGGGTGGGGCTTTGGTTTCCCGGGCGTTTCCGCACCCTCCTCAAGCTCCCCGCCATGGAGTGGCTTCGGTCACCCAGGCTTTATTGTGGTCGGCGGGGAGGGTTCTGTGGGGGCGCTCGGTTATGGCCTTGGCCTTGCTCGGGGCCTTGGGGCTGTTCGGCCAGGCAGCTTGGGGAACAACAACAACAACAACAACAACTACCGTGAATGCAAGAGTATATATATAACGGCAGAGAGATTTATTAACCTTGTATAACTTTTATATAAGGCCAATGTCTCCCCTTTGGATGCATGTATGACGTATTATGGGGAGGACATGAGACAGCGAAGGGATCGTTTTCCATTAAATAATCAGAATAACAGATCATCCAGAGGAATTTACGAGCGGCCAAATACGAATGCTAGTATAAGTAATTTCAAATGTCTCTCTCTCTCTCTCTCACTCTCTATATCTCTCTCTCGCTCTCTCTCATTTTAATAGTGTATACAAAAGTACCATTACAATAATTTTACGTAGATCTCTGTATGGAATTTAAATATATCAAACAATTCCCAATAACTAAATGGGAGCTCACTGACACATTTTAGCAATACTGAAACCTCACATATAGTTAATTGAAAAAAACAAAAAAACACCCACACATACTGATTAAGATATATTATTGTAATGACATTTCAACAACTCCAAGCCTGCATCATTGGATAAACTAATAAATCGAATTTAGTCACAACTATCCAAACTTTGCAGAAACTAATATCACAACACACACAATGCCAGTGCAGTTATTGGCCAGTTATCCGTATGGGAGATAGTTTTTCATTGAATATTTGTGCGACTGACATCCAAATACACATTCAATTCAACCATATTGCGACAGGGTTATCATGATGAAGATAATGAGATTTAGTATTGTATGATGATGATGATGATAATGTAATCATGATTTTAACTCAGCATGTTGAGTTTATATAGACATAAACAAAATTGGAAACTTATCATCAATATGCCATGTAAGTATGGTTAGCAAAATATAATAAAGTAGACGTGCCGTTTCGCCCAAAATCAAAACGGCATACCTAACTCTGCGATGGGTTACCATGGTCACTTCTATTACTGCCACCATCACTAATTCTATCACCATCATTACTGCTACAATCATTATCATCCTTACAACTGTCACCATCATCACTAATAATACTGTCACCATCATCACTACTACTGTCACCATCACCATTACTATCATCATCGCTGCTATTATTACAATCATCACTACTACCCTCACCATCATTACTACTACTGTCACCATCATCACTACTACTATCACCATCACCACTACTACTATCACCATCACCACTACTATCATCATCGCTATTACCATCATCACTACTACTTTCACCATCATTACTACCGTCACCATCATCACTACTACTGTCACCATCACCATTACTATGATCATCGCTACTATTATCACAATCATAACTATTACCCTCACCATCATTACTACTGTTACCATCATCACTACTTCTGTCACCATCACCATTACTATCATCATTGCTACTATTATTACAATCATCACTACTACCCTCACCATCATTACTACTGTCACCATCATCACTACTACTGTCACCATTATCACTACTACTGTTGGTTTGGGTGGGGTGGAAAGGGGGGGGGGGGGGCTCCTGGGTTTTTTTTTGGGGGGGGGGTAAAACCATATTTTGGATCTAAAATCATAACTATTGCACACATTCAATTTTTTTTTTAAATTACCGTCGCATTCAGTCACCGAATGTTCGTTAGAAGTTTGTGTGAAAATCGGTCGAACGGTCTAGGAGAAGTTTTCGGAAAGACAGACATACGTCTCACTATTATCATCACATCTGAGACATGTGTATGATGTGTGGCTTTCTGTGATGTGTGTGACCCTACGGGCACACACACACACAGGAAATAGGTACAGGGTGGGCGGTGGGGCTCCTGAAGGAGGGGGGGGGGGGGGGGGGGCAAAACCATATTTTGGACCTAAGATCATAACTATTGCACAAATTCAAAAAAATCTTGTTTTAATTACCGTCGCATTCATGCACAGAAGGTTTGTGTGAAGTTTGGTGAAAATCTGTCAAACGGTCTAGGAGGAGTTCTCGGACGGACAGACAGACAGACAGACAGACAGACATTTCGGTTAGCATGTACCACTATATGGGGGGCGATACCACTCTGCTTACGCAGAGTTGATTAGGCATGCTTCTTTGATTTTCATGGGCAATGTCAATGCAAACACAAATGTACTCTTACATAAAGGTCTAGGTCAAAGGTCAACTTATATTATTTATTAAAAAATATTACTCAAATTTTGGAAAACTGGCTGTGTTATTTGCTTATTACTTATATAACATAATTATACAGTATATACAATTTCACATAAATATTGAAATAGTTAATGTCAAAGGTCGAGGTCAAAACAAGAGTGTTTGTCATTTTCCCTAAACTCCTCTTAGACTGTTTAATGTATTGTCACCAAATTGTAAAGACCATCCAAATATTTGTATTTTATTTTTAGTCAAAGGTCAAAGGCTAAGGACACAGTATATGATCACTATTTGTAATCAATAAGTTTTTTTACGAATTACACTACTGTATATGTATAATGCTATTAATATGAACATTGCCGTTAAGCTAACTAAATCCTCGATAAGAAATTCTAAGGTCGAAGGTCAAGGTCAAAGGTCAAGGTTAAAGGTCGAAATATGATTTTTACTAGTATTTCCTATTTAATGTAAGCTGCTCACTAGGCATATAATGCATATTCGGAATGCCTAGGCCAAGGTTATACACGAATAAACATAATTCCATTTGATAGGTCAAGGTCACAGGTCAAGGTCAAATATAAGGTCAATATGCTATATAATTGTTTTACTATTCATGTAAACTTCACAAAACTAGTTGAGGAAGTTGTGCTACAATTTAAAATTAAAATGCTAAATTTTCAGACATCATGAAGGTCAAGATGAATGTCAAAGGTCAAGATCAGCTATTCTTTTAATACCTCTGGAACTAGTTGATGATCTTTAATGAAGTTTGGCACGTTTATTGGATTTTCCAGGATTATATCAATGCAAGCAAAAAATACAATCCTACATAAAGGTCAAGGCCATAGGTCAAAGTCAAAAGTCAACCTCCATCATAACAAATACTAAAATTTTGATAAGCTGACTGTTGGTTGTATTTTACATAAATAACATATATATCAATTTCATGTAAATATTCTAATACTTAAGGTCAAAGGTCAAGGTCATGGATCAAAAGAAGAGTGTTGATAATTTTCCCCAAACTTTTCCTAGACTGTTTAACCATTTCTGTACTGGCGACAACTTTTTTTTTATCATATTCTAGCTAAAATTAAACGATTTTGTGGAGCTTAAGAAGGATCTGTGGTGGAAAAAGGGTTAATTAGGATTGTTGAAAGCCTGCTAATTAGGCTGAATAAAATTGTCTATTATTATCCAGTATAAAATTAAAAAGACAACTACAGTACCTATAAGATCTTCATCTTGACGAAACACCCAAAGTCAGCCCCCACAACATCGGCGATCTAGTGATGGTAGCCCACCTTCCTGTACCCTCTAAATTCAGGCCAAGATATAAAGGCCCCTTTCAAATCCTCACAGTGCCAAATTGTTACCAGGTCACCGTCAATTACCACGGAGAGTCACGCACATGCAGTAATCGATATGTCCGCCAGTTCCAACTGATTAATGAGAATGTAACAATGCTAGCTGACCCAGATAATGATACCGCATGCCCTGTAAATAATAATAAAAATCTATGTCCCACAGAGGTTATTGCCCCCTCCCCAAATACCCCCCATCACCCCTCTTCCCATTCTACCAAAGACATCCATTCCAACTATTGATAACTTACCCCCTATTTCTCCTCCCCCTCCTCCCTCTACATCACAACCACTTCAATCACCCTAATATTCTAATACCCCCCTTCGCACCATCCCTTTCGGCCGAAATCCAGCTCCTCCTAAATTGCAAATATAACATCAACAACTAAATGACACGATAAGTCTTAACCCACTGAGCCCCAGCTAGTTATTAATAAATGTACCACCGGTTTTGAAAAAGTTTTTTTTCCAGAAACAATAGCGAATGGGTTAGGAATGAAGGAAAAACCACGAAAAAACGATCAAAAAGCTCAAAAAATGGTCCTACGGAGCCCCCGAAAACGGATTTTGGAAGAGTAAATAATTGAAGGCAATTTCCCCAAAAAAACATGTTTTTGCGCGCTCACGCGCACGCAGTTGGACTTTGAGAATTTTCAACCATCGTCATGGGTGCGTGGGATACTTACACAGTTCCCATACAAATCTGAGCCCTCTAGATGCCATAGGACCGAAGTCATTGGGACCGGAGTAACACTGACGCAACTGTTGCGTCGCTGGGGTTTAGCGTTACATACATTGCTGACGCAAACGCTGCGTCGCTGGGGCTCAGTGGGTTAAATTGACAAAGATAAGGGGCGAAAGATCTTAAAATCGCCAAAATTATGGAGCGAGCATTTTGAAATATAAAATAAATGGGGCTAAGCAGGAGGGAGAAGGGAGTTTAGAAAAAAAAAAAAAAAAAAAGGCTCTGTTATAGTTAATGTAAAAATCAACTTTATTCAGTAAATTCTCATTTATCCGCATGACACTAAATAGATCCTTCCCAATATATAACATTTTGCTACTCCGTAATCATTTATGCTCGGAGCCACCTCTCTCAGAAATTTATCAGATACAGAGATTCTCCATCAGTCTTCAATCCACAACTGTTCAAATGTGCAGTAACTGTCTTTAAATTTTACCGAATCGAAGGCATCTTAATTAACCTCTTCACGATACCAGGACACATTTTTACTTTACATTAAGTGATTTTACTTAGTTTTGCAAATGTTTGACTTGGAGTCAACTGGGTATACTCTATCTCAATTTACCCTCTGACTTCCATATACTCTCCCTAATCTTAATAACATCGTCTAATAAAGGAAAACGTCATCGTGTCTTGAAAGGGTTAGTATGAAATAATTTTGGGTTGTTGACATTGTTTTTCCATCCAGTTATGTATATATTCTCGTATGTACGTGTGTGTGTGTGTGTGTGTGTGAGAGAGAGAGAGAGAGAGAGAGAGAGAGAGAGAGTGATATTGAGAGATAGAGAGTGAGATAGAGAGAGAGAGTCCAGATAGCTCGTAGTACCAATCAGTGGAGAATGTATAGCTTAGGTTGCTCTAAGAGAGGTAATTGGATCACAGAAGATGATCCCATGTAGGGTACCCATATTAGAGAGGGTAGTGTCAACTTGATTTATGGATGCCATGTTGTTTCTATCTTCCGTTTTGCCCTATAACAAACCATTATTTGTCTGCTTAATTTTTCAGTTTCTGTACCTATGTTATATTATAATATATATATATATATATATATTATATATATATATAATATATATACAGTATATATATATATATATATATATATATATATATATATATATATATATATACATATATATATATATATATATATATATATATTTTATTTATTTTTTATTTTATTTTTTATTTTATTTTTAGGGGGGGCTCTTCATCAATCTACATCTTTAAGAACATTTTAATCCCCGGGCGCCATATTGTTTCTGACTCCCTGGACCCCAAATGTCCTTACTCTCTTTATAAAGTCACTCTAATCCCAATGTCGTCCTCTCCTCGTATTTTCCTTGACCCTTATCTCGTGCAATTTTGTCTTGTCTGATCTGTTGTTTCAGTATCTTAGTTTTTTTCGCACAAGCTTATATTTATAGTAATTAATGAACACAAATTAGGAGGAACATTTGTTTTACGATATTTCACAAATACCTTCATCAGGCGACACTGTCTGACCTGAAGAAACTATCTGCAAAACATTGTCAATGAAGTGCTCCTCCTCAAACTGTGTTTTGATTCATGCTGTCAACTTTTCGGAGCTCATATATTTACATTTAATTCAGTAATTAATGAAGGTTAGGGTATTGCATCAGCATCCTCGGCTTGCGTAATCAGACCAGTTAGACAAGGAAATCCCAAAGACATAATTTCTTATTGAGAAGGAATCTAACAAGGACATAATATTATCGCTTAAAAGTATGTAGTGGTCAGACTGTGTTCTGTGTTGGGATTTCTCCGACCTAAGTGATAAGTACAATACGGTATATGTATTTCCTTATAACATAATTATCAACGTTTATAATAACTGTCTGCGTCCATTTTGTTCAATATTTAAAATATTATTTTCCCATTTCCTTTTTTTTTTTTTAATTTGTATCTTGTTTCATCATTATTATTTATAATTGTCATATAATTGTCATATAATTGTCATATAATTGTTATATAATTGTTATATAATTTCATATAATTTGTCTGATTATCATTTTTCCACACGTTTCATCATACATATATAATATATCATAAAATAGAGTGGGGACTGGTGAACAATATTATGTAATTTAAAATGACATGCCTTGATCTACAAAGAAGTAGAAACAGTTGTAATGCAATTTTATCACTGTTGCGGAAAAACGCACAAACTCCGAGCACGGTAAATAATTATATAGTCTCTATGCATATTTTATCAACACATAAGGGAGCAATATGATAGGCCTAGTACGAGTTCATATATTTGCTTCGTATGTGTCATATAAAGTTTATGTGCTAAATTGATAATATTCTATGGAAGTGTCCACCTTTTAATTATATATTAATTGAATGATAAATGTTCTAGTTTAGATAATACTAGATAAATGCTATAGTACTCTCTATATATGTCACTATCTTTTAAAATTCTAAGATAGATAATAAATGGGAATATATATTGTACATAAGCATTACATGACAGATATAGCAAAAATATAAATATATAATGTTCAAACACCGCCAAATATGCTGATGAGTTATGCATAGCGACGACATTTTACCTTGCATGAAGGTTGTGCCTATTCCCGCCACCGTAATATAATTACATTACAATTGCACTATGATTTCTTAGTTTGCATAATATTGCTCACTAGTCCTCACTCCATCTTATGGTATATAATTTTATTCTAATTAATTAATTTCACTTCCAACACCAATCATCTCCAATAGAATTAATGAACAAATGTCATCCTCTATGGGTTGGGTACCACATACAGATTTGTAAACGCTCTAACCATTACACCAATACGACAGTTATAATACATGTATGATGAAAGACTGGTTATTGCGTAAATAAACAGAAGAACAACAAGATCGGCCTTCGTCGAAGGTTTTTGTTTTCAAACCTAGTAATTTTACTGTTTATACTGGTAGGCTGGCTCGTAGAAAACTTGTGCAGTCAACGCTCTTCAGGCACCGGTAGTTACCCCCCTTCAATTATCACCTATTCACTCTCTTATTCCCTTGTTTCGTCGATATATTTTCGTGCAATCAATAGCGATTCATAAGCAAGCTGTGCTTGTATGTGCTACACAGCGAATGAAAGAGAGAAAGAGAGGGAATAACACGACAGTGTCGCTCCAGACGTCGTGAGGGGTGGTAGGCTGGCAGGCTGGCTCAGCCTTCAGTTATGTAACTCCCGATCTAATTTGCCGATTTTGACCATCCAAACGCTGTTTCCACTTGTTTTATGGTTGTACAAGGTTAATATCTTTATAATCAACGTAAAATAGGCGCATATGGAGGTACTAATTATATTTATGGTATGATGACGATTTGAGTGTAGGAAACAGTCTAAATACCTCCGCACAGGGAGGGGTGGCCCACCTGCGCAGCAGAGAGGGTCCTTTAAAAATATCCCGGAAGCTCTCTTGTTTTTGCTTCACCACTTCAAAGCGGGCCAATACACCATCTCCATCTTCTCAGTACCATCTACCACCAATTGACCATCATAATCGGTTGGCTTATTTTGTGAAGGCTAACGATGTGTCGGCAGGCATCAGGATACTGAAGGTGTATCTGTGCCAAGGGTGGGCAATGTACTAGGTCCCGGCTCATCTTGTGTTCAGTAGCGTTTGGTTGCTGGAGGACAGGAACAGGCTTATTTACCTCCCCATGGGTGCCAAGCTGAGCGAATGGGGTCTGTTTGCTAAGAGCTCGCCAGCATGATCTAGGCAGGTGCCCGTGGCTGAGTGAGTCCTGGGACAACAACAACAAATGAATATAAAAAAGATGGGTGAGGGTGAAAGAAGGGAAGTTTTTATTGGTGTAGTAAGAGAGAAAGTGAAAAAGTAGGAGGATAAAGATTGTCGGGGCTTGACCCAACTTGCGTGAGTTGTTGATTTTAGTTTGGGGGTTTAGGGGAGGCACTGTTGGTATTGAGACACATTTTCCGAGAGCTACAGTATGGCACGTCAAGAAGGGTTGGAGATAAAAATGGGTGGTAAGGCAAAAAGATAATTAATTTTGGGTGGTAGAAGTTAATTTTGGTGAAGTGAGATTCAGAAGCTCTGATCGGTCAAGAGTGGCATGGAGGCTGGGCTGTGGACGAGCCGGCATGCCCCACCGCCTCTACCAGTCTGGACGAATCAGATGAGTCTGGGTGAATTTGAATATAAAATTTGGTAATGGAGAATGTTTTAACCCTTAAAAAGCGGCTCACCACTTAAGTCGAGTTAAATAAAGCTGGACTATGTGGCGGCGCTCGACATAGGTCGAGTGGCAATTTCAGCACGTAATGTGGCTGAGAGAGAGAGACAAGTGGTGGCAGGAGACTAGCGAGCGTATGACTGCTCCAGACCACCGCGGCGAACCTACTGACACAAATCTCAGCTCCCTCCTCCCTCTCTCACTCGCTACATACTCAATTATGTACCGAAAGTACCGAATTACCTGCTTTTTGCACTCGCGTTGCACGGTTATTGCAAGAAAACTATCCATCATACAAGGATCGTTATGGTGTCATTCGAAAGCTCTGTTTATGCCCTTTCAGGGATAGATACTTGTTTTACGTTCTGGGTCTTATTTAGGCATGAAAATTATCACGTAAACAGACCTATTTTGGCTAAAAACACCCCGCTGGGCGGTACACATAAATAAACCGCATAGGCCGCTCGTAAGGTGTTAATGATGGTCTGGCAATTTTGGATGTTAAGGGTCTAAAGTGGGGCAGTAAGGCATGGTTGTCAACTGCCGAGTCTAGAGAAGATTGCACTGTCTTATGAAGAGCTTAATTTACTTTAGTTTTTATTGTGTATTTGTGAAAGAATTAGAAATTTTGGCTGGTAGGTGAGTAAAAGGAATGGTGAAAATTGAGTGTGAGTTTGTGGTGTAACAAAGTTATTATGTGAATAGGGGATTGGGAGCCTCTCTGTTGATTGGATGCAAGAGGTTCGACCAGGGACGGATGGGTTGAGTGATATTATTAAAAATTTGGACAAAGTTATTAAAGGTCTCAAATTTTTCAAGTTGTTTATTAGCCAGAAAGTTGTTGTAGACATTAAGTGGAGGGATGCGGGAGAGTTCATGCAAGTGTTCCGATGTTTGGAACTCATACCACCGAGTTCCATGGATCCACCTCAGTGCTCTGTTCTGAATTCTTTGGAGTTAAATTTTGTGGGAGTTTGCCAAAAGAGTGCTGGTCAGTGGGGCATATGAAAGTAGCGGTCTAATTAGGGCTTTGTACAAATGGGTTTTAGTTTTGATGGAGGCATTTGAAAACGGAAAAGTGATTGAAGTGATTTTGAAGCAATGGGGATAATCTGATTTGCATGACGATGAAAGAGAAGTTTTTTGTCAAAGGTTAGGCCGAGTACTTTGTTAGTGGGTGAGACAGTTACTGGGATGCGATCGGGAGGAGGTGCGCGGGAGTTGAGGAATAGTGGTCTAGGACGTAGATAACCAGTGGATATGTAGGTGATAAAGGATTTTCGAGGATGAGCCTGAATCCGCCATTTCTGTTCCCATTGTGCTATTCGGTCAAGCTCTCTCTTGGCTTTGTTCGTCAAACCGTCTATGGTAGTTGCCCTAACAAGTTGCGTCACGTCGTCAGCGTAGGAAATTGTGAGAGAGTCATTATTGATTGGATCTGGCATGTCATTAGTGTAGAGAATGTACAGTGTAGGTGCGAGCACGAAGCCCTGACATGGAGTGGAAATGAGTCTGAATAGAAATTTGAAAATTTAATTTTGGCTGATCTGTTATCTAAGAAGTTGCAGAGAAGTTTTTTAATTGGTAAGGGGAAATTGAAGTTTTCGCAGATTTTGTACTTCAGGCCTACGTGCCATACAGTGTCAAATGCTTTTTTGATGTCTTTTGTGATGAGTGCTGTTTTGTGTCCTCGTCTGGAGTGTTTGTTAATGTGAATGTAGTTGGTGATTATGTTAAGTGCTTCCTGAGAGGATCTGCGGGGTCTAAAACCAAACTGTTTGTCAGTGAGAAGTCCTTCGTCTTCGAGGTACAGTCTGAGTCGGCGATTTATGATTGTTTCAAAAGTCTTCCCAAGAGTCTCAAGTAGACTAATGGGTCTGTAGTTCAGTGGGTCTTTGCTATTTTGATTTTTCTTGGGAATAAGGATGATTGTTGCGGTCTTAAAGCAGACGGGGAAGTAGCCTGATGCCAGAATGGCGTTGTATAAGCAAGTGAGTGCATTAATAAATGTGTTTGGGAGGTGCTTTACAATGTGATGATTTATTCCTGTGGCACCAGGCGCCTTCCTCCGTGTTTTAGAGAGAATGAGCTTAACTTCGTCAGGCACAATGGGAGCAGTGAGGTAGTTGTCGGGGTTAAGTGAGTCTGTGTTGATGTGTGTGTCGTGAGAGATGTTGTCTGCAATATTATTAACATGTTGTTCGATGTTTCGAATGTGTTGTTGGGCGGGTCTTTCAGGAGGGTGTGGGTGGTATACTTGGGCCCATGTGTCTTTGAAGATGTCTGTGATTTCCCTGGGATCGGTGATGGTGTTACCGTTTACAATGAGTGAAGATGTTGTAGGTTTATTGTGGCCTTTTAAACGGTTTATGTGTCTCCAAAATTCCCAGGGCTTAGTTTTCCTGTGTTGTTCAGCAGTGCATATGAGGTGTGTCCAGTGGCTGTCATGGTCAGATTGCAGGCTGTCTAGGATATGATTTCTGAGGTGTGAGAGGTCATGTCGTACTCGGCCTAAGGTGTGGTTTTGTTTATTTTGTTCAAATCGACGACGATAGCACATAAGGAGTCTTTGTGAACGTATAGAAGGTCTGAATGTGTGTCTGACTTTGTAGGATGTTTTAGGTATGGTAGTGTTTGCAGCGTTGATTATTGTGTTGTGTAAGTGTTCTATTTGTTGATCTAGATTTGTGTAGTGGAGTCCCTCATAGTCAGTTGTGTAATCTTGTTGTGATAGGATGTGTTGAAATTCATCCCAGTTAGCCTGGGAGTAATTGTAATGTGATGTAGAAGGAACTAAAATGGGATTTGAAGATATTTGCATGAAAATGGGGATGTGATCGGATCCTGATAAAGGCCCAGGGGAAATTTGATGGTGAAAAAGGTTAAATGCTCGGTTAGAGAAGATGAGATCAGGTTTGCCAGACCCATTGTGTATGAAAACTGTGTCAAAATCTGGGCCAAGGAAATTTAGTCTTTTTATGTCGTGTAGTGCTAGAAGTTGTGTTCCGTGTGGGTTGTTGGTAGTGTGTTGAAAAGCATGATGTCTAGCATTAAAGTCTGCAAGGATGAGTGTGGGTACATTGTTGTTAAATAATGTGTTCATATCAGTGTAAGGAATGTGTGTGTTGGGTCTGACATATGTAGTGGCGACTATGAGGGGACCAAGTGTTGTGTGTGTTTTTACTGCTAAGAAGTGTTTATATGTCCAGTCTGTCATGAATTCATGTTTTATTGTGCTTTTAATCATGATGGCAACTCCGTTGTGTGCATCGTCGTCAGATTGTCGTGTTGTGTAGCCAAAGAATTTTATTTTGTGTGTGTTGTGTATACAAGTGCTGTTGAGTAATATAATGTCTGGGTCATTATCTAGTATTAATTGTGTGAGTAAGTGTCTGTTTGGGTAGTAATGTCTAATGTTGAATTGAATTACTTTGAGCATGATGGATGATTGTCGGGTGAGTTGGGTGAGTTGGTGATAATGGGGTGGTTGGGTAAGGTTGGTGGGCGGGATGGGGAGGGTGAGGTGTGGGAGGAGTCTTGTCCAAATGATTGTCCAAATGACACGGATGGGAGGTCATGTGAGGCGTTTCTTATGGGGCTTTCTGTCTTGCGGGATTTGGATCGAGAGTGGCGGGAGTTGGGAGAGGTTGCATCAGCAGGGCTGCTAGGTTTGCGTTTTAGGGGGGATTGAGGTGGGATGGATGGGATTTTGGGGATAGAGGTAGAGGTAGATGGGGGAGGCATGGATGTTGGTGAGGTAAGGGTGGGGTCAGGAGTGTGGATGGGCATGTCTACATTGGGGGGGGAAGGGTTTTCGGCAGGAGTAATTTGGGTTGTGACTTCTCGAGAGTTGGGAGTAGGAGTTTTGGAGTTGAGGGTGGATGTGGAGAGGGTGGAGGTGCTGGCAGAGGGTGTGGCTGAGGTGGGGGAGGAGATAGAGGATGAGGAGGTATTGGGGGAGGAGATGGTTGTAGGGTTGGGGGTGGTTGTGGGGGTTTGGGAGGATTTTGTTTTGTTGAATTGGTACCAGGATTCAGGAATAGAGATGGCAGGGAGATTGTGGGCAGTGAGGCCGTCATTGAGAAGTTTGTTGAACTTTGGGGTAACTTGTTGGTCTGTTAAATGGAGAGCTATATTTACCAGCACCGAAGTTTTGGCAAGAATTTCTTGGTTGAAGAAAGGGTTTGGTGGGTGGGAGCTGGTGGAGGGGGAGGAGGTCATGGGTAGTGATTGAGGGGGGAGTGATGGGGTGGCAGCTGAGGCATATGATATGTTGGTGACTGGATGGGACGAGAAGAGAGGGCGGGGGTTGTTGGAAGATGTTGGAGAGGTCTTTGAGTTTTTTCGGGTTTGTTTGAGAACATTGAGGCGGAAGGGGCATTCTGAACTTATGGCAATGTGGGGGCCATTACAATTATTGCACTTCAGGGAGGTTGAGGAGCAAGTTGTGAATGAGTGGTCGTCACCACAGCGTGAGCATACTTGCTCATTTTTACAGGTAGATGTTACGTGCCCATACTGGTAGCACTTAAAACACTCTTGGAGGTTAACCCATGATTCAGGAGAGAGGAACTCAGGTGGTATGATCACATGGAAGGCTTTGAGACCTGACTTGAGGAGTCTGCTGGCTTCCTGAGGGGAGGCACAGCGAATTTTGATGGCTTTTTTTGGAGTCTTTGTGACATCACAAACTGTGATGTTGTTTCTTTGTGAAATTTCTGTAGTTATGTCATTCTCATCCCTGTTGAAGATGTTGTTATCAGGGTGAGCAATCTTGACAGTGCAAGCAGCTTTCAACTCAGGAGAGACCACTAATTCATACCCTGCATCTTTGAGTTTATTTACGTTATCAGGGGCTAGGTATGCATTGAGATCTTTTTGAGAGGCAAGGCGAACTTTTAGGGTATTATTTGGAATTTTGAAGACTTTAACAATTTGGGTCTGGGTGATGCTGAATATGTGTGAGCCAGGATCATCAGGGGGAAGAGAGTTACATTTAAATTTCACATACAGTGCCATACTGAAACATTAAGAGAGCTAATTTTTAAAGGAATAAATTTTTGAAAATGGGGAGGAGATAATTTAAATTATAAAGCTAAACTGTACCCAGGGGGCACCCCTACGGAGTGTCCCCAGAAAAAACCTAATTCCTACCTATGCCCTTGGACTAAGTCTGTCACAGGGCCCTAAACCTACTTGGAGCTTAAACCCTACCCCCTTGCCTCCTATAACCAGGGGCGAATCCCCCCCCCCCCCTCGTGGCAATGCCCTCGGGGTTCAGCGTCGTATTACAAGTTGGTTTCTACTGGGCGGGAGCGGGTACACACATTTAAAAATTTGGAACAAAAAAAGCTGGAAAGAAATTGGGGAAAGAAGAGAATAGGAAAGTAATGACACTGGAGGAGGATGATGATGAGGTATGAGGCGAGATGCAGGGAGCTGATTGGCCGGGCGAGTGCAGATCGAGGTGTTGATTGAGGAGAGAACAGATGGAGGAAGCTAGGGGGCTAGGTTTTTGCTGGTCCTGAAGACGTCCATCTTCTGCTGCTTGAAGATTCTTCTTTCTTCTTACTTCTGCCGCTTGAAGATGGGGGGGCGCGGGCTACAGGCCTGTAAGAGAGACCAGAGCGTCACCAAGTACCACCTCGAAAGTGTGTGTGAGTCCTGGGAACGGAACGGAATGGAAGTATATAGGAAAGGTGAAGCAAGTAATAATTTTGATCACTCTTATGCTTCGAATACTAGAGTTGGTACAGAGGAAGTAGTAGGGGGTGAGGAAGTGAATTTTAGTAGGAGATGAAGGCGTCGGGGCTTGACCCAACTTACGTGAGCTGGTTTTTTTTGGAGAGACAGTTTGAGGATACTTTTCGAGAGGGGACAGGACGGACAACACATAGGGAACGGAAGTATATAGGAACGGGGAAGCAAGTAATCAAATTTACCCTAGTGATACGACCTACGCCAAGGCCGATTTAACACTCCAGGTACCCAGTTTAACGTATGGGTGGGACGAGGCGAACACGAGAGAAGGCCTGCCCAATGGCCACTGAGCAATCCTGGTGGCTAACCAAGTTCTCAGTCTCGTGTGTTGATTGGTTGTAGGAAGCCACCAATCAGGCCCCTGAATTCATTTTAGCCACCATGAATCCAGGTACTCATTTTCGTCTGAGTGAGACGGAACTGACAGGGAATGGAGTTTATTCAACACTCCTGGGCTACTTGAACCCTGGTGGCAAGCCAAGGAAATTTCACCCACCCCTAGGGCAACATCTGGTCAATGTGGGTACCGGGTGCAATCACCCAACCAGCTACTGCCTTTGCTGGAGCAGGACATGCCAATCCCACCCAGCAACTGCTGTGCTGGCGCGGTCACCCATCCAACTACCGACCAGACCCTACGTTGCTTAACCTGATCTATTATCAGGGTTGCAAGCGTTAGGCAGGGTTGCCCCTAGTCCTGGGACCCCACCCACCTCCCTTTATATCCCTCCTTCACGGAACGGGGCCCTGTGATACGTCGAGCCGCGCGCTCAGGAGGAGCTACACTAGCCTGCTCGCTTTGAAAATCAATCTTCTCCTGCTTTACCTAATCTTCGTAATATTTTTCTGGAAACTTATTAGAGATGTTCTGTATAGGCTGACGGGAGTAAGAGGGTGGCACCATTGTATTAGAACACTTGCGACCAAGACAAATATATGGGTGTGAACTGCGAGCGAGTTATGAGACGAGCGTTTAAAGGGAGATGAGAGTTGATCTTTGTGCTCTGTCACAGGAGGCTGGTGATTGGTCGAGCACACGGGATGTTCAGGGTGTTCCCTGTGACAAGATTTAAACGGTAAACTTTGCTTATCCACCAGAGCTAATCCTGTCACCTGATTGGCGGACAAAATTACTCCTTCAGTAATAATGATATATAATACTAATACTAATAATACTAATAATAATAAATATTTTAATAATAATGCAACAATTGGTGAATTTGAAGGATTACAGCAGAATTGCAGTAATGTGAAACATGATTCTTGGAACAGTGATGAATGTGTGTTTATGCGTCTATTTGCCTATTTGCGGGTGAATGAATTCCTTTGTAGTTATGCATATATTACTACTTATGCATTTTGCAAATATTGTTGAAAAATGTTTTCAGTCTATTCTGTTGGCTATATACAAAAACATAAATAGATTGTATTGATATGGAGATCGTTGTGGGCGTATGAATATTTATCGATATGCAAACAAGTTTAACTTCCATTTTTGTTTAGTAATTGTCATGGATTTCGGTGGTAACAAAGTTACTGTAACTCGATACCAAACCTTTTTTTATCAATGCATGTTTTATATGTTGGTTGCAACATTCAAACGGACTTGACGTCTCACTCACAGTCTGGAATGAGACCTGGCTTCACCGTGTTCAGTGGTTGAATCTACCAGATTCAAGCTTATGTCTGGAGGCAGAACTTGGAATAGGCCTATAGACAAATAGATCAATATTTAAAATAAAATAATATATAAAATATAATATATATATATATATATATATATATATATATATATATATATTTATATATATATACAGGTATATACTTATATATATATATATTTGTATATATATATATATATATATATATATATATATATATATATATATATATATATATATATATATATATATATATATATATAGTGACAGACGGAGCAACCCGTCTGGAATTCTAAGCTACCCAGCTGGCAGGATCATGCCCTCTACACTCCACTCGCCCCGAATTTGACCAAGACCCCCTCTGGACACAGGAAGTTATTCGGTGGTTGCCTTCCGTGCGGATGGGGCAGAAATGTGGGGGGAGAGCTGTTCTGATTGGCGCTGGCATGAAACTAGCAATCTGATTGGGAGCGGTACCTTGAGACTGGAGTTTTCCATTACGTCATGGGAATGGGGCTTGGTGATTCGCTAGAGACCAGATTGAATGTGTATTAAGGGGTAGACTGCCGTTTATAAATAAGTAGCAATCCTGACTCAGCCGAGTGTGAAAAGAGACGACGGGGAGGAGAAATCAGACATGGCAGTAAACAGATAAGATATACTGTATATAATATTAACAGAAGTGGTAATGGTGATCTATTAACGTGAAATTATTTAACTAAGATTTGAATTGCAACTCTAAAATACCGTACTTAACATACGTGGTGTGGTCATACAATTAAATGATGACAGGTTATAACTACCAGCTGTGTTGAGGTGAGCTTTCGTGCCACCTTGCGTGTTAAATTGTATTTGTTCTGTGAATCTAGAAAGGTTAATAATGCGGTGTGACGATTGAGAGGTTTAGTGATTAATGTATTATTGAACACGAAAACTAGTCTTGTTTATTCATCATCGATTTGTCATGCACATTATATTATTATATTCAAGTAACTTGCAATGCGTCCTTGCTGGAATTTCTATTAATAATAGTGATACTTGATTATGCATTGAGATAATTGAAGATTTGGTAAACTGGCAATCAGTGAATGATCGGACAATCATATACCGGAAGGCTATGTCCTGGATCTCCATATTTATTTATCTATGTATTTTTCATTTATTTTGTACATAAGTCTTTTTGTTTATTGGGTTGGTTGTAAATACATTTATTGTAGTTGAATTGGTGACTTTGATATCTTCCCTTCCACAATAGTACTTGTAAAGGATAATATATAAGATAATGACTACCAGTATAAATTTATAAACAATAATACATTAGCCAAATAAATAATAAATAATAAAAACACTTCAGAAATATTACTTTATAATAATCTTAATCATCACAATTAATAATAATGCATAATAATTATTAATATAATAATTAATCATAATAAATAATAACAATAATAATAATATATATAATAATTAATCATAATTAATCACAATTTATCGTATTCATAATTAATCGTAATAATCATTAGTACATTTATTATGATCTGCAAGTGCTTCTGGAACTTATAATATTTCTAGCTAAGCATCTTTTTGACTAGTATATGAGTTTTGAGCGGTCTGATTTATTCAAAATGAAAGAAAAGCGAGCAACAAAAGACAGCCAATATCCTACTAGTGACTTGAGAATCATAGACACTCACTTAACACTGGTCAAGCGACCCAACTGCTTCGTGGCCGCCAGGGTCGTAACAATGTATATATATATATATATATATATATATATATATATATATATATATATATATATATATATATATATAAATTAATGAAATAAGGAGATGAAACAAAATAATATATTGATAATTAGGAAGAATTCACATCACAATACCACCTTCGATATTATATTATTACAAATCACGGCATAAATACTGGAGAAATAATAATGAAGTAATATCTCTCTCTCTCTCTCTATCTCTCAATTTAACTGGTTACTTCCACACCACGGTTTCCTCCTCCACCCTTTCTCTCTTCACCGTTCCCTTCCACTACCAACACCACCCAGCCTCGCTCGGAGTGGCTGAAGGCATCGGGTTTCAAGGCTGTTAGAGATGACAGAGAGAAAGAGAGAGAGAGGGTGGGATATATATATATATATATATATATATATATATATATATATATATATATATATATATACCGGTATATTATATATATATATATATATATATATATATATATATATATATATATATACCGGTATATATATAATATATGTATAAATATATATATATATATATATATATATATATATATATATACAATGTATATACTGTTTATACTGTACATAAATATGTAATTTCTTCTAAATAAAAGAGAAGCAGAGTAATACAAAAAGATGATCTCCTTATCCACTTCCTTTTACCCATATTTGGTTCCATGAGCGTTTTTTGGACCTCCCTTGTTCTCTGTTTAACAGATTTAATTAAAACAAAATAACACCCTGACCCCCTTCAAGCTAATAGACCAGTGGCCAATCTCAGAAAGGGCCTTTATTTTAGGAGTTAACCCAACCGGAGGTATAACAAAACACAACCTATTTTTTCCTAAGGAGGTACAACTCATCCCCTCTATCGGAAATGGATAGTTGTGGTGACAGTAAATGTGTTTATCATATAGTAATGAGCTCGTTTCTTGGCAACCTACATAAACAATGCAAAATAAAATAATCCCTTTAATATGCAATATCTCTGTTAATATTAATGATAGAAACATTATCATTATATCAACTTAAAGCAAAATGATTGTTCTTTAGTGCACAATGTTCAATTTTGTATTTTTCTTCTCTCACATGTCAATTAACAGTCAAACAAATTATATCCAGCAGCCCCTTCTCTGTATCCTCCTACTTTCTCTATCCTAGTTTCAAAGCCAAAGGCGGATGTTGTGCATATGTGCACAACAAACTCAATTGCTCTCGTGTTCCCGATTTCGACTCCTCTGAATTCTCAACTTTATGGCTCAAACTTTCCTGTCATTCTCTTACTAAATATTTCTGTGCTGTCTATCTTTCCCCTAACTCTACCAACTTTACCAAATTCTTTGACTATCTAAACTCTACAGTGGAACACATTCTATCCATTTCTCCTTTCTCAGCAATCTCCATCTTAGGAGATTTCAACGTTCACCACCGCCAATGGCTCTCCTCTCACACTACTGATCCACCTGGTGAACAAGCCTACGTCTTTTCTATCCTAAATGACCTAGAGCAGTTAGTTCAGCAACCCACCCGTATCCCGGATCGCATCGGAGATCGGCCCAACATTCTTGACTTGTTTCTAACTTCTAACCCTTCTTCTTATACTGTCGATCTTTTCTCTCCTTTGGGCTCCTCCGACCATAAACTTATCTCTGTCACCTGTCCTATCTCTCCTGGCCACCCGATCCTCCTAGCCGGCGGCGCTTGTAGCACTTTGGCGCTGCCGACTGGGAGGCTCTCCGGCAGTACTTCTTTGATTTCCCATGGAATGATTTCTGCTTCCGTGGCCGAGGTTCCTCGGAGAGTGCTGAACGCATTACCGAGGTAATCCTATCGGGCATGGAAGAATACATTCCATTCTCTTTCTCTCAGACTAATGCTAAAAAATCTTGGTGTACTCACGCCTGTTCTACTGCTCTCCGCAATAAGGAGGAAGCATTCAAACGGTATCGACGCCTTAAAACTCAAGACTCTCATTCTTCCTTTGTTTCTGCCCGGAATCAAGCCAAATCTGTTCTTCGACTTGCCAAACACTCTTTCATCAATAATAAATGCACTGAACTATCCAACTATAGCTCTTCCCAAGCTTTTGGGCATCTAGCCAAAAACCTCTCCAACAATTTCTCTTCCTCGTCTTTTCCTGCCCTTTCCCACTCTGATAGCACAACCATCACTTCTTCCTTTGACAAAGCTAAACTCTTCGCTCAAACTTTTGCTAGAAACTCCACCTTGGATGATTCCGGTGCTATTCCTCCCTCTCCGCCCTCCTCTCTCTTACTTATGCCTAATATCCTAATCTCTTCTAAAGATATACTTTCTACCCTCTCTGGGCTTAACACTAATAAGGCGTACGGTCCGGACGGTGTTCCTCCTGTTGTTCTCAAAAACTGCGCTTCCGTGCTGACTCGCTGCCTAGGCAAACTCTCTCGTCTCTGTCTATCCCTAACGTCTTCCCTTCATGCTGGAAGTTTGCTCACATTCAACCTGTCCCAAAGAAGGGTGACCGCTCTCAACCCTCCAACTATCGTCCAATTGCTCTCATCTCTTGTCTTTCTAAACTTTTTGAAACTATTCTTGCTTCTAAATTTCTTAAGCATTTCTCTTCTCTTAATCTGCTCTCAGATCGCCAGTATGGCTTCCTTAAGGGTCGCTCTACTGGTGATCTTTTTCATATCTTACTAACTCTTGGTCATCCTCCTTTCGGGACTTCGGTGCGACTTTTTCTATTGCACTAGACATATCGAAAGCTTTCGATAGAGTCTGGCATAAATCTTTAATTTCTAAACTTCCCTCCGTCGGTGTCTGTCCCTCCATCTGTGCCTTTGTCTCTAATTTCCTTTCCGGCCGTTCCGTAGCCGCGGCGGTTGTGGACGGCCATTGTCCACTTCCTCACCCTATAAACTCCGGTGTTCCTCAGGGCTCTGTCCTATCTCCTATTCTCTTTCTAATTTTTATAAATTAATGATCTCTTTAATTGTACCTTAATTCCCATCCATTCATACGCAGACGACTCAACCTTACACTACTCCATTAGTTTTTCAGAACGCACAAGCCAGCAATCCCTCAACGACAAACGTAATGAAGCCATAGAACTCATAAATCTGATCTAAATACTATTTCCAATTGGGGCAGAGAAAACCTTGTTAACTTTAATGCTTCCAAAACCCAATTTCTCCATCTATCTACCCGTCAGGATCTCCCAGCGGACTATCCCTTATTCTTCAACAATACAAAAATCAACCCCTCATCTTCTCTCAATATTCTTGGTGTCTCTTTTTCCTCTGCTGTTATTTGGAAGGACCATATTACCAGTCTTGCTAAGGCAGCCTCATAGAAGCTGGGTGTGCTCAACCGCCTTAGGGGGTTCTTTTCCCCTGCACAGCTTCTTGCTCTGTACAGGGGCATAGTGCGCCCTTGTATTGAGTATTGTTCACATGTGTGGGGAGGTTCCTCTCACACCGCTCTCCTAGACAAAGTTGAAAGGAAGGCCTTTCGTATCATTAACTCCCGTCCGCTCACCAACTCTCTGCAATCTCTCTCTCTCCGCCGCAATTTTGCATCTCTCTCGCTATTCTATCGCTACTATAATAATCAGTGTTCCTCAGAGCTATCCCAGTGCATACCACCTCCTTTACGTAGGGCACGTGGTACCCGTCTTGCAACTCAATCCCACCCCTACTCTGTGCAACTCTCCAACCCAAGAGTGAAACGTTACTCTCAAACTTTCTTCTACTCAACAGCTGAGCTCTGGAACTCTCTCCCAGAATCAGTCTTTCCCTCTTCCTATGACTTAAATTGCTTCAAACTCCGTGTGTCCAGGCATTTTGGCTCGAACGTCCCTTGATTTTGGCCCTGTCACTCTTTAAACTATGGGGGAGGCACTCCGTATAGGCAGTTATGCCTTTCGCCTTCCTCAATCACATAGAAAAAATAAACAATTAAAATATAAGAGCCAACAATTTGTCTTTACAATATTTTGACATTACTTGCAATAAACCACAAAGGCTAAATGTGTAAGAAACATATTATTTTCTTAACCCTTATTTAGCGGCGAGCAACATAAGTCGAGTTAAATAAAGCTGGACTATGTGGCGGCGCTCGACATAGGTCGAGTGGCAATTTCAGCACGTAATGTGGCTGAGAGAGAGAGACAAGTGGTGGCAGGAGACTAGCGAGCGTATGACTGCTCCAGACCACCGCGGCGAACCTACTGACACAAATCTCAGCTCCCTCCTCCCTCTCTCACTCGCTACATACTCAATTATGTACTGAAAGTACCGAATTACCTGCTTTTTGCACTCGCGTTGCACGGTTATTGCAAGAAAACTATCCATCATACAAGGATCGTTATGGTGTCATTCGAAAGCTCTGTTTATGCCCTTTCAGGGATAGGTACTTGTTTTACGTTCTGGGTCTTATTTAGGCATGAAAATGATCACGTAAACAGCCCTATTTTGGCTAAAAACACCCCGCTGTGCGGTACACATAAATAAACCGCATAGGCCGCTCGTAAGGTGTTAAAGAGGAATCATAACTGATAATTTTGTTTCCAAATTAGTGACCATGCAGTATTTCTTAAGTGTTAAAATTTGCATATTATTAACACAAGTTAACCCTTTACCGAGCGAGGAACCATATATGGTAACTTAAATGGGTGTCCGAAAGGGCGCTCCCAAGCCGTCCGGTGTGTGTCTGCCATCACGTCATCATGCCTCAGCCAATCACCGATGATCAGGCTACTCACGTGGGTATGGTGTAAGAGCTGATACCATCTCAGTATTGGTTGAGAGCAACTCGAAGTTCAGTTGCAGGCCAGACATGAAGAAAGTAGGATCTCAGCAATTTTTCTCTTGACGCTCTCGACCCTAGCTCATCAAGTAATATCGGTAAGTTGATAATAATCTGATATTATGCAGTTGAATAGTTGTACTATAACCTGATATAGTTGTCATTTACGTGGAACATACAGAATTTGTTGAAATTTATTTGCGAAAAATTGAATGATCAAATATGGACATGCGCCCGGTAAGGGGTAAAGCCCAAGTGATCATATATGGACTTATGCCCGGTAGCCTATAGACTTGAAATTACTAAATATGATCATTTCGCCCGGTAAGGGGTTGTACTCCCAAGTTACATAAAACCATATAACTTTGATGATAGTTACCCAAACCAGCATGGCACATGGCCAAAACTTGGGTAGGGATTCCAGAATGTTCAACATAGAAATAAATGACCGATTTCTATTATTTCCTCATAAGTGCACAGTGAAATAAATATGATTTTGGTAAGTTTAGTGAGTTCACAAATATTTTAGTGATTTTACATATATTTTTGATATTGTGAGGCATATACTGAAGTTTTTCTGAGATATGAGTACTATCACATACAGACATACCAATTTTCATGGGATCCTATGCCCAAATTTTGCTGAAATTCATTGTTCAGGGGGAACCTCTGCCCAAATTTTGCTGGAATTCATTGTCCATGGGGGAACCTATGCCAAAATGTTGCTGGAATTCTTTGTTCATGGGGAAGCTATGCCCAAATGTTGCTGGAATTACTTGTTCAGGGGGAACCTATTCCCAATTTGTTTTTTGGAATTAATTATTCATGGGGTACTAGACAGTGTCTGGGTTGTGAAAAGTACCTAAACTAAAATATTCATATATAATCTATTTATATACTTATTAAAATAAAATGCTTATTGTTGGGTAATATAATGATATAACTGTTATTCTGTGTATTTTGTTTACCTTATATTTACATTTTCAATATAGCATAATTCAAGATTTGTTTTACCCTAGACCGGCGGTTGACCATATATGATCACTTCGTCAACCTCGATTTGCTAATTCAATATACAAAAATGTGAAAACAATTCATAAGCAAAAATACCTTAGAATTAGGTCTACTTTCATTGTCTAGGGTCAAATAATTAAATTTCTAAGTATTTCGGTAAAGGGTTAAATATGTTTATTGCCATTAAATTACAGTTTAACTATTGTTTCGTAGGACTTATCTAACACTGATCCCATATGTTATTCAACTCACCTTGTTTTTCTTCTGAGCTTGATTAGATGCAGAAATATATAATATATAACAAAATATAATAAATAAAAATCTATCTATCTATCTATTGCCGGACGCCTTACTCCGCTTACGAGGGTGGCCATACACAGAATGCCCCCAATAAAAATGATATTACTTATAATAATTATTTTCACTTGACTCTCTCTATATATAATGTCCATGATATATATAGCATAGGAGAGAAATATAATAATATATTTATTTCTTGAAAATAATATACTACATGAGCACTGTTACAAACCTAATGTTCATTGATGTTTAACCCTTTACGAGCGGCCTATGCGGTTTATTTATATGTACCGCCCAGCGGGGTGTTTTTAGCCAAAATAGGGCTGTTTACGTGATCATTTTCATGCCTAAATAAGTCCCAGAACGTAAAACAAGTATCTATCCCTGAAAGGGCATAAACAGAGCTTTCGAATGACACCATAACGATCCTTTTATGATGGCTAGTTTTCTTGCAATAATCGTGCAACGCGAGTGCAAAAAGCATGTAATTAGCCACTTTCCCGATACAATTCCGTATATAGCGAGTGAGAGAGGTAGGAGGGAGGTGAGATTCGTGTCAGTAGGTTCGCCGCGGTGGTCTGGAGGAGTCATACACTCGCTACTCTCCTGCCACCACTTGTCTCTCTCTCTCAGCAACATTACGTGCTGAAATTGCCACTCGACCTATGTCGAGCGCCGCCACATAGTCCAGCTTTATTTAACTCGACTTAAGTTGCGCGCCGACTTTTAGGGGTTAAACTAATACCTGAGCGTAGGTAATCCAGTGGTAATGCCCTTGTCCACATAGGCATATGAGTAGAGGTTATAGCCAGTTTGGCTGTGGTTTCCGCTCGCTGAGCTACTCTGTAAAGTCCTGTAGCGGACCAATATGGTTTATGTATTATACTGACGATTAACGCAAAAGTTAGGTAACTACATATATTAATACCGTATAATACTTATTAGAAATAAAGGTCTTGTGTGCATGAAACACACATAATATATCTACACTGTTCTACTATAAAATTATTGCTGATAGAAGTACCTGCAAAGAAAGCTTCTGTATTATCTCATTACAGCATGCTTAACACTCATGATCACTCTCACCCTCTTTATGTGAGAAGAATTGCCACATTCAAAACCATTGCATGTACAAATGTCTATACAGGCCAGCCCATTCCGTGTACAGACTACACACACACTTTTTCTCAGAGTTACAATCAGCATCTGTGCAAAACATGTGAGTTACATCTATGATCTCTGCTGGAGCTGTATCTCTAAGGTAAAACACAGGTTCAAGACTTTGATTGTCATCACAGACTCTCCAGCCATTACCAACAGGGTTGCAGAGGACTGGCTTTGGAATGTGACTCTGACACCTGACAGATGCCTTGTATCTTGCCCTAAAAACATGCTGCCTGAATGAATCTTCGGTTGGTGGAAGATGGGCTGCTGATTTATCAGTTGTAGAGGCTAACATATACCTTAACTGATCCAGGGTCATATAAGTTCTCCGTGTGCTGCCTTACACAGCAAGAATGTACCTGCGGGCAGAATCAACATCATCATCAACATTATCTGTCAGACCAATGTGTGCTAGTTCTGTAGGATTACTTTTAATGTGTTCAACTAGTCGAGTATATGCAGTACATTTTCCTATTTTGAATAGGCTGCTGGTTGAATCACATCCAGTAAGAGCATGTGCTGCTGGAAGGTTACAGCATAGTTCATGGCCTAAACTTTCCATGATGTGTTGATTGGGATGAACCTCTCTTGCTGAATGTACTGAGTGGTGTGTCCTGCATGCATGTAGACAGCCGTGTCAATCATCCCCATGCTAGTATAATACAGCAGTACAACCAGTATGTCTGTATCATCACTTCAAATTACAATTCGTTCAAAGTTCTGACACAGATGAATTGAATGAAGGATTAACTGTGTGTCGGCCTCTTCTTGGGAGAAGAAAAGGCTGTGAAGTTCAGATATAAACAAGTTTGACCACTTCACTATCATAAAATCCTCCAGCAAGGATCAGGAACTGGTCATCCCCCAGTAGATCATGTTTGGTGGCAATAAAGTAGTCCGATGCAAATTTAGCAAGATCAGCTTTATTACTTGAATTCTTCATAAATTGTCTGTAATTGGGCACTTGGCGATTGTCTGTGATCACATGGCTGGCTCTGTGTTCTTCACCACGTTGTCGTCATTTCATTGCTTTATAGAGAGTGGATTGTCATATCTGTCAAACACCAATACAATGGCACCTATAGCTAGTTCTCCAGTCATTAGCTGTTTCAGATGTCGCTTTATCAGGAGACCAATATCTCTGAATGTACGAAAAAGGGTCTCATTGAGGCCCCATCAATGAGGTATGATGTTCTCATCCCTGGAGAAAGAGTCAGGACCTGGGGACATGACGCTTCCAACTTATTGGCTAACTCTGCCTTCATGGTCTTTCTCATGGTGCCATCATCATTGAAAAGGGACGGAGGGACTGCAGCCAGTTCATGCTCCAAGACATTTTCCAAACTGACATCTCTTTATTTTGAGACCACCAACAGTCGTCTGGTCAGAATACCTCTCTCCCAACCTGTCTTACATTATCATTAGATATATATTATTCCGAGAGGTTCCATAATAGTACCAGAACGATTAAAATCGTATCACTTAGCCGAGTTGGCGAGGGGGGGGGGGGGGAGTGTAAACTAGTCATGGTTGAAGTCTAAAAAAACTCACCACGTGTTCGAAGGCATACCTGTAGTCCTCCACGAAACTATAACCTGGTTCTTCAAATAAGAACTTAGGTTGCTTTCCTTGTATCCGCTCATGGCCGAGTGTTTATGGTGCCCGACTCTCCCAAATATACCTGGAGTGAGGGGGCTTAAATCCTGGTAAGGATACCTCTCTCCCAACCTGTCGTACATTATAATTAGATGCTTCAAGCTGCTCTTGCTGGTGTAAGATGCCCGATGTGATTTGTGGTATGATATAATTATGTGATTTTCCACTGAGGATATTTTCTTTGTAGGGCAAGAGATTGTCATGTATAGTGTCTTTTCTTATCTCAAGTGCATTGGAAATTGTCTGCAGTCCTTCAGCTGTGTGATTCTTCACAATTTATCTTTGGCCGTCAAGTATTTCCATGCACAGGGCATAGGTCCTTAAATCAGAAAGTTCTGACCTTGGGCGTTTAGGCGGGGGTTTAATGTCCATGGTAATTAGTTGTCACTCCTGCAATAGAAGGAGAAAATTAGACTTGTATGATCTTACTTATACTTAACTGAGTTATCAGACATTCGCCTGGGTCACTCTTTATTCTCTATTATCAGTGAAGTCTCCACACAAATTTAATACCATTATTCTACTTCTAACTCACATTTAATACAACTTATCATCTTAGTAAGGGTAAGTATGCCACTGTGCAGTCGGGAACACTGAAATTACTACAAATAATTGTATTCATACATAGAAACTATCCCAGAATCAATATTTGATTAAATTTGTAATGGGCCTTAGCTAGTTACTGCACCTGTCTTCAAAATAATTAAATGTTGTACCTTCGTGAACAGTAAGAACATTAACAGAAACTTGCTTGTGAGAAATATATCTTCTGGCTGTAATAGTGGCAAAATCATGCATATATTAGTGTGGAAGTTTCTGCACTGCATCACAGTGTTTTTACACGGAGGTTTCATGTAAAGTTTACCTTACTTATATTAATACAGTACATGAGTTTGAAATAATCGACAATTGCGTCTTTTTTTCTTCTTGACCAAACGGCATAAATTTGGTATCAAAATGATCAGCTATGATTCTTCTTTAAAACAAATAATATATGTCTTACACGTTTAGCCTTTGTGGTTTATTGTAAGTAATGTAAACATATTGTAAAGACATTTTTGGTTCTTATTTATATTTTTTGACTGTTAATTGACATGCTATATCATGGATATTATATATAGAGAGAGTCAAGTGAAAATAATTAGTATAAGAAATAGCATTTCATTTATTATATTCTCTTATATATTTTATATTTCTGCATCTAATCCAGCTCAGAAGAAAAAACAATGTGTGGTGAAAAACATATAGGATCAGGTCAGTTTAGATAAGTCCTACAAAAAAATAGTTGTTAGGTGTAATTTAATGGCAAATTAAGTCGATTTCACTTGTGTTAATTAATATGCAAATATTAACACTTAAGAAATACTGCTATGGTCACTATATGTTAGTATCAACAATTATCAGTTATGATTCCTCTTTAAGCAAAATAATATGTTTACTTACACATTTAGCCTTTGTGGTTGTATTGCAAGTAATGTCAAATATTGTAAGGACATATTTTTGGCTCTTATATAATTTTTGTGATGTTAATTCACATTTGAAAGATGGAAACAAATCCAGTATGAATCTTGTTACAATTAAGCACCAATCGGTTGGCTTTACTTTGATATAAAGATTAATTATTTCTATTCATTAATATTAACAGAGATATTGCAGATTGAAGGGATTTTTTCTATTTTGCCAATATTTCTGTGAGGTTGCCCACGGAAACGAGGCTCATGTACTATATGATAGGGACACATGTTACTGTCACCACAACCATCCATTTCCGATAGAGGAGGATGTACCTCCTTATGAAAAAAGAGGTTGTGTTTTGTTATACCTCGGTTGGCTGTCGAAAGTCTTAAAAAACCTCCATTATGCCGCCAAGCACTTATTAAGTTTATATAATTTTGGATAGAAATACGTCTTCGGCCAACAAAGACGCTATCGCTCGCCCAAGAAAATATTTGACAACTTAATGAAGTGAAATTTCTTAGAACCTCCACAATCATGCGACCCGAACAGGACAGGTGAGACCCAACATGGCCCCCCTTGGAGCTAATACTGTTAAGAGGTGCGTAATTTATATAGTAAATACATGTGGGGATTGCGAGACAAAAATATTGTTTATGAGGACACACAGATTCAGGCAGCCTGTGTATTCTCGAATCATCATTATCTGAATTATTAACATCTCTCTCTCTCTATCGCTTTTAATATACTACGCACAACTTTCATAGCCCTCTCTCATCTTTCTCACACGACACACAACACTCACACATTTTGGGAACTCTAATACTCAGCAACGCTAGACACTTTACTTTTGTATAGGCAAAGTGTAACACTCGTTTTGATTTTCCCGGTTACGTTTTTGTCAACTTTACTTAGCAGCTAGATTTGCCATTCAATCTAAATAATATATTAATGATTCTTACCAAGTTCACTCTATACTAAGTCACACTCTAGGAAAAAACAAATCAGTAAGAGCTTTAAACATTCTGGAAATGGGTCGAAACGTTTGTGATTCTATAACAGTACAGACGTATGGTTCAAACGATTCATTCCGTTCACACAAATATATACTTCAGCTCATCCGTGTAAAGATGGTTTTTCCTCGAGTTTACATCTTTCTAAATTGTCATATTATAAAACTCACACCTGCCGTCAAGCTTAACTGGAATTCATGTACCTTGAATTCGGGTGCCTTGAATATGGGGTTGCCTTGAATTTGGCCGCTCGTGTTACTTCTTTCAATGGGGAGGAGACTCGTTAAAGCGTAAATGCCTTGCCATTGGCAGCCATCTTAACATCAGGAACACACAACTTGCCTGCAGTCTACCTGGTATAATAACATTGACTACCCATGATCAAGTACAAGTTGTGGACCTTGTCTATCTTAAGCTCTATAGAAACCACCGTCTATAATATGGTTAAACAAGAATGTTATACGTAAACATATAAACACTTGTTTAGAAAACCACTATAATATGAGGATTGGGCCTTTATTATGACAACGTTTGGCATGTGCAAACTTCTTCAGGTTAAAATAAAGGCAAACGGTTTAAAGCGAAATGCTTGTCATAATAAAGGCGGTTTCTCAATTTTATCAAGTTTTCTAATTTACATTATTTACACTTCTAGACACATAAAGGGTCGTGATACATTACTTTTATCGTAAGGTCGTAATTTTGGAGGCACTGCTTCCCTTCCTCTAATCAGTTTGTACTAATAGCCTCGCCCCACACATATAACCTGAACGTAAATCTCTCTCTCTCTCTCTGTTATTACAGGTATATTTTTATTGAGCTTAAGGGGCTATGAGTTCGTATACGATATGCTCCAAGTTGTCGACGTTCTTAGAGCTCAACTATGTTTCGTCTCCTTCGTCAAGCCATTTTGTTATCTGCGTCCGAGGATAGGTCGGGGTCTGGAATTCATGAGGTGATAGTAATTTATTTAAAAAAAACGTAACCCATAGTAGTTTATTTTCTTTGTGTATGAAAGTTGACAAAAAGGCAGGGTCTGTGTTGGTGCCTGCTTAACGAGTTATGTCCTCACCCCAAGCAAAACAAGCGAGTGACAGAGCCAAAGTTTAAAGGACGCGTTGATGGTCAAAATGCATGGACACAAGCGACATATCTTTAACGAACAGGTACTAAGTCCATAGGAAGAAGGCGAAGATTGAATGAGGGAAAGAAGTTCCAGAGTTGACTTGTTGAAGTAGAAGTAAAGGATAATTAGGATTAGTAGTTAAGTAACTATACTCGTAACGCTAAGAACAGGTACAATGAACAGACCAATTAGCTTGAGTCAGGAAACCACTTCTGACATTATTAAATTCTATCAAAGTTTCCGCATTGCTCAATAACTATTCCATAAATATTTATATCTGCCAGCAATGCATTATACTATGTTACTGGGATCACATTAAGCCCATTCAGTACAGGGTGACATTATTTTCATTTATATTCTTCTACACGCTAAGACGATTTTATTCAGCTTAGGTAAGGATGTACATGAATTAATAGGCGGACACCTACTCTCAATTAAATTATTTTAGCGCACTATACAGTACATCCTTCCTAAAGCTTCATCAACTAGTTCCTAAATGCACCTGAAATATTTCAAAATGACGTAACCGGTACTGAAGGGGTTAATAATCACGTCGAAAATATTAACCCATTCAGAACAGGTAGGACCACATTCTCCCTTTCTTTGGCTATTATTAGATGAGTTTGTTTACATTATTGGACCCGACGCGTTGTAGGTTATTTTTAAGATTTACTTACGTTTATAAAATGATGAGTGGTCTTGTTATTGCCATTGCTGACCAAATGTATATATAGTTTGTCACCTAGGCTATCAAAAATGCCTCCCCCGACCTCCTTCATACTAAAGATACGCACTCAGACCCCCTACCTACAAGATAACTTTGAACCATTTGTCGACTGGAACAAGGACCCGCCCTCGGACCCACATTCGGTTAAGCTTAAGAAGACAACATGTTGGCATTAGAAGGTAACTGGAGCATCCCAGTCTGGGCTCCCTTCCCAAACTGAACGC
>CM064527.1:30977113-30979613 GCA_032716605.1 Paralithodes platypus
ATAAATGGGACGAAAGGTCTTAAAATTGACAAACTAATGGGGCAAACGTCTTAAAATCTCCAAACTAATGGGGCTAAAAACGAGGGAGAAGGGTGTCTATTTCTTTTAATTGTTATATATATATATATATATATATATATATATATATATATATACTGTATATATATTAGTAAAGCCAGGTAATACATTTTCTTTAATACATACGAGGTTGAAAGAAATGGCAATTTCTGCGTTGGAAATGTTATTATTCAAAGTTTCCAGGTCTCTGATGAGTTTTCGCTGGGTGGCAGGAAGTAGATGAAGGAGATGAGCATAATTCATGGTGGTACAGGGTTACATTACAGTACATGATGATACAGGATATACGACGCGTTTCACTGGACAACCAGCATTATCAAGTAAGGAGTTTTCGCCTCCTCTGATCCTCCACCCTCTATATATACCCTTCCTGTTTACCTTTTATATCATTCCATCCTTACTTGAAAATGCTGGTTGTCCAGTGAAACGCGTCGTATATCCTGTATCATCATGTACATTAATGTAACCCTGTACCACCATGAATTTTGCTAATCTCATTCATCTACTTCCTGCCACCCAGCGAAAACTCATCAGAGACCTGGAAACTTTGAATAATAACATTTCCAACGCAGAAATTGCCATTTCTTTCAACCTCGTATATATTAAAGAAAAAAAAAAAAATAATAATATATATATATATATATATATATATATATACAGGGAGTCCCAGGAGGAAAGGGCATAACTTTGGGAAATTATAAAACAAAATATTCTAAACCTAAAATGTTCTATAAGAAATATTCCAAATCTCAACCAGTAAAGAGATATTGCATGTTGAAAATGGCATTATCTTAAGTATTTCCCCATAAGGGTGGCCTAGCTGTCCTAGTACCTACCACACCTCCATCTAACTGCAGTTATTTTACCATATTATTGTAAAGATATTATAATTCTGTAAGTTGCAAAATGATTATAGATATAATAGCTCACTTTGGACCAGTTGGAAACTATCTGACATGGAAGAGTCCATTACAGTGAGGCGGGGGAGGACACTATATAAAACCTTTAATATCTTGTTAACGGTTGAGACTTGGACTTTTTGTTATGGAACATTTTAGGCTTAGAATATCTTGTTTTATCATTTCCCAAAGTTATGCCCTTTCCTCCTGGGACACCCTGTATATATATATAAACAAATATATATACCGGTATATATATATATATATATATATATATATATATATATATATATATATATATATATATATATATATATAACCAATTACAGCTAAAAGACGAATATAAACACAATTAAGTATAAAGAACACACCGAATACGTTGTCCTTAGTCAGCCAATGATCGACAAGTGATGTAATGACCTTTACTGACCTTAAACAAGCTATTATCCCTACACATAGCATCCACGCACCTCAGAAAATAAACTTTGTATCTCCGTCGTTCAGATGTAGCCAGGACCTGTAATTTACAATGGAGGGACCCGAGTGAATTAAAACCTAAGTTGACGGTGGTGTGTATATTTGTTATGGGGGGTCGCAGGATTTTTGTTTTTTATCTTTCTCTCCTTTTCTCTCTTTCTCTCCTTTTCTCCTTTTCTCTCTTTCTCTGGCTTTTATCCATTCGGCCCCATTCAGCCAACCAGGTGTCGATTTCTTCCTGGCGAGCGATAGCGAGCCAGTATTGTATGGAGAAATCCGGCTACGCCGGAGACATTTTTCTATCGAAAAATGTACAAATTTAGCTTCCTGTCAAAACAAAAATATATATATGCTGGCTCGCTACCGCTCTCCAGGAAAATATTGACACCTGGATGGGGGTAAACGTCTTAAAACAGTAGGCTGAATGGGGCCGAATGAATATAAGCCAGAGAGAGAAGGAGAGAAAGAGAAAATAAGCGAGGTGGGCTCCCTTAAGTGGAGGTGTATGTTTTGTTCTGCCCGGGTGAGTGGTTGACAGTGTTCTGCCCGGGTGAGTGGTTGACAGTGTTCTGCCCGGGTGAGTGGTTGACAGTGTTCTGCCCGGGTGAGTGGTTGACAGTGTTCTGCCCGGGTGATGGTTGACAGTGTTCTGCCCGGGTGTGAGTGGTTTGACAGTGTTCTGCCCGGGTGAGTGGTTGACAGTGTTCTGGCGGGGTGAGTGGTTGACAGTGTTCTGCCCGGGTGAGTGGTTGACAGTGTTCTGCCCGGGTGAGTGGTTGACAGTGTTCTGCCCGGGTGAGTGGTTGACAGTGTTCTGCCCGGGTGAGTGGTTGACAGTGTTCTGCCCGGGTGAGTGGTTGACAGTGTTCTGCCCGGGTGAGTGGTTGACAGTGTTCTGCCCGGGTGAGTGGTTGACAGTGTTCTGCCCGGGTGAGTGGTTGACAGTGTTCGGGTGAGTGGTTGACAGTGTTCTGCCCGGGTGAGTGGTTGACAGTGTTCTGCCCGGGTGAGTGGTTGACAGTGTTCTGCCCGGGTGAGTGGTTGAC
>CM064527.1:30984613-31037113 GCA_032716605.1 Paralithodes platypus
TGTGTGTGTGTGTGTGTGTGTGATCCATACATGTGTGTGTATGTCGTGTAAAGTGTAGTGTGCATATAATTTGTATGGTGTGTGTGTGTGTGTGTGTGTATTTTTGTTGTGTGTGTGTGTGTGTGTGTGTGTGAATATAGCTTACATACCTGTGATAATGATAGGCGTAATAGGTCGTAAGGAGAATGTAGTGTAGATGTGGTTTCTGATAATATTGCCTAGAATCAGACCACCTCTCTCTCTCTCTCTCTCTCTCTCTCTCTCTCTCTCTCTCTCTCTCTCTCTCTCTCTCTCTCTCTCTCTCTCTCTCTCTCTCTCTCTCTCTCTCTCTCTCTCTCTCTCTCTCTCTCTCTCTCTCTCTCTCTCTCTCTCTCTCTCTCTCTCTCTCTCTCTCTCTCTCTCTCTCTCTCTGGTATGTTACTGAAAGGGTTAACATTCTAGCGCTCCCCAATGCCTCATCATCGCAGGAACAACATTCCCGGGAGTTGTGGGTCATTATCATCGTAGTTAAGGGGGGTCACCTGCTTTTTTTCTCTTTCTCTCCTTTTCTCTCTTTCTCTGGCTTGTATCCATTCAGCCAACTGTTTTAAGACGTTTATCTTCATCCAGGTGTCGATTTCTTCCTGGCGAGCGATAGCGAGCCATCATTGTATGGAGAAATCCATACGATTAAGGGGAGATGGGCCGATTTTCTGGTCCCCTTTCTCCATGTTTAGCCTCATTAGTTTTCAGATGTTAAGATGTTTGCCCCATTAGTTAGTCGATTTTAAGACCTTTCGCCCCATTTCTTCGTCAATATTTAGACCATTCGTGCTATTTAGGTGTCGATTTTTTCCCTGGCGAACGATAGTGAGCCTGTAATGTTGGAAGAATCGGCCTTCGGCCGGGACATTTTTCTACCGAAAAACGTACAAATTAATCTAGAAGGGGGATTTAATGGATGTTTTTTTGTTTTAATTTGATGGAGGTCTAGGGAGGAAACTAGAAATATAATGAATACATGCAAAAATCGCCCCAAAAGTAAGTCAAGTATAACGTCATGAATGGAGCCCCTTTTTCGAAACCTCCAGTTCTATGTCCGAAATGAATGGTTGAATGGAATGAATATATTGGCAGATCCTACCCAATCCACCAATCCAGAGAAAAATGAATGGAATGAATATATTGCCAGACCCTACCCAATCCACCAATCCAGAGAAAAATAAGTAGAGGGGGTGATTGTCTGCTTTTGTAATCACTTGGCCAGGGTGTACTTTGTCTGTATTCATCTGTACTCCCCCGGCAACCAATCAGCGAGGTTTATTGTGCGCTGCCAGTACACTATCAGACATTAAGGGGCGAGGGCTCAGTTTTGGGTAACATTTGTCATTTATTAATTTGTTTTCTAGTTTCCTCCCTAGACCTCCATCAAATTTGAAAAAACAACAACCACAGGATCCCCCTTCAAGATGTACTTGTAAATTTTTGGTAGAAAAATGTCCCGTTACTCCTAAATTACATGCTCGCTATCGCTCTCCAGAAAAAAATGACACCTAAATGACACGAATGACAAATAAAAGGGGCGAAAGGTCTTGAAATCGCCAAACTAATGGGCCGAACGTCTTAAGATCTGAAAACTAATGGGGCTAAGCATGAGGGAGAAAGGTGTCCAGAAAAACGCCCCGTCTCCCCTTAATCCAGGCCCAGTAAAAATTAATAACCTTTGAACAGAGATAACGAGCCTTCGAGATGTAATAACCTTTGAACAGAGATAACGAGCCTTCGAGATGTAATAACCTTTGAACAGAGATAACGAGCCTTCGAGATGTAATAACCTTTGAACAGAGATAACGAGCCTTCGAGATGTAATAACCTTTGAACAGAGATAACGAGCCTTCGAGATGTAATAACCTTTGAACAGAGATAACGAGCCTTCGAGATGTAATAACCTTTGAACAGAGATAACGAGCCTTCGAGATGTAATAACCTTTGAACAGAGATAACGAGCCTTCGAGATGTAATAACCTTTGAACAGAGATAACGAGCCTTCGAGATGTAATAACCTTTGAACAGAGATAACGAGCCTTCGAGATGTAATAACCTTTGAACAGAGATAACGAGCCTTCGAGATGTAATAACCTTTGAACAGAGATAACGAGCCTTCGAGATGTAATAACCTTTGAACAGAGATAACGAGCCTTCGAGATGTAATAACCTTTGAACAGAGATAACGAGCCTTCGAGATGTAATAACCTTTGAACAGAGATAACGAGCCTTCGAGATGTAATAACCTTTGAACAGAGATAACGAGCCTTCGAGATGTAATAACCTTTGAACAGAGAATAACGATCCTTCGAGATGTTAACCTTTGAACAGAGATAACGAGCCTTCGAGATGTAATAACCTTTGAACAGAGATAACGAGCCTTCGAGATGTAATAACCTTTGAACAGAGATAACGAGCCTTCGAGATGTAATACTTTGACACCTTCGAGATGTAATAACCTTTGAACAGAGATAACGAGCTTTCGAGATGTAATAACCTTTGAACAGAGATAACGAGCCTTCGAGATGTAATAAGTGTTAGGTAAAGAATTTATGATGGGGATGAGTCAATTTCCCGCTAGCATAACAAAAATATATTAATATAAACTAACCGGGCTATAGGACGTCCCTTAACCCCTTCTGTACCGACTTCGTCTTTTTATTCTAGCTATATTTAAGCGATTTTGTGAAGTTTAAAAAGGATATGTGGTAGTAAAAAGGGTTAAGTGAGATAGTTCGAAGCCTGTTGATTGCTGGAGACCCTTTATAAACGGAATATTATCGTCTAATAGTAGCCAGAATAAAGCTCAAAATATGGCGTCGGTACTGAAGGGGTTAAGGGGGGGTCACCGGCTTTTTTTGTGTTTCTCTCCTTTTCGCTCTTTCCCTGACTTGTATCCATTCGGCCCCATTCACCCAACTGTTTAATACGTTTATCCCCATCCAGGTGTCGATTTCTTCCTTGCGAGCGATAGCGAGCCAGCAATGTACGGTACCGGTATAGAGAAATCCGGCTTCGCCGGAAAAAAAATTCTATCGAAAAATGTACAAATTTAGCTTGCTGTCAAAACAAATATATATATATATATATATATATGCTGGCTCGCTACCGCTCGCCAGGAAAACATTGACACCTGGATGGGGCTAAACGTCTTAAAACAGTAGGCTGAATGGGGCCGAATGGATACAAGCCAAAGAGAGGGGGAGAGAAAGAGAAAAAAAAGCGAGGTGGGCCCCCTTAATGGAGGTAATGTGTTTGATACCGAACAATAGAGATGTCCAGTAACCCTTTCTGTACCATGACGTATTTTGACCCATGATTCTGGCTAAAATTATATGATTTAATGCAAGAACCTTCCTTCCATCTTTCCTTCCTTCCTTCTTTCCTTCCTTCCTTCTTTCTTTCCTTCCTTTCTTCCTTCCATCTTTCCTTCCTTCCTTCCTTCTTTCCTTCCTTCCTTCCATCTTTCCCTCCTTCCGTCCTTCCAGCATTCCTTCCTCCCTTCCTTTCTCCCTCCCTCCCTTCCATCTTTCCTTCCTTCCTTCCTTCCAGCTTTCCTTCCTTCCATATATTCTTTCTCCCTTCCTTCCTGCCTTGCTCTCTTCCTTCCTTCCTTCCTTATATTTGTTCTCCCTTCCCTCCTGCCTTGCTTTATTCCCTTCTTCATCCCTTCCTTCCTTCCTTCCTTACTTACTTTATTCCCTTCTTCATCCCTTCCTCCCTTCCTTCCTTCCTTACTTACTTTATTCCCTTCTTCATCCCTCCCGTCCTTCCTTCCTTCCTTGCTTTCTTCCCTTATTCATCCCTCCCTTCCTTCTTTCTTTCTTTCTTTCTTTCTTTCTTTCTTTCTGTCTGTCTGTCTGTCTTTCTCCATCCATCCTTCCTTCCTCTTCTCTTCGATATTCCTTCATTCCTTCCTTCTTCCCTTCCTTCTCTACTTCTCGCCTCTCCCTCGATTCCTCTGTTCATATTAATTCAATCATCCTTATCACTTTTCCTCCTTCCTTCCTTCCTTCATTCCATCCTTCCCCTTCTCCTTCTTTCCTTCCTTCCATCATTCCCCCTCTCTGCCCTTCCTTCCTTCATTCATTCTATCCTTCCCCCTCTCCTTCCTTCCTTCCTTCCTTCCTTCCCCCCCCTTCTTTCCTTCCTTCCTTCATTCCATCCTTCCCCCTCTCTGCCCTTCCTTCATTCCATCCTTCCCCCCTCCTTCCTTCCATCCTTCCCCTTCTCCTTCCTTCATTCCATCCTTCCCCCTCTCTGCCCTTCCTTCATTCCATCCTTCCATCCTTCCCCCTCTCCTTCCTTCCTTCCTTCCATCCTTCCCCCTCTCCTTCCTTCCTTCCCTCCCCCTTCCTGCCTTCCTTCCCTCCTTCCATCCTTCCATCCTTCCCCCTCTCCTTCCTTCCTTCCTTCCATCCTTCCCCCTCTCCTTCCTTCCTTCCTTCATTCATTCATTCCTTCCTTACCCCTCTCCTTCCTTCCTTCCTTCCCCATCTCCTTCCTTCCTTCATTCATTCATTCCATCCTTCCCCCTCTCCTTCCTTCCTTCATTCATTCATTCCATCCTTCCCTCTCTCCTTCCTTCCTTCCCCCTCTCCTTCCTTCCTTCCTTCATTCATTCATTCCATCCTTCCCCCTCTCCTTCCTTCCTTCATTCCATCCTTCCCCTTCATCTTCCTTCCTTCCTTCATTCATTCCATCTTCCCCTTCTTCCTTCCTTCCTTCCTTCGTTCCTTCCATCCTTCCTCCTATCCTTCCTTCATTCATTCTATCCTCCCCCCTCTCCTTCCTTCCTTCCTTCCACCTCTCCTTCCTTCCTCCCTTCCTTCATTCATTCCATCCTTCCCCCTCTCCTTCCTTCCTTCCTTTCCCCTCGCCTTCCTTCCTTCCTTCCTTCCTTCCTTCATTCCATCCTTCCCCCTCTCCTTCCTTCCTTCCTTCATTCCATCCTTCCCCCTCTCCTTCCTTCCTTCCTTCCTTCCTTCCTTCCTTCATTCATTCATTCCATCCTTCCCCCTCTCCTTCCTTCCTTCCTTCATTCATTCCATCCTTCCCCCTCTCCTTCCTTCCTTCATTCATTCCATCCTTCCCCCTCTCTTTCCTTCCTTCATTCATGCCATCCTTCCCCTCTCTTTCCTTCCTTCCTTCCTTCATTCCATCCTTCCCCCTCTCCTTCCTTCCTTCCTTCATTCATTCCATCCTTCCCCCTCTTTCCTTCCTTCATTCATTCCATCCTTCCCCCTCTCCTTCCTTCCTTCCTTCCTTCCATCCTTCCCCCTCTCTTTCCTTCCTTCCTTCATTCATGCCATCCTTCCCCCTCTCTTTCCTTCCTTCCTTCCTTCATTCCATCCTTCCCCCTCTCCTTCCTTCCTTCCTTCATTCATTCCATCCTTCCCCCTCTCTTTCCTTCCTTCATTCATTCCATCCTTCCCCCTCTCCTTCCTTCCTTCCTCCCTTCCTTCCTTCCATCCTCCCTTCCTTCCTTCCATCCTTCCCCCTCTCTTTCCTTCCTTCATTCATTCATTCATTCCATCCTTCCCCCTCTCTTTCCTTCCTTCATTCATTCTATCCTTCCCTCTTTCCTTCCTTAATTCATTCATTCATTCCATCCTCCCCCCTCTCTGCCCTTCCTTCCTTCATTCCATCCTTTCCTTCATTCCTTCCTTCCTTCCTTCCTACTCTTCATATTTCCCACCACGCCCCCCCCCCCCCATTCCTCTTTCCATAATGTAATCCAATTATCTTCACCCTCATCTTCACTCCTCCTCTCCCTCATTCCTTCATACCTTCCTGTCTCCCTACCTTCATTCATTCCTTCCTTCATTCATTCACTCCTCTCCTTCATTCCCTCCTGTCTCCCTCCCTTCCTTCCTTCATTCATTCATTCCCTCCTCCCTTCCTTCCTTCCTTCCTTCCTTCTCTTCTCCTAAATTTTCACTTTCTTTCATCCCTTCGTACCTGTATTTTTTTTTCCTTCTTTTCTCCCTTCCCTACTTCATTCCTTCATACCCTCCTTCCTTCCTTCCTTCCTTCCTGCTATATTTCCACTTTCGTTCTTTCATTTGTCCCGATTTTAATGTATCCTTCCTTCCTTTATTCATTCCCACCTTCATTCCTTCATGCATACCTTCCTTCCTTCCTTCCTTCCTTCCCTTCCCATTTTAATTTATCCTTCCTTTCTCCCTTCCTTTCTTCCTTCATTCATTCATTCCCACCTTGTATACGAACTTGCAAGAGAGTTCGCTTTATCAATTTGTTCGAACGCCGACCCGTAGTAATAACGTTCTTGACATTGTACTTGCAACAAAAGAAGAATTGATAGAGAATTTGAATGTTGGTGATGAATTCAGTAACAGCGACCATCGTACGATAACTTTCACTTTAAAGTTTACTAGTAACGAACCAAATAGTAGCATCGAAAAAGTCCCTAATTTCAAGAAAGCAAACTTCAATAAACTTATAGCTATGTTTAAAGAAACTGACTGGAGCTTTTTAATTAACAATAACGACATAAATACATCTTGGAAGTTATTCGAAACCACTTACCTGAAAGCAGTGCAAGACTGCATACCATCGAAAATACGGCATCCAGGCCATAATAATAAGCCCAAATGGTGGAATAAAGATATTTCAAACTGCCTGCTTGCTAAACAATTTGCTAATGATAGATTAAAATCCTCACAAAATGACGAAGAACGGGTGAAATTTGTAGAGCTACGACGCAAAGCCAAAAAGTTAAGTAAGCAAAGTAAAAAGACCTTAAAGTTACATATTGCGAATCAAAGTAAAACAAACCCGAAAGAATTCTATAGTTATATCAGAAAGAAAAAGGTAGTTACTTCAACTGTTGGACCGTTAGTCGATGAAAATGGAGAATACACCAAAGACGAAGTACAAATGAGTAATGCCCTCAATTCCTACTTTGCATCAGTTTTTACAACAGAAGACCTCAGTGATATCCCTACACCATCGCCGATTCAGATTGATAATTCAGATGTTCTAAGCAATATCACCGTTACAGAGAGAGAAGTATTGAATTGTTTAGATAAACTCAAGGTACATAAAACGCCTGGACCTGATACAATCTCGCCTAGAGTTCTAAAGGAAGCTAAGGATGAGCTCTCCAAACCACTGACATTACTATTCAATAAATCCTTGCAGTCTGGAACTATGCCTGATCAGTGGAAGCTAGCCAACGTAACACCGATATTCAAAAAAGGCAGCAAATCCCTACCCAGTAACTATCGTCCAATTAGCTTAACCTCAGTTGTATGTAAAATGCTAGAAACGGTCATACGAGACAGACTCGTAAATCACTTAGAGGAAAATAACATACTTAAAGATACTCCGCACGGCTTTCGTAAAAAACGTTCCTGTTTAACCACCTCTTAGACTTCTTCCACGATATCCTCAACCTCTACGATGAGTAAAGCTGTAGATATTATATACCTTGATTTTCAAAAGGTCTTTGACAAAGTTTCCCACAAACGTGTAACTGCTAAACTAAAAGCGCATGGAATACAAGACGGTGTGTTGAAATGGATAGAAAATTGGCTCAGCAACAGAAAGCAAAGAGTAGTCATAAACGTTAAGGCATCTAAATGGACCAATGTAAGTAGCGGGGTACCCCAGGGATCGGTACTAGGACCAATTCTCTATTCTAATTTACATCAACGACATAGATGAGGGTCTCACCTTACAATCTCAAAATTTGCTGACGATACAAAAATTGCAAATAGCGTACTCTCAAAAGAACAAGTTGACGATATGCAACACAATCTAGATAAATTGTCATGTTGGGCCCAAATTTGGCAAATGAGTTTCAATGCGGATAAATGTAAAGTACTACATATCGGATACCTAAATGAGAAAGCAAACTATTTCGATGAATGGCACTCAGCTTAAGAATGTAAACAGAGAAACCGATCTGGGAGTAACAATATCGAGTAACCTAAAACCGAGTCAACAATGTTCAGAAGTTGTTAAGAAGGCAAACAAAATAATTGGCTTTATAGGCAGGTCATTTGAGCATAAATCCAAAGAAGTTATCCTAACCCTTTACAATTCCTTAGTCCGCCCTCTTCTGGAATACTGCGTTCAATCCTGGTGCCCTTATTACCAAAAAGATATAAACTAGCTAGAACGAGTTCAACGTATAGTTACCAAAATGATACCTAGCGTAAAGAACAAACCATACGAAGAGCGTCTTAGAGAATTAAATCTATTTTCTTTAACCCAGCGTAGATTAAGAGGTGACTTAATTCAAGTGTTCAAAATCATCAAAGGCATCGACAATATGAACTAGTAAGTACTTCACTATCGACCAATCTAATTACACGCGGGGAAACGGTTGCAAAATTATTGGTAAATCTTTTAACTCGCACGAATCTAAGAATTTCTTCTTCAATCGAGTTTTCAACTTGTGGAATGGGCTTCCCCGAAATGTTATAGACTGCATCACCGTTGATTCATTTAAACTCCGCCTAGACAAATATCTCGCATCAAACCCGCGACTGACTGCGTTTGTAAATGAATAACTTTATTTTATCCCCCCCTCAGTTACTAACCCATCTGTCCTCTACTAACTTCCAAATCCTGCCACGGACATTAGTTCCAGGGCAGTAGTTCCCTTTCCAATGTTCCCTTACCCACTGTAAACCACTGTTTGGACACTTGATCCTCAGTGTTTTGGAGGACAAGCAACCTAGAAGGGTCACTAGATCTGTTGTTGCTTGATTTCCTTTGTACTCCTTTGTACCTTCATTCCTTCATGCATACCTTCCTTCCTTCCTTTCTTCATTCATTCCCACCTTCCTTTCTTCCTTCCTTCCTTCTTTCATTCATTCATTCAAACATTCCCACCTTTCCTTCCTTCCTTCCTTCCTTCAAATCTTCCTTCCTCACTTCTGTCATTCCTTACTTCTGTCCTTCCTTCCTTCCTGTCTCCCTCCCTTCCTTCCTTCCTATCTCCCTTCCCTCCTATCCTCTCCATTCCTTCCTTCCTTCTTTCCTTCCTTCCTTCCTTCCTTCCTTCCTTCCTTCCTTCCTTCCTTCCTTCCTTCCTTGCTTCTTACCTTCCTTCCTTCCTTCCTTCCTCCTTCCTTCCTTCCTTCCTTCCTTCCCTCCTACCTACCTACCTTCCTTCCTTTCCACCTTCTTTCCTTCCCCCTCCTTCCTTCCTTCTTCCTTCATTCATTCATTCATTCATTCCCACCTTCCTTCCTTCCTTCCTACCTTCCTTTCTTCCTTCCTTCCTACCTACCTTCCTTATTTCATTCATTCATTTATTCCCACCTTCCTTCCTTCCTTCCTTCCTACTATAATTCCACTTTCGTTCTTTCATTTGTCCGATGTTATCTTTTCTTTCCTTCCTCCCTTCCCTTCCCTTCCTTCCTTCCTACCTTCCCACCTTTCTACTTTCCTTCCTTCCTACCTTCCTTCCTTTCTTCCCACCTTCCTTCCTCACATCTCGCCTGGCCTTCCATTTCTCAGTCCATATTAATCCAATCATCTTTGCCACTTATCCCCCTTCCTTCCTTCCTTCCTTGTCTCTTTCTCTTCTTTGTTATATTTCTACTCTCTCTCTCTCTCTCTCTCTCTCTCTCTCTCTCTCTCTCTCTCTCTCTCTCTCTCTCTCTCTCTCTCTCTCTCTTCTCTTCCACCTCCTCCTTTATCTTCCCTTCTGCTATTCCCTCTTTCGGTTCTTCTGCCTGACACTCTTTCTTCTTTCTGTCTTATTTGTTTCCTTCTTCTCCTTCCTATCTCCTTTCTTTATCTTCGTTTCCCTTCCCTCCTTTCTTTCTTTACTTCCTATGTTCTCCTTATTTCCCCATATCCTATTCTTTATTATCATCCACCTTTCTTCCTTAATTCCTTCCCTCTTTCTTTCTTCCTCCTTCACTTCCACTTTTCCGTCCTCCCTTTCTCCCTTCCTCCCTTCTTTCCTTTGTTCGTTCCTTCCTTCCTTTCTCCCTCCCTACTTTCCTTCCTACCCACTTACCTCCTTCTTTCTTTCCTTCCTACCCACTCACCCACCTCCCTCCTTCATTCCTTCCTTCCTTCTGTATCACCTCTTTCCTTCCTCTCCACCCACCACCTCCTCCTCCTTCCTCTCTCTCCTTCAGTTACTCTCGCACTACATTGGTCTTCTTCATAACTCCTGACCTCTCTGATTTGCTACTCCAATTGCTTCTTGTCGTCTTCCTTCCTTCCTTCATTTTTTTCTTCCTTCCCTCCCTTCCTCCCTTCCTTCCTTCCTTCCCTTTCCTCCCTCCCTCCTTCCTTCCTTCCCTCCCTCCCTCCCTCCTCCCTCCCTCCCTCCCTCCATCCTTCCTTTCCCTCCTTTGATTCCTCCCTCCCTCCCTCCCTTACTCCCTCCCTCCCTCCCTCCCTCCCTCCCTCCCCTCCCTCCCTCCCTCCTCCCCCCTTACTTCCTTCCTTCCCTCCCCTCTCCGTCTCCTTCCTTCCCTCTCCTTCCTTCCTCCCCTCCCTCCTTCCTTCTTTCCTTCCTCCTTCCTCCCTCTCCTCCCTCCCTCCCTTCCTTCTCCCCCTCCCTCCCTCCCTCACTCTCCCTCCTTCCTTCCTTCCCTCACTCCCTCACTCCCTCCTTCCTTCCCTCACTCCCTCCTTCCTTCCCTCCCTCCTCCTTCCTTCCTTCCTCCCTCCCTCCCTCCCTTCCTCCCTCCCTTCCTTCCGTCATTCCTTTCTTTCTTCCTTCCTTCCTCCCTCCCTCCCTCCCTTCCTTCCTTCCTTCCTTCCTTCCTTCCTTCCTTCCTTCTTCTTTCCTTCCTTCCTTCCTTCCTTCCTTCCTTCCTTCCCTACCTCCCTCCCTCCCTCCCTCCCTTCCTTCCTTCCTCCCTTCCTTCCTTCCTTCCTTCCTTCCTTTCCCCATTCCTTATTTTTTACCTTTTCTCCTTTCTCTACTTTTCTTATCTTTCTTCCCTACTCTTCAGCTTTTCTCCCACCTACCCCTTTCCTCATTCTTCCATTCTACCCTCCTCCTCTTCCTCCTCAGTTCTTTCTCTCTTCTCTCCTTAATTCCTTCCTCCCTCCTCACCTTCCCTTCTTCCTCCCTTCCTTCCTTTCTCTCTTCTCTCCTTCACCCCTCCCTCCCTGCCTTCCGTAATGTCTCTTCTTTCCTTCATCCCTCCCTCCCTCCTTCCTTCTCACCTTCCCTTCCTCCCTTCCTTCCTTTATATCTTCTCTCCTTCACCCCTCCCCCCCCTTTCTTCCTTAATTTCTCTCTTCTTTCCTTCATCCCTCCTTCTTTCTCACCTTCCCTTCTGCCTTTCTATTTTCTCCTTCATCCCTCCCTCCTTTTCATCTCCCCGCCTTCCTTCCTCCCCGCCTTCCTTCCTCCCCGCCTTCCTTCCTTCCTTCCTTCCCCTCCTTGCCACCATTGCTCTCCGTCCTTCCTAATACCTGGACCTCTGATTTGGTACCCCGTTAATCTCTATTATTGCGAGTGTGGTTATGTTGTGTGTGAGGGGGCTGGCGGGGGGGGAGGAGGAGGAGGAGGGTAGGGAAGGAGGGAAGGGGTAAGGAGGGGGGGGGGGTAGGTTAAGGGGAAGGGAAGGAGGAGGGGGTGGTAAGGCCTTAGATTTGTAGGGTGGGGGGGAAGGGAAGGAGTGGTGGAGGAGAGGAGAGGAAGGAAGGAGCTGTAGTGTGGGGGGGGGAGGGAAATTGGGTTACGGGGGTTGAGTGGAAGGGGAGGATCTGAGCGTGGGTGGGAAAGAGGGTGGGGTAGGTGTGGGAGGGAAGGAGGGGATGTAGTGTGGGGTGGGTGGGTGGGTAGGAGGGGTGGGGTAGGTGTGGGAGGAAGGAGAGGGGGTGTAGTGTGGGTGGGTGGGAGGGTAGGAAGGGTGTGGGTGTAGGGTGTTAGTAGGGGGAGTGGGAGGGTAAGAAGGGGGTGTTGGGGTGTGGGTGAGTGGGAGGGAAGGATGGAGGGGTATGGGTGCGAGGGAGGGGAGGGTAGGAGAGGGGGGTGTAGTGTGGGTGGGTGGGTGGGAATGAAGGAGGGGGTTTAGGGGGTGTGGGAGGGGTAGGGAGATGGGGGAGGGAAGGAGTTGGTATTGAACGCACACACGCACTTACATGTATCCATATATACACTCGGTCACTCACACACATACTCACACATACACACATGAACGTACACACACATATACAGTATACTCGGTCACTTATTATTTTATTTATTTATTTATTTTGTTTAATTCCAATGTGTACGAAGAAGACAAAAGGCCGGTTGTCTGTAACGAGTGTCTCCCCCAAAGCCGAAAGAGTGACAGGGCCGAATTCAAGGGTCGTTGGGACACACGAAGTTTAAAGCAGTTTAAGTCATAAGATGAGGGAAAGATTAACTGGGGGACAGTTCCAGAGTTCACTTGTTGAGTAGAAGAAAGACTGAGAATATTTGCCTATTGACCAAGTGCGAATTTTAGACTATAAGGAAGTTGGAGCCGTGAACATCGATATTATAGAGAAATGCAATAATAATGTGGGTTTCTGATGGATAAAAAGTATGATAAATTTGGTTTTGTGTATTTCTTAAGGTATTATCACCGTATTTTAGCTGGTAAATCTGCTAAATATCTATGTCTACAGCTCCAACTTCCTTATAGCCTGAAACTCGCATGTGGTCAATTCTTGGGTTGGAGAGCTGGACAGAATAAGAGTGGGACTGTGTTGAAATATATACGCCCACCTCGCTTTTTATCGCTTTCTCTCCCTCTCTCTTTGGCTTGTATCCATTCAGCCCCCTTCAGCCTACTGTTTTAAGACGTTAACCCCCATCCAGGTGTCAATATTTTACAGGCGAGCGGTTGCGAGCCAGCATATATTTATTTTTGTTTTGGCAGCAAGCTAAATTTGTACATTTTTCGATAGAAAAATGTCTCCGGCGAAGCCGGATTTCTCCATACAATGCTGGCTCGCTATCGCTCGACAGGAAAAAATCGACACCTGGATGTGGATAAACGTCTTAAAGCAGTTGGCTGAATGGGGCCGAATGGATACAAGCCAGGGAAAAAAAAAAAAAAAAAAAAAAAAAAAAAAACGGTGACCCCCCCCCCCCTTAAACTATCAGAAGATATTATTAACAACCTTACAACAACAACAACCTTACATCATTGTTTGTTTACACACATCAACGCAATTACGCTCACAAATGACAAAGTACTAATTAACTCATAATTATCTTTCGTTCGAGTCCTTGGAGTGCCACATGCAATTGTTGATGTCATTAATTGAGTTTAGAGGTGAAGGGGGCTGGTGGAAAACTCATAATAATTCACACACACACACACACACACACACACACACACACACACACACACACACACACACACACACACACACACACACACACATTGTCACTGTATCTATCTATCGATCCCTCTCTCTACCTATGTTTGTGTATGTATACAGTATGTATGTATACAATGTATGCATGTATGTATGCATATAAGTATGTAGAGTATGCAGAGTATGCATATATGTATGTACCGGTATATAAATATATATATATATATATATATATATATATATATTTTTTTTTTTTTTTTTTTTTTTTTTTTTTTTAATTGTACCGTATATCTGTATATTTATCTATCTGTCTATCTATAAGTCCATGCCTATTTATTGCAAATATACCATGGTAGAAATATTACCTTGATTACGCTACTCGTTTATAAGATAGAGGTTAATGTTCAAGAGTTTTACCCTAGTTATTTGTAGCAAGTTTGATGATGTTACACGAGAGATTTTTCCGTCAATTTTTAAGGGCAATTGTAGTCTGCCAGCTTAATAAGGGGAGGCAGTGGGTGTTTCGAGTCCTCCTCCTCTCTCCCTCATGTTTAGCCCTATTAGTTATGAGATTACAAAACATTCGCCCCATTAGTTTGCCGATTTTCAGACCTTTTGCCCCATTTCTTTGCCAATATTAAGACCTTTCGTGCCATTTAAGTGTCGATTTTTTTCCTGGCGAGCGACAGCGAGCCTGTATTTTACGAGGAATCGGCCTTCGACCGGGACATTTTTCTACCGAAAAATGTACAAATTAATATCGCAGGGGGGTCTTGTGGGTGTTTTTTTAAGTTTGATAGAGGTTTAGAGAGCAAACTAAACCCCTTCCTTAAACCATTGAGCCGAACCAGTAAATTATGCTGCACAACAATACCGTCTGGTGAGCTCCCTTTAAAAATATAAGTTCCACATGAATGAAACTACCTTCCATAATTTACCTTCAGTCTAGTTTCCCATTCCATTGTGAAGTAGCCTCGCAATATTACGAAAACACAAACTTGCTCATCGAAAAATCGTCGGAAAAATCGCTCGTGTGACAGCGGCTTAAGGGGAGGTGGGTCGTTTTTCTGGCCCCCCTTCTCCCTCGTGTTTAGCCCCATTAGTTTTCAGATTGTATGACGTTCGGCTCATTAGTTTGTCTATTTTAAGACCTTTCGCCCCATTTGTTGTCAATATTAAGACTTTTTGTGTCTTTTAGGTGTCAATGTTTTCCTGGCGAGCGATAGCGAGCCTGTAATCTAAGAGTAATCGGCCTTCGGCCGGGATATTTTTCTATCGAAAAATGTACAAATTTATCTTGAAGGAGAGTCTTTGGGGGTGTTTTTCTTTAAGCTTGTTGGAGGTCTAGGGAGGAAACTAAAAAAAAACAATAATGAAAAGATACACAAATGAGCAAATTAATACGCCCCCCCCCCCCTCAAGTCTCCCTAAACACCCCCAAAACATGATATACCCTAAAAGATGAGCCGTAATGTAATGCGCGGGTCCAATACATTATGCCGAGTTGGTGGTTTTGAAATTGGTTTGTTTACTGCGAAAATAACATGCCTTCAATTTTTCTTTAACAGTATTTAATCAGATGGATATTTTTGGATGGGCTAGGGAAAATCACTGTTAATTCTATATCACTACCCCATTATACAGTATACTAAATTATATATATATATATATATATATATATATATATATATATATATATATATATATATATGTATATATATATACTGTATATATATATAATCCATTTCGGGATTCCTGGTTTCTTTGTATACTTTAGGCGGCTAATCTGAGAATGGGAACTCCGCTACACATCTGACACCAGACACTACACACCTGACACTACACACCTACACTACACACCTGGCACTATACACCTGGCACTATACACCTGACACTACACACCTGACACTACACACCTGACACTACACACCTGACACTACACACCTACACTATACACCTACACTATACACCTGACACCACACACCTGACACCACACACCTGACACCACACACCTGACACCACACACCTGACACTACACACCTGACACTACACACCTGACACTACACACCTGACACTACACACCTGACACTACACACCTGATACTACACACCTGATACTACACACCTGACACTACACACCTGACACTACACACCTGACACTACACACCTGACACTACACACCTAACACTACACACCTAACACTACACACCTAACACTACACACCTGACACTACACACCTAACACTACACACCTGACACTACACACCTGACACTACACACCTGACACTACACACCTGACACTACACACCTGACACTACACACCTGACACTACACACCTGACACTACACACCTAACACTACACACCTGACACTACACACCATACACTACACACCTGACACTACACACCTGACACTACACACCTGACACTACACACCTAACACCACACACCTGACACTACACACCTGACACCACACACCTGACACCACACACCTGACACCACACACCTGACACCACACACCTACACTACACACCTACACTACACACCTACACCACACACCTACACCACACACCTGACACCACACACCTGACACCACACACCTGACACCACACACCTGACACTACACACCTGACACTACACACCTGATACTACACACCTGACACCACACACCTGACACTACACACCTGACACTACACACCTGACACTACACACCTGACACTACACACCTGACACTACACACCTGACACTACACACCTGACACTACACACCTGACACTACACACCTGACACTACACACCTGACACTACACACCTGATACCACACACCTGACACCACACACCTAACACTACACACCTGACACTACACACCTGACACTACACACCTAACACTACACACCTAACACTACACACCTAACACTACACACCTAACACTACACACCTGACACTACACACCTGATACCACACACCTAACACTACACACCTGACACTACACACCTGACACTACACACCTAACACTACACACCTAACACTACACACCTAACACTACACACCTGACACTACACACCTGACACTACACACCTGATACCACACACCTGACACTACACACCTGACACTACACACCTGACACTACACACCTAACACTACACACCTAACACTACACACCTAACACTACACACCTGACACTACACACCTGACACTACACACCTGACACTACACACCTGATACTACACACCTAACACTACACACCATACACTACACACCTAATACCACACACCTGACACTACACACCTGACACTACACACCTGACACCTACACACCTGACACCTACACACCTGACACCTACACACCTAACACTACACACCTAACACTACACACCTGACACTACACACCTACACTACACACCTGACACGACACACCATACACTACACACCTACACTACACACCATACACTACACACCTGACACCTACACACCTGGCACTACACACCTGGCACTACACACCTGTCACTACACACCTGACACTATAAAGCTGACACTACACACCTAACACCACACACCTGACACCACACACCTGACACTACACACCTGACACCACACACCTGACACTACACACCTGCAGCAGATGTGGGGATGGAAATGTCCTATGAAACATGCAATGACTTCTCAAAAATACGTCAGGCGCACTTCGTAATTGAACAGGTCTCTCTCTCTCTCTGTCTCTCTCTCTTTGGTTGTTTATCTCTTTCTCTCATTCTCTCTCTCTCTTTCTCTTTCTCTCATTCTCTCTCTCTCTCTCTCTTGCTCTCTCTCTCTTGCTCTCTCTCTCTCTCTCTCTCTCTCTCTCTCTCTCTCTCTCTCTCTCTCTCTCTCTCTCTCTCTCTCTCTCTCTCGCTCTCTCTATCTCTCTCTCTCTCTCTCTCTCTCTCTCTCTCTCTCTTTGGTTGTTTATCTCTTTCTCTCATTCTCTCGCTCTCTTTCTCTCATTCTCTCTCTCTCTCTCTCTCTCTCTCTCTCTCTCTCTCTCTCTCTCTCTTTGGTTGTTTATCTCTTTCTCTCATTATCTCGCTCTCTTTCTCTCATTCTCTCTCTCTCTCTCTCTCTCTCTCTCTCTCTCTCTCTCTCTCTCTCTGTGTAGTACGGTATATTATAGTAGTGGTTATACCCTCTTCCAAGCAAGTAGTCCAAAACTCTTGAACATTAACCTCTATAACTCACAAACGACGAGAGTAATCGAGCTAATATGTCTACCATTTGGGAAGGGTCAGCCAGGGAATGGATGTGGAAATTTTCAGCCGATTCGTTCCAGCCCTTTTTGAGTTACAGAGGTTAGGGTTCAGAATTGCTGGACTATCTACTTGGAGCAGAGTATAACACATATTCACCAGCCAACTTGAAATACCTGGTTCGAATCTCCGGATAGAGCCTTTGACATACCTTTGCACACTCGACGTTGCAAGTATATATATATATTCTTTTTTTAATGTAGATGAGGGAGACAAAAGGTAGAGCTGCATGTGACAAGTGTATCCCCCAGAGTTGAAAGTAGGTAGGGACGAAATAACCAGACAGTAAACCCAAGTGAGGACGAACAAACTACCGAGCCAGACTCACCTGGGAGAGACGAATACTTCTTTTCTTTGTCTTTTTTCTTTTCTTTTCTTTTTCTTTTTTTTGACAGAAAGAAGTGTGGTGTGCTTGTTTAGTTTAGTGAAGTAGATAGCTGGAGGAGGTGTTTGTGAGAGCCAGCTGGATCACTCTGTGTAGGTGAGGCACTTGCACATATATATATATATATATATATATATATATATATATATATATATATATATATATACTGTATAAGGGGGGGATCAGCAACCCATATAAAAACAAAAAAGTCGATCAAAACAGGAAACGCTTCATTCAGTCGCTATTCATCCATCCAGCAGCCCATGAAAACAACATTGATCTCACATGTTATTGTTATTCAAGGCCAAAACAACAACAGGCTTCATATAACATTGTTTCCTTAGTTTATTAAGGGAGATTTGTATTTGTGTTTTATTATTATCATTATTATCATTATTATTATTATTATTATTATTATTATTTTGTTTAATATTATTAGTTTCCTCCCTGGACCTACATCAAGCTTAAGGGGAGATATCGACTTGAGGGATTTTTTTTTCTGAACCCCTTTCTCCCTCATGTTTAGCCCCATTGCTTTTGAGATTTTAAGACAGTCGCCCCATTAGTTTGGCGATTTTAAGAACTTTTGCCCCATTTCCGTCAATTTTAAGAGCTTTCGTGCAATTTACCTGTCGATTTTATCCTGGCGAGCGACAGCGAGCCTGTAATTTAAGAGGAACCGGCAAATTTATCTTGAAAGGGGCTCAAGGGGGTGTAATCTTATGCTTGATGGATATCTAGGGACCAAACTAAAAACCTCCCCTTAATTGTTTCCTTTGTGATCGAGGTGGTAATGTATATATTATTTTGCTAGTTTCCACCCAAGACCTCTATCAAACTTTAAAAACAAATAAATATATATATCCATAAGACCCCTCTTCTAGATGTCCCGGCCGCTTTCAAAATTACAGGCTCACTATCGTCTTGACAAGGAAATTGGGTGGAAGGTCATAAAATCGACAAACTAATGGGGGCAAACATCTTAAAATCGACAAACTTTTGGGGCTAAACATGAGGGAGAAGGGGATCTAGAAAAACGACCCATCTCCCCTTAAGGGGAGGTTTTTAGTGTGTTTCCTAGATTTCCATCAAGCTTGAAATTACACTCCCTTGACCCCCTTTCAAGATAAATTTGTACATTTTTCGGTAGAAAATTGTCCCGGCCGAAGGCCGATTCCTCTTAAATTACAGGCTCGCTATCGCTCGCCAGGAAAACATTGACACCTAAATGCCACTAAAAGTCTTAAAAGTGACATAAATGGGGTGAAAGTTCTTAAAATCGCCAAACTAATGGGGGCGAACGTCTTAAAATCTCAAAAGCAATGGGGCTAAACATGAGGGAGAAAGGGGTAAAGAAAAAAATCCCTCAAGTGGAAATCTCCCCTTAAGCTCTCTCTTCGCCGCAATGTTGCACCTGTCTCGCTATTCTATCGCTACTACAATAATCAGTGTTCCTCGGCGCTTTCGCAGTGTATACCACCTCCTCTACGTAGGGTACGTTACTACGTAGTACCCGCCTTGCAACACAATCCCACCCCTACTCTGTGCAACTCTCCAACCCAAGAGTGAAATGTTATTCTCAGACTTTCTTCTATTCAACTACTGAGCTCTGGAACTCTCTCCCAGAATCAGTCTTTCACTCTTCCTATGACTTAAATTGCTTCAAACTCCGTGTGTCCAGGCATTTTAGCTCGAACGTCCCTTGATTTCGGCCCTGTCACTCTTTGAAATCTGGGGGAGACACTCGCTGCAGGCAGTTATGCCTTTTGTCTCTCTCATTCACATAGAAAAAAGAAAAAAAAACCCAAGACCTCCCCTTCGATGTAGATTTGAGGTTTTTTCGTTAATTTTTTTTTCGGCCGATGACCTGTTCCTCCTGAATTGTAAGTTTTCTATCAGTCGCCAGGAAAAAATCGCCACCTAAATGGTACGAAAGGTCATAAAATCGCCAAACTAACTATTAATATTGACAAATAAATGGGGGGAAAGATCTTAAAATGGGGCGAAAGATCTTAAAATGGGGGGAAAGATCTTAAAATGGGGGAAAGATCTTAAAATTGACAAAATAATAGATCGAACGTCTTAAAATCTCAACACAAATCGGCCTATGCTAAACATGAGGGAGAAGGGGGTCCAGAAAAAGCGAGTACTACCCCCTTAATTAATTACCCCTAATACTCCCAAAAGCAATGTATTATCTCATTAACAAAAAAAAAAAAAAAAAAAAATTGATAGCGCAATGGTTAGTGCGCGGAATTTCAGTGTGAGTGTCCTAAGTTCGAATCCATGGAGTACCACGTGTATTCATAATTGATTTCATTCATTATAACGGTCTTGATGGTGTAGTGGTTAGAGTGTTTAAAGATCTGTATGTGGTGTCCCAGGTTCGAATCCCGGGAGGAGCACACGCTTTCATTAATTTCATTGGGAGGTGTTTGATGTTTGGAGTGAGATTAAGGGGAGGTTTTTAGTGCGTTTCCTAGACTTCCATCAAGCTTGAAATTACACCCCCTAGACCCCCTTTCAAGATATATTTGTACATTTTTCGGTAGAAAAATGTCCCGGCCGAAGGCCGGTTCCTCTTAAATTACAGGCTCGCTATCGCTCGCCAGGAAAAAATCGACACCTAAATTAATAAAGGTCTTAAAAGTGACATAAATGGGGTGAAAGTTCTTAAAATCGCCAAACTAATGGGGCGAACGTCTTAAAATCTCAAAAGCAATGGGGCTAAACATGAGGGAGAAAGGGGTAAAGAAAAAATCACTCGAGTGGAGATCTGCCCTTAATTGTATGTATGTATGTATGTATGTATGTATGTATGTATGTATGTATTAACCCTTTTAGTACCAGCGACGTGTGTTATATTGTATTCTACCTATACTTTGACGACATTAATTCAGCTTAGGAAGGATCTGTGGTAGTTAAGGGGAGATTTCCACTTGAGGGACTTTTTCTCTTCACCCCCTTTCTCCCTCATGTCTAGCCCCATTGCTTTTGATATTTTAAGACGTTTGCCCCGTTAGTTTGGCTATTTTGATAACTTTCGCCCCATTTCTGTCAATTTTAAGAACTTTCGTACCATTTAGGTGTCAATTTTTTCCTGGCGAGCGATAGCGAGCCTGTAACTTAAGAGAAATCGGCCTTCGGCCGGGATATTTTTCTACCGAAAAATTGACATATTTATCTTGAAAGGGGGTCTAGGGGATGTAATTTTAAGTTTGATGGAGGTCTAAGCAACACACTAGAAACCTCCCCTTAAAAGTGTTGGTTGAGACATATTGAAGCCTTAACCCTTTCACGCATTTATGACGCAGAGGTTGCCAGATTAGCAATACGAAATAGAGTTCTCTCACTCTTATAATTACCTCTCCAAAATTAGTTTTCTGCCCACAGCTAACTCAAAGACAACTGCAGAGGTTAAAGTGACTAAACTAAAGGTTTCTAAATACCCCTGATGGTAACAAAGACTGTAAAGTATCCCCAATAGGCTCAACACAGCTAACTCAAAGACAACTGCAGAGGTTGAAGTAACTAAACTAAAGGTTTCTAAATACCCCTGATGGTAACAAAGGCTTTAAAGTATCCCCAATAGGCTCAACACAGCTAACTCAAAGACAACTGCAGAGGTTGAAGTAACTAAACTAAAGGTTTCTAAATACCCCTGATGGTAACAAAGGCTTTAAAGTATCCCCAATAGGCTCAACACAGCTAACTCAAAGACAACTGCAGAGGTTGAAGTAACTATAAACTAAAGGTTTCTAAATACCACTGATGGTAACAAAGGCTTTAAAGTATCCCCAATAGGCTCAACACAGCTAACTCAAAGACAACTGCAGAGGTTGAAGTAACTAAACTAAAGGTTTCTAAATACCCCTGATGGTAACAAAGGCTTTAAAGTATCCCTAATAGGCTCAACACAGCTAACTCAAAGACAACTGCAGAGGTTGAAGTAACTAAACTAAAGGTTTCTAAATACCCCTGATGGTAACAAAGGCTTTAAAGTATCCCTAATAGGCTCAACACAGCTAACTCAAAGACAACTGCAGAGGTTGAAGTAACTAAACTAAAGGTTTCTAAATACCCCTGATGGTAACAAAGGCTTTAAAGTATCCCCAATAGGCTCAACACAGCTAACTCAAAGACAACTGCAGAGGTTGAAGTAACTAAACTAAAGGTTTCTAAATACCCCTGATGGTAACAAAGGCTTTAAAGTATCCCTAATAGGCTCAACACAGCTAACTCAAAGACAACTGCAGAGGTTGAAGTAACTAAACTAAAGGTTTCTAAATACCCCTGATGGTAACAAAGGCTTTAAAGTATCCCCAATAGGCTCAAAATCGCGTCATATGTCGGAGAGGGTTAATATTGCTAGAGGGCCTTCCTAAGCGACATACAATCGTCTAATAGTTGCCAGAATATGATAAAAATAAAAACGTCTCTGGTACTGTAAGGGTTAAGGGGGGTGACCTGCTTTTTGTTCTCTCTCTTTCTCTGGCTTGTATCCATTCGGCCCCATTCAGCCTACTGTTTTCAGACGTTTATCCCCATCCAGGTGTCAATTTTTTACTGGTGAGCGGTAGCGAGCCAGCATATTTTTTATTTTTGTTTGACAGCAGGCTAAATTTGTACATTTTTCGATAGAAAAATGTCTCCGGCGAAGCCGGATTTCTTCATATAATGCTGGCTCGCTATCGCTCGCCAGGAAGAAATCGACACCTAGATGGGGATAAACGTCTTAAAATAGTTGGCTGAATGGGGCCGAATGGATAAAAGCCAGAGAAAGAGAGAAAAGGACAGAAATCACAAAAAGCAGGTCACCCGCCTTAATTAGATTATTCATATTACTCATTACTTCCACCATGTACAGTCACTCAGACAATATTCGTGGACTTCACCAATTTTCGATTATGGAAGTACAGCCGCTGTCACACGAGCGCTTTTTCCATCAATTTTCCACGAGCCATTTTTGCAGTCTCGTATCATTTCGGGACTTTTTCGCACTGGTATCGGCAACTAGACTGAAGGTAGATTATGTTAGGCGGCTGAATTCTGATAAAGTGTATATTTTTGAGCGGTAGTGAGCCAGCATATTTATTTTTGTTTTGACAGCAAGCTAAATTTGTATATTTTTCGATAGAAAAATGTCTCCGGCGAAGCCGGATTTCATCATACAATTCTGGCTCGCTATCGCTCGCCGGGAAGAAATCGACACCTAGATGGGGATACACGTCTTAAAACAGTTGGCTGAATGGGGCCGAATGGATACAAGCCAGGGAAAGAGAGAGAAGGAGAGAAAGATATAACAAACCGGTGACCCCTCCCCCTTAACCCAATCAGTACCGGTGCTGTCCTTTTCACTTTATTCTGGCTACTGTTAGACGATACAGAGGTTAGTGATCAAAAGAAACCATAATTGACCTTAAAAATTGCTCGAAAAATGGCCCGTGTGACTCCGGCTTTAGTCTCGGGGCAAGGAATTTGTAAGGGTAATGTTTTATATACAACAAGTGTTAAACTGTACATATCCCTTCCAATAATAGTTCCAGATATATGTTAAAGTGGCATACAGGAAAATATAAGAGAGAGAGAGAGATAGAGATTGAGAGAGAGAGAGAGAGAGAGCGATTGATTTAAGGTCTATTTAACCGGGTTGTAAGAGATTTACATAGATTTACATAGATACACTGGCCACACAGCCCTTACGATCCCAACGAGGTGGTCAGGACTTAATTCTAGTAGAGATGGCATATCCGATAGAAAAGGAAAGTTGAAGGAAAGGATAGAAAAGAAGAAGGCCCTCTCCCCACCCTCCGTTCCCTCCGGCAATTGCCGTATATGAAAAAGTTGGAAGTGATTAACCTTGCTGGGCTTCGAAATCCCCAGAAGGAATTTACAGGAAAGATTGGACAAAAAGAAAGGGAAAACAAGAAAGGGAAAACAAAAAAGAAATTAAAAAATCATGCAACCCTTCGCCTTAACCCGTACAGCCCCAGCGACGCGCCTGACGCGTCGGCGATGTATGTAACGCACAGCCCCAGAGACGCGCCTGGCGCGTCACCCTAATTGCGCCGACCGTGACCTCAGGTGTAGCCACTCAAGAGGGCTCAGATTTGTATGGGAACTGTGTACGTATCCCACGCAACCGTGCCGATGGTTGAAAACTCTCAAAGTCCACGTGCGTGCGCGCGAGCGCGCAATAACCTGTTTTTTTTTTGGGATAATTGCCTTCAATTTTTTACTCTTGTAAAATCCATTTTCGGGGGCTCTGTAGGACCATTTTTTAAGCTTTTTGAGCTGTTTTTCGTGGTTTTTCCTTCATTCCTAACCCATTCGCTATTGTTTCTGGAATAAAACCATTTTTTGAAAACCGGCCGGGTTCTGGTGCGCAAACATTACAAAACTAGCCGGGGCTCCACGGGTTAAGTAGCAGCATGTCAATTTTGGGGTTAATTGGAATCATCCAACCCATCACCCTTAGTAGTATGTACATATTTAGTGATGTTTATTATTCTTATTTTTTATTTGTGTATTATTATTTTTTTTTCTTTTCTAACGCTCTCTTCAGCTGAACAAATAATAACGGTGATAATTACTGCCTACTCCATACCAATTTTTCTGTGGTATGAGTCTAGATTTTTCTTAAATGTATCTATAGAGGAGCTGTCTATTACTTTATTTGGAAGTTTGTTCCACTCATCAATTACACTGTGAGTGAAGAATTTTGTTGTTGTATCTAGATTCGATCTCCGACCTAATAATTTTAAATTGTTTCCTCTTGTAGATGTGTCTTCGGCTTTTTTGAATAACTTATCTAGATTAGTGTTACTGAATCCTTTTAGAATTTTAAAACACTATCAATTGGCCTCTCATCCTTCGTTTCTTAAGTGAAAATAGATCAAGTTCTCTCAGTCTTTCATCATATGATTTATTTCTCAATGAAGGGATTAACTTAGTGGCTCGCCTTTGCACAGATTCCAATTTTTTAACATCCTTTATGAGCTGAGGTGACCAAAACTGCACAGCATATTCGAGGTGCGGTCTCACCATACTTTTGTATAAGGGCAAAACTATGTCTTTGCTGTGATAGTGGAAGTTTCTTCTGATGAAACCTAGTGCCCTGTTTGCTTTGTTTGCAGCCGCTGTGCATTGATTGGAAGATTTTAAGTTTTCGTTTATCAGCACTCCCAAGTCTTTTATTTGTGTTACATTTTTTATCTTTTCTTCATTCATGAAGTATTCATATTTATTGTTTTTAGAACCTATTTGCAATATCTGACATTTATTTACATTAAACGGCATTTTCCACTTCTCCGACCATTCTGTGACTTTATTTAAATCAGCTTGAAGGTTTATTCTATCACCTTCGGAAATGATTGCATTACCTATCTTCGTGTCATCCGCGAATTTGGAAATTAAATTATTTATGCCATTATCTAGATCATTGATATATATTATGAACAACACTGGTCCCAATACTGAGCCTTGGGGGGACTCCACTAGTTACTTGGCTCCATGTTGATTCCACACCGTTGATAACTACTCTTTGCTTTCTTTCACTTAGCCAGTTTTTAATCCAATCATACGTTTTGCCCTGTATTCCTATGTCTCTTATTTTCTGTAATAATTTATCGTGCGGGACCTTGTCGAAGGCTTTTTGAAAGTCTAGATACACTATGTCGAGGCTTTTGGTGAAGTCATTTAGTTTGTATAGGCTGTCATAAAATTCTATTAAATTAGTTAGGCATGATCTCTTTGCTCTGAATCCGTGTTGACTATTGTTAATGAGGTTATTGTTCTCAAGGAATAATACGATTTTATCCCTTATGATTGATTCACACATTTTTCCAATTACGGAAGTTAAGCTAATCGGCCTATAGTTATTTGGTAGTGTTTTGTCACCATTTTTAAATATCGGTGTTATATTAGCGGTCTTCCAGTCGGTGGGTACATGTCCTTGTTTAAGTGACATATTTAGTATTATGGTTAGTGCCCCTGCAACTTCTTCTTTGACTAATTTAAGAATTTTAGGGATAAACATGTCCGGCCCAGGTGATTTATTGACATGAAGTGAGTCGATTTTGTAATTACTTCTGACTGGGTAATAATACAATCTTGAAGAACATAGTTATATGTTTGATTATTTTCTTGTGGCACGTTTTGGTTACTGGCAGTATTAAATACAGAAGAAAAGTGTTGATTAAGAGTAGCAGCTATGTCCCTGCTATCTGATTCTAATTCACCTTGATTATTTAGTATCGGACCGATGCCACTTTTAATTTGTTTGTTGCTATTTATATATCTATAAAATTGTTTTAGATTAGATTTGCTCGCATGTGCGATTTTAATTTCGTAATCCCTCTTTGCAGATTTAATTAGCGATTTAACCTTTCTTCTCGCAACCGAGTATTGATTTTGGATGGTAATATTATCTGTATCCATTTTTAATTTGTATAGACGATTTCTTTCACTAATTGCTCTACTAATATTGGTATTGTACCATGGGGGTTTATTTATACTTTTATTGTGTCGTTTACGCATAGAGATATATTTATTTTGGGCAGTAAAGAATAGATCTTTGAATGTTATCCAAGCTTCTTCGGTACTAGAGAGACTATTTATGCGTGTATGGATATCGTTTATCTCTTTTCTTAGTCCGCTAATATCAGCTTTGTTGTAGTCAGGTATGAATGTTTCACTAATAGTGGTGGTGTGAGTCATGTTGATCTGGAACCTGATGCTATTATGATCACATCCACTTAACTGTTCACCAACTTGTAAGTTTGACGTTATGTATTCGTGAGTTGTGATAACTAAATCTAATATATTGTCAACCCTAGTGGGGGTCTGAACTAATTGATACAGGAAATTATCGTTCATAAATGCTATCATTCTTTCAGATGCCTTTCCCGATCCGATTTTATCATGCCATATAATATTATGGAGGTTAAAGTCGCCTATGATAACGGTTTCTTTGGCATTTAATGTTTTTGTTAGGGAATTGTAAAGTGATATATCCTCTTCGTTATTTATCGTTGGGCGTCTATATACAACTACAATATTCATGTCGGTATATTTGTTGCTTATTTTTACGCATAATAGTTCGGAATTATTTGAAGGAATAGGTATTTCTATTGAATTAATAGATTCTTTGACGTATAGCATAACACCTCCTCCTCTTTTTGATAACCTATCTTTATGGTAGATTTTGTACGAGTTAATTTGATATTCATGCATAAAATCGATATTATTGAAATCTAGAAACGTTTCGGTAATCGCAATTATATGGATTTCTTCGTTTAATAACATAAGTTTCAGTTAATTTATTTTGTTTCGTAAACTCCTAGCATTGAGACATAGTACATTGATCGTTTCATGAGAGGCCTGTATTTTAGTCTGAGTGTATTTTTTCAGCGGAGTCAGCTGCTGAGAGATTAGAAGTTTTTTTGAAGTTTTTTGATCTTAGACTGATGGTGCGTGGTGAAGGAACCGGATTCGATACCTTCCCGACACCTGGGTGTACCTGGGCGAGTGAGTAGGGGGTTGACCTAATTTGGTTAACTTGACCGACTCCCTGAGCCCTTTGTTGACGTGGGGTAGGTTTGGGGGGAGAGGGAGGGAGGTAGGGGGAGGAGGATGAGCAGCTGGGGGTGGAGGGGGGTGGACGGGTCAGGTTCTGGGAAGAGAATGGGGGGTGGGGAGTAGGGATGGGTGCGGGGAAGCTATGGGAGGAGGAGGAGGAGGAGAGAGAGAGAGAGAGAGAGAGAGAGAGAGAGAGAGAGAGAGAGAGAGAGAGAGAGAGAGAGAGAGAGAGAGAGAGAGAGAGAGAGAGAGAGGTTTAAGGTCTATTTACCCGGGTTGTAAGAGTACAAAGGAGTACAAAGGAAAGCAAGCAACAACAGATCTAGTGACCCTTCTAGGTTGCTTGTCCTCCAAAACACTGAGGATCAAGTGTCCAAACAGTGGTTTAGAGTGGGTAAGGGAACATTGGAAAGGGAATTACTGCCCTGGAACTAATGTCCGTGGCAGGATTAGGAAGTTAGTAGGGGACAGATGGGTTAGTAACTGAGGGGGGGATAAAATAAAGTTATTAATTTACAAACGCAGTCAGTCGCGGGTTTGATGCGAGATATTTGTCTAGGCGGAGTTTAAATGAATCAACGGTGATGCAGTCTATAACGTTTCGGGGAAGCCCATTCCACAAGTTGACAACTCGATTGAAGAAGAAATTCTTAGATTCGTGTGAGTTAAAAGATTTACCAATAATTTTGCAACCGTTTCCCGCGTGTAATTAGATTGGTCGATAGTGAAGTACTTACTACAGTTCATATTGTCGATGCCTTTGATGATTTTGAACACTTGAATTAAGTCACCTCTTAATCTACGCTGGGTTAAAGGAAATAGATTTAATTCTCTAAGACGCTCTTCGTATGGTTTGTTCTTTAGGCTAGGTATCATTTTGGTAACTCTACGTTGAACTCGTTCTAGCTTGTTTATATCTTTTTGGTAATAAGGGCACCAGGATTGAACGCAGTATTCCAGAAGAGGGCGGACTAATGAATTGTAAAGGGTTAGGATAACTTCTTTGGATTTATGCTCAAATGACCTGCCTATAAAGCCAATTATTTTGTTTGCCTTCTTAACAACTTCTGAACATTGTTGACTCGGTTTTAGGTTACTCGATATTGTTACTCCCAGATCGGTTTCTCTGTTTACATTCTTAAGCTGAGTGCCATTCATCGAATAGTTTGCTTTCTCATTTAGGTATCCGATATGTAGTACTTTACATTTATCCGCATTGAAACTCATTTGCCAAATTTGGGCCCAACATGACAATTTATCTAGATTGTGTTGCATATCGTCAACTTGTTCTTTTGAGAGTACGCTATTTGCAATTTTTGTATCGTCAGCAAATTTTGAGATTGTACAGGTGAGACCCTCATCTATGTCGTTGATGTAAATTAGAAAGAGAATTGGTCCTAGTACCGATCCCTGGGGTACCCCGCTACTTACATTGGTCCATTTTGATGCCTTACCGTTTATGACTACTCTTTGCTTTCTGTCGCTGAGAGAGAGAATTTAGAAGAGAGAGAGAGAGAGAGATTTAAGGTCTTATTTACCCGGGTTGTAAGAGAGAGAGAGAGAGAGAGAGATTGATTTAAGGTCTATTTACCCGGGTTGTGAGAGAGAGAGATTGATTTAAGGTCTATTTACCCGGGTTGTGAGAGAGAGAGAGATTGATTTAAGGTCTATTTACCCGGGTTGTAAGAGAGAGAGAGAGAGAGATTGATTTAAGGTCTATTTACCCGGGTTGTAAGAGAGAGAGATTGATTTAAGGTCTATTTACCCGGGTTGTGAGAGAGAGAGAGATTGATTTAAGGTCTATTTACCCGGGTTGTAAGAGAGAGAGATTGATTTAAGGTCTATTTACCCGGGTTGTGAGAGAGAGAGAGAGAGATTTAAGTTCTATTTACCCGGGTTGTAAGAGAGAGAGAGAGAGAGGTTTAAGGTCTATTTACCCGGGTTGTAAGAGAGAGAGAGAGAGGTTTAAGGTCTATTTACCCGGGTTGTAAGAGAGAGAGAGAGAGAGAGGTTTAAGGTCTATTTACCCGGGTTGTGAGAGAGAGAGAGAGAGAGGTTTAAGTTCTATTTACCCGGGTTGTAAGAGAGAGAGAGAGAGGTTTAAGGTCTATTTACCCGGGTTGTAAGAGAGAGAGAGAGAGAGGTTTAAGGTCTATTTACCCGGGTTGTAAGAGAGAGAGAGAGAGAGCGGTTTAAGGTCTATTTACCCGGGTTGTAAGAGAGAGAGAGGTTTAAGTTCTATTTACCCGGGTTGTAAGAGAGAGAGAGAGAGAGAGGTTTAAGGTCTATTTACCCGGGTTGTAAGAGAGAGAGAGAGAGAGAGGTTTAAGGTCTATTTACCCGGGTTGTAAAAGAGAGAGAGAGAGAGAGGTTTAAGGTCTATTTACCCGGGTTGTAAGAGAGAGAGAGAGAGAGAGGTTTAAGGTCTATTTACCCGGGTTGTAAGAGAGAGAGAGAGGTTTAAGGTCTATTTACCCGGGTTGTAAGAGAGAGAGAGGTTTAAGGTCTATTTACCCGGGTTGTAAGAGAGAGAGAGAGAGAGAGAGAGAGAGGTTTAAGTTCTATTTACCCGGGTTGTAAGAGAGAGAGAGAGGTTTAAGGTCTATTTACCCGGGTTGTGAGAGAGAGGTTTAAGGTCTATTTACCCGGGTTGTGAGAGAGAGAGAGAGAGAGAGAGGTTTAAGGTCTATTTACCCGGGTTGTAAGAGAGAGAGAGAGGTTTAAGGTCTAGCACCGGGTTGTAGAGAGAGAGAGAGAGGTTTAAGGTCTATTACCCGGGTTGTAGAGAGAGACAGAGAGGGTTAAGGGCTATTTACGCGGGTTGTAAGAGAGAGAGAGAGAGGTTTAAGGTCTATTTACCCGGGTTGTAAGAGAGAGAGAGAGAGAGAGGTTTAAGGTCTATTTACCCGGGTTGTAAGAGAGAGAGAGAGAGAGAGAGGTTTAAGGTCTATTTACCCGGGTTGTAAGAGAGAGAGAGAGAGAGAGAGAGGTTTAAGGTCTATTTACAGGGTGTAGAGAGAGAGAGAGGTTTAAGGTCTATTTACCCGGGTTGTAAGAGAGAGAGAGAGGTTTAAGGTCTATTTACCCGGGTTGTAAGAGAGAGAGAGAGAGAGAGAGCCTGTGTGAGAAAGAGGGGTAACCACGTCAAACTCTCATATAATCCGGCCAAATAGACCTTAAACCGTATCTAACAGTTCCTTATTGGGGGGGGGGGGGATTATTGCCCAGTGTGTGTTTTCTCTCTCTCTCTCTCTCTCTCTCTCTCTGCTACTATCTATCCATGTTTGCTACTATCGATCTTCAAGTCTGCCGGCTCTGCCAGCAACGAGAGAATTTTACAGTGAAATTAGATGAAGCCTACAACAAGATCAACGTCCTCACCATGAAGCTGGAATCACTCCAAGAGTTTGTAACACTCAACGTTGGAGTGCCACAAACTTCAATTGTCACCGCAACTCCAGCAGCCACCAACGCCCCAACGTCAACTGCCAACAATTCAACGCCTACAGTAGCCATTTCAGCTGATGTTTCCGATACTCAAGATACAAATAGCGGCTCTCTTCCCCCTCAAGACAACTTCCGTGTCGTGAGGAACAACGTTTGCCCCAAGACCAGGAAACACATACCGATTACCGAGTGTCAAAACCGTTTCCAGATACTCGCAGACTCAGATGACGAAGAGGAAATAGAAGAAGTCCGGCTCGTGGGAGACTCGATGATACGTGGTCAGCTCACAGAGTTTTGCGCCAGGGCACCTAAGACCAGGAAGCGTTTTTGTATCCCTGGTGGTGGTGTGGATGACGTAGTTGCAGCAGTTGACGAAGTATCGAAGCTGGCCCCTGCTAATACAATGTACGTCATCCACGTTGGATCCAACGATGTACAGCGAACCCGGTCGGAAGATTTGCTTTTAAAGTACCAGCAGCTGATCAAGTCGTTTAAGGAGAAGTCATCAAGGATCATCGTCTCAGGAATCGTCCCCCGGCTCGGTGTAGAGAGCCGATTTTACAACATAGCCACCAGCACAAATCGTTGTCTAGCAAACCTCTGCAGGAAGGAGAACGTGGGATTCGTCGACACCTGGGACAATTTCTACTACGATGACTATTTGTTTTCGGACGATGGAGTTCATCTGAACCAGGTGGGAGCAGCGCGTTTTGGGCGTCTTCTCAACGATGCGGTGAAGGATTTTCGGAGAAGAAATCGACTCAGCACAGGACAACCAGGAAGGAGGACCGAAGACAGCGAGGACGGCAATCTACAAAGGAATTAAATACTAATCCGTCAAGAACCGCGAATTTGGATAAAGCTCCACCAACACGACCCAAATTCAAAACCGTCAGGGATAACGACCGAGGACCGAGGACAGCCATGAATGTAAATGTAGATCCGACCAGAACCAAAAATTCGATGAAAGAACGATCTGCGAGTTCTAAAACCGCAACTTTAAAGGTTTTCTATGCAAACGCTCGTAGCATACGCAATAAATTTTCAGATTTAGAGGAGCTAGTGTTTACAGAAAATTATGATGTGATTGGCATAACAGAATCTTGGCTCAATACAGAAGATAGAGACTTTTTAGCAGAGTATTCACTTCCCGGTTATGTAATGTTTGAGAACAGCCGAATAAATAAAAATGGAGGTGGCGCTTTATTTTATATCAAAGAAAGTCTTAACCCGACCCTCGTGTCAAAACCTCAAATTGTGAACGTCGACACATCTTTTGTGCTAATAAAGAATAATAAAGGTACAAAAATAATACTTGCGTTAATATACAGACCTCCAGCTCAATCAGTGCAAACTGACCGAGAAATTTACGAACAAATTGCAGATGTAAGTAACTCACAAGATACCGTAATTTTTGGCGACTTTAATTACCTGTGACCAAGTGGGGCGATACTCTTACTTCACACTCCGGACATGACTTGTATACGAACTTGCAAGAGAGTTCGCTTTATCAATTTGTTCGAATGCCGACCCGTGGTAATAACGTTCTTGACATTGTACTTGCAACAAAAGAAGAATTGATAGAGAATTTGAATGTTGGTGATGAATTCAGTAACAGCGACCATCGTACGATAACTTTCACTTTAAAGTTTACTAGAAACGAACCAAATAGTAGCATAGAAAAAGTCCCTAATTTCAAGAAAGCAAACTTCCATAAACTTAGAGCTATGTTTAAAGAAACTGACTGGAGCTTTTTAATTAACAATAACGACATAAATACATCTTGGAAGTTATTCGAAACCACTTACCTAAAAGCAGTGCAAGACTGCATACCATCGAAAATACGGCGTCCAGGCCATAATAATAAGCCCAAATGGTGGAATAAAGATATTTCAAACTGCCTGCTTGCTAAAAAATTTGCTAATGATAGATTAAAATCCTCACAAAATGACGAAGAACGGGTGAAATTTGTAGAGCTACGACGCAAAGCCAAAAAGTTAATTAAGCAAAGTAAAAAGACCTTAGAGTTACATATTGCGAATCAAAGTAAAACAAACCCGAAAGAATTCTATAGTTATATCAGAAAGAAAAAAGTAGTTACTTCAACTGTTGGACCGTTAGTCGATGAAAAGGAGAATACACCAAAGACGAAGTACAAATGAGTAATGCCCTCAATACCTTCTTTGCATCAGTTTTTACAACAGAAGACCTCAGTGATATCCCTACACCATCGCCGATTCAGATTGATAATTCAGATGTTCTAAGCAATATCACCGTTACAGAGAGAGAAGTATTGAATTGTTTAGATAAACTCAAGGTAAATAAAACGCCTGGACCTGATACAATCTCGCCTAGAGTTCTAAAGGAAGCTAAGGATGAGCTCTCCAAACCACTGACATTACTATTCAATAAATCCTTGCAGTCTGGAACTATGCCTGATCAGTGGAAGCTAGCCAACGTAACACCGATATTCAAAAAAAGGCAGCAAATCCCTACCCAGTAACTATCGTCCAATTAGCTTAACCTCAGTAGTATGTAAAATGCTAGAAACGGTCATACGAGACAGACTCGTAAATCACTTAGAGGAAATAACATACTTAAAGATACTCAACACGGCTTTCGTAAAAAACGTTCCTGTTTAACAAACCTCTTAGACTTCTTCCACGATATCCTCAACCTCTACGATGAGAGTAAAGCTGTAGATATTATATACCTTGATTTTCAAAAGGCCTTTGACAAAGTTCCCCACAAACGTTTACTGCTAAAACTAAAAGCGCATGGAATACAAGACGGTGTGTTGAAATGGATAGAAAATTGGCTCAGCAACAGAAAGCAAAGAGTAGTCATAAACGGTAAGGCATCTAAATGGACCAATGTAAGTAGCGGGGTACCCCAGGGATCGGTACTAGGACCAATTCTCTTTCTAATTTACATCAACGACATAGATGAGGGTCTCACCTGTACAATCTCAAAATTTGCTGTCGATACAAAAATTGCAAATAGCGTACTCTCAAAAGAACAAGTTGACGATATGCAACACAATCTAGATAAATTGTCATGTTGGGCCCAAATTTGGCAAATGAGTTTCAATGCGGATAAATGTAAAGTACTACATATCGGATACCTAAATGAGAAAGCAAACTATTCGATGAATGGCACTCAGCTTAAGAATGTAAACAGAGAAACTGATCTGGGAGTAACAATATCGAGTAACCTAAAACCGAGTCAACAATGTTCAGAAGTTGTTAAGAAGGCAAACAAAATAATTGGCTTTATAGGCAGGTCATTTGAGCATAAATCCAAAGAAGTTATCCTAACCCTTTACAATTCCTTAGTCCGCCCTCTTCTGGAATACTGCGTTCAATCTGGTGCCCTTATTACCAAAAAGATATAAACAAGCTAGAACGAGTTCAACGTAGAGTTACCAAAATGATACCTAGCCTAAAGAACAAACCATACGAAGAGCGTCTTAGAGAATTAAATCTATTTCCTTTAACCCAGCGCAGATTAAGAGGTGACTTAATTCAAGTGTTCAAAATCATCAAAGGCATCGACAATATGAACTGTAGTAAGTACTTCACTATCGACCAATCTAATTACACGCGGGGAAACGGTTGCAAAATTATTGGTAAATCTTTTAACTCACACGAATCTAAGAATTTCTTCTTCAATCGAGTTGTCAACTTGTGGAATGGGCTTCCCCGAAAGGTTATAGACTGCATCACCGTTGATTCATTTAAACTCCGCCTAGACAAATATCTCGCTTCAAACCCGCGACTGACTGCGTTTGTAAATGAATAACTTTATCCCCCCCTCAGTTACTAACCCATCTGTCCCCTACTAACTTCCTAATCCTGCCACGGACATTAGTTCCAGGGCAGTAATTCCCTTTCCAATGTTCCCTTACCCACTCTAAACCACTGTTTGGACACTTGATCCTCAGTGTTTTGGAGGACAAGCAACCTAGAAGGGTCACTAGATCTGTTGTTGCTTGATTTCCTTTGTACTCCTTTGCACACACACACACACACACACACACCTGGATTCCTGGATTGTAGTTTAGGACCGAAGTCCTGGGCCACGCTGGTGCGCCGCCCTCAGTATTTCCTCGCTCTGGTTTGATGTAGCAGGCTGTTTCCGTCGGACGTTTGGTAATAGTGTGGCAGCGATGGTTTGTCGGGTATTGTTCGTAGGAATTTTTCCAATCCAGTCTTGAAACTTAAGAGAGAGCCTGTGTGTTCTCTTAGTTGCTTGGGGAGACAGTTATATATCCTTGGACCGTTAACAGCCATTGAATTCTCTTTCAAGGTTTGTAAGCTCATCCTTGTTCTCACTAAACGCGGAATAGTGCACAATTTTCCTCTTCTACTGCTGTATGTCGTCCTAATTTCATCTTCGTTTTCCAGATTTGGTATAATTTCGTTAATTATTTTCCACACGTACATTGCTACATATCTCTCCCTTCTTCTCTCCAATCAGTACATGTCTAAATGCTGTAGTCTCTGCCAGTAGTCCATGTTGTTCAGTCCTTCGATTCGGGCCGTGTACGTTCGTTGTACTACCTCCAGTTTTCTGATTTGGCCGATGTTTGTGGGGTTCCATAACTGGCAGCAGTATTCAACCAATGGTAGTATCAGGGCCCTGAATAATACTATTAACGCACGTGCTTCTCTTGTTTTGAATGTTCTAAAAATCCATCCCATATTCTTTCTGGCCTTCGCTACAGTATTATCAATATGACGGTCGAAGCTAGCGTCGTCGCTTATTGTTATTCCCAGATCCCGCAAGTGGTTGCTTTGGATTATAATTCCTCCTTCTGGTGGCCTTGTCGGCCACTTCCTGCTTCGGGTGTCGATATCTCAATAACTCGAATTTTGTGCTATTGAATATCATATTATTCATTTCTGCCCAGTTATATATCGTCTTCAGGTCATCTTGTATCATTTTATAATCATCTTCCCTTCTCACAATGCCCAGGAGTCGAGTGTCGTCTGCGAATGAGGTTGTTTTACAGTACTGTATACTCTGGTCGATATCACTGATATATATGAGGAAAAGCAAGGGGCCAATCACCGACCCACAGACAGACAGATACATACACATACACACAGACAGAGTAACACACACACACACACACGGACATACACACTCTCCCTTGCACACACACACACATACAGACACACATACACACTCTCCCTTGCACACACACACACACACAGACACACATACACCTGCCCACACACACACACACACACACAGACACATAAAATTTGCTCCCTTGCACACACACACACACACAGACACACTCTCCCTTGCACACACACACACACAGACACACATACACACTCTCCCTTGCACACACACACAAACACACACTCTCCCTTGCACACACACACACACACCACACACACAGTAACACACACACACACACACACACACACACACACACACACACACACACACACACACACACACACACACACACACACACACACGGACATACACACTCTCCCTTGCACACACATACACACTCTAAACCACTGTTTGGACACGATCCTCAGTGTTTTGGAGGACAAGCAGCCTAGAAGAGTCACTAGATCTGTTGTTGCTTGATTTCCTTTGTACTCCTTTGTACACACACACACAGACATATTCCCATTATTAGCCTCACCTGACCCTACCAGAACAGTTTTTGTATGTATGTATGTTTGTTTGCATACGTGAGCGTTTATGTATACGGGCATGTGCACACTTACTGCATGTTCTATGTTCTTATATATGTATGTATATAAATGCGTATGTATGTGTGTACGTATGTGTATATATGTATGTTCTGTATATATATAAGTAAAATAAATACGTACTGTAAATCACTTACTCTCATGGTTAATTTATGATAATTTGTATTTTACACTAGCATAATTATTGTATTAATTTCTTGTTTTAATGTAAAGTATATTATACTCACACATTGTAAACTGAGCTTACCATTTTCATATCTGTACATCTCATGTTCATCCACTAAATTGTAAAACGTGTATTTTCAGCTCATGAGGCTGCCATTCTTTAATAAACCGTTTATTATTATTATTATTTTTATACACGCTCTCCCTTGCACACACATACAGACATACACACTCTCCCTTGAACACACACACACACACACACACACACACACACACACACACACACACACACAGCGAGAGTGAGAGAACCCATAAATAATCAGTAATGAAATCGCGTCCAAAAATTATATTAAAAGTTGAATCTATATATTTTTTGCGTATTTTGGGCTCGAAATCCAATTACTTCCATCTCACATTCCACGACAGTTTTCTACAACTTTTCTACCTCAACTTCAGGGGAGATGGGCCTTTTTCTAAACCCCCTTCTCACTCGTGTTTAGCCCCATTAGTTTTCAGATTTTAAGGTGTTTGCTCTATTAGTTTGTCAATTTTAAGACCTTCCACCCCATTTCCTTGTCAATATTAAGACTTTTCGTGCTATTTAGGTGTCATTTTTTTTCCTGGCGAACGATAGTGAGCCTGGGATTTTGGAAGAATCGGCCTTCGGCCGGGACATTTTTCAACCGAAAAATGTACAAATCAATCTAGACGGGGGATTTAATGGATAGTCTAGGGAGGAAACTAAAAAAATAATAAATACATGAACAAAAATCGACCAAAAAGTGAACCATCACCCCTTAAGGGGAGGTATTTAGTTTGTTTCCTACTCCTCCAGCAATCTTAAAATGTCACCCCCTTGACCCCCTTTCAAGATAAATTTGTAAATTTTTCGGTAGAAAAATGTCCCGGCCGAAGGCCGATTACTCTTAAATTACAGGCTCGCTATCGCTTGCCAGGATAAAATCGACACCTAAATGGCACGAAAAATCTTAAAATTGACTGAATGGGGCGGAAATTCTTAAAATCACCAAACTAATGGGGCAAACGTCTTAAAATCTCAAAATCAATGGGGCTATACATGAGGGAAAAAGGGGTCAAGAAAAAAATCCCTCCAGTGGAAATCTCCCCTTAATTAAATATGACAGTGCCGTCGAGTTACGAAAAATATGTTATTTAGTTAGCGGGTGTTTTGCGATATTATTATTATTTTTTTTTTTTTATTAATTTGTTTATTTTTTTTTTTGCAGGTTTTTTTGTTCTTACTGTAGTTGCTATGGAGACGGCCGAGTATATGTTAATTATATGCGCTGTTAATAACACATCCGTAACATTAAGGGGAGGATTTTAGTTTGGTTCCTAGATATCCTTCAAGCTTAAGATTACACCCCCTTGAGCACCTTTCAAAATAAATTTTTAAATTTTTCGGTAGAAAAATGTACCGGCTGAAAGCCGGTTCCTCTTAAATTACAGGCTCGCTATCGCTCGCCAGGATAAAATCGACACCTAAATGGCACGAAAGGACTTAAAATTGACAGAAATGGGTTGAAAGTTCTTAAAATTGACAGAAATGGGTTGAAAGTTCTTAAAATCGTAAAAATAATGGGGCAAACGTCTTAAGATTAGAAAAACAATGGGGCTAAACATGAGGGAGAAAGGAGTCAAGAAAAAAATCCCTCAAGTGGAAATCTCCCCTTAACTGTAAAATACTTTAACCCCTTCTATACCGGTGACGTCTTTTTAACTTTATTTTGGCTACTATTAGACGATTTTATTCAGCTTAAAAAAGGCCTCCAGCATTTAACTGGCATCGAACTATCGCACTTAACCCCTTTTACTACCACAGATCCTTCTTAAACTGAACAAAATTGTCAAAATATAGCTATAATAAAATGAAAAAGACGTCGCCGGTAGAGAAGGGGTGAATTATGTCGTTCCAAAACGTTATTATATTTAAACGGTTTCTTTGCTTAATTATACCTTCAAATTTCAGTAACAAGACAGTAATTATCTATACCCTGTTTATTTTCAACTGGCGGTAAATTGCAAAGTCCCCATCAAGATTTCTCAGTTATTTGGAAGATTTTGTAGTGAACTATGGTGCCAATTATATTAACTTGGTCTTAATGTGATGCAGAGACATAGTAGGTTTCATATTTTTCCATTAAGTATCGAGAAATTGGCTGTTAAGGGATTTCATATTTTTCCATTAAGTATCGGGAAATTGGCTGTTAAGGGATTTCATATTTTTCCATTAAGTATCGAGAAATTGGCTGTTAAGGGATTTCATATTTTTCCATTAAGTATCGGGAAATTGGCTGTTAAGGGATTCATATTTTTCCATTAAGTATCGGGAAATTGGCTGTTAAGGGATTTCATATTTTTCCATTAAGTATCGGGAAATTGGCTGTTAAGGGATTTCATATTTTTCCATTAAGTATAGAGAAATTGGCTGTTAAGGGATTTCATATTTTTCCATTAAGTATCGAGAAATTGGCTGTTAAGGGATTTCATATTTTTCCATTAAGTATCGAGAAATTGGCAGTTAAGGGATTTCATATTTTTCCATTAAGTATCGAGAAATTGGCTGTTAAGGGATTTCATATTTTTCCATTAAGTATCGGGAAATTGGCTGTTAAGGGATTTCATATTTTTCCATTAAGTATCGAGAAATTGGCTGTTAAGGGATTTCATATTTTTCATTAAGTATCGAGAAATTGGCTGTTAAGGGATTTCATATTTTTCCATTAAGTATCGGGAAATTGGCTGTTAGGGATTTCATATTTTTCCATTAAGTATTGGGAAATTGGCTGTTAAGGGATTTCATATTTTTCCATTAAGTATCGAGAAATTGGCTGTTAAGGGATTTCATATTTTTCCATTAAGTATCGGAAAATTGGCTGTTAAGGGATTTCATATTTTTCCATTAAGTATCGAGAAATTGGCTGTTAAGGGATTTCATATTTTTCCATTAAGTATCGAGAAATTGGCTGTTAAGGGATTTCATATTTTTCCATTAAGTATCGGGAAATTGGCTAAGGGATTTCATATTTTTCCATTAAGTATCGAGAAATTGGCTGTTAAGGGATTTCATATTTTTCCATTAAGTATTGGGAAATTGGCTGTTAAGGGATTTCACATTTTTCCATTAAGTATCGAGAAATTGGCTGTTAAGGGATTTCATGTTTTTCCATTAAGTATCGGGAAATTGGTTGTTAAGGGATGAAATTTACCGGCAGTTGAAAAGAAACAGAGTATAGTTATGCTGATGGTTGTGTGTATGTGTAATAATAATAATAATAATAATAATTAACGTTTGTTTGAGAGATGCAGCCCGGGAGCTGAAAATATACATAGAAACAAAGATAACAACAGTCAAACAGTGTGTGTACTTACTCTAGTTGTACTTACTCTAGTCGTATTGCGGGAGTGAGCATGCTCGTTATTTCCCGCCTCCTATATGTGTAGGTGTTATATGTATCGTTGGAATGGCTGTGGATGTGTGTGTAGTCTGTATTTTAGCCAATTGGCGACATCGGAAACGAAGGCATAGGGTGGATCTGTATGGTACCATTCTCACTATAGACGGTACCGTCTCGCCCGAAGGCTTAGGTAGCCATCAGCTTAGGTGAACCATATGATACCCATCTCGCCTTGTACCATTTTTGCCAACCCCAGATGGGACGTCACAACGTCGTCCACTTATTCCAGGTACCTATTTACAGCTAGGTGAACTGAGGCTAACACATGAAAGGAGACCAGCCCAATTTGTCTCCGCCCGGCCGGGGATTGAACCCCCGACCCCTCGTGTGTGAGACGAGAGGTCTACCTACTAGGCTACGACCTGTGTGTGTGTGTGTGTGTGTGTGTGTACGTATATATATGTATGTGTGTAAGAACGTTATATAGACAATAGCAATATCCGTGAACCCTGGAATCCAAAACACATAAGGTGGTGCAGAAAATCTTTAGCATACTTTTACTTGTTTCGTGTTTTCTCTCTCTCTCTCTCTCTCTCTCTCTCTCTCTCTCTCTCTCTCTCTCTCTCTCTCTCTTACACAATCTCAGGATCAATTGAAGTATATAGACATAAGTTAATTAAAGTACCGTAGTGGATAGTGTAAAATCTGCTTAATGAACGTGGAATAATGCCGACAATTAAATATAAGGTTAATGTAGCCTATTTATTGTATTGTATGTCCTAAGGGGGTAGTGATTATTTGTTTGGTCTATTATTATATATATATATATATATATATATATATATATATATATATATATATATATATATATATATATATATATATACTGATTATATATATATATACAGTATATACCCGGTATATATATATTTTTTTTTTTTTTCCTCGCTAGACCTTCACCAAGCTTAAAAATACCACCCCCTAGAACCCCCTTCAAGATAAATGTCCACTTTACTTACGCAGAGTTGATTATCATACACCTTCACATTCATTTTTTATTGGGATCAATATTTGCCTGTATTCACAGTAGTGAATACTTCATGCTTCCACTTTGGCCACTTACACAGCTGGTGATGACTGGCTGCTATTAGTGTGTGTGTGTGTGTGTGTGTGTGTGTGTGTGTGTGTGTGTGTGTGTGTGTGTGTGTGTGTGTGTGTGTGGGTTACCTATTTGTAGTATACAGGAGTTGAGCTTTTTAGGCTCGTATTGTCCCGCTTCCTGAGTTACAATTATCTAACTTTGCCTTAAAAATATGAATGTTTTTGGCACACACCACTTCCTCTTCCAACTGATTCCACTTACTTATACTTCTGTAAGGGAAACTATACTTTCTCACATCTCCTTTACATCTTCCTTTCATTAGTTTATATCTATGCCCCCTAGTTTACCATTATCTTTCACAATATAACCCTTCTTGTCCACCTTTTCGAGTCCTCTCACACATTTGTACATCATAATCATATCGCCTTTCTCCCTCCTATCCATTAGAGATGGTAAATCTAATTTCTTTAATCTCTCCTCATATGGTAATTCTCTCAGTTCTGGTATCATCCTAGTTGCAGCTCTCTGAACCTTCTCCAGCTTCTTTATATGCTTTTTTAGATGTGGTGCCCACACCACTGCCGCATACTCCAGTCTTGGTCTCACCAATGTTTTTATTATTTTCTCCAGCATCTCCTCGTTTATATAGTTAAAGGCTATTTTTATTCTGTTTAGCAGTCCATATGTTTCTCCCACTATCTTATTAATATGATTCTCAGGTGAAAGATCACTCCTAACAGTTATCCCTAAATCCTTTTCTTTCTCTGATGGGTTAATAGTGTTTTCTCCTTACTTATATTCCATATGAGGCCTTCTTTTACTTACTCCCATTTCCACTACATGCCATTTATTTGTGTTAAATTCCATTTTCCACTTCTTGCTCCATTGATCTATCCTATCCAAATCCCTCTGTAATTCCCTACCACTGTTTTCATCTTCTATACGCTTCATGATCTTGGCATCATCTGCAAACATATTCATATATGCATTTATATCCTTTGGCATGTCGTTAATGTATATTAGAAACATTATGGGAGCCAGCACCGCTCCCTGCGGAACTCCACTTGTGACATCTTTCCACGTAGAAAATTTATCTCTGATAGTAGTCCTCATCTGTCTCCCTGAAAGATAGTCCTCCATCCAATTTAACAAACTACCCTGAATCCCTCCATACTCTTTTAATTTCCACTTCAGCCTGCTATGCGATACTCTGTCAAAAGCTTTCTTCATGTCAATATATACGCAATCCACCCATCCATCTCTCTCTTGTAATATGTCAACCACTCTGTCATAAAAACTGAGTAGATTTGTAACACATGAGGTACCCTCCCTGAATCCAAATTGCCTGTTAGATAGTAGATTATTCTTTTCCAAGTAAATCATCCATCTTTTCTTAATTATTTTCTCACAGATTTTGCACACTATACTAGTAAGTGACACAGGTCGATAATTCAATGGATGTTCCCTGTTCCCACCTTTATAAATCGATACAATGTTGGCTCTCTTCCAGTCCATTGGTAATTTTCCCACTTCCAGAGAGTATTTCATTATCTCATATAAGGGTTTCACTAGTTCGTCAGCACATTCTTTCAAAATCCATCCCGCTACATTGTCAGGTCCCACTGCTTTTTTCACATCTAGTCCTTTCATTATTTCTACTAGCTCCTCTAGGAGAAAATTAATCTCTCCCAGTTTATCACCAATTTCACCTACCGGTACTTCTTCAAAGTTATCACCTTTAGTATATACTGAGTGTAGTGTATTGTTCATAATTTCACACATATTCTGGTCGTCATCATAAGTGGTCCCTTCAACCTTCAACCTGACTATTCTATCCCTTACCTTCATTTTACTATTTATAAACCTATATAACAGCTTAGGATCACTCTTACATTTTTTCACAATGTTCTTCTCATATTCTCTGGCTTCTTGTCTCCTGATTGCAGCATATACATTTCTTAATCTCTTGTATCTGTTCCAAGTTTCTCTATTACACCTTTTTCTAGCTGCCTTCCACGCTTGGTCTCTCTTTTCCTTGGCTTTCCTACATTTTTCATTAAACCAATCCTTTTCCTTCGCTGACCTATTACCTTGTTTAGGGACATATTATTAACTCCTTCTTCATATATTGTTTTAAATACTCCATACTTCTCGTCTACACTATTTCTCTGATGTATTTCACTCCAGTCAACATCTCTAAAGTATTGTCTCAGTGATTGGTAGTCTCCTTTTGCATAGTCAAACCTAGTTTCCTTGTGCTCCTCCCTCTCCTCCATATTGGAATAACCCAATAGGATTTCTATATCCATTACAACGTGATCGCTCTTGCCTAAAGGTGGTAAGTATTTTATATCAGAAATTACATCTGGGTCTCTAGTAAACATTAGGTCCAATCTGGATGCTTCATCATTTCCCCTTCTTGTATTTTCCTTTATATTTTGCACTAATACATTTTCTGTTACCATATCCAGTAGCCTATACCCCCACGAGTTCACGTTGCTACCAGCTTCTCTCTGCTCCCAATCCACCTCTTTACAGTTGAAGTCCCCTACTATAATTAATTCATTGTTTCTACGAGTTAATTTTTCAATACAAATAATCATCTCATCTTTGATAAATTTGTATTCCTCCTCTTCCCAAGCCCCTGTGTAGGGCGGCATGTAGGCCACTACAATATCCGCCTTTTGATTGTCATCATCTGTCAATTCTACTGCTAATATTTCCGCTTTACTATTATTCAGATCAATCATTCTTGTTTTCAATTTATTATGTGTAAGAATTAGCACCCCTCCCCCCATCTTGTCTTCTCTATCCCTTCTCCAGATATTATAGTTGTTCCATCCCATTCCCTCCAAACTTATCCCTTTATTTAGTTTAGTTTCACATAGACACAATATTAAGGGCTCTTCCTGTCTGATGTAATCATTTATTTCTAATTTCTTTGATAGCAGCCCATCCACATTGCTATAGACCATCTTGCACCTGTTGCTTTTACCATTATGATTGATATTCCCTGTCTTTATCCTACTATTTCCCCTTCCTGTTGCACCTCTCCCTCCAATCCTTCTTCCTGTACCACCACTTCTTTTCTCCCCCCCTCCGCCCCTATCCTCTCCCCCTTCTTCAGGTACCACTTCCTTACTTTCCCATCCATGTTTCTGTGTGTGTGTGTGTGTGTGTGTGTGTGTGTGTGTGTGATGACTGGGTCCTATTAGTGTGTGAGTGTGTTTGTGTGTGTATGTGCCTGTGTTTGGGTGTGATGACTGGGTCCTATTAATGTGTGTGAGTGTGTGATGACTGGGTGCTATTAGTGTGTGTGTGTGTTTGTGTATGTTTATGTGTGTGTGTGTGTGTGATGACTGGGTGCTATTAGTGTGTGTGTGTGTGTGATGACTGGGTGCTATTAGTGTGTGTGTGTGATGATGACTGGGTGCTATTAGTGTGTGTGTGTGTGTGTGTGTGTGATGACTGGGTGCTATTAGTGTGTGTGTGTGATGATGACTGGGTGCTATTAGTGTGTGTGTGTGATGACTGGGTGCTATTAGTGTGTGTGTGTGATGATGACTGGGTGCTATTAGTGTGTGTGTGTGATGATGACTGGGTGCTATTAGTGTGTGTGTGTGATGATGACTGTGGTGTGGTGATGACTGGGTATTAGTGTGTGTGTGTGATGATGACTGCGCTATTAGTGTGTGTGTGTGTGTGTGTTGATGACGGGAGTGTGTGTGTGTGTGTGTGTGTGTGATGACTGGGTGCTATTAGTGTGTGTGTGTGATGATGACTGGGTGCTATTAGTGTGTGTGTGTGTGTGTGTGATGACTGGGTGCTATTAGTGTGTGTGTGTGTGATGACAGTGCTATTAGTGTGTGTGTGTGTGTGTGTGTGTGATGATGACTGGGTGCTATTAGTGTGTGTGTGTGTGTGATGACTGGGTGCTATTAGTGTGTGTGTGTGATGACTGGGTGCTATTAGTGTGTGTGTGTGTGTGATGACTGGGTGCTATTAGTGTGTGTGTGTGTGTGTGTGTGTGTGTGATGACTAGGTGCTATTAGTGTGTGTGTGATGACTGGGTGCTATTAGTGTGTGTGTGTGATGACTGGGTGCTATTAGTGTGTGTGTGTGTGATGACTAGGTGCTATTAGTGTGTGTGTGTGATGACTGGGTGCTATTAGTGTGTGTGTGTGTGTGTGTGATGACTGGGTGCTATTAATGTATGTGTGTGTGTGTGTGTGATGACTGGGTGCTATTAGTGTGTGTGTGTGTGTGTGTGTGATGACTGGGTGCTATTAGTGTGTGTGTGTGTGTGTGATGACTGGGTGCTATTAGTGTGTGTGTGTGTGATGACTGGGTGCTATTAGTGTGTGTGTGTGATGATGACTGGGTGCTATTAGTGTGTGTGTGTGTGTGTGTGTGATGACTGGGTGCTATTAGTGTGTGTGTGTGTGTGTGTGATGACTGGGTGCTATTAGTGTGTGTGTGTGATGACTGGGTGCTATTAGTGTGTGTGTGTGTGTGTGATGACTGGGTGCTATTAGTGTGTGTGTGTGTGATGACAGTGCTATTAGTGTGTGTGTGTGTGTGTGTGATGACTGGGTGCTATTAGTGTGTGTGTGTGTGATGACTGGGTGCTATTAGTGTGTGTGTGATTGGGTGCTATTAGTGTGTGTGAGTGTCATGCCTGGGTGCTATTAGCGTGTGTGTGTGTGTGTGTGTGTGTGTGATGACTAGGTGCTATTAGTGTGTGTGTGATGACTGGGTGCTATTAGTGTGTGTGTGTGATGACTGGGTGCTATTAGTGTGTGTGTGTGTGATGACTAGGTGCTATTAGTGTGTGTGTGTGATGACTGGGTGCTATTAGTGTGTGTGTGTGTGTGTGTGTGTGATGACTGGGTGCTATTAATGTATGTGTGTGTGTGATGACTGGGTGCTATTAGTGTGTGTGTGTGTGTGTGATGACTGGGTGCTATTAGTGTGTGTGTGTGTGTGTGATGACTGGGTGCTATTAGTGTGTGTGTGTGTGTGATGACTGGGTGCTATTAGTGTGTGTGTGTGTTTGTGTATGTTTGTGTGTGTGTGTGTGATGATGACTGGGTGTTATTAGTGTGTGTGTGTGTGTGTGTGTGTTTGTATGTGATGACTGGGTGCTATTAGTGTGTGTGTGTGTGTGTGTTTGTCTGTGTGTGTGTGTGATGACTGGGTGCTATTAGTGTGTATGTGTGTGTGTGTGTGTTTGTCTGTGTGTGTGTGTGATGACTGGGTGCTATTAGTGTGTGTGTGTGTGTTTGTGTGTGTCTGTGTTTGGGTGTGATGACTGGGTGCTATTAGTTGTAGGTGTGTGGATGTGGATGTGTTTGGTTGTGTGTGTGTGAGAGAGAAAACATAAGTATTATGGGTATAACTTGGTATGGATATGTCTGTGTGTGTGTGTGTGTGTGTGTGTGTGTGTGTGTGAGAGAGAGAGAGAAAGAGTATTGTGGGTATGTCTGTGGGTGGATGTGTATGTGTGTGTGTGTGTGTGTGTGTGTGAGAGAGAGAGAGAGAGAGTATTTTGGATATACTGTATATGAGTGTGGATATGTTTGGTGGAGTGGGTATTTATATATATGTACGTTTGCGTGATAATATATGTAAATGACTACCGGTATGTCTACATGTGTGTGTTTATAGTAAGTAATTATGTACGTGTGTGTATTACCAGTACCTTTCAGAATATATACCACTAATAACGGTAGAGGTTAAGGGAATAGTGGCTGTGTTGTTGTTGTTTTTTTGTTTTTTTTCTCTAGACCTTCATCAATCTTATAAAAACACCCCTTAGACCCCCCGGCCTAAGGCCGGTTCCTCTTATAATTACAGGCTCGCTATCGCTCGTCAAGAATAAATCGACACCTAAATGGTACGAAAGGTCTTAAAATTGACAACGAAATGGGGTGAAAGGTGTTAAAATCAACACACGAATGGGGTGAAAGGCTTAAAATATCAAAACGAATGGGGCAAAGCATGAGGGAGAAGAGATTCAGCTTAAAGAGGGCGACCTGCTTTTTGTTATTTCTGTCCTTTTCTCTCTTTCTCTGGCTTGTATCCATTCGGCCCCATTCAGCCAAATATTTTAAGACTAAATATGTTTATCCCCATCTACAGTAGGTGTCGATTTCTTCCTGGCGAGCGATAGCGAGCCAGCATTATATGAAGAAATCCGGCTTCGCCGGAGAAATTTTTCTATCGAAAAATTTACAAATTTAGCCTGCTGTCAAACAAAAATAAAAAATATGCTGGCTCGCTACCGCTCACCAGTAAAACATTAACACCTGGATGGGGATAAACGTCTTAAAACAGTAGGCTGAATGGGGCCAAATGGATACAAGCCAGAGAAAGATAGAGAAGGACAGAACAAAAACAGGTCACCCCCCTTAAAGAGGGCCTATAGCAATCAACAGGCTCCGCACTTTCTTACTTAACCCATTTTGCTTCAACAGCTCTTTCTTAAACTGCATAAAATCGACTAAATATAGCTAGAATAAAAATAAGATGTCGCCACCGGTACAGAAGGGGTTAAGTTAGTAATATACCGTGATAAGCTATAATGGGGCAGCTATGATATATATGGTTAGGATAGTTTACCATGTGATACCCTACTATAATGGGGCAGCTATGATATATATGGTTAGGATAGTTTACCATGTGATACCCTACTATAATGGAGCAGCTATGATATATATGGTTAGGATAGTTTACCATGTGATACCCTACTATAATGGAGCAGCTATGATATATATGGTTAGGATAGTTTACCATGTGATACCCTACTATAATGGGGCAGCTATGATATACAGTATATGGTTAGGATAGTTTACCATTGTGATACCCTACTATAATGGAGCAGCTATGATATATGGTTAGGATAGTTTACCATGTGATACCCTACTATAATGGAGCAGCTATGATATATATGGTTAGGATAGTTTACCATGTGATACCCTACTATAATGGAGCAGCTATGATATATATGGTTAGGATAGTTTACCATGTGATACCCTACTATAATGGGGCAGCTATGATATATATGGTTAGGATAGTTTACCATGTGATACCCTACTATAATGGAGCGGCTATGATATATATGGTTAGGATAGTTTACCATGTGATACCCTACTATAATGGAGCAGCTATGATATATATGGTTAGGATAGTTTACCATGTGATACCCTACTATAATGGAGCAGCTATGATATATATGGTTAGGATAGTTTACCATGTGATACCCTACTATAATGGAGCAGCTATGATATATATGGTTAGGATAGTTTACCATGTGATACCCTACTATAATGGGGCAGCTATGATATATATGGTTAGGATAGTTTACCATGTGATACCCTATATTAGCTTGGGAGGAAGGGGGGGGGGTAGTTGGTATTTTTCCGGACCCCCTTCTCCTTCATAAGTCGATAATAAGTCGTAGGCGTGTGCATAAACCTTTAACCGTCTTGGTGGTGTAATGGTTAAGGTGTCTAAAAATTTGTGTGTGATAACCCGGGTTCGAATCCTGGTGGAGCACATACAGTATATGCTTTCATTAATTTAATTGGAGGTGTTTGGTGTTGTGGTGAAATTAATAAGAAAAACAAATAGATCAAGTTTAGCCACATTGGTTTTCAGAAATTGAAGACGTTCCCCCCATTAGCCTTACTACATGAGGAGTTATAACCCTTTCACGCACATATGACGCAGAGGTTGCCAGATTAGCAATAAGAAATAGAGTTATCTCTCTTATAATTACCTCTCCAAAATTAGTTTTCTGCCCACAGCTAACTCAAAGACAACTGCAGAGGTTGAAGTAACTAAACTAAAGGTTTCTAAATACCCCTGATGGTAACAAAGGCTTTAAAGAACACAAGAACATAAGAAAATGGGAGTCTGCAAAAAGCCGATCGGCCCATACAAGGCAGATCCCTAATAGGCTCCAAATCGCGTCATATGTCGGAGAGGGATACTAACACATTCTATATAATTAGCATCAATATTTCAGTACCAAACTCAAATTTAAAACAATGTTTAGAAAGACTGGAAGATGAAAATGAAAAAAAAAAATATATATATATATAATTTTCCACTTACCTTTCCACGTGGCATCAGGAACACCAATCAGTGACTCACCTGAAAGATATCAATCATACTTTAATAAATCATATATTACGTTATTTCTCAGTAGTTAATTAATACAAATTAACTAAATCTCTTATGAAGGAAGGGTTCGTTTATTGGTCCATTAAATTATTTATTATTTATTTAGTTTAGTTTCCTCCCTAGACTTGCATTAACTAAAACAAAAACAAAAACATCCCGAAAAATGTACAAATTTATCTCGAAGGGGGGTCTTTGGGATGTTTTATTGTTTAAGGGGAGGTTGTTAGTGTGTTTCCTAGACTTCCATCAAGCTTGAAATTACACGCCCATGACCCCCTGTCAAGATAAATTTGTACATTTTTCGGTAGAAAAATTTCCCGGCCAAAGGCCGGTTCTTCTTAAATTACAGGCTCGCTATCGCTCCCCAGGAAAAACTCGACACCTAAATGGGACAAAAGGTCTTAAAAGTGACATCAAAGGGGTGAAAGTTCTTAAAATCGCCAAACTAATGGGGCGAACGTCTTAAAATCTCAAAATCAATGCAGCTAAACATGAGGGAGAAATGGGTAAAGAAAAAAAATCCCTCAAGTGGAAATCTCCCTTTAAGCTTGATGGAGGTCTAGGGAGCAAACTAAAACAAAATCGTACAAAGATACATAATATGAGCAAATATATACGCCCATCTCCCCTTAATATATACGCCCATCTCCCCTTAATATATACGCCCATCTCACCTTAATATATACGCCCATCTCCCCTTAATATATACGCCCATCCCCCCTTAATATATACGCCCATCTCCCCTTAATATATACGCCCATCCCCCCTTAATATATACGCCCATCCCCCCTTAATATATACGCCCATCCCCCCTTAATATATATACGCCCATCCCCCCTTAATATATACGCCCATCCCTCCTTAATATATACGCCCATCCCCCCCTAATATATACGCCCATACCCCCTTTAATATATACGCCCATCCCCCCTTAATATAAACGCCCCTCCCCCCTTAATATATACGCCCATCCCCCCTTAATATATACGCCCATCCCCCTTAATATATACGCCCATCCCCCCTTAATATATACGCCCATCCCCCCTTAATATATACGCCCATCCCCCCTTAATATATACGCCCATCCCCCCTTAATATATACGCCCCTCCCCCCTTAATACATACGCCCATCCCCCCCTAATATATACCCCCATCCTCCCTTAATATATACGCCCATCTCCCCTTAATATATACGCCCATCTCCCCTTCAACCCACGCCCATCTCCCCTTAATATATACGCCCATCTCCCCTTAATATATACGCCCATCTCCCCTTAATATATAAATCCACCCATCCCCCCTTAATATATACGCCCATCCCCCCTTAATACATACGCCCATCCCCCCTTAATATATACGCCCATCCTCCCTTAATATATACGCCCATCCTCCCTTAATATATACGCCCATCTCCCCTTAATATATACGCCCATCCCCCCTTAATATATACGCCCATCCCCCTTAATATAATCCCCCATCCCCCCTTAATATATACGAATATATACGCCCATCCCCCTTAATATATGCCCTTAATATATACGCCCATCCCATTTAATATATACGCCCATCCCCCCCTTAATATACGCCCCCCCCTTAATATATACGCCCATCCCCCCTTAACACTATTAGCTGCAACGTCTTGGGGGTTATTATGATATTTGGCTTAATTATTATTGAGGGTTTTCATTGTTTTAGCCATTTTTGAACAATGTGTTTTTAGTTTACCCCCCCCAAGACTTAGAAACACGCCTCTCCAGACCCCCTTCAAACTAAAAAAAAACGTCCCCCAGACCCCATTCAAGCTAAATATGTACATTTTTCGGTAGAAAAATGTCCGGGCCGAAGGCCAGTTTCTCCCAAACTGCAGGCTCGCTTTCGCTCGCCCAGGAAAAATGTACACCTTATTGGGTTGAAGCATCTTATAATCGCCAAACTAATGAGGTGAAACGTCTTAAAATCTACAAACTAATGGAGTAAAACAGGGAGGATCGAAATTGGCCCACCCTGCACCAAATAGGGTTAACAGTGTATATATAGAGAACAATAACTATCACTAAAATTAAGGGACTTTTTTAATTAAATCTTCTAATAGTAGCCAGCAGAGAAATAAAGCCGGTGTCACACGAGAACTTTTATAGTCAACATTCGATGATCAACATTTTGCTGGCAACGTTTCTGGAATATTTTGCACTGGTATCGGAAACTAGACTGATGATAGATGAATTTAGGTAACCGAACTATTTTAAATGTTGACCTCATAAGCTGCCAGACCAGTGTTGAGGATAAATGTTGAGGGGAAAAGCTCTCGTGTGATACCGGCTTAAAGGACGTCGTTGGTACAGAAAGGGTTAAATGGTAGATTAATGGGAGGTTTTTAGTTTGTTCCCTATATTTCCATCAAACTTACGATTACACCCCCTAGACCCCCTTTCAAGATAAATTTGTACATTTTTCGGTAGAAAAAAACCCAGCCACCACACACACAGTAGCTCCGCCCACCTCCCTCTACTTGATCCACACATTTTGTACAAATAAGATGCATTGTCCCTATTCTAATCATTACCTCTCCATTCCCTGAAGATGCAAGATGTTTACTTGTGAAACGTTGGATCCACCATAAATTTTGCTAACCTTTTGTACCTCATCTCTGAACCCCAGAGGAAAATTGTTAGTACTATTGAAAGCTGTAACAATAATATCCTGAATGCTGAAACTGCTATTGCTTTTAACCTCGTCTGTTTAAAAGAGAATCTATTACCTGGCTATACTAACATAATTATATATATATATATATATATACTGTATATCCAAACTTGCTCGCATCATGTATATATTTGTGAATTGTAAATGTAAGTTTCTGGATGTTA
>CM064527.1:31042113-31067113 GCA_032716605.1 Paralithodes platypus
AAGGGGTTAAATAATCTAAATGTAGCTGAAGTCATATGAAACAGACGTCACCAATACGGAATGGGATAATTTTGGATTCATTATATTCAGATGAAGCGTATTAGCCTTCCATCAGTGTGTAATTGATTCGAAACAAAAGGTTCGGATGCATTTATGATCATTACGACGGGCGGAGACTTCAAACGGGCTGATAAATGAGTTTTTGGGTGGGCACTGAGCATATGGGTCTGTCTGGTGTGTTTGTGTGTGTGTGTGGGGGGGGGGGGGAGTGTGTGTGTGGCAGGGGGAGGGGGGGGGGGGATAGAAAAAAGTGTGTGTGTGTGTGTGTGTGGGAGTTGGGGTATGTGTGTGTAGGGGGAGATAGACAAAAGTGTGTGTGTGGGAGTTGGGGTATATGTGTGGGGGGTATGTGTGTGTAGGGGAAGATAGAAAAAAGTGTGTGTGTGTGTGTGGGAGTTGGGGTATGTGTGTGGGGGGGGGGGAGATAGAAAAAAGTGTGTGTGTGGGAGTTGGGGTATGTGTGTGGGGGGGTATGTGTGGATAGGGGGAGAGAGAACAAAAGTGTGTGTGTGTGTGGGAGAGAGAGAAACAAAAGTATGTGTGTATGTGTTGGTGTGTGGTCGCTATTCATAGCTTTGACCTACTTCGACACCGGTCCACGAGCCACAACAACTATACAATAACAATAACACCAACTATCAAGAAGCAATATATCCTTTCATTACTTAAATATATATTACGTGCGATCGATAGCACTTTTTTTGTTTCTATGTGGATGAGGGAAACAAAAGGCAAAACTGCCTGTGACGAGTGCCTCCCCCAAAGTTGAAAGAGTGACAGTGCCAAAATCAAGGAACGTTCGAGCCAAAATGTCTGGACACACGGAGTTTAAAACAATTTAAGTCAAAGGATGAGGGAAAGATGGATTCAGGGAGAGAGTTCCAGAGCTCAGCTGTTGAATAGAAGAAAGATTAGGAATATCGTTTTACTCATGGGTTGGAGAGTTGCACAGAGTAGGGGTGGGATTGTGTTGCAAGACGAGTAGTACGTACCCTACATAGAGGAGGTGGTATACACTGAGAGGTCTGAGGAACACTAATTATTGTAGTAGCGGTAGAATAACAAGAGATGCAACATTGCACCAGTATTACATTATTTATTATATTTAATTATTTATTATATTTAATTATTTATTATATTAAATTATTTATTATATTAAATTATTTATTATATTTAATTATTTGTTATATTTAATTATTTATTATATTTAATTATTTATTATATTTAATTATTTATTATATTAAAATAATTATTTATTATATTTAATTATTTATTATATATTTAATTATTTATTATATATTTAATTATTTATTATATATTTAATTATTTATTATATATTTAATTATTTATTATATTTAATTATTTATTATATTTAATTATTTATTATATTAAAATAATTATTTATTATATTAAAATAATTATTTATTATATTTAATTATTTATTATATTTAATTATTTATTATATTTAATTATTTATTATATTTAATTATTTATTATATTTAATTATTTATTATATTTAATTATTTATTATATTTAATTATTTATTTATGTATTATTATAATTATGTATGTATTTTGTATTATTATTTTTTGTTAATTCCCTTTCTCTGACAAACTATTATGGCCCCCCCTGCGTACCACAGATAAGTCTCATATCCATAGTCCCAAGGGTTTGAAGGCTTGGTGATCACAAACAGACACACAAACATACCTTACGACTATACAAACATGTGCGAAGTAGTAGTGTGTCATGTGTTTCGTCTGTGGTAGGCCTATACATAATGTGTGTATATTTTGTCTGTGTGTAGGCGAACGTGTGTGTGTGTTTGTGAGTGTGTGTGTGTGTGTGGTGGTGAGTTGCATGGGCATATTTGTGACTGCGTGTGTTGGGTCCACGTGTGTGTGTGTGTATTCCTTAATTAGCTCTATGTTTGTCAGTGTTAGGGAATCACAACTATGGCATGGCCGGCTTTGGTTAACAATGTGTGTGTGTGTGTGTGTGTGTGTGTGTGTGTGTGTGTGTGTGTGTGTGTGTGTGTGTGTGTGTGTGTGTGTGTATTCCTTAATTAGCTCTATGTTTGTCAGTGTTAGGGAGTCACAACTGGCATGGCCGGCTTTGGTTAACAATGTGTGTGTGTGTGTGTGTGTGTGTGTGTGTGTGTGTGTGTGTGTATTCCTTAATTAGCTCTATGTTTGTCAGTGTTAGGGAGTCACAACTATGGCATGGCCGGCTTTGGTTAACAATGGGTGTGTGTGTGTGTGTGTGTGCGTGTGTGTGTGTGTGTGTGTGCGTGTGTGTGTGTGTGTGTGTATTCCTTAATTAGCTCTATGTTTGTCAGTGTTAGGGAGTCACAACTATGGCATGGGCGGCTTTGGTTAACAATGTGTGTGTGTGTGTGTGTGTGTGTGTGTGTGTGTGTGCGAATTAGCCATGTACACTATATATCAGTGTTGGTGAGTCACCAGCTGAATGGAATGGACGGGTTTAGCTGCTAACGATGTATGTGTGTGTATAATATATACATGTGTGTGTGTGTGTCAGATTGTGTGGGTATGGATGGATGGATGTTTGTTTGTGTTGTTTTCTATGGGCATGATGGAGACAAACGGCAAAGCTGCCTGTAACAAGTGTCCCCACCAAGGTTGAAAGAGTGGTAGAGAGCCAAACTCAAGATAAACTAGAGGAAATTTAGGTGTGGTGTGCTTGTAAAGTATAGTGAAGTGAAAAGGAGGAGGAGGTGTTTGTGAGAGCTAGCTGGATTACTCTGTGTGTAGGTGAGGCACAAAAGAAACAGTGGGGGAAGCCAGGTAAATGAAACAGGAAATCCAGCAACTCCTTCCAAGTGAGAGCAGAAGAAAAAGAGACACCAAGAATATTGAGAGAAGAGGGAGAATTGTTTTTTGTAATAGTGAAGAATAAGGGATTGTTCTCTGGGAGTTCCGAACGGTAGATAGATGGAGAAATTGAGTTTTGGAAGAAAATTGGTGGCTACGATCTCTCCAATTAATAATATTAACATTTATTGGTATAGTTCATGTGTGTGTGTAGCCTACAGGTGTGTGATGTGATAAATTGATATATAGATATCTAGACGGATACAGGTATAGAAATATGTGTGTGTGTATGTGTGTGTGTGTGATAGCTAGACGGATACAGGTATAGAAACGTGTGTATGTGTGTGTGTGTGTGTGTGTGTGTGTGTGTGATAGCTAGACGGATACAGGTATAGACACATGTGTGTGTGATATAGATAAGTACGTAGAAGGATAAATATAATGAAAACAATTATGTGTGTGTATGTATGTATGCGCGCGCGTGCGTGTGTGTGTGTGTGTGTGTGTGAGCATTTGCATGTAAGAGAGAAAGAGAGAGTGGGGGTGTAAGTGTGTGTGTGTGTGTGTGTGAGCATTTGCATGTACGAGAGGGAAAGAGAGAGTGGGGGTGTGTGTGTGTGTGTGTGTGTGTGTGTGTGTGTGTGTGTGTGTGCATTTGCATGTAAGAGAGAGAAAGAGAGAGTGGGGGTGTAAGTGCGTATGTGTGTGTGTGTGTGTATTTATAACATATAACCAGACAAGCCGCTCAACGATATAAAAATTATATTTATATTTATGTATAATAAATGTCTCCAAGTGTTGATTAAAATCCAAACTCTCTCGGTTGTATTTGGTTTAATTTCGCTGCCAACACAGGCTAAATACATCTGAGACTTATTAAGGGGGGTCACCGGCTTCTTTTTATCTTTCTCTCCTTTTATATCTTTATCTGACTTGTATCCATTCGGCCCCATTCAGCCTACTGTTTTAAGACGTTTATCCCCATCCAGGTGTCGATTTCTTCCTGGCGAGCGATAGCGAGCCAGCATTGTATGGAGAAATCCGGCTTCGCCGAAGACATTTTTCTATCGAAAAATTTACAAATTTAGTAGCTTGCTATAAAAAAAAAAATATATATATGCTGGCTCGCTACCGCTCGCCAGGAAAATATTGACACCTAGATGTGGGTAAACGTCTTAAAACAGTAGGCTGAATGAGGCCAAATGGATACAAGCCAAAGAGAGAGGGAGAGGGAGAGGGAGAGAAAGAGAAAACAAACAAACGAGGTGGGCTCCCTTTACCACATTAATTCACTAAACCTGTGTATATGCAGCATTGAAATTAAAGGGGTGTTGCTTGTGTTACGTACCGTATGTATGTATGTATGTATGTATATGCTCAGGCCCAATCCCCACTGTTCCTATTTTTATTTTTATTTTCGATTTTACTCTATTTTATTATGTTTTTGTTTTTATTTTCTTGGGGGTGGCCGACTCAAGACAGAGCAAGAACAGGGAAAACACAAAACACAAGACAGAACAACGAACAAACACAGACAAAACACACAATTCACACACATCGACGTGCCTTTAATATTTTGTTCTAAAAATTTGAGATTCATGCGCCGTTCTGTTGTTGTGTCAAGGCTAATGATCATTATAGTCTGTTGTTGTGTCAAGGCTAATGATCATTATAGTCTGTTGTTGTGTCAAGGCTAATGATCATTATAGTCTGTTGTTGTGTCAAGGCTAATGATCATTATAGTCTGTTGTTGTGTCAAGGCTAATGATCATTATAGTCTGTTGTTGTGTCAAGGCTAATGATCATTATAGTCTGTTGTTGTGTCAAGGCTAATGATCATTATAGTCTGTTGTTGTGTCAAGGCTAATGATCATTATAGTCTGTTGTTGTGTCAAGGCTAATGATCATTATAGTCTGTTGTTGTGTCAAGGCTAATGATCATTATAGGCTGTTGTTGTGTCAAGGCTAATGATCATTATAGGCTGTTGTTGTGTCAAGGCTAATGATCATTATAGTCTGTTGTTGTGTCAAGGCTTATGATCATTATAGTCTGTTGTTGTGTCAAGGCTAATGCTCATTATAGTCTGTTGTTGTGTCAAGGCTAATGATCATTATAGTCTGTTGTGTCAAGGCTAATGATCATTATAGTCTGTTGTTGTGTCAAGGCTTATGATCATTATAGTCTGTTGTTGTGTCAAGGCTAATGATCATTATAGTCTGTTGTTGTGTCAAAGCTAATGATCATTATAGTCTGTTGTTGTGTCAAGGCTAATGATCATTATAGTCTGTTGTTGTGTCAAGGCTAATGATCATTATAGTCTGTTGTTGTGTCAAGGCTAATGATCATTATAGTCTGTTGTTGTGTCAAGGCTAATTATCATTATAGTCTGTTGTGTCAAGGCTAATGATCATTATAGTCTGTTGTTGTGTCAAGGCTTATGATCATTATAGTCTGTTGTTGTGTCAAGGCTTATGATCATTATAGTCTGTTGTTGTGTCAAGGCTAATGATCATTATAGTCTGTTGTTGTGTCAAGGCTAATGATCATTATAGTCTGTTGTTGTGTCAAGGCTAATGATCATTATAGTCTGGTGTTGTGTCAAGGCTTATGATCATTATAGTCTGTTGTTGTGTCAAAGCTAATGATCATTATAGTCTGTTGTTGTGTCAAGTCTTATGATCATTATAGTCTGTTGTTGTGTCAAGGCTTATGATCATTATAGTCTGTTGTTGTGTCAAGTCTTATGATTATTATAGTCTGTTGTTGTGTCAAGGCTTATGATCATTATAGTCTGTTGTTGTGTCAAGGCTTATGATCACTATAGTCTGTTGTTGTGTCAAGGCTAATTTTTTTTTCTATGTGATTGAGGGAGGCAAAAGGCATAACTGCCTATAGCGAGTGCCCCCCCCCCCCCCATAGTTGAAAGAGTGACAGGGCCAAAATCAAGGGACGTTCGAGCCAAAATGCCTGGACACACAGAGTTTGAAGCAATTTAAGTCATAGGAAGAGGGAAAGACTGATTCTGGGAGAGAGTTCCAGAGCTCAGCTGTTGAGTAGAAGAAAGTTTGAGAGTAACGTTTCACTCTTGGGTTGGAGAGTTGCACAGAGTAGGGGTGGGATTGAGTTGCAAGACGGGTACCACGTGCCCAACGTAAAGGAGGTGGTATGCACTGGGATAGCTCTGAGGAACACTGATTATTATAGTAGCGATAGAATAGCGAGAGAGATGCAACATTGCGGCGGAGAGAGAGAGAGAGATTGCAGAGAGTTGGTGAGTGGACGGGAGTTAATGATACGAAAGGCCTTCCTTTCAACTTTGTCTAGGAGAGCGGTGTGAGAGGAACCTCCCCACACATGTGAACAATACTCAATACAAGGGCGCACTATGCCCCTGTACAGAGCAAGAAGCTGTGCAGGGGAAAAGAACCCCCTAAGGCGGTTGAGCACACCCAGCTTCTGGGAGGCTGCCTTAGCAAGACTGGTAATATGGTCCTTCCAAATGAGAGCAGAAGAAAAAGAGACACCAAGAATATTGAGAGAAGATGAAGGGTTGATTTTTGTATTGTTGAAGAATAAGGGATAGTCCGCTGGGAGATCCTGACGGGTAGATAGATGGAGAAATTGGGTTTTGGAAGCATTAAAGTTAACAAGGTTTTCTCTGCCCCAATTGGAAATAGTATTTAGATCAGAATTTAAGAGTTCTATGGCTTCATTATGTTTGTCGTTGAGGGATTGCTGGCTGGGGCGTTCTGAAAAACTAATGGAGTAGTGTAAGGTTGAGTCGTCTGCGTATGAATGGATGGGAATTAAGGTACAGTTAACTCCTTGCGACATATATGACGCGATCGCGTCATATGGAACTTATAACCAAAAACTCATATGACGCGATCGCGTCATATGGACTTATCTACATGCCTCTCCAATAAGTCCATATGACGCACTAGCGTCATATGAGCTCAGTAAGTCCGGTAAGTTAGATGAGGATCTGTCGGTTGGTGGCAACCCCAGGTTCCTCCAATAATTCTAACGGCCACCAGTGTGGTTTTGACAGTTGTGTGGTGCAGTGGCAATGATACCGGGCGCCCGCCACCGTGGACTTACTGGAACATAATATGTCTGGAGGAGTTAAGGAGATCATTTATAAAAATTAGAAAGAGAATAGGAGATAGGACAGAGCCCTGAGGAACACCGGAGTTTATAGGGTGAGGAAGTGAACAATGGCCGTCCACAACCGCGGCTATGGAACGGCCGGAAAGGAAATTAGAGACAAAGGCACAGATGGAGGGATAGAAACCGAAGGAGGGTAGTTTAGAAATTAAAGATTTATGCCAGACTCTATCGAAGGCTTTCGATATGTCTAGTGCAATAGAAAAAGTCTCACCGAAGTCCCGAAAGGAGGATGACCAAGAGTTAGTAAGATATGAAAGAAGATCACCAGTAGAGCAACCCTTAAGGAAGCCATACTGGCGATCTGAGAGCAGATTATGAGAAGAGAAATGCTTAAGTAATTTGGAAGCAAGAATAGTTTCAAAAACTTTAGAAAGACAAGAGATAAGAGCAATTGGACGATAGTTGGAGGGTTGAGAGCGGTCACCCTTCTTTGGGACAGGTTGAATGTGAGCAAACTTCCAGCATGAAGGGAAGACGTTAGAGGATAGACAGAGACGAAAGAGTTTGCCTAGGCAGGGAGTCAGCACGGAAGCACAGTTTTTGAGAACAACAGGAGGAACACCGTCCGGACCGTACGCCTTATTAGTGTTAAGCCCAGAGAGGGTAGAAAGTACATCTTTAGAAGAGATTAGGATATTAGGCATAAGTAAGAGAGAGGAGGGCGGAGAGGGAGGAATAGCACCGGAATCATCCAAGGTGGAGTTTCTAGCAAAAGTTTGAGCGAAGAGTTTAGCTTTGTCAGAGGAAGAAGTGATGGTTGTGCCATCAGAGTGGGAAAGGGGAGGGAAAGACGAGGAAGAGAAATTGTTGGAGAGGTTTTTGGCTAGATGCCAGAAAGCTTGGGAAGAGCTAGAGTTGGATAGTTCAGTGCATTTATTATTGATGAAAGAGTGTTTGGCAAGTCGAAGAACAGATTTGGCTTGATTCCGGGCAGAAACATATGAAGAATGAGAGTCTTGAGTTTTAAGGCGTCGGTACCGTTTGAATGCTTCCTCCTTATTGCGGACAGCAGTAGAACAGGCGTGAGTAAACCAAGATTTTTTAGCATTAGTCTGAGAGAAAGAGAATGGAATGTATGCTTCCATGCCCGATAGGATTACCTCGGTAATGTGTTCAGCACTCTCCGAGGGTCCCCGGCCATGGAAGCAGAATCATTCCATGGGAAATCAAAGAAGTACTGCCGAAGAGCCTCCCAGTCGGCAGCGCCAAAGTGCCACAAGCGCCGCCGGCTAGGAGGATCGGGTGGCTGTACTGGAGAGATAGGACAGGTGACAGAGATAAGTTTATGGTCGGAGGAGCCCAAAGGAGAGAAAAGATCGACAGTATAAGAAGAAGGGTTAGAAGTTAAAAACAGGTCAAGAATGTTGGGCCGATCTCCGATGCGATCCGGGATACGGGTGGGTTGCTGAACTAACTGCTCTAGGTCATTTAGGATAGAAAAGACGTAGGCTTGTTCACCAGGTGGATCAGTAGTGTGAGAGGAGAGCCAATGGCGGTGGTGAACATTGAAATCTCCTAAGATGGAGATTTCATTATAGTCTGTTGTTGTGTCAAGGCTTATGATCATTATAGTCTTAGGAGAAATAGGAGGACCAGGGTAATCACAAATATTTTGTATTTCTTCAACGTTTCGACTGTTTTCTTTAAGTCATCACCAGGATCTAAACAATAATAGAGAACAATATATAAGTATTTTAACTTAAACTTAATTATACATTTACAATAATAGAGAACAATATATAAGTATTTTAACTTAAACTTAATTATACATTTACAATAATAGAGAACAATATATAAGTATTTTAACTTAAACTTAATTATACATTTACAATAATAGAGAACAATATAAGTATTTAACTTAAACTTAATTATACATTTACAATAATAGAGAACAATATATAAGTATTTTAACTTAAACTTAATTATACATTTACAAAATAAGACACTTAGTATATTTTAATTTGACACGAAAGAACAAAGGAAATATAGGAAATTTAAATTGCTCAACACTTGCTGCATATGAAAAAGAAAACAAAATTAACTTCACTAAGGGAATACCAAAATACAAGTAATACAAATTATCTGAAAATTATATTTCATTACACATACAAACAAAGCAAAAACACAAAACACAACTAGACTCAGAGAGTGTGAGAAGCGATGATTAAAGTATATGAAGGGGAAAGGCTGACATATATTTCACTCTACATTGAAGCCCATAAACCTGTCTTAAGGGGAGATTTCCACTTCAGGGAGTTTTTTCTTGATCCCTTTCTCCCTCATTTTTGGCCCCATTGCTTTTGACATTTCAAGACATTCGCCCCATTAGTTTGGCGATTTTAATAACTTTCGCCCCATTTCTGTCAATTTTAAGACCTTTCGTGCCATTTAGGTGTATTTTTCCTGGCGAGTGAAAGCGAGCCTGCACTTAAAGAGCAACCAGCCTTTGGCCGGGACATTTTTCTACCGAAAAATGTACAAATTTATCTTTAAAGGGGCTCAAAGGGGCGTGATTTTAAGTTTGAGGGAAGTCTAGGGAAAGCACTAAAAACCTCCCCTTAAATAACACTGTGTCAGCCTTTCCCCTTCATATACTTCTCTCTACATTGAAGCCCATAAACCTGTCTTAAATAAAACTATGTCGGCCTTTCCCCTTCATATACTTTAATCATCGCTTCTCACACTCTCTGAGTCTAGTTGTGTTTTGTGTTTTTGCTTTGTTTGTATGTGTAATGAAATATAATTTTCAGATAATTTGTATTACTTGTATTTTGGTATTCCCTTAGTGAAGTTAATTTTTTTTTTTTTTTCATATAAGTGTTGAGGAATTTAAATTTCCTATATTTCCTTTGTTCTTTCGTGTCAAATTAAAATATACTAAGTGTCTTATTTTGTAAATGTATAATTAAGTTTAGGTTAAAATACTTATATATTGTTCTATTATTGTTTAGATTCTGATGATGACTTAAAGAAAACAGTCGAAACGTTGAAGAAATAAAAATGTTCGTGATTACCCTGGTCCAACTATTTCTCCTAAGACTACGATTCCCAAGGAACAATCCTGTTTCTCATCATTATAGTATATCTAATGGCCAAACAATAAGTAGACGATACTTGATATCTATATTATAAGGAATTAAAATCTTATATTTACAGAACTGAAGTGAGTAATGGAATGTTGGTGTCTTGTATCAATTGTTTTGTTCTTTAAGCCGTTATCACACGAGCGCTTTTTCACTCAACATTTACACTCAACACTGGTCTGACAGCTTATGAGGTATATTTTTAAGATAGTTCGGTTACCTAAATTCATCTATCATCAGTCTAGTTTCTGATACAAGTGCAAAGAATTCCAAAAATGTAGCCAGACTTTTTTTGATCATCGAATGTTGACTATAAAATCTCTCGTGTGATACCAGCTTTACTAGGCCTACTGTGCTTCACATAATAAATTCTAAAATATACAGAACACGGATATATACCAACATAATCTGGTGTAAAAGTAAACAATACAAATTTAAAAAGTAACACCTCGTTCTTAACATTAATCATCAATTACAAACCCCAATGTACAGTCGAGGTTAATAAGTGTTGTCAGATATTTCACAAAGTTTCGGACACTGACTAATACTCTGAGGGATAAGCACTTTTCCCAGTAACTATAAAGACACCAATAACACTTGTTGAGCGAAAACCACTGGAATCTATGACAACACTTAATACCCCCGATTGTACAACACACGTCGCTGGTACTCAAAGGGTTAAGGAGATATAGTCGGTGTTGTCCACTCTGCATACACCCTTCTCGTATTTGGTTCGTCATAAGACCACAAGAAATATTCATTATCGAAATTTTCCTTAATGTTTGCGGAAAAATGAATTAATACTTTATTTTTGTCATTCTTCACTTTAGTATAGGTATTATTTTAATCTGACTCTGATTAAAGGGTATATTTAATGTTTTCGCTAGTAATATATAGCCTGCCCTCATATGATTCCTACATAATATTATTCCTACATATTATTCCTACATATGATTCCTACATAATGAAACCTTAATGAAAATTTATATATATTTTTCCGATAATGTAGAGAAAATTGGATTGCTAGCAACATTATCTAGTGTAATATGACTCAATCTACAGTACATGTTAGTACAAATAACAAAAACAAAAATATTATATAATAGATAAATAAAAAAATACATATGTCGAGCCTTTATGTAAGAAGATAAATAAATAAATACATAACAAATAATAAACTAGAATGAAATAGAAAATAAAATCAAAAAATTAGAAACATGGGGATTGGGCCGGAGCATATAGATAGATAGATAGATAGATGTCTAGCCTTTATGTGAGAAGATATTTGGCGGTTTTTGCTTCATATAAATTGTAATCAAGGCAGCAGCTCACAACTACACGCGCGCACCCCCTATCTGGTGGGAGAAATGGGAACTAAACCTGCAAATTATGAATGAGAGGGTCTATGTGTGTGTGTGTGTGTGTGTGTGTGTGTGTGTGTGTGTGTGTGTGTGTGTGTGTGCTTACTTTGTTTATGTGTGCGAGTATATGGTGGATTATTTTATATGTATGTGTCCCTGTGTGTGTGAGAGTGTATGTGTGTTTAAGTGTGTGGATGTGTGTGTGATGGATTTGTGTGTGTGTATGTGTGGTAGATGTGTGTGTATGTATGCATCTGTGTGTGTGTACGTGTGCGTGTTTCGTGCGTGCGTAAAGTGCCTTGCTATGTACATTCCCCCCCCCCCCCCCCCCCCTGCTTGTTGATGTTGCAATATCGGCAATATGATCCTACCTTCGCCCATGCACGGTACACATACACACACACACGTACGTACATACGTACGTACGTTTATTGATAGCCACACACACAAACACACACACACACACACACACACACACACACGTACGTACGTACGTACGTTTATTGATAGCCACACACACACACACACAAAAACTGTGATTCCGTGCTGACTCCCTGCCTAGGCAAACTCTTTCGTTTCTGTCTCTCCTCTAATGTCTTCCCTTCTTGCTGGAAGTTTGCTCTCATTCAACCTGTCCCAAAGAAGTGTGACCGCTCTCAACCCTCCAACTATCGTCCAATTGCTCTCATCTCTTGTATCTCTAAAGTTTTTGAAACTATTATTGCATCCTAATTTCTTAAGGATTTCTCTTCTCATAATCTACTCTCAGATCGCCAATATGGCTTCCTAAGGGTCGCTCTACTGGTGATCTTCTTTCATATCTTACTAACTCTTGGTCATCCTCCTTTCGGGACTTCGGTGAGACCTTTTCTATTGCAGTAGACATATCGAAGGCCTTCGATAGAGTCTGGCACAAATCTTTAATTTCTAAACTACCCTCCTTCGGTTTCTATCCCTCCATCTGTGCCTTTGTCTCTAATTTCCTTTCCGGCCATTCCATAGCTGCGGTTGTGGATGGCCATCGCTCACTTCCTCATCCTATCAACTCTGGTGTTCCTCAGGGCTTTTTCCCATCTCCCATTCTCTTTCTAATTTTCATAAATGATCTTCTCAACTGTACTCCAGTCCCATCCATTCATACGCAGAGGACTCTACCTTACACTAGTCAATTAGTTTTCCAGAACGCCCCAGCCAGCAGTCCCTCAAAGACAAACGTAATGAAGCCATGCAACACTTATCTTCTGATCTAACTACTATTTCCAATTGGGGCAGAGAATACCTTGTTACCTTTAATGCTTCCAAAACCCAATTTCTTCATCTTACTACCCGTTCAGAACTCCCAAAGGACTATCCCTTACTCTTCAACAATACACAAATCAATCCTTCATCTTCTCTCAATATTCTCGGTGTCTCCTTTACTTCTGCTCTCACTTGGAAGGACCATATTACCAGTCTTGCCAAGGCAATCTTCCAGAAGCTGTGTGTGCTCAACCACCTCAAGGGGTTCTTTACCCCTGCCCAGCTTCTGGCTCTGTACAGGGGCACAGTGCGTCCTTGTATTGAGTATTGTTCACATGTGTGGGGAGGATCCTCTCACACCGCACTCCTAGACAAAGTAGAAAGGAAAATCTTTCGTATAATTAACTCCCGTCCACTCACCAACTCTCTTCAATCTCTCTTCGCCGCAATGTTGCATCTCTCTCGCTATTCTATCGCTACTACAATAATCAATGTTCCTCAGAGCTTTTCCAGTGTATACCACCTCTACGTAGGGTACGTAGTACCCGTCTTGCAACACAATCCCACCCCTACTCTGTTCAACTCTCCAACCCAAGAGTGAAATGCTATTCTCAGACTTTCTTCTATTCAACTGCTGAGCTCTGGAACTCTCTCCCAGAATCAGTCTTTCCCTCTTCCTATGACTTAAATTGTGTCAAACTCAGTGTGTCCAGCCATTTTGCCTCGAACGTCCCTTGATTTTGGCCCTGTCACTTTTTCAACTCTGGGGGAGGGCACTCGCTGCGGGAAGTTCTGCCTTTTGTCTCCCTCACTCACACATACATATACACACACACACACACACACACACACATGTACGTTTATTGATAGCCACACACACACACTTGTGGGTAAATAGTGAAACATCTGCGCTCCTTATAAGGAACATCCGGGTTCATAAAAGCACACACACACACGCACACACACGTGTGTGTGTGCGTGTGCGTATAATTATGTATGCGTCAATGAACTCGGACGTTCCTTTTAAGGAGCACAGATGTTTCACACGTGTGTGTGTGTGTGTGTGCGCGTGATCACTTTCACCTGATGAGTGTACCTGGGGGTTATTACGATATTTTGTGTATTTATTATCTATTTTTATTTTGTGTATTATGTGAATTTTTGTGTATTTTGTGTATTTTGTGTATTTTATTTTGTGTATTTTGTGTATTTTATGTTGTGCATTTTTTTATTTTTTTTATTTTGTGTATTTCGTGTATTTTGTCTATTTTATTGTGTGTATTTTGTGTATTTTGTGTATTTTATTGTGTGTATTTTGTGTATTTTATTGTGTGTATTTTGTGTATTTTATTGTGTATTGTGTGTATTTTATTTTGTGTATTTTGTTTATTACCGGTATGTATTTTGTGTATTATGTATTTTGTGTATTATGTATTTTGTGTATTTTGTGTATTATGTATTTTGTGTTGTGTATTTTATTTTGTGTATTTATTGTCTATTCTCATTTATTTCACTCCAACACCAAACACCTCCCTACCAAATTAATGAAAGCAAGCATGTGACACTGACTTACGGAAGCGAAGCATGGGCGTTGGTTGAGAGACTCAGACCAAGAGTGAGAGCAGTGGAAATGAATTACTTACGAAGTGCGTACGGAGTTACATGGAGGGATAGACAGACTAATGAGGAAGTAAGAAGGAGGTGTGGTGTGGAGGTAGATGTGCTGGAAAGTGTGAAAAGGAACAACTTGAGATGGTTCGGCCATATGGAACGTATGGAAAGCGAGAGAATGACTAAGAGGGTGTACGAGAGCGAGGTGGAGGGACAGAGAGGGAGAGGTAGACCGAAAGAGAGGTGGAAGGATGGAGTGAGGAAGTACATGAACGAAGGCAGTGCTGGTTGGGGGGAGGGGCGTCGACTGACTGGGGACAGAGGTGCATGGGGGCGGTTCGTTCGTGGCCACCCCTTCGGGGATCACTGCGTCAGGCAATAGATAGATAGATAGATAGAAGCATGTGATCCACCGGGATTCGAACCTGGGTTACCACATACAGGTTTTACATACTCTAACCATTACACCACCAATACAGTTATAAGTGCAGCACAGGATTTTGCTGGCATTTGGCATTTTTTAGTAATTTATTTTATTTGTCTCTTAGCCTAACAAAAACTAATTCCCTGACTTCCTTCAAACTTAATAAAGGCCTACCCAGAGCCTACCAGCTAAGTTTGTACGTTTTTCGATAGAAAAATGTCCCGGCCCAAAGCCTAGTTTTTCTACGTTACAAGCTTGCCATCTCTCGCCCAGAAGTAACCGACACCTGAGTGGGGTGAAGCTAAAATTATCGCCAAACTAATGAGGTGAAACGTCTTTAACGCTTACTGTACTGGCGACGTAATTTATTGCTTGATTTCAGCTACATTTAGACGATTATATTGAGTTTAGAATGGATGTATGGATGAATTGAGATAGTCTGTAGCCTTTTAAGGGCAGATTTCCACTTAAGGGACTTTTTCTTGACCCCTTTCTCCCTCATGTCTAGCCCCATTGGCTTTGAGATTTTAAGACGTTTGCCCCATTAGTTTGTTGATTTTCCGCCCCATTCTGTCAATTTTAATTAAGACCTTTCGTGCCATTTAGGTGTCGATTTTATCCTGGCGAGCGATAGCGAGCCTGTAATTTAAGAGTAACCGGCCCTCGGCCGGGAAATTTTTCTACCGAAAAATGTACAAATTTATCTTAAAAGGGGGTAAAGGGGGTGAAATTTTAAGATTGCTGGAGGAGTAGGAAACAAACTAGAAACCTTCCCTTAATAGGTATAAGTCCTTTTTCAGCTGAGTATAATCGTCTAATAGTTGCCAGAATATAATACAAATGACGTCACCGGTACAGTATTCGATTAATATAATACAAATGACGTCACCGGTACAGTATTCGATTAATATAATACAAATGACGTCACCGGTACTGTATAATACAAATGACGTCATCGGTACTGTATAATACAAATGACGTCACCGGTACTGTATAATACAAATGACGTCATCGGTACTGTATAATACAAATGACGTCACCGGTACTGTATAATACAAATGACGTCACCGGTACTGTATAATACAAATGACGTCACCGGTACTGTATAATACAAATGACGTCACCGGTACTGTATAATACAAATGACGTCACCGGTACTGTATAATACAAATAACGTCACCGGTACTGTATAATACAAATGACGTCATCGGTACTGTATAATACAAATGACGTCACCGGTACTGTATAATACAAATGACGTCATCGGTACTGTATAATACAAATGACGTCATCGGTACTGTATAATACAAATGACGTCACCGGTACTGTATAATACAAATGACGTCACCGGTACTGTATAATACAAATTACGTCACCGGTACTGTATAATACAAATAACGTCACCGGTACTGTATAATACAAATGACGTCATCGGTACTGTATAATACAAATGACGTCACCGGTACTGTATAATACAAATGACGTCATCGGTACTGTATAATACAAATGACGTCATCGGTACTGTATAATACAAATGACGTCACCGGTACTGTATAATACAAATGACGTCATCGGTACTGTATAATACAAATGACGTCACCGGTACTGTATAATACAAATGACGTCATCGGTACTGTATAATACAAATGACGTCATCGGTACTGTATGGGTTAAAAGAAATGGAGCGAACCAGAGGAGATCCAAAAACACCCTCCTCGGAACCAAATAGGAATGAACGTGAAGGATTCGAACCCTGTCAAAAATCAAGGTGTAAAAAGGATATATATATATATATATATATATATATATATTTTTTTTTTTTTTTTTTTTTTTTTTTTTAAGGGAGCCCACCTCGCTTTTTTTTTCTTTTTCTCTCTCTCTCTCTCTCTCTCTTTGGCTTGTATCCATTCGGCCCCATTCAGTCTACTGTTTTAAGACGTTTACCCCCATCCAGGTGTCAATATTTTCCTGGCGAGCGGTAGCAAGCCAGCATACAGTATATCTATTTTTGTTTTGTCAGCAAGCTAAATTTGTACATTTTTCGATAGAAAAATTTCTCCGGCGAAGCTCCATACAATGCTGGCTCGCAATCGCTCGCCAGGAAGAAATCGACACCTGGATGGGGATAAACGTCTTAAAACAGTTGGCTGAATGGGGCCGAATGGATACAAGCCAGAGAAAGAGAGAAAAGGAGAGAAAGCTAAAAAAAAAAAAACAGGTGACCCCCCTTAATAAATCCATAGGTAACCCTATTACAGATTAAGTTACATCCACTTTAAATTATTCCTCTAAAATTTTAGACAAAATAAATGTTAACAGTTTCATTAATTCTAAGAAAGTTAAGTCCACATTAACAGATGGATATAAAGATTTCAAACCATAAATAGTTTATTCATATGAGCGACCTGTTGGATCTATTACTTGTAATTATAATATATGTTTGGAGAATCTTTCAGAAAATGATATTTTCATTAATAATGAATGCGTATGTGAAAGAATCATGTATATTGTTATGTTTTGTCCACCAACCAACTTCACTTCTAAACTCAATTAATGAAATCAACAAATACATGTGGCACTCCAAGGACTCGAACCTAGGATACTCACATCGAAAATCCGCGCACGCTATCAAGACAGTATACCCGGTACTGTATATGCCAGATAACAGACTTAATGCATTAATAAAGTTAATTTATAGTCCGATAGGTCATATATTAACAGGTGATGTAGAAATTCAACATTTTACAAACGACAAATTACCGGAGCTATGTCAAGAAGGTTTTAGATATAGAATAGAGAATAATTAATTAACATTTGACAACACATTAATATATGTTGTTTTTTCAGTGAATACATTCAAATATAATTGTTAAAATTGCACGCTGCGATGCGAGGGAGCTAAAAGCATGGTCAACATTATTGATTACATTAATTAGAAATAAAAAAAATCTTAAAAAATAATGTTAATCTTTCGGATATTGTAGACTATAATTATAATAAGCTTAAAGTTGATTTCAATAATTTACATACACATTTTGTAATCACTACAGTAGATATAAGCCAGCAATAATTATAGTTTCACATGTAAGACATTTTATCTAGGATACATGAAAAAGGAATTACACACACACACACACAGTAAACCCACTAAGGATATACACACACACACACAGTAAACCCATTAAGGATACACACACACACACACACACACACACTAAGGATATACCTGGTTAATACTAAACAGGATTAACCTAGATATGAATGTGTGTTTGGCTATGTCTATCTATCTATCTATCTATCTGTGTATCTATTTATCTAAATCTATATATATATATATATATATATATATATATATATATATATACCGGTATATATTATAGGTTTGATTCCTAAAGGGAAGTAGAGAAAACCTAATATTTAGTAGGGCCCCTCCATCATTGACGACTTCGCCTATTAACCCCTTCAGACTCATATGACGCAGAGGTTGCCAGATTAGCAATAAGAAATAAAGTTCTCTCACTCTTATAATTACCTCTCCAAAATTAGTTTTCTGCCCACAGCTAACTCAAAGACAACTGCAGAGGTTGAAGTAACTAAACTAAAGGTTTGTAAATACCCCTGATGGTAATAAAGGCTTTAAAGTATCCCTAATAGGCTCAAAATTGCGTCATATGTCGGAGAGGGTTAATAGTAATAGCCTCCATTAAACATCCTGCGTCAGCATTTTGAATAGCCCGCGCGGAAGCATCATGGAGTACTCATCATAAGTGCACGCCTAATTCCCTTCTGGAATCGTCATTTTGATTGGGTACCCTACAGAAAAAAAACTCCATAAAAAATAAAATTTAATTTAATATCTGTTATTATATGACTTGCCATATACGTGGAGTTCTTATGCTTTGCTTCCCTGACACCAGGCCCCCTAGCGGCCATCTTCGTCCTTCACTGATATATCAAGAATAAACTTATAGAAATCAACGAATGGGAAGTGGGATGGTTAGGAGGGCCCGAGTCGTCAATGATTACGGGGCCCTACTAAATATTAGGTTTTCTCTACTTCCCTTTGGGAATCAAACCTATAATTTAATAGGGCCCCTCCATCATTGACGACTTCGCCTGAATATCAAGACTGGAGGCGGGACATTCGTAAAAAATATCCTCACCTTAGGGAAGAAAAAATCCGGATAACATTTTCTTCAGATTTATTGTATGTAATACAAATATAAAGGTATAAAAGATTTGCTAGAAGTGCGTGGCATTAATAAATTGCTTGCTCATGGTTAGATCGGTGCACCCGATCGTCTGCATGAAAAAAGTGACACACCTGTGTCCTATAGAACGATAACTCTGCCGTAGGTATACATTCTGTTCTTAACTTAATTGGACATTCATATCATTGTACACTTTGGTAAAGCAGACATAGTTGCAACTATGCGATAAATGCTTAGGATTTAAAAATAAGTCAACTAATCCTGGACTGTAGAACCCGTCCTATCACAGCTCGTTATTTATCACAATTCTCCAAGGATACAGGGGGATATGGACTATTCCGCACCCCCCCCCCTTTTTTTAAACTAAACAATATCATAAGACCTACTGTACCCGTTGCCGTAAAGCTACACAGGTACGCTTTGGTTTATCTAGGGCAACCGACAGGTAGCGTGTTAGGAACGTATGATTGGAAGCCCAAAGTTGGGTTTTAGCAATATCATCAATCGAAATTTTTTGAAAAAATCTGAGGGACACTGCCCATTTCCTAATGTCGTGAGCCCTGCCTATCACGCCGGGATTGCTTTCCCTGATCACGTCGACAAGCAAGGAAGCTAACTTCCGTTTTGTAATGCGCTTACCTAGTCGGTTAACCCATAAAGCACCTAGTTGGCGAGGTTGCGCAATCCTCATAAACTTTGTGAGGGCTTGCACAGGACATAAAATGTGATGAATGAGGCCTCTTTTTAAGGCCGGGACGAAAAATTCAGAAAAAACATGTTCCGAATGTTCGTTCTTAGCAATAAAGGAGGGAGACGGCGCGATTTGAACATTGTCGTGTAGTCTCCCAAACCTGAGACAGTTTGGTTCGTTGCTCATCGCCGCCAGCTCAGAGACCCGGTTTCCGGTGGCAAGTGCCATGAGAAAAACGGCTTTCTTTAAAATTGAATCAAAGTCCGGCGCATTATTGTATTTGCGTGATTGCAGCAACTCTAGAGCTTTATCAAGGGACCAGGTTGGCATGAGCTGGTGGACGAAGCTTAAAACACGCCCTCATAAAACCCTTCTCCTCCGCCTGCGGAACAGACAGTCCGGTGAGGTCAAGGAAGGGGTCCTAATGGCAGTCAGATGATTTTTAACGTTATGACCGAAAAATGTTTCTGCTCAAAAAGATAGTTTAAATACTTGAAGATTAAGGCTGCCGAGGCAGTCTTTAGCTCTGACTATCTATATACAGTATATCTATCTATCTATATCTATCTATGTATCCCTATATATATATATATATATATATATATATATATATATATATATATATATATATATTCAATTAACTATACTGCGATGCTCATCTAATTTGATTCAGGCTAATATTAGTGGATTTTATATAAGGTGGAAGGACCTCTGTACACGATTGAGTCAAATTTATGTCAATTAAGTTTCTGGCTCCCATAAACAATCTTTAAGTTAAGGCGGGATGGACGTATTTAGTTCATCACTTATGTATCTTTATAATATTTGATTATGTATCTTTATAATATTTTATTATGTATCTTTATAATATTGTATTATGTATCTTTAATATTTTATTATGTATCTTTATAATATTGTATTATGTATCTTTATAATATTTTATTTTGTATTTTATTATGTATCTTTATAATATTTAATTATGTATCTTTATAATATTTTATTCTGTATCTTTATAATATTTAATTATGTATCTTTATAATATTTTATTATGTATCTTTATAATATTTAATTATGTATCTTTATAATATTTTATTATGTATCTTTATAATATTTTATTATGTATCTTTATAATATTTTATTATGTATCTTTTTATTATTTTATTAGTTTCCTCTCTAGACCTCCATAAAGCTTAAACAAACATCCATTAGATCCCCCTTCTAGATTAATTTGTACATTTTTCGATAGAAAAAATTTCCGGCCGAAGGCCGGTTCTTCCAAAATTACAGGCTCACTATCGTTCGCCATGAAAAAAATCGCCACCTAAATAGCACGAAAGGTCTAAATATTGACAAAGAAATGGGGCGAAAGGACTTAAAATCGACAAAGTAATGAGCCGATTATCATAAAATCTGAAAACTAATGAGGTTAAACACGAGGAAGAAGGGGGGCCAGAAAAACGGCCCATCTCCCCTTAAGCTGAATAAAAGCGTCTAATGGTAGATAGAATGAAAGGAGAGAGTGTGCTGAGGAGGTTAACCCCTTCGAGTACCAGCGACGTGGGTTATATTTTATTCTACCTATATTTGGACGATATTATGCAGCTTAGGAAGGATCTGTGGTAGTTAAAAGGGTTGGTTGAGATAGTTTGAAGCCTTATCATTGCTAGAGGTCCTTCCTAAGCTGAATGTAGTCGTATAATAGTTGTCAGAATGTGATAAAAAGGACGTCCCTGGTATAGAAGGGGTTAAGGGGGGCCCACCTCGTTTTTTGTTAACTCTCTCTCTCTCTCTGTGGCTTGTATCCATTCGGCCCCATTCAGACTACTGTTTTAAGACTTTTATCTCCATCCAGGTGTCGATATTTTCCTGGCGAGCGTCAGGAAGCCAGCATATTTATATGTTTTTGACAGCAGACTAAATTTGTACATTTTTCGATAGAAAAATGTTTCTGGCGAAGCCGGATTTCTCCATACAATGCTGGGGAAGAAATCGACAGCTGGATGGGGATAAACGTCTTAATACAGTAGGCTATATAGGGCCGAATGGATACAAGCCAGAGAAAGAGAGAAAACAAAGCAGGTCACCCCCCTTAATGGCGTATATGAGTAGTTACGTAAGGCATTAGATAAGTGATTACTGCACTAAATATTGTATACGCATATTTACTTACATCGATCAACACACACACACAGTCACACACACACAGTCACACACACACACACACACAGTCACACACACCTGTGGTTCCTGTGGTTGTAGTTGAGGGCTGTCAGTTAGCGCCCCGTGGTCCACGCCGTTGCGGCGCCGCCACTGTACATCCCATCTACCCTCCTCTGTGCCAGCTGGTCAAGAATGCTGTTGCTGGCAGCACGGAGGTAGTAGTGGGGTAGGATTGGTTGGTCTGGCAGTGATGACAGGAAATCATCCAAGTCCTTTTTTAATTTTTCAACGGTTGGGTAGTTTTGGTTTCTTATTTCTTTTGGCAGTGCATTGTAGAGCTTCGGACCCCGTGTAGCGAAGGCATTTTCTTTAAGTGTCTTAACTCTTGTCAGTGCTCTTGAGTTTATTGACCTGATAATACACATACGGCCCAGTCGTTGGTTTTCTTTTATCTCTATCAACTCCTTTTCTTCCTCTCCCAGCAGGTTTGGGGCTAAGTTGTTGAGAATTTTCCAGGTATAAATGATCAAGTATCTTTCTCGGCGTTGTTCTAGAGAGTACAAGTTTAGAGACTTAAGTCTTTGCCAGTAGTCTTCCTCCTTCACAGACACTATTTTACTAGTGAAGGAGCGCTGGATGCCTTCCAATACTTGTTTCTCTCGTGACTTCCAGGGATTCCATAACTGGCAACAATATTCCAAGAGTGGTATTACCAAGGCCTTATACAGGGTTAACATAGGTTCGCTTTCACGAGTTCTGAAAGTACGCACTACCCAGCCAACCTGGGCTCGTGTCTTTTGTACTACTGTTAGGATATGGGTAGTGAAGGTGGCATCATCACTGATTGTTACCCCTAGGTCTAGCACTTTGTTGTTGCACTTTATTCTTTGGCCATCATGTGCTGAATAGTGGACTTCTTCTATTTTGTTTGTACCATATCTAACCAGTTCAAATTTGTTATTATTGAAAGACATATTATTTGTTTCGGCCCATGTATATAGCTTGGTAAGGTCAGATTTTAATTTGTCCACATCTTCCATTGATTTAGTTTCTTTCATTACTCTGATATCATCGGCAAAAGACGAGACTTTTGAGTAGAGTGTACCTTGGTCAATGTCGGATATGAGTATGAGGAACAGCAGTGGCCCCAGTACAGAACCTTGAGGGACACCACTGTAGACATTTGAGTCATGGGAAATGACACCACCCACAGCAACACATTGCTTTCTCTCGTTCAGGAAGTTATGGATCCATACTCCAAGGCGACCTACTATTCCTAGATTGCGGACTTTATGTAATAGGATTCCGTGGTCCACCTTGTCGAAGGCCTTACTTAAGTCCAAGTAGATTACATCGATGTTGCTGCCATTCTCTAGTGTACTAACAATTTTTTCATGATGGGCAAGGAGCTGGGACAAGCATGATCTACCTTGTCGAAATCCGTGTTGGCTATCATTCATTTTATTGTTTTGTTCAAGGTAGTTTGTAATATTCTTGACAATAATTTTCTCAAAAGTTTTAATGATATTTGATGTGAGGGCAATAGGTCGGTAGTTTTCGGCTTTGCCTCTTGACCCGCCTTTGAATACGGGAGTTACCTTAGCTCTCTTCAGTAATCCAGGAACAATCCCGGAATCCAGTGAAGATCTGTATAGGATTTTGAGAGGTACACACAACTTTTCTGCACATTTCTTCAGTAGTATGGCCGGAAAACCATCAGGGCCAGCTGCAGCATTGGTGGAAATTTCTTTAACTGCTTCTATTATATCATTCTCAGTAAAAGCTATATCTTCTATTGATGGGTCTTTGATCTTGTTGGAGAAAAAGTTGTTGGGTTCTGTGATGATCTTATCTTTAAAAGGAGTACTGAAAACACTCTCGTACTGTTTACAAAGAGCTTCACAAACTTCTGTTGGGTCTTCAATCATTTTACCGTGCTCACTTGTTAAAGGGCCAACAGCGGCCTTAATTGTTGATCGGTTACTTGCATATTTGAAGAAGTATTTAGGGTTTGACTTGATTGCAGATACTGCCTGTTCTTCTCTCAGCTTCATTTCTTTTTCAATAGAGGTTTTCAACTGCTCTTCTAGCGTCAAGATTTTCTGCTGCATCCAAGTACGGTTGTGGTCGTTGGTAGAATGGGCAATTTTTACTCGTAGTCTTCTTCGTTTTCTCATTATTATCCTTCGATCACGGGGAATTTTCTTAGTGGTTGAGGGTTGTTTTTTAATAGGGGTGTATTTTTCACAAATCGCTAAGCAATGTTTCAGCAGTAAGTCATATTGGTTATTGGGGTCTGTATCTGTCAACAATTTCTCCCAACATAATTCACCCAATTCTCTATCAATATTCTCCCAGCATGTATTAGTACTGAAATTTTTTAGTTCATTTAAACTTAGGTTTCTTTGGGGTGGTATCATTGCTTTTTTTGTGTTCTAAAGATTGTATGTTGGTAGTCATTACAATTATATTGTGGTCTGATATAGTAGTTGGGTCTACAGTGTACTCGTGGACAAGCTCTTCGTTATTAGTGAAGAATAGGTCTAGGATATTTTTGCCACGTGTAGGGACTCGGATATACTGGTTCATGCAGTAGTTCTCTGCTAGGTCAAGGAAGGCAGCTGCTTGTAATTGTGCATCTGTAGATCCTCCTTGTACCACTTCAGTTTCCCAGTCAATTATTGGTAAGTTGAAATCACCCATTAGGATGATATTTGGTAAGGGAGCTGACATTTCATTTATTTTGTCTTTAATCAGTGTCAGGATTGGGATAAAATTGTTCTGGGTACAGTCAGGAGGGCGATAGATGACAATAAACATCAGATTTATGTGTTCAATGTTGAGCATTTGTACCTCAGAAACTGAGTTTGAGAATGAAAGTATCACTTTGGTGTACGGGGAGATTGTGTCTTTCAGATAGGTGATAATTCCTCCTTTCTTTCTTCTATTTGCTCTTATCAGTTCTGAACGATGTATAGTTGTTTATTTTAACCTCCGCATCTTTAATATTTTCAGAGAGATGTGATTCGGTAAGTGCAACAATAAGGGCTTCCTCTTCAGATGCTAATTCAGAAATTATTTCAAGCTTTGCTTTGAAGTTGCGTGGGATTAGCCCCTCAATGTTGCATGAAATTATTTTGTTTAATATGGAAACA
>CM064527.1:31072113-31159728 GCA_032716605.1 Paralithodes platypus
GTCGATTACTTGCTGGCGAGCGATAGCGAGCCAGCATTATATGAAGAAATCCGGCTTCGCCAGACATATTTTTCTATCGAAAAATTTACAAATTTAGCCTGCCCCTGTATTTCCCCAGCAACCAAACACCCCTACACTTGACCCCCCCACCCCCTCACACCATCCAATCAATGCCCCCTTATCAACCCCCCCCCCCCCCTGTGTTGACATCCAGTGGGCCACCAGTACCTCCGTATAGGTTAACCCCTTCTGTGCCGATGACGTCTTTGTAAATTTACTCTGGTTAATATTAGACGATTTTGTTCAGTTTAAAAACAGCTTTTCTCTCTTTCTCTCTCTCTCTCTCTCTCTCTCTCTCTCTCTCTCTCTCTCTCTCTCTCTCTCTCTCTCTCTCTCTCCATTTCTGTGTCAATATTAATACTTTTCGTGTAATTTTGGTGTCGATTTTTTCCTGGCGAGCGAAAGCGAGCCTAGAGAAACCGGCCTTTGGCCGGAAAATTCTTCTATCGAAAAAGTACAAATATATTGTAGGAGGGTCTTGGGGGTGTTCTTTAAGCTTAAGGGGGGTGACCTGTTTTTGTTCTGTCCTTTTCTATCTTTCTCTGGCTTGTATCCATTTGGCCCCATTCAGCCTACTGTTTTAAGACGTTTATCTCCATCCAGGTGTCAATTTTTTACTGGTGAGTGGTAGCGAGCCAGCATATTTTTTATTTTTGTTTGACAGCAGGCTAAATTTGTACATTTTTCGACAGAAAAGTCTCCGGCGAAGCCGGATTTCTTCATATAATACTGGCTCGCTATCGCTCGCCAGGAAGAAATCGACACCTAGATGGGGATAAACGTCTTAAAATAGTTGGCTGAATGGGGCCGAATGGATACAAGCCAGAGAAAGAGAAAAAAGGACAGAAATAACAAAAAGCAGGTCACCCCCCCTTAATGGAGGTCTAGCGAGGAAACTAAACAAAAATATATATAGATGGATAAATAAATATACCAACATAATACCCCTTAACACTAACTGTTTTGTGTCTTTCTTTCTTTGTGTGTGTGTGTGTTTTTTTTTTATTTTTTTTTATTGTGGAAAGGTTTGCATTCGTCAGTGTTTCAAGTTTCGATCATTTTTTTATTTTTATTTTTTCATAGTTTCCCCCTTATAATCTCTTCAAGCTTAAAAACACGCCCCCTAGCTCCCCTCCAAGCTATGTTTGTACTTTTTTCAGTAGGAAAGAGCGAGTGAGCACATCGAGAGTGAGTGAGTGAGTGAGTGTGAGAGAGAGAGAGAGAGAGAGAGAGAAATTTACATAATACACTGGCCACACAGATCTTACAATCCTTGCGAAGTGGCCAGAACTTAATCCTAGTAGAGATAGCAACTTTATGACTAAGACTGAGAGAGAGAGAGAGAGAGAGCGAGAGCGAGTTATAAGGAGTTACGAGGAATAGTTAGTATCTCAGAGAACTTGCGGTCCATTCCGGGGAGAATCTGGAAGTGGAAGGAGAGAGAGTGTTTAGTGCACTACTCATTACAGAGTGTGCAAAATACTATCTACCGGTACTCTCTCTTTGAACTGCTCTACTAAACAACTGTTTACAACTTCTGAGATAATTTGTTTCCAGGTAGAACCGATCTTATATGTGAAATGTTTCCAAAAATACTAGTGCTGAACCTTTTCAATTTTAATTTCCAGCCATGGTTGCGTGTTGTATTCATATTTAGGTCAAGCATTTTACTATAATCCATATTGTCATATCCATTAAGTATTTTCATAACTTCAATGAGCTGACTTCGTAGTCTGCATGTCTCCAACGGGAAGAGATCAAGATCTCTTAACCGTTCCTCATACCTTATTCTTCTAAGCGATTGAATATGTTTTGTAGCCCTAGCTTGTACTCTTTCCAGTCGCTCTATATCTTTCCAAAGATCTGGAGACCAGAATTGAACAGCATACTCCTGGAGAGGCCGTATCAGAGCGTTGTAAAGTGTGAGGACTATTTCCTTATTTCTATACTTAAATTGCCTCTTAATATAGCCCAATGAATTCTGAGCTTTCTTCTCTACTGCAATGCATTGCTTGGAAAACTTTAGGTCACTGCTAATTAGAACACCCAAATCCTTTTCCAAGTCAGTCACTTCCAGAGGTATTCCCAATAGTGAATAGCCTGACTTGGTGTTTGCTTGGCTGATATGCATCACCCTGACCAGGATTCGAACCCACTCCCTCCAGGTATATTTGGGTGAGTTGGGCACCATAGCCACTCGGCCATGAGCGGATATCCGCTCATGGCCGAGTGGGTACGGTGCCTGAGTCTCCCAAATATACCTGGAGGGAGTGGGTTCGAATCCTGGTCAGGATACCTCTCTCCTAGCCTGTCAAACATTATCATCAGATATGCATCACCTTGCACTTTTCCAAGTTTAGAGGCATCTGCCATGTCTCCGACCATTCACCCAGGCTGTTGAGGTTCATCCTGAGCTGTTCAACCCCTTTGGGGTCTTTCACATTCATTCCAAGCTTTGTGTCATCTGCTAACTTGGAGATCACACTCAACAGACCAATATCGATGTCATTGACATATATGATAAACAGAAGTGGGTCAATGACAGATCCCTGTGGAACTCCAGAAGTGACTGCAGTCCACTCAGAAGAAACACCATTGATTACTACTCGTTGTTGTCTACCTGTTAGCCAACTTTCTATCCAATTTGTGACCTCTGTATTGATACCAAGTGCACTCACATTTGTTATTAGCCTGCAATGAGGATCTTTGTTAAATGTTTTTTGAAAATCTAAGTAAAGGATGTCTATGGCTCTACTTTTGTCATCTCACTCAGCATTTCATGGAAAAATGTCAGCAAACTGGTAAGACATGATTTCGCCTGAATCCATGTTGGGAATCTGTAATGAAATTGTAGTAGATATTTAGGTAGTCAACTATCTTGTCTACTAGTATCCCTTCTAAAAGTTTTGCTATGATTAAAGTCAAGCTAATTGGCCGATAATTCTTGGGACACTCGTGATCCCCCTTCTTAAATATTGGGGTCACATTGGCCAGTTTCCTGTCTTCAGGGACCTCTCCATTTTCTAGTGATTTATCGAAGATTTCTGCCAACAAAGGTGCGATATCATATCATCTCGCACTGCATAACGCATTTGCATAGCGGAATCTAGTTTTGCAGAGAGAGTGTGAGAGTGAGAGAGAGGAGAGGGGGGGGGGGTGTTTGTGCCAGTAAATTGCGAATGTGAGAGTGAATGGGTGTAGTGAAGCTACACGACCAGCTCTCTGTGCCTCTCCAACAGGCCAATATACTGTAGCTACAGCCAACCCCTGTTGTAGCTCGGGGTTATAGCTTACACTGACATAAACTCTGATTAACCCTTTCATCACCAGCATGGCATTTAACCTCTTTATTACAGGTGCCGTCCTTTTAACTTGACTCTATTCTATGTTGGGCAGAAATCGTAACCTCTGACCTCTGTAACTCAAAAAGGGCTAGAGCAAATGGGCTGACTTTATTCTAACCTCTGCAACTCAAAAAGGGCTAGAGCAAATGAGCTGACTTTATTCTAGGTTGGGCAGAAATCATAACCTCTGACCTCTGTAACTCAAAAAGGGCTAGAGCAAATGAGCTGACTTTATTCTAGGTTGGGCAGAAATCATAACCTCTGACCTCTGTAACCCAAAAATGGCTAGAGCAAATGAGCTGACTTTATTCTAGGTTGGGCAGAAATCATAACCTCTGACCTCTGTAACTCAAAAATGGCTAGAGCAAATGAGCTGACTTTATTCTAGGTTGGGCAGAAATCGTAAGCTCTGACCTCTGTAACTCAAAAAGGGCTAGAGCAAATGAGCTGACTTTATTCTAGGTTGGGCAGAAATCGTAACCTCTGACCTCTGTAACTCAAAAATGGCTAGAGCAAATGAGCTGACTTTATTCTAGGTTGGGCAGAAATCATAACCTCTGACCTCTGTAACTCAAAAAGGGCTAGAGCAAGTGAGCTGACTTTATTCTAGGTTGGGCAGAAATCGTAAGCTCTGACCTCTGTAACTCAAAAAGGGCTAGAGCAAATGAGCCGTCAATTTCCACACCTATTCCCTAGCCAATTCGTCCTAATTGGTAGAAATATTAGCTCGATTACTCTAGTCCTTTTTGAGTTATGAGAGGTTAGATATTACGATTTTTGCCGAACCTAGAATGAACGAACTATAGTAGACGATTTCATTAAGTTTCAGTCTGATGATCTGTTTGTTGCTCTTTTAATTATATTAATTTCAAGGAGGTGATTTAATAGAATGTTATCTATTGTGTACAGACCATCAATTAGATTCACAGTGTTGTTATATTATGCTCTGATCAAGGCGGACACAGCAAAATCGACACCTAAATAGCACGAAAGGTCTTAATATTGACAAAGAAATGGGGCGAGAGGTCTTAAAATCGCCAAACTAATGGGCCGCACGTCATAAAATCTTAAAACTAATGGGGCTAAGCACGAGGGAGGAAGGGGACCAGAAAACCGGCCCATCCCCCCTTAACTTTAACTCCAATAATAGCGTTATAATCATCCCACTATCCATTAAGATTTATTTCATATACATAGTGTGTATTCAAATATATATATATATTTTTTTTTTTTTTTTTTCTATTCCAACTTACTCCCTCTCGGGCATAGGCTGAGACCCTGGACATTCACAGCTGTACAATGAGCAGTGAAGCCTGTGAGGTCTTGTTCCAGTCTAGGGAGTGAGGCATGTGAAGCACGTAGAGTACAACGAGCACCTGCCATCTTGCCTTCACATGAGGCACTCATGGTCCGAAGCGACCCCATCTCTGAAGCCACCTCGTTCCCGTGCTTCACTGTCTCATCCCCTACACTCGGACACTCACTCTTACACACACACACAACGCTATCTGTTGAGCAGCTAACTCACCAGGCATTGCACCTCTATAGCATATTTTGAATATGGGAATATTCATATACAGTATTTTATTAGCGTTTCGGTGGGCTTTGTGGTAATGCACTGATACTAGGTACAGCACAAATTCCATCCCAATAATATCTTCCCATTGATACATCGGGATTTGAACCCGGGACCTTTGGATTACCAGGCCAGTGGCAAGACCACTCCGCCACACCTCCCCTACAGTATATACTGTATATATATATATATATACGTTAACAGTTTGAAAGGGATCTGCCAGTTCATTGATGTGTATCAAATTGTATATATGATTATATTGTATTGTTAGGCACATTTCAATGTATATATGTACATATATTTTGTATATAAATTAAGTATGTTCCTAAAAATATGGCAACAGGCAGTAGGCTGGCAACACTTTTTGTATTTATATGCTAGTTAGCAACTCACAGATGATTTAGGACGGGTATTTAAGCCTCACTCTCCCCCTGTTTTCTTGTATTACCCTGAAGATGTCTTGAGAGAATAGACGAAAGCTTGGTGTTCCATTGTTTCAATTTTCCTAGCGAGTTTTACTACATATATATATATATAGGTGAATTGGTATACTATACATACGGAAATTAACATTAATTATAAAAATTCAATAAGTACCTAAAATAATGCGACAAATTCTCACTTACCTTAATTAAGGAAGAACTTGCCAGATGGTTCAAACTCCAGGTAACTGTAACCTCTGTCCTTCACTTATTTTGAATCACTAACCATTTTTCAATAACAGTTCTCAAAATTCCCCAATATATAACTTTTCCGTTTTTCCAATTCACAAAAAAGCAATGGGAAAAATAGTCCAATTGTTCCCCGAGCAAGCGCAGCGATTTTATGCTTGCCAAATGGATGGACTAGGGTAACTTTTTCTCTATTTGCACTAAAGGTTTTTATTTTGTTTTATTTGTTCTATTATTTTGTTATTTATTTATTTATTTTTCAGTTCGGAGTCGATAAAAGTTTAGTTGAGTCACTGATGGTTGGTGGTTGAGGTGGCGTCGTTTTCTGTTGTGAGGAAAACGGGGGTTTGGTTAGTTGGGGTTGAGGCGAGAGAGAGAGAGATTTACATATTTTTACGTAGATACACTGGCCACACAGACATTACGATCCAAACTAGGTGGTCAGGACTTATTTCTAGTAGAGATGGCATATCCGATAGAAGAGGAAAGTTGAAGGAAAGGATATAAAAGAAGAAAGAGAGAGAGAGAGAGAGAGCGCGAGAGCATAAATGTTTGCTATATAGGGCTCCAATGAACGCACACTAATCACAGAAAAAGATATATACAATTTGAAATAATAATGAATACTTACATCGATACACATAAATACACACACATAAGCACACACACACACACACACACACACACACACACACACACACACACACACATATATATATACAGATGGAGAATAAAAGAAGAGGAAGAGACTGAGACTAGGAAGAGATAAAGGAGAGAAGCAGAAGAAGAACATTTTAAAACGAGATCTAAAATAATAAGCCCATTTTCGATTATCATTAAGGGGAGGTTTTTAGTTGATTCCCTAGACCTCCATCAAGCTTAAAATTACTCCCCCTTTCAAGATAAATTTGTACATTTTTCGGTAGAAAAATGTCCAGACCGAAGGCCGGTTCCCCTTAAATTACAGGCTCGCTATCGCTCGCCAGGAAAAAAATAGACACCTAAATGGCACGAATGGTCTTAAAATTGACAGAAATGGGGCGAGGGTTCTTAAAATCGTCAAACTAATGGGGCAAGCGTCTTTAAATCTCACAAGCAATGGGGCTAAACATGCGGGAGAAAGAGGTTCAGAAAAAAATCCTCCAGGTGGAAATCTGCCCTTAATGATGTCTATTAGGGTATAAAGTCTTTATTTTGCGTGTGCTCAAACAAATCCTTCTTCTTTGCAGGTTGCTTCTGGGGCCAGCAAGGCAGTGGTGTTGGCCCAGTCGACTTGTAACTTATAGTCCGTTCATTCTAGCTTGGACAGAAATCCTAACCTCTAACCTCTGTAACTCAAAACGGGCTAGGAGAGAAGAAGAGGAAGAGATGGAGGACAGAAGAAGAAGATGATGAGAAGAAGAGATAAAGAATAGGAAGAGAAGGAAGACAGAAGAAGAAGAAAAAGACGAGATGGAGGAAAGAAGAAGAAGCAGAAGAAAATGAGAAGAAGAGATAAAGAATAGGAAGAGGAGGAGGACAGAAGAAGAAGAAGACGAGATGGAGGAAAGAAGAAGAAGAAGAAATAAAGATAGGAAGAGGAGAAGAAGAAGAAGAAGAAGAAGAAATAAAGATAGGAAGAGGAGGAAGAAGAAGAAGAAGAAGAAGAAGACGAGATGGAGGAAAGAAGAAGAAGAAGAAGAAGAATTTAAGGAAAGAGGAGAAGAAGAAGAAGAAGAAGAAGAAGAAGAAGAAATAAAGATAGGAAGAGGAGAAGAAGAAGAAGAAGAAGAAGAAGAAATAAAGATAGGAAGAGGAGAAGAAGAAGAAGAAGAAGAAGAAGAAGAAGAAGAAGAAGAAGAAGAAGAAATAAAGATAGGAAGAGGAGAAGAAGAAGAAGAAGAAAAAAAATGAGCTGTCAATCTATACACATATTCCCTAGCCAAGTCTTCCTATTTGGTAGAAAAATTAGCTGGATTACTGTAGACCTTCTTGAGTTATGAGAGGTTAGGGGTCACGATTTCTGCCCCACCTAGCATGAACGGACTATATTCCTGGGTTCAACGAAGTGATCCAGGCCCGTCCTCTCTTCAGGCAAGGTAGGTATAGTATGTATGTATGTATGTATGTATGTATGTATGTATGTATGTATGTATGTATGTATTTGTATGTATGTATGTATTTGTATGTATTTGTATGTATGTATGTATTTGTATGTATGTATTTGTATGTATGTATTTGTATGTATGTATTTGTATGTATGTATGTATTTGTATGTATGTATGTATGTATTTGTATGTATGTATGTATTTGTATGTATGTATGTATGTATTTGTATGTATTTGTATGTATGTATGTATTTGTATGTATGTATGTATTTGTATGTATATGTATTTGTATGTATGTATTTGTATGTATGTATGTATTTGTATGTATGTATGTATGTATTTGTATGTATGTATGTATTTGTATGTATGTATGTATTTGTATGTATGTTGTATGTATTTGTTGTATGTATGTATTTGTTGTATGTATGTATGTTGTATGTATTTGTTGTATGTATGTATTTGTTGTATGTATGTATTTGTATGTATGTATGTATTTGTATGTATATTTGTATGTATGTATGTATTTGTATGTATGTATGTATTTGTATGTATATTTGTATGTATGTATGTATGTATGTATAATTATATTCCACACTTTTCCTATTTTTATTTATTTTTTCAGGCAAGGTGAGGCAAGGTTATTTTTATCATGTAATAATAACACCCTTTATGTATTACAAAATGCACTTTTTATGTATCATTAGACGATTGCATTAACCCTTTGTGTACCGATGACATTATATAGATTTTATTCTAGCTATATTTAGACGATGTTGTTCAGCTTGAGAAGGATCTGTGACGGTCAAAAGGGTTAAGTGAGATGGTTCGAAGCCTGTTAGTTACTGGAGGCCTTATATATACTGAATAATATCGTCTAACAGTAGCCAGCATAATATTAACGAGACGGCGCCGGTACAGTAGCGGTTAAGGGGAGATCTCCACTTGAGGGATTGTTTTCTTGACTCCTTTCTCCCTCATGTTTAGCCCCATTGCTTTTGATATTATAAAACGTTTGCCCCATTAGTTTAGCGATTTTAAGAACTTTCACCCCATATTAAGACCTTTCGTGCAATTCAGGTGTCGATTTTATCCTGGCGAGCGATAGCGAGCCTGTAATTTAAGAGGAATTTAAGAGGACATTTTTCTACCGAAAAATGTACAAATTTATCTTGAAAGGGACTCAAGGGGGTGTAATTTTAAGCTTGATGGAGGTCTAGGGCATAAACTAAATACCTCTTCTTAAAGCTTAGGGAGGGAATTTGGTAAAAATCCAGTTATACACCGGGACGATTTCTACAAGTATTTTATATTTGTTGTCTTTGTTTTGTTTTTTTAGGTGTTTTTTTGATGAACCCGTCGGAAATTGCAGAAAAAAACCCATTATCCATCCAATCTCAAGACACCAAAGGAACCAAACATATTTGCACGCTTGTGATCACGTTCACGTCTATATTGACTGCCTTGGGATACAATAATAAGGTGAGGGGGTCTTTGCCCCCCCTTCAAGAAGTGCGGTATGGGTGGAGCCTCCCCACACATGCGAACAATACTCAATACAGGGGCGCACTGTGACCCGATACAGAGCTACAAGCTGTGCGGGGGTTAAGAACCAACGGAGACGGTTGAGCACACGGAGGTACTTAGCAATCATCGTAAAGGTTTAATATGGTCTGATTGTCGCCCACCTACGATATTAATTATGGGATATAGTGGTAGGTATGGATGGGGGGGCGGGGTAGGGGTGGAGGATGGGGGGGCGGTAGGGGTGAGCATGGGTGGTATGGGCGAGGGATAGGGGTGGTGGAAGATGGGTGGGGTGGGGGTAGGGAGAGGAGGGTGGGGGGTATGGGAGTGGGGTGGAGGATGGGTGGTAAGGGTGGGGTGGGGGGTGTGGGAGGTAACTAGGGTGGGGGTGTAGGGGGTGGTAAGGGTTGGGGTAGGGGTAGGAGGGGTGGAGGATGGGTGGGTGTAGGTGGGGTGGAGGATGGGGGTTGTGGATGAGTAGTATGGGGGAGGGGGTAGAGCGTGGTGGATGGGGGTGTAAGGTAAGGGGAGGTGTAGTATGTGGGGTTGGGATGGAGGATGGGGGTAGGGGGTGGAGGATGAGTGGTATGGGCGTGAACGATATGGTTGGTAGAGGAGATGAAGTTAATGAGAGAGAGAGAGAGAGAGAGAGAGAGAGAGAGAGAGAGAGATCAGTAGATAGGTAAACAGAAATCAGAGAAACCACCCATCGCCCCTAAATGTAAACTTTATTGGTATACAAGTTACTGGAGGCTAAATACCAACCCAACTTTTTCACAGGAATAAATAGTTTTGTTGATTCATCCTATTAATTTGGAGATGGGTCGTTTTTCTGGTCCCCCTTCTTCCTCGTGTTTAGCCCCATTAGTTTTCAAATTGTTAAGACGTTCGGCCCATTAGTTTGGCGATTTTAAGATCTTTCACCACATTTCTTTGTCAATACTTAGACTTTTCGTGTTATTTAGGTGTCCATGTTTTTTCTGGCGAGCGATAGCGAGCCTTTAATTTCCCTCTCTCCTCCTCCACCACCACCATCACCTAACTCCCTCCTTCCACCACCACAACCACCACTACCTCCCTCCCTCTCCACCACCACCACCTCCTCGACCACCACCACCTCCTCCTCGACCACCACCACCTCCTCCTCGACCACCACCACCTCCTCCTCGACCACCACCACCACTACCACCTCCCTCCCTCCCTCCACCACCAACCACCACGTCCCACCCTCCTCCCTCGCTCCCTCCTCCCACTCCCACACTGACGTAACCTAGCCTTAAAGTCGTCCGCCCCATACCCCACCAAAGGACTACCGCCCCTACATACAACCCTCTCATACACTTCCTGCCATACCAGACATCACATAGATAATAAGATTCAATAAACCCTTTGACTGTAGCGGCCCTTAACCCTTTCACGCATTTATGACGCAGAAGTTGCCAGATTAGCAATAAGAAATAGAGTTCTCTCACTCTTATAATTACCTCTCCAAAATTAGTTTTCTGCCCACAGCTAACTCAAAGACAACTGCAGAGGTTGAAGTAACTAAACTAAAGGTATCTAAATACCCCTGATGGTAACAAAGACTTTAAAGTATCCCCAATAGGCTCAAAATCGCAGCATATGCGTTAAAGGGTTAAGGGGGTCACCGGCGAGTATATCGTGTTGTTGGTTAAGCCGGTATCACACGAGCGCTTTTCCCTCAACACTGGTCTGGCAGCTTATGCAGTAAACATTTAGACTATTTTGGTTACCTACATTCATCTACAATCACCTAGTTTCCGATACCAGGGCATAATACTCCAGACATGTTGCCAGAAAAATGTTGATCATCGAATGTTGACTATAAAAGCTCTCGTGTGACACTGGCTTTAAACGCGCTGTTAATTAGGAAATATTGTCAATAATAGGATGCAGAGACATATTAATTTTTCGTTATTCCAATAATTATCTACTGTAGAAATCAGCTGTTAGGCCTATATGACTAAAATTCCCGCCAAAGTAAACATAAAATCGAGTTTAGTCTCAATTATAAATACAAATGTGGACTATAAATATTTGCGTAAGACGTTTATGTTTCTTATATCAGCTAATTTAAGGGGAAATAGGTCGTTTTTCTGGCATCCTTTCTCCCTTAAGCCCCATTTTTTGTTTTGAGATTATAAGACGTTCGGCCCATTAGTTTGACGATATTTACACCTTTACCCTCCTCTGTTGTAAAAAATTTAAGACCTTTCGTGCCATTTAGGTGTCGATTTTATCCTGGCGGCGATAGCGAGCCTGTAATTTTAAGAGGAACCGGCCTTCGGCCTGGACATTTATCTTGAAGGGGGGGTCTAGGGGGTAATAGTTTAAGTTTGATGGAGGTCTAGGTATGAAACTAGTAAAAAAAAAAAAAAAAAACATATATGAACAAAAATCGACCAAAAAATGAACCACCATTTCCCGTCAAAGTAAAAATAAAATCTAGTTTAGAATTCAATTATTTATAAATGCGCACTACTAATATTTGTGAAAGACTTGTACAGTATGTGTATTTATAAATGCGCACTACTAATATTTGTGAAAGACGTGTACAGTATGTGTATTTATAAATGCGCACTACTAATATTTGTGAAAGACGTGTACAGTATGTGTATTTATAAATGCGCACTACTAATATTTGTGAAAGACGTGTACAGTATGTGTATTTATAAATGCGCACTACTAATATTTGTGAAAGACGTGTACAGTATGTGTCTTATATCAGCTAATTTATGCACGGAATATTTATGTTCATAAGAAACTAGTTTACATAAATTTAAATATTGAGGTCGCTGCCTTACCATTCATGTTTATATACTGTACATATACAAGTGTACCATGTTAACTGCCTTGATGGTGTAGTGGTTAGGGTGCTTAAAATATGTATGTGGTAACCCAGGTTCGAATCCCGGTGGATCACATGCTTTTATATATCTATCTATATAATCAGGTCCAATCCCCACTTTTTGTTTTTGTCTTTTTTGATCACATGTTTGCTTTCATTAATTTCTTTGCGAGGTGTTTGGTGTTGGAGTGAAAATAATACAAAACTAGATTATCTACAGTATATGTACACCGGTCCGTCTGGTGTGTATGTATGTGTATTATCTATATGTACACCGGTCCGTCTGGTGTGTATGTATGTGTATTATCTATAATATGTACACCGGTCCGTCTGGTGTGTATGTATGTGAATTATCTATATGTACACCGGTCCGTCTGGTGTGTATGTATGTGTATTATCTATATGTACACCGGTCCGTCTGGTGTGTATGTATGTGTATTATCTATATGTACACCGGTCCGTCTGGTGTGTATGTATGTGTATTATCTATATGTACACCGGTCCGTCTGGTGTGTATGTATGTGTATTATCTATATGTACACCGGTCCGTCTGGTGTGTATGTATGTGTATTATCTATATGTACACCGGTCCGTCTGGTGTGTATGTATGTATGTATTATCTATATGTACACCGGTCCGTCTGGTGTGTATGTATGTGTATTATCTATATGTACACCGGTCCGTCTGGTGTGTATGTATGTGTATTATCTATATGTACACCGGTCCGTCTGGTGTGTATGTATGTGTATTATCTATATGTACACCGGTCCGTCTGGTGTGTATGTATGTGTATTATCTATATGTACACCGGTCCGTCTGGTGTGTATGTATGTGTATTATCTATATGTACACCGGTCCGTCTGGTGTGTATGGGTGTATGTATGTGTATTATCTATATGTACACCGGTCCGTCTGGTGTGTATGGGTGTATGTATGTGTATTATCTATATGTACACCGGTCCGTCTGGTGTGTATGTATGTGTATTATCTATATGTACACCGGTCCGTCTGGTGTGTATGGGTGTATGTATGTATATTATCTATATGTACACCGGTCCGTCTGGTGTGTATGGGTGTATGTATGTATATTATCTATATGTACACCGGTCCGTCTGGTGTGTATGGGTGTATGTATGTGTATTATCTATATGTACACCGGTCCGTCTGGTGTGTATGGGTGTATGTATGTGTATTATCTATATGTACACCGGTCCGTCTGGTGTGTATGGGTGTATGTATGTATATTATCTATATGTACACCGGTCCGTCTGGTGTGTATGGGTGTATGTATGTGTATTATCTATATGTACACCGGTCCGTCTGGTGTGTATGGGTGTATGTATGTGTATTATCTATATGTACACCGGTCCGTCTGGTGTGTATGGGTGTATGTATGTATGTATATTATCTATATGTACACCGGTCCGTCTGGTGTGTATGGGTGTATGTATGTGTATTATCTATATGTACACCGGTCCGTCTGGTGTGTATGGGTGTATGTATGTGTATTATCTATATGTACACCGGTCCGTCTGGTGTGTATGGGTGTATGTATGTGTATTATCTATATGTACACCGGTCCGTCTGGTGTGTATGGGTGTATGTATGTGTATTATCTATATGTACACCGGTCCGTCTGGTGTGTATGGGTGTATGTATGTGTATTATCTATATGTACACCGGTCCGTCTGGTGTGTATGGGTGTATGTATGTGTATTATCTATATGTACACCGGTCCGTCTGGTGTGTATGGGTGTATGTATGTATTATCTATATGTACACCGGTCCGTCTGGTGTGTATGGGTGTATGTATGTGTATTGTCTATATGTACACCGGTCCGTCTGGTGTGTATGGGTGTATGTATGTATATTGTCTATATGTACACCGGTCCGTCTGGTGTGTATGGGTGTATGTATGTATATTATCTATATGTACACCGGTCCGTCTGGTGTGTATGGGTGTATGTATGTATATTATCTATATGTACACCGGTCCGTCTGGTGTGTATGGGTGTATGTATGTGTATTGTCTATATGTACACCGGTCCGTCTGGTGTGTATGGGTGTATGTATGTGTATTGTCTATATGTACACCGGTCCGTCTGGTGTGTATGGGTGTATATATGTGTATTGTCTATATGCACACCGGTCCGTATGGGTGTATGTATGTGTATTGTCTATATGTACACCGGTCCGTCTGGTGTGTATGGGTGTATGTATGTGTATTGTCTATATGTACACCGGTCCGTCTGGTGTGTATGGGTGTATGTATGTGTATTATCTATATATACACCGGTCCGTCTGGTGTGTATGGGTGTATGTATGTGTATTATCTATATGTACACCGGTCCGTCTGGTGTGTATGGGTGTATGTATGTATGTATATTATCTATATGTACACCGGTCCGTCTGGTGTGTATGGGTGTATGTATGTATATTATCTATATGTACACCGGTCCGTCTGGTGTGTATGGGTGTATGTATGTGTATTGTCTATATGTACACCGGTCCATCTGGTGTGTATGGGTGTATGTATGTGTATTGTCTATATGTACACCGGTCCGTCTGGTGTGTATGGGTGTATATATGTGTATTGTCTATATGCACACCGGTCCGTATGGGTGTATGTATGTGTATTGTCTATATGTACACCGGTCCGTCTGGTGTGTGTGGGTGTATGTATGTGTATTGTCTATATGTACACCGGTCCGTCTGGTGTGTATGGGTGTATGTATGTGTATTATCTATATATACACCGGTCCGTCTGGTGTGTATGGGTGTATGTATGTGTATTATCTATATGTACACCGGTCCATCTGGTGTGTATGGGTGTATGTATGTGTATTATCTATATGTACACCGGTCCGTCTGGTGTGTATGGGTGTATGTATGTGTATTATCTATATGTACACCGGTCCGTCTGGTGTGTATGGGTGTATGTATGTGTATTATCTATATGTACACCGGTCCGTCTGGTGTGTATGGGTGTATGTATGTGTATTATCTATATGTACACCGGTCCGTCTGGTGTGTTACTCAGTTACTTGTTCGTCAAGGGGAATCCACGCAATGCGAGCTAAGCTCATTATTATCGCGCCTCCTTAACTGGGAATGTATTGCGTGAAATGCATGGTAAGTGTTTTATGTACTGTTGGAATGGCTGTTGATGTGTGTGTAGTCTGTATTTAGCCAATTGGCGACATCGGAAACGAAGGCTTAGGGTGGATCTGTATGGTACCATTCTCACTATAGACGGTACCGTCTCGCGCGAAGTCTTAGGTAGCCATCAGCTTAGGTGAACCATATGATACCCATCTCGCCTTGTACCATTTTTGCCAACCCCAGATGGGACGTCACAACGTCGTCCACTTATTCCAGGTACCTATTTACAGCTAGGTGAACTGAGGCTAACACATGAAAGGAGACAAGCCCAATTTGTCTCCGCCCGGCCGGGGATTGAACCCCCGACCCCTCGTGTGTGAGACGAGAGCTCTACCTACTAGACTACGGGCAGTGTGTATGTGTGTATGTATGTGTATTTGAGAGATATACTAAATATTAGAATAATATATTGTTATTTTTCTGTAAATCGCCGATATTTTATATATTGCGCATGAATGTTAATATATATACATGTGTGTATTAATTCCTTGTAATTATTTATTGATTACTCATATAATTGGCTAATACATATACACACACACACACTGTATATTCATATTTATATATATATATATATATATATATATATAGAGAGAGAGAGAGAGAGAGAGCGCGCGAGAGCGCGAGCGCGAGCTAATGAGGATACAGGTTAAATTAAAAGTATATAACCCAATACACAGTAACTACAGTATAGTCCATACAGGGGAGGTGTGGTGGAGTGGTCTTGCCACTGGCCTGGTAATCCAAAGGTCCCGGGTTCAAATCCCGATGTATCAATGGGAAGATATTATTGGGATGGATTTTGTGCTGTATCTGGTATCAGTGCATTACCACAAGCCCACCGAAACGTCAATAAAATACCCTCATTGTTCCCTGATTAAATAACACTGTATGAATATTCCCATATTCAAAATATGCTATAGGGGTGCAATGCCTGGTGAGTTATCTGCTCAACAGGTGGCGTTGTGTGTGTGTAAGTGTGAGAGTCCGAGTGTAGGGGGTGAGACAGTGAAGCACGGGAACGAGGTGGCTTCAGAGATGGGGTCGTTTCGGGCCATGAGTGAGCACCGTGCCTAATGTGAAGGCAAGATGGCAGGTGCTCGTTGTACTGTACTCTACGTGCTTCACATGTCTCACTCCCTAGACTGGAACAAGACCTCACGGGCTTCACTGTTCATTGTAAAGCGGTGAATGTTAAGGCTCTCAGCCTATGCCCGAGAGGAAGTAAGTTGGAATATAAAAAAAAAAAAAAAAAAAAAAAAACACATTACACACCAATATCCACCCACACGATATATAGAATTACACGTACAGTTGTTCAAATAAGTCATGTCTCAGCTGTCATTACGTATTGCTCGCTGTGTGCTGTATTAATGTATATTTATTTAGTTTTGAGTTTCCTCGCTAGACCTCAATCAAGCTCTAAAAAAAAAAAAAATAGACCCCCTTTCGAGATAAATTTGTAAATTTTTCGGTAGAAAAATGTCCTGGCCGAAGGCCAATTTCTTCTAAAATTACAGGCTCGCGATCGCTCACCAGGAAAAAAATCAACACCCGAAATATTCTAAATGTTGACCTGATGAGCTGCCAGACCAGTGCTGAGGATAAATGTTGAGTGAAAAAGTGCTCGTGTGATACCGGCTTTAAGGAGGGCGACCTACTTTTTTCTCTTTCTTGGTATCAATTTGACCTCATTCAGCCTACTGTGTTAAGACGTTTATCCCCATCCAGGTGTCCATTTTTTTTTTTTTTTTTTTTTTAGCGAAATCCGGTTTCGCCGGAGAATTTTTTCTATAAAAAATGTACAAATTTAGCCAGCTGTCTAACTCCTTATCCAAAATATGGTGGATCACTATCGCTCGCCAGGTATAAATCGACACCTGGATGGGGATAAACGTCTTACCAGTGTTGAGTATAAATGTTGAGTGAAAAAGTGCTCGTGTGATACCGGTTTTATTATCGCTACCGTACCGTACTCTAAACATCAATGGGGCCTCCTTTTCAGAAGCAATTATCCAAGCTATTAAGGGGCAGATAGTCGCTTTTACTGGACCCCCTCCTCCCTCATGTTTAGCATATTAGTTTTGAAATTTTAAGACGTTCGTTCCGTTAGTTTGTCGATTTTAAGACCTTTTGCCCCATTTCTTTGTCAATATTAACACCTTTCGTGCCATTTAAGTGTCAACAATGTTCCTGGCGAGCGATAGCGAGCCTGTAATTTTTGGAGGAACCGGCCTTTGGCCGGGACATTTTTCTATCGAAAAATTTACACATTTATCTTGAAAGGAGGTCTAGGGGGTGCTATGTTCAGCTTGATGCATGGAGGTCTAGCGAGGAAACTAAAAAATATAATAATTAATAAATATATAGAATATATAAATAATTATATAGAATATATAAATATATAGAATATATAAATATATAGAATATATAAATAATTATATAGAATATATAAATATATAGAATATATAGAATATAGAATATATAAATATATAGAATATATAAATATATAGAATATATAGAATATATAAATATATAGAATATATAGAAATACACTCACTCTATACATCAATGGAGCGCCCTTTTCAGAAGCAATTATCCAAGCTATTAATTACAACCGCTTTCATTCTTTTTATTTGCACCCCAGTTTAACCCCTTTGATAGTATGACCCCACTCTAAGGGGGGTGACCTGTTTTTTTCTGTTATTTTCTATCTTTCTCTGGCTTGTATCCATTTGGCCCCATTCAGCCTACTGTTTTAAGACGTTTATCCCCATCCAGGTGTCATTTGTTTACTGGTAAGCGGTAGCGAGCCAGCATATTTTATATTTTTGTTTGACAGCAGGCTAAATTTGTACATTTTTCGATAGAAAAATTTCTCCGGCGAAGCCGGATTTCTTCATATAATGCTGGCTTGCTATCGCTCACCAGGAAGAAATCGACACCTAGATGGGGATAAACGTCTTAAAATATTTGGCTGAATGGGGCCGAATGGATACAAGCCAGAGAAAGAGAGAAAAGGACAGAAATAACAAACAGCAGGTCACCCCCTTAACCTTGTATGGATGTCATTATAGTTTGGTTTACTTGTAAATTAATGGGTGGGTTGGTGAAAACAAATGTGAATTCTGGGTAATTTAAGGTTGCTTTTTCTGGTCCCCCTTCTTCCTCATGTTTAGCCCCATTAGTTGTCAGATTTTAAGACGATCGGCCCGTTATTTTGGGGATTTTAAGACCTTTCGCTCTTTTTCTTTTGTCAATATTAAGATATGTTATGCTTAGCTAGGAAACTAAAAAATAATTGAATATATGAATTAACGGGGGTGACTTAATATATCCTGTATTAATAATAGACTTAATATATCCTGTATTAATAATAGACTTAATATATAGTGAACGCCATAATATATCCGCTTCTTCCTTGACCTACTTCAACTCAGCACTACTCTGCGGCCACGCGCTGTTACGCCGTGTATGCCCCATTTAATATATATATATATATATATATATAGTGTGTGTGTGTGTGTGTGTGTGTGTGTGTGTGTGTGTAGGTGTGTGCACTCCCAGCAAGTCTAGAAGCTCCGACATTCAAAAAAGTGTCCAAGCTTTTAATTAGCTCACGTGTATTTGTGAGATATACTGTATATAGGCCTACATATATATATATATATCCTTATAAAGGTATGTTAAGAGTAATAAACCCATCTAATATAAGGGTAGAAGATTAATCACTATAAGTATACTCAATAATTTTATATACATTTTCATATCATTTTAATACCCTCCAAATGTCCCACTAAAGTATGACCCCTTTAGTACAGTCGGCCAAATAAGTGATGTCGCGGCACCAAGTATATTTCGATCAATAATTGGTATCAACACTAAGTATTAATTCATCGTTTCGAGTGAGATATACAAATATGTTCCTATCTTTACCCTATTCAACATCTGACAGACATTAATACAGTGCAAAACGAGCCAAACGTAATGACAGCGGCGACACGACATTTTTGGCCAACCGTACCTTTAGGGCTGATATGGGTAAATACTGTCTTAAGGGGAGATTTCCACTTGAGGGATTTTTTTCTGAACCCCTTTCTCCCTCATGTTTAGCCCCATTGTTTTTGAGATTTTAAGACGTTCGCCCCATTATTTTGACGATTTTAAGAACTTTCAACACATTTCTGTCAATTTTAAGACCTTTTGTGCCATTTAAGTGTCGATTTTATCCTGGCGAGCGATAGCGAGCCTGTAATTTAAGAGGAACCGGCTTTCAGCCGGGACATTTTTCTACCGAAAAATGTACAAATTTATCTTGAAAGGGGCTCAAGGGGGTGTAATCTTAAGCTTGAAGGATATCTAGGGACCAAACTAAAACCCTCCCCTTAATGAACCACCTGAATAACGTAGGTCTTTCTTAATCTGCATAAAATTGTGTAACGTTGACCAGAATAATATATAAATAATACTACATCGTACTGAAGGGGTTAAGAGGACTGGTTATTTGGTTTGGTCTATTTATTTATATATTCATTTATTTGTTTAGTTTCCTCGCTAGACCTTCATCAAACTTAAAAAAAACATTCATTGGTAGCATTCAAGGAGACTACTGCAGGACTCTTCTTCTTCTTCTTCTTACCTCTGACCGGGTATAGGCTATCCTAGTGTTTACTACCCTATACCCCTTTGAAAGGACATTAGCCTAACCTAACAACCTTACCTAACCTAACCTAGTATTATAGGTGGGGGCTGCCGCCCCCACATCCCCGCTTTGACTTAGATTTTTGGTGTATTTGTCTGTGAAGTGGGTATTTTTCAATTTGTTGATAACGAAAATCCTCCATGCGGACTATATGGAGAAAAATATGGCGAATCTATTGGTGCCTATTTTCACTAATAAATTGTTTCTCATAACGTCGCACTAGTGTCCTTGAATATTATCCATTCATTAAATCTCCCTTTTAGATTAATTTGTACATTTTTCGATAGACAAATTTCCCAACCGGAGGCCGCTTCTTTCAAAATTACAGGCTCACTATCGTTCGCCAGGAAAAACAATCGACACCTACAGTAAATAGCACGAAAGGTCTTAATATTGACAAGGAAATGGGGCGGGAGGTCTAAAAATCGACAAACTAATAGGGCAAACATCTTAACATCTGAAAATAATGGGGCTAAACGTGAGGGAGAAGGGGGACCAGAAAAACGACCCATCTCCCCTTGATACCACAATACAATTACTAACCTTATTTGTGTCTGTGTCATTTATTTTCTTTGGTTTCTGGAAGGTGATATTATTTGTCTATTTCTCCTTTTCTCTCTTTCTCTGGCTTGTATCCATTCGGCCCCATTCAGCCAACTGTATTAACACGTTAATCCCCTTCCAGGTGTCGATTTCTTCCTGGCGAGCGATAGCGAGCCAGCATTGTATGGAGAAATCCGGCTTCGCCGAAGACATTGTTCTATCGAAAAATTTACAAATTTATCTTTCTGTCAAAACAAACATATATATATATGCTGGCTCGCTCCCGCTCACCAGGAAAATATTGACACCTGGATGGAGGTAAACGTCTTAAAACAGTAGGCTAAATGGGGCCGAATGGATACAAGCCAGGGAAAGAGGGAGAGAAAGAGAAAAAAAGCGAGGCTGGCTCCCTTAATACCATAAATCACACATTTATACTCATACACACAATTACTAACCTTATTCGAGTCTGTGTCATTTATTTTCTTTTGGTTTCTGGAAGGTGATATTATTTGGACATTAAGGGAGCCCACCTCGCTTTTTTTCCTCTTTCTCTCCCTCTCTCTTTGGCTTGTATCTATTCGGCCCCATTCAGCCTACTGTTTTAAGACGTTTACCCCCATCCAGGTGTCAATATTTTTCTGGCGAGCGGTAGCGAGCCGTATGTATATATATTTGTTTTGATAGCAAGCTAAATTTGTAAATTTTTCGATAGAAAAATTTCTCCGGCGAAGCCGGATTTCTCCATACAATGCTGGCTCGCTATCGCTCGCCAGGAGGAAATTGACACCTGGATGGGGATGAACGTCTTAAAACAGTTGGCTGAATGGGGCGAAATGGATACAAGCCAGGGAAAGAGAGAAAAGGAGTGAAAGATAAAAAAAAAAAACGGTGACCCTCCTTAATCACATACAGTATACTCCAGCACACAATTACTAACCTTATTCGAGTCTGTGTCATTTATTTTCTTTTGGTTTTTGGAAGGTCATATTATTTGGACATGTGGAGATGTTTGGAAGTCGGAGCCATTTTTCTTCACTAATAATTCATGTCTGGATAGATTTCATATATATTTTTTTTTTTTTTTTTTTTTTTTTTTTTGTATATGATATATTTGTCTGGGTCACTTTGGTACACTTATGGGAATTGATGGTTGGGTGTGTGAGAGAGTGTGTGTTTGTGTGTGTTTGATAATAATAATAATAATAATAATAATAATAATAATAATATTAATAATAATGTGAGAGAGGGTGTCTGTGTTTGGGTTTGTGTGTAATAATAATAATAAATAATAATAATAAAATATACATATTAACAATGTATACGGTAGTTTATTAAGATTGTGTGTGTGTGTGTGTGTGTGTGTGTGTGTGAGAGAGAGAGAGAGAGAGAGAGGATAATTTTGGCATTGAGGGTAGCGTATGCACACAAGTGTTTGATGTAATTTATGCTTGTTTTCTGTGCTTTATATCGAAAATGTGTGATATAGTGTATAGAATGTGTGTTAATGAGAGAGAGAGAGAGAGAGAAGAGAGAATTAAAAAGATAATTAAATAGAGATAAAAGAGAGAGAGGGAAAGAAAGAGAGAGAGAGAGAGAAAATATATAAAGTAAAGGAGTGAGTGAAACTGTGATGAGTGAAACATGGAGGTGGTAGCGGTGGTGAGCGAGAGAGAGAGAGAAAAAAAATAGAGAGAGCGGAGAAAGAGAGTGTGAGAGAAACGTCTATGTTAAAGAGCCAGTGAGAAATATATTATGTTCTCTCCTTTTCTCTTTCTTTGGCTTGTATCCATTCGGCCCCATTCAGCCTATTGTTTTAAGACGTTTATCCCCATCCAGGTGTATCGCTCGCCAAGCATTGTATGGAGAAATGTTTCTATCGAAAAATGTACAATTTTTTCTATCGAAAAATGTACAAATTTAGCCTGCTGTCAATAACATGTTTTTAAATATGCTGGCTCGCTACCGCTCGCCAGGAAAAAAAATCTACACCTGGATGGGGATAAACGTCTTAAAATGGTAGGCTGAATGGGGCCAAATGGATACAAACCAGAAAGAGAGAGAAAGAGAGAGGGAGAGAGAGAAAACAAAAACAAGGTGGGCCCCCTTAAGTGGTTTGCAACATTGTGCAAGAGTGTATATCCACTATAGTCTATTCGCTGTAAGTAGGCGAAACATCATGACCTCTAACCTCTGTAACTCAACAATGACTAAAGTAATCGAGCTAATATTTCTACTGTCAGTCAAGGAATAGATATGTAAATTTACAGCCAATTTGCTCTAGCCCTTTTCGAGTTACAGAGGATAGGTGGTCATGATTTCTCGCCTACTTACAGCGAATAGACTATAGACTCCTACAGTAACACGCAGATCCAACTTGTGTGTAAAAGTGTGTATAGTGTGTAAGGAAGATGGTTTGTGAAAAATTGTAAAAGAGAAAATAATATGAGAAGAATTGTCGTGAAATTGTTTGAACGAGATAATTTCCGTGAGTTGGTCTATTGTGAAAGATTGTGTAAATGTGTTTTGGAGAAAGGTTAATCAGTAATTCGTGTGAAACAAAATGTGAACCTAGATGTTTGTGAATTTGTGTTTTGTGTTTGTGTTCATTTTTTTTTTTTTCGGGCTTTTATCTCGAGCCGGCCACCCCCAGAAGAAAAAAAATATTGAAAAAATGGGGATCAGATGAAGGTCTTGAGGGATAAGCCTTTACAACGGCACCTCGTATTTACATTCTATTTTTCCTATTTTTCTGAAGAGTGTAGAGAGCGGAGAAGGGGTGTTGGAGAGAGAGGAAGCTGTTGGAGTGGCTTTGTTATGTGTATTTAGTCTGTATACGTCGTCAGGGTGTCCCCTGACTGGGTGCGAGCATGTGAAACATGCTAGGACGTGCTAACACACCCACTAAATGTCCGCCGTGGCAGGGATTCGATCCCGGGTCTTGCAGATTCACACGTGAGCGTGCTCACCACTCGACCGCCACGGCCTGAGTAAATAGATAGATAGATAGATAGATAACGTGTGGAGAGAACATTGTTGATAATATGTATAGTTGTGTGAGAGAACATGATGGTTAAGGGTGTTATAAATTTGTTAAAATATAGAAGTTATAGATAGTGTATGGAAGAGCATGTTAAAACAATATACTGTATATAGAAGTTATAGATAGTGTATGGAAGAGCATGTTAAAACAATATACTGTATATAGGTTAAGGGGAGATGGTTCACCTTTCATTGATTTTGTCCAGTTAATTCATTCTTTTTGTTTTTTTAGTTTCCTCGCTAAGCCTCCATCAAACTTTAAAAAAACACATCCTTGATCCCCCCTTCAAAATTAATTTGTACATTTTTTGGTAGAAAAATGTCCCCGCCGAAGGCCAGTTCCTCTAAAAATTACAGGCTCGCTACCGCTCGCCAGGAAAAAAATCGACACCTAAATGCCACGAAAGGTCTTAAAATTTACAATGAAATGGAGCGAAGGGTGTTAAAATCGCCAAACTAATGGGCCGAACGTCTTTAAATCTGGAAACTAAAGGGGCTTCGCACGAGAGAAGGGTGTCCAGAAAAACAACCCATCTCCCCTTAAGTAGATTAGAGTTTGTGAAAGAGAGGCAGTTTGTGAAAGAGAGGCAGTTTGTGTAAGAGAGGCAGTTTGTGAAAGAGAGGCAATTTGTGAAAGAGAGGCAGTTTGTGTAAGAGAGGCAGTTTGTGTAAGAGAGGCAGTTTGTGAAAGAGAGGCAGTTTGTGAAAGAGGCAGTTTGTGTAAGAGAGGCAGTTTGTGAAAGAGAGGCAGTTTGTGAAAGAGAGGCAGTTTGTGTAAGAGAGGCAGTTTGTGTAAGAGAGGCAGTTTGTGAAAGAGAGGCAGTTTGTGAAAGAGAGGCAGTTTGTGTAAGAGAGGCAGTTTGTGAAAGAGAGGTAGTTTGTGAAAGAGAGGCAGTTTGTGAAAGAGAGGCAGTTTATGTAAGAGAGGCAGTTTGTGAAAGAGAGGCAGTTTGCCCCGGAGTGTGAAGACTTGTTAAAGGGTAAAAAGAGAGTTAGTCTAATGAAAAACTGAAAAGTGTGACATAAATACAAAAATAGTTAGTCTAATTAAAGCTGAAATTGTGACATAGATAAAATAAAGTGTTAGTCTAATGAAAACTGAAAATGTCGACCTAGATTAAAATATGAAATAAGATACTCTGATAAAAAAAAATGCAAAAATTTGAATAATAATGTAAAACTTGCAAAATAAACTAACCAAAACTGGGACGACACAAGATAAAGGCAAAATAAACGGGGAAAATGTATAAATGAAAGGGTAGATATTTATACATATGAGATTGATGAGAATGCCTATAAATGTATAAATGAAAGTGTAGATATTTATACATATGAGATTGATGAGAATGCCTATAAATGTGTAAACAGAGAAAATACATATTAAAAGTTTGTAAATGGAATGCCTGGATATGTGTAAGTAGGGAAAATACATATCAAAAGTGTGTAATTATGTGCAAGAGTTTAGGTTAGACAATTTACGAATGTTTATACAAGAGATACATATTTTGAAAACTAAGGTGTACTAGGCCTATAGACGGTTCCATTTCATCTGACACATAATTGACGACTTGGGAGTTTCGTTCTATAAGGAAGTTGGAGTTATAGACATCGATATTTAACAGAATAAACAGCTACAACACGGTTTTAGTAATGATAAAACATACATAAAACCCAATTCAACATACTATTTATCCATCAGAAACCTACATAATGACTATATTTGTGTTTAATATCGATGTAAACCGGCCGAACTTCCTTATAAACCGAAACTCGCAAGTGGTCAAATCCCTTACCCAATTTATTAGTGTATACTTTATGGAATAATCAGAATATATTATGCTTCAGCCTTATCTAATTATCGAGTGTTCTTAATTAACCCTCTGAAGCTCTGACGCGTTTTAGCAGTTTATTTTGGCTATCATTAGACGATTTTATACAGCTTAGGAAGTATCTGTGGTTACTAAAAGGGTAAATACTATCTCAATCAACCCTTTGACTTCCGTATACCGTTACTAATCTGAATAGAATCGTCTAATAGTAGCCAGAAACTCGTATTGGAGCTTGAAAGGGTTAACAACACTTCACTTCAAAATATTCGTAATAGAGTAGTAATCGACCACTTGCGAGTTTTAGTTCTATAAGGAAGTTGGAGCTGTAGCCATCAATATTTATTTACGGTCAGAATACATTTATAAATATGTAAAACCAAATTGATCATACTTTTTATCCATCAGAAACCCACATTGTTATTGCATTTCTCTGTAATATTGATGTCTACAGCTCCAACTTCCTTATAGAACGAAACTCGCAAGTAGTCAATTGAGGCAAGGATGTTGTCATATAGTGTCAGATGATAATATGAAACCGAGTACTGGTGAAAATAGGCAGATTTATGAAAGAGAGGAATGTGAGAAAGTGAGATGTGAGCCAATCTGAGTGTACAAGTGATGTGAAAGGGAAAGCAAGTGACAACAGATGTGAGCAAGTGTCCCAGCGATGAAAGATAGTGAGAGAGAGTGAGATAATGTGAGCGAATGTCCAAGTGATGTTATACAGGGTAAATAAATGTGAAAGTGAGCAAGTGAGAGAGGGTGGAATAAACACAGAGTGAGAGCAAGCCTGTGAGAGAGGGCGTGCTAAAGGAAGTGAGAGAGAGAGGGTGTGAGCAAGCCTGTGAGAGAGAGAGAGATCCAGTGATGTGGGATGGTGAGAGAGACGTAGAGGAGCTTGCCTCACACAACCTGCCACCAGCCTGTCTGGGGCCGCACTGACACATACGAGCACTCGAGCAGTCTCCAGTGTGTATATGTGTGTGTGTGTGTAGGTCTCTCTCTCATTCACTCTCACTCTCTCATACACTCTCTTTCTCTCTCTCTCTCTCTCACGCAACCCTTTACCCTCCCCTCTCCTCCCCTCCCCTCTAACCTCACTCTCTCCCCTCCTCCTCTCTTCTACCCTCACCCCTCCTCCCTTCCCCACCTCACCTCTCTTTGCTCACTCACTCATTTATTCCTTCTCCACTCTTCCACCCCTCTCCCTCTCATCCTTTATTTTCTATTTCTATCCTTTCCCTCTTTCTATTCCTTCCCTCTCTCCACCACCCCTTTCCCTCACCCCCTCTCTCTCTCTCTCTCTCCACCACCCCTTTCCCTCCCCCCTCTCTCTCTCTCTCTCCACCACCCCTCCCCTTTCCCCCTCTCTTTTCCCCACCTCTCCCTTCCCCCTCTGTCTTTATCTTCCCCCCCCCCCCCCCTCTCTACCCTCCCTCACCACCGACCACCTCTCTCTCCCCCATATTCCTCTCCTTGTACTAGTTTGTTTATGTTTCTCCTCTTGTCTTTATGTCTCATATATCCGTCCATTTGACTTGACTTATATTATGTTTTTTTTTTTTTTTTTTTTTTTTTTTTTTTTTTTTTTTTTTTTTTTTTTTTTGTGGGCGATTTTTGCATGTATTCATTATTTTTCTAGTTTCCTCCCTAGACCACCATCAAATTAAAAAAAAAAAAACATCCATTAGATCCCCCTTCTAGATTAATTTGTACATTTCTCGGTAGAAAAAAGTGCCCGCCGAAGGCCAGTTCTTCCAACATTACAGGCTCACTATCGTTCGCCAGGGAAAAAATCTACACCTAAATAGCACGAAAGGTCTAAATATTGACGACGAAATGGGGCGAAAGGTCTTAAAATCGACTAAGTAATGGAGCAAACATCTTAACATCTGAAAACTAATGGGGCTAAACATGTGGGAGAAAGTGGTGCAGAAAACCGGCCCATCCCCCCTTAACCCCTTCTATACCGGCGACGTCTCTTTGCATTATATTTGGGAACTATTAGACGGATTGTATTCAGCTTAGGAAGGATCTCTAGCCATTATTAGGCTTCGAACTGTTTCAATCAGCCCTTCTAACTACCACAGATCCTCCCTAAGCTGCTTAAGATAATCTAAATCTAGCTGGCACGGAAAGAGTTAATCTTGGGATTTTTTGGATCAATGACTTTTCAATCTATTATTCTTCCTCTTTCATTTTTGGTGTGCAGTTGGCCAAATAAGTCATGTCTCCGTGGTCATTACGTTTTGCTCGCTGTGTGCTGTATTAACCCTTTCGCATTTATGACGCAGAGGTTGCCAGATTAGCAATAAGAAATAGAGTTCTCTCACTCTTATAATTACCTCTCCAAAATTAGTTTTCTGCCCACAGCTAACTCAAAGACAACTGCAGAGGTTGAAGTAACTAAACTAAAGGTTTCTAAATACCCCTGATGGTAACAAAGGCTTTAAAGTATCCCCAATAGGCTCAAAATCGCGTCATATGTCGGAGAGGGTTAATGTCTGTCAGATGTCGAATGGGGTGTGTACGGTTGCCCAAATAAGTCATGTCTCCGCTGTCATTACGTTTTGCTCGTTGTGTACTGTATTAATGTCTGTCAGATGTTGAATAGGGTGGGTAAAGATAGGAAAATGTTTGTATATCTCACTCGATACGATGAATTTCTGCTTAGATAGTGCTGATACCAATTATTGATCGATATATACTTGGTGCCGCGACATGACTTATTTGGTCGACTGTACCTTTATCAACCCCTAACTTCCTGTTCATATATTTTAAGGGGGGGTCATCGGCTTTTTTTTTTATCTTTCTCTCCTTTTCTCTCTTTCCCTGGCTTGTATCCATTCGGCCCCATTCAGCCAACTGGTTTAAGACGTTTATCCCCATCCGGGTGTCGATTTATTCCTGGCGACCGATAGCGAGGCAGCATTGTATGGAGAAATTCGGCTTCGCCGGAGACATTTTTCTATCGAAAAATTTACAAATTTAGCTTGCTGTGAAAACAAATATATATATATGCTGGCTCGCTACCGCTCGCCAGGAAAATATTGACACCTGGATGGGGGATAAACGTCTTAAAACAGTAGGCTGAATGGGGCCCAATGGATACAACCCAAAGAGAGAGGGAGAGAAAGAGAAAAAAAGCGAGGTGGGCTCCCTTAACATAACCCTTACTTTTATCGCGAGTGTTTATATTTGTCCGTCATTCTTTCATCTGTTCTTGTCTCTTATTTATTTCACTTGTCTCTTATTTATTTCACTTGTCTTATTTATTTCACTTGCCTCTTATTTATTTCACTTGCCTCTTATTTATTTCACTTGTCTCTTATTTATTTCACTTCTCTTATTTATTTCACTTGTCTCTTATTTATTTCACTTCTCTTATTTATTTCACTTGTCTCTTATTTATTTCACTTGTCTCTTATTTATTTCACTTCTCTTATTTATTTCACTTGTCGCTTATTTATTTCACTTCTCTTATTTATTTCACTTGTCTCTTATTTATTTCACTTGTCTCTTATTTATTTCACTTGCCTCTTATTTATTTCACTTGTCTCTTATTTATTTCACTTGTCTCTTATTTATTTTTCTGTAAATTGTCTTTCTTCATTTTATTTTCTATTACTGGTTTTGTTTTAATTTTGTTTTCTTATTATAGTTGATTTTTAACTATTAGTATTATTTGTGATATTATTATCATTGTTTTGTTTTTCTTGTAGTATCAAGCGTTTCCGCCGATCAGAACGGGTATTTAAGCCTCACTCTTCCCCTGTTTTCTTGCATTACCCTGAAGATGTCTTGAGAGAATAGACGAAAGCTTAGTGTTGCAATGTTTCATTTTTCCTAGCTAGATTTAATACCGTATCTATTTATCTATTGCCGGACACCGTGATCTCCGAAGGGGTGGCCACGAACAAAACGCCCCATGTACCTCTGTTCCAAGTCAATCGACGCCCCTCTTCCCATCCAGCACCGCTTTCACGCATATACTTCTTAACTCCATCCTTCCACCTCTCACTCGGTTTACCACTCCCTCTCTGTCCTTCCACCTCATTCTCGTACACTCTCTTGATCATTCTCTCGCTTCCCATACGTTCCACATGACCGAACCATCTCAAGGTGTTCCTTTTCACACTTTCCAGCACATCTACATCCACACCACACCTCTCTTCCTCATTCGTCTGTCTATCCCTCCATGTAACTGCATTTCTCAAGTAACTCATTTCCACCCACCGCTCTCACTCTTGGTTTGAGTCTCTCAACCAACGTCCATGCTTCACTCCCGTAAGTCAATGTCTGGATTACCACACTATCATGCAAGGACTTCTTCACTTCCATGCTGACCACCCTATTTCTTGTTACTGCTTTCAGCGTTCCTACAACCCTCTTCCCCTGTTGCACCCTCTCCCGCATTTCATCATCCATTGTCCCCATCTTTACTCAACACACTGCCCAGATACTTAAATGAGCTGACCGTTCAACTTCACCTCACACTCTGTGGCTTCACCCCTTTCGAAGACCATAACCTTGCTCTTCCCCGCATTTACCTTCAGATTCCGTTTTTCACACACAGTTCCAAACATAATTATTTACCGGACCCTGCAACTCCCCATTAACTATTGCTCATCAGAACTATATCGCTCATTTAATATATATATATATATATATATATATATATATATATACACACACACACACACACACAATATATCTATATTATTAAATCAGTTCGTGTGTCTGTTTGTCTGTGTGTTCTTAATAGGCGGCCGCAGTTTTGGACCTGGGGAGCTGAAACTTTGCATATGGGTGTCAATTGACCTGGGTCAGGTCATAGAGGGGGCGAGGCCACGATCGGAGGTCGTTTCGAGGCCGAAATTGAAAAAAAAAAAAAAAATGACGTTTGGGGCAGAAAGAGGCCTCCGATCGAAAAGGTGTATGGAACGAAAGTTGTTCGCAGCCCCCCAAAGTGGCGGTACGGATGAGGTCAGATCCTTCGCAGCTCCCCAAAATGAGGTTACGGATGAGGTCAGATCCAAAATCGGAGGTCATTTAACGGCCGAAATCGAGGTCGCCGTTTAATGAGGCACAGGGAGGTCGAGGCCGGTGATTATGGTAGTATTGTGATGATTGTGGTAGTAGTGATTGATGATGGTGATTATGGTAGTAGAATTTAAACCCGGGCAACGCCGGGTACCCCTGCTAGTATATATATATATATATATATATATATATATATATATATATATATATATATATATATATATATTTATATATTTTTTTTTTTTTTTTTTTTTCATTTAACAAAATATTCCTATAAATATTACAACAATAAGTTATATAATTCCGATCCTGCATAATTGAATGAGCCAGGCTCGGAAAGGTATTTGTTGTGAGTTTCATTAATATTTATATAAGCTATTGGGGGAAACCCAGCGCAATACATAAATAATTGTTACGTAAAATTATTTAATTTATACCTTTTTGGTATGAGGAGGGGGGGGGTCATATTGGACCTCTGTTTCGCTCCAGTAGTTTGGAGATTTTAAGACGTTTCACCCCATCAATTTAGCGATTATAAGATGCTTCCCTCCATTCAGTTATCGATTTATATATGATCGAGCAATAGCAAATCTGTAACTTACAAGAAATCGGCCTTCGACCGGGATTTTCTATCGAAAAATTTAAAAATTTAGCTTGAAGGAGGTATGGGTGGGTAGTCGTAAACGGTAAAGCATCGAAATGGACCAATGTAACTAGCGGGGTACCCCAGGGATCAGTTCTAGGGCCAGTTCTCTGCCTAGTTTATATTAATGACATACATGAGGGCCTCACCTGTACAATCTCAAAGTTTCCAGACAATACAAAAATGGCAAATACTGTACTCTCAAATGAACATGTAGAAGATATGCAAAATAACATATAGATAAGCTATCATGTTGGGCTCTATATATCTATCAATCTCTCTCTCTCTCTCTCTCTATATATATATATACAGTACATATACAGTATATCTATCCTATCTATCGATCTCAATCTATATATCTATCTATCTGAACCACACAAATACGCTAACTCCTTTTCTCATCCGGACTCTTACTTTCTCTCACAAATTTCAAATACTCTCCCTTCCTCCCCCTCTCTCACCCCCCCCCCCCTCCCTCCCTCTCGCAGTAGCCTTTGGTCGCTCTCTTTCATCTCTCCTTCTCTCCCCCCTCCCTCCCTTCTTCTCCCCCCCCCCCCCCCACCTCTCTCTTTCTCCCCCCCCCCCTCCCTCCTCGCTTCCTTCTTCCCATCACCCCCTCCCTCCCTCCTCCTCCCTATCCTACCCTCCCCTCCCCTCTTCGACCTGCATTGGCTCATTCTCCCCCCCTCTCCCCTCCTCCCCCTCCCTCAATCTGTTACATAACTTCACCTTCTCTCTCTCTCTCTCTCTCTCTCTCTCTCTCTCTCTCTTTCTGTTTTGCTATCCTTACCTTCCACTTTGAAGCAAATTCTATGTTAGCATTAACTCCGGACTGACTAGTAGGAACCGATAGTTCTGTGCAGTCTGTGTGTTTATGTAAAACTCTCTCTCTCTCTCTCTCTCTCTCTCTCTCTCTCTCTCTCTCTCTCTCTCTCTCTCTCTCTCTCTCTCTCTCTCTTTATCCTTCAGCTATCCTTTCCTTCCAGTTTATTTTAGGGTTGATATCTCTATTAGAATTAGGTCCTGGCCAACTCGCTGGGATCGTAAGGTCTGTGTGGTCAGTGTATATATGTAATTCTATGTAAATATATATCTCTCTCTTTCTCTACCTCTGCCAACCTATTCTTCCCTAAGTTTCCACTCCTCTTATTTATTATCTCTTCTATCTCTCCATCTTTATCACGGCTCTTCCTATTCCCCTATTTATTACATTTTCTTTGGTGGGGGTCATTTGATTGACTCGTTTTCTTTGAGTGTCTCGTTTTTTATGCATTGTTTACCTTTTACCTCCGTACCTCTGCCAACCTTCTCTCTCTCTCCCTCTCTCTCTCTTGTTGCTAGCCAAGACACATACATGGGAACACGCACATTCACTTACACACACGCACACACATATCACTGGCAAGCACCCGCACACACACGTTCTGACGCAGGCAGCCTCACGCACACACACGCGCACACATATATTCACAGACACACACGCACAATCACACACACATAATCACAGAAATATTTATCACACACACACACACACACACACACACACACACACACACACACACACACATATACATAATCACATATATTTATCACACACACACACACACACACACACACACACACACACACACACACACACACACACACACACTCACACACACACACACACACTCACCCTACGCCCTCTATGTGGCCTATACAAACTTAACCCTATTAGGTTTTTTTGGGCGTATTTTTACACTTTCTTGTTATAATTAGACAATTTTAGGCAACTTAGGAAGGATCTCTAGGAATCGTAGAGGTATTAATCATTTCCATTAAATCTCTAACCCTTCACCCTTTAAAGAGAACGGAAAAGCGATAAGCAATGACCAGTGGAAAATGAAAAGGCAAGAATGAGGGGAAAAGGCCAAGGAAATGGGGAGAATGAGGGCCCTGTCACTCTTTCAACTATGGGGGAGGCACTCGATACAAGCAGTTCTGCCTTTTGTCTCCCTCACTCACATAGGGGAAAAAAATGGAGGGTAGAACAAGATCCAATCAGCCAATTTGCCAAGGGCTTCTATGTTTTCTATTCGATTTAGTTTTTACTTATCTCAGATTTGGAAAATTTCACAAACATGGTCTTTCTAAACTTACATAAGATTTTTTTCTGATGATATTGAGGAAGGAGGAGTGTGGTGGGATGGCGGGAGAGGGAGTTATAAGGGGAGATGGGTCGTTTTTCTGGTCCCCCTTTCTAATGTTTAGCCCCATTAGTTCTGAGATTTTAAGACTTGCCACACTATTTTGGCGATTTTAAGATCTTTCGCCCCATTGTCTTGCTAATATTAAGACCTTTCATGCAATTTAGCTGGCGAGCGATAGCGACCCTGTAATATAAGATAAACCGGCCTTTGACCTGGATTTTATCTTGAAGGAGGGTCTTGTTTTTTTTTGTTTTTTATTTAAAGAGGGGTCACCTGCTTTTTTTTCTCTCTCCTTTTCTCTCTTTCTCTGGCTTATATCCATTCGGCCCCATTCAGCCAACTGTTTTAAGACGTTTATCCCAATCCTGGTGTCAATTTCTTCGTGGCGAGCGATAGCGAGCCAGCATTGTATGGATAAATCCGGCTTCGCCGGAAAAATGTTTCTATCGAAAAATTTACAAAATTAGCTTGCTGTCAATATATACTGTATATATATATATATATATATAGACAGTATATATATATATATATATATGCTGGCTCGCTACCGCTTGACAGGAAAATATTGGCACCTGGATAGGGGTAAACGTCTTAAAACAGTAGCCTGAATGGGGCCGAATGGATACAAGCCAAAGAGAGAGGGAGAAAAGGAGAAAAAAAGCGAGCTGGGCTCCCTAAAGTTTGATAGAATCTAAGGAGGAAACTAAGAAAGTAATACTAAGATAAAGCAAAAATCAAATAAATACGTCTATCACACACACACTCACTCTCTCCCTAACTACTCCTCTAGCTCCCATCCTCTCTCTCTTACACACACACACACACTCACTCTCTCTCCCTAACTACCATCCTCTCTCTCTTACACACACACACACACACACACTCACTCACTCTCTCTCTCTCCCTAACTACTCCTCTAGCTCCCATCCTCTCTCTCTCTTACACACACACACACACTCACTCCCTAACTACTCCTCTAGCTCCCATCCTCTCTCTCTCTTACACACACACACACACACTCACTCACTCTCTCCCTAACTACTCCTCTAGCTCCCATCCTCTCTCTCTCTTACACACACACACACACACTCTCTCCCTAACTACTCCTCTAGCTCCCATCCTCTCTCTCTTACACACACACACACTCACTCTCTCCCTAACTACTCCTCTAGCTCCCATCCTCTCTCTCTCTTACACACACTCACTCTCTCCCTAACTACTCCTCTAGCTCCCACCTTCTCTCTCTCTTACACACACACACACACACTCTCTCCCTAACTACTCCTCTAGCTCCCATCCTCTCTCTCTTACACACACACACACACTCACTCTCTCCCTAACTACTCCTCTAGCTCCCATCCTCTCTCTCTTACACACACTCACTATCTCCCTAACTACTCCTCTAGCTCCCACCTTCTCTCTCTCTTACACACACACACTCACTCACTCTCTCTCCCTAACTACTCCTCTAGCTCCCATCCTCTCTCTCTTACACACACACACACACACTCTCTCCCTAACTACTCCTCTAGCTCCCATCCTCTCTCTCTTACACACACACACACACTCACTCTCTCTCCCTAACTACTCCTCTAGCTCCCATCCTCTCTCTCTTACACACACACACTCACTCACTCTCTCTCCCTAACTACTCCTCTAGCTCCCATCCTCTCTCTCTCTTACACACACACACACACACTCTCTCCCTAACTACTCCTCTAGCTCCCATCCTCTCTCTCTTACACACACACACACACACTCACTCTCTCTCCCTAACTACTCCTCTAGCTCCCATCCTCTCTCTCTTACACACACACACACACTCACTCTCTCTCCCTAACTACCATCCTCTCTCTCTTACACACACACACACACACTCACTCTCTCTCTCCCTAACTACTCCTCTAGCTCCCATCCTCTCTCTCTCTTACACACACACACACACTCACTCTCTCCCTAACTACTCCTCTAGCTCCCATCCTCTCTCTCTCTTACACACACACACACACATTCTCTCCCTAACTACTCCTCTAGCTCCCATCCTCTCTCTCTTACACACACACACACTCACTCTCTCTCCCTAACTACTCCTCTAGCTCCCATCCTCTCTCTCTCTTACACACACTCACTCTCTCCCTAACTACTCCTCTAGCTCCCACCTTCTCTCTCTCTTACACACACACACTCTCTCCCTAACTACTCCTCTAGCTCCCACCTTCTCTCTCTCTTACACACACACACTCACACTCACTCTCTCTCTCTCCCTAACTACTCCTCTAGCTCCCATCCTCTCTCTCTCTTACACACACACACACAAACACACACACTCACTCACTCACTCTCTCTCCCTAACTACTCCTCTAGCTCCCATCCTCTCTCTCTTACACACACACACACACACTCACTCTCTCCCTAACTACTCCTCTAGCTCCCACCTTCTCTCTCTCTTACACACACACACACACACTCACTCTCTCTCTCCCTAACTACTCCTCTAGCTCCCATCTTCTCTCTCTCTTACACACACACACACACACACACACACACTCACTCTCTCCCTAACTACTCCTCTAGCTCCCACCTTCTCTCTCTCTTACACACACACACACACACTCTCTCTCCCCCTAACTACTCCTCTAGCTCCCACCTTCTCTCTCTCTTACACACACACACTCACTCTCTCTCTGTCCCTAACTACTCCTCTCTCTCTTACACACACACACACTCTCTCTCCCTAACTACTCCTCTAGCTCTCTCTCTTACACACACACACTACTCTGCTACTCTCTCTCTACTAACTACTCCTCTAGCTCTTCCTCTCTCTTACACACACACACACACACTCTCTCCCTAACTACTCTTCTAGCTCCCACCTTCTCTCTTTCTTACACACACACACACACACTCACTCTCTCCCTAACTACTCCTCTAGCTCCCATCCTCTCTCTCATACACACACACACTCACTCTCTCCCTAACTACTCCTCTAGCTCCCACCTTCTCTCTCTCTTACACACACACACTCACTCTCTCCCTAACTACTCCTCTAGCTCCCACCTTCTCTCTCTCTTACACACACACACTCACTCTCTCTCTGTCCCTAACTACTCCTCTAGCTCCCATCCTCTCTCTCTTACACACACACACACTCTCTCCCTAACTACTCATCTAGCTCCCACCATCTCTCTCTCTTACACACACACACTCACTCTCTCTGTCCCTAACTACTCCTCTAGCTCCCATCCTCTCTCTCTTACACACACACACACACACTCACTCCCTAACTACTCCTCTAGCTCCCACCTTCTCTCTCTCTCTTTTAACACACTCACACTCTCCCTAGCTACTCCTCTAGCTCCCATCTCTCTCTCTCTCTCTCTCTCTCTCTCTCTCTCTCTCTCTCTCTCTCTACTAGATTTTGCATCCCAGGAGCTGGACTGGACGACATTGTGGAAGCCTTCGAAGATACCACAAAGGATGCAAATGAAAATACCCTTTTTGTCATCCATGCTGGTTCAAATGACGTCATGCGCACCAGATCCGAAGAGTTGATGGAGAAATATCGCAAGATGATTCCCCAAGATCGACGCACCTGATAAATTCTACGACAAGGCCTTCAGCACAAATAGCCGACTAAAATATTTGTGTCTGAGGGAAGAAGTTGAATTCATCAACCTCTGGGACAACTTCTACAACCAGCCTACTCTGTTCCGCAAGGATGGCACTCATCTAAACCCTGTGGGTTCAGCACGCATGGGTCGTCTCCTATACGAAGCAGTCCGCAGCCATGGATCAAAAAACGCCATCAGAGAAGAAGCAGCAGTGACATAAATCATCCAACGCCAAGAAAAAAACAGAGGCAACCGAGGACCACCAGCAATAAGGACCGAAGACAGCGAGGACCGAGGACAGCCATGAACATAAATGTAGATCCGACAAGAACCAAAAATATTATTAAAGAGCGTTCCGTGAGTTCTAAAATAACAAATTTAAAGGTTTTCTATGCAAACGCTCGTAGCATACGCAATAAATTTTCAGATTTAGAGGAGCTAGTGTTTACAGAAAATTATGATGTGATTGGCATAACAGAATCTTGGCTCAATACAGAAGATAGAGACTTTTTAGCAGAGTATTCACTTCCCGGTTATGTAATGTTTGAGAAAAGCCGAATAAATCGAAATGGAGGTGGCGTTTTACTTTATATCAAAGAAAGTCTTAACCCTACCGTCTTGTCAAAACCTCAAATTGTGAAGGTCGACGCATCTTTTGTGCTAATAAAGAATAATAAAGGTACAAAAATAATACTTGCATTAATATACAGACCTCCAGCTCAATCAGTGCAAACTGACCGAGAAATTTACGAACAAATTGCAGATGTAAGTAACTCACAAGATACCGTAATTTTTGGCGACTTTAATTTACCTGTGACCAAGTGGGGCGATACTCTTACTTCACACTCCGGACATGACTTGTATACGAACTTGCAAGAGAGTTCGCTTTATCAATTTGTTCGAACGCCGACCCGTGGTAATAACGTTCTTGACATTGTACTTGCAACAAAAGAAGAATTAATAGAGAATTTGAATGTTGGTGATGAATTCAGTAACAGCGACCATCGTACGATAACTTTCACTTTAAAGTTTACTAGTAACGAACCAAATAGTAGCATCGAAAAAGTCCCTAATTTCAAGAAAGCAAACTTCCATAAACTTAGAGCTATGTTTAAAGAAACTGACTGGAGCTTTTTAATTAACAATAATGACATAAATACATCTTGGAAGTTATTCGAAACCACTTACCTAAAAGCAGTGCAAGACTGCATACCATCGAAAATACGGCGTCCAGGCCATAATAATAAGCCCAAATGGTGGAATAAAGATATTTCAAACTGCCTGCTTGCTAAAAAATTTGCTAATGATAGATTAAAATCCTCACAAAATGACGAAGAACGGGTGAAATTTGTAGAGCTACGACGCAAAGCCAAAAAGTTAATTAAGCAAAGTAAAAAGACCCTAGAGTTACATATTGCGAATCAAAGTAAAACAAACCCGAAAGAATTCTATAGTTATATCAGAAAGAAAAAAGTAGTTACTTCAACTGTTGGACCGTTAGTCGATGAAAATGGAGAATACACCAAAGACGAAGTACAAATGAGTAATGCCCTCAATACCTTCTTTGCATCAGTTTTTACAACAGAAGACCTCAGTGATATCCCTACACCATCGCCGATTCAGATTGATAATTCAGATGTTCTAAGCAATATCACCGTTACAGAGAGAGAAGTATTGAATTGTTTAGATAAACTCAAGGTAAATAAAACGCCTGGACCTGATGCAATCTCGCCTAGAGTTCTGAAGGAAGCTAAGGATGAGCTCTCCAAACCACTGACATTACTATTCAATAAATCCTTGCAGTCTGGAACTATGCCTGATCAGTGGAAGCTAGCCAACGTAAGACCGATATTCAGGCAGCAAATCCCTACCCAGTAACTATCGTCCAATTAGCTTAACCTCAGTTGTATGTAAAATGCTAGAAACGGTCATACGAGACAGACTCGTAAATCACTTAGAGGAAAATAACATACTTAAAGATACTCAACACGGCTTTCGTAAAAAACGTTCCTGTTTAACAAACCTCTTAGACTTCTTCTTCAACCTCTACGATGAGAGTAAAGCTGTAGATATTATATACCTTGATTTTCAAAAGGCCTTTGACAAAGTTCCCCACAAACGTTTACTGCTAAAACTAAAAGCGCATGGAATACAAGACGGTGTGTTGAAATGGATAGAAAATTGGCTCAGCGACAGAAAGCAAAGAGTAGTCATAAACGGTAAGGCATCTAAATGGACCAATGTAAGTAGCGGGGTACCCCAGGGATCGGTACTAGGACCAATTCTCTTTCTAATTTACATCAACGACATAGATGAGGGCCTCACCTGTACAATCTCAAAATTTGCTGACGATACAAAAATTGCAAATAGCGTACTCTCAAAAGAACAAGTTGACGATATGCAACACAATCTAGATAAATTGTCACATTGGGCCCAAATTTGGCAAATGAGTTTCAATGCGGATAAATGTAAAGTACTACATATCGGATACCTAAATGAGAAAGCAAACTATTCGATGAATGGCACTCAGCTTAAGAATGTAAACAGAGAAACCGATCTGGGAGTAACAATATCGAGTAACCTAAAACCGAGTCAACAATGTTCAGAAGTTGTTAAGAAGGCAAACAAAATAATTGGCTTTATAGGCAGGTCATTTGAGCATAAATCCAAAGAAGTTATCCTAACCCTTCCCTCTTCTGGAATACTGCGTTCAATCCTGGTGCCCTTATTACCAAAAAGATATAAACAAGCTAGAACGAGTTCAACGTAGAGTTACCAAAATGATACCTAGCCTAAAGAACAAACCATACGAAGAGCGTCTTAGAGAATTAAATCTATTTCCTTTAACCCAGCGCAGATTAAGAGGTGACTTAATTCAAGTGTTCAAAATCATCAAAGGCATCGACAATATGAACTGTAGTAAGTACTTCACTATCGACCAATCTAATTACACACGGGGAAACGGTTGCAAAATTATTGGTAAATCTTTTAACTCATACGAATCTAAGAATTTCTTCTTCAATCGAGTTGTCAACTTGTGGAATGGGCTTCCCCGAAACGTTATAGACTGCATCACCGTTGATTCATTTAAACTCCGCCTAGACAAATATCTCGCTTCAAACCCGCGACTGACTGCGTTTGTAAATGAATAACTTTATTTTATCCCCCCCTCAGTTACTAACCCATCTGTCCCCTACTAACTTCCTAATCCTGCCACGGACATTAGTTCCAGGGCAGTAATTCCCTTTCCAATGTTCCCTTACCCACTCTAAACCACTGTTTGGACACTTGATCCTCAGTGTTTTGGAGGACAAGCAACCTAGAAGGGTCACTAGATCTGTTGTTGCTTGTACTCCTTTGTACTCCTTTGTACTAGTATTAAGTCCTGACCACCTCGTTTGGATCGTAAGGTCTGTGTGGCCAGTGTATCTATGTAAAAAAGAAAAATCTCTCTCTCTCTCCTGTGATTGGTTCCCTTGTATTCTGTACTGCACATCAGGGCTATTCACTTTGTTTACCCCTGGGAGACCACTGTGTGTGTGTGTGTGTGTGTGTGTGTGTCTTTAGGTCTATGTTGGGAAATGGTTATGTGTATGTGTATCTATTTGTGTGTGTGTGTATCTTTGTGTGTGTGTTTTCTGGGAGGGGTATGCATGTGTCTTTAGGTCTATGTTGGGAGATGGATGTGTGTATGTGTATGTGTGTGTGCTAGTTGTTTGAATGTGTGTGTGTGTATCTCTTTGTGTGTGTGCAAGTTTGAATGTGTCTGTTTGTGTGTGTGTGCGTGTGCGCGCGTGTGCGCGCGTGTGCGCGCAAGTTGTTTGAATGTGTGTGTATGTATCTATTTGTGTGTGTGTGTGTGCGTTCGGGAGTAAACAAAACTCTTATCAGAATACCAGGACATATTTCTTCCTTAAGTGCTTGCTATCTGCAGGCGATTTTATTCAGCTTAGGAAGGGATTAGGGAGGCTGGTGGTTAATCGAGATAAACTTTGCCCCATTGATTTTTAGATAGCGTCTTATAGTCAAGAATAACGTCAGTAATGGAGCCCCTTTTCGAGAACTCCAGTCCCTTGCATTGAGTATCATTATATATATACAGTATATGTTGCAAAATATGTTCGCGATAATTTAAGGGGAGACAGACCGTTTTTCTTTTCTTTTTTTTTCTTCTTTTGGTCTATTAATTCATATATTCCTTAGTTTTCTCGCTAGACCTCCATATATCAAAGCTTAGAAAAACACCCCCTAGACCCCCTTCAAGATAAATTTGTACATTTTTCGGTAGAAAAATATCCCGGCCGAAGGCAGGACCCTCTTAAAATTTCAGGCTCGCTATCGCTCGCCAGGAAATAATCGACACCTAAATGGTACGCAAGGTCTTAAAATTGACAACGAAATAGGGCGAAATGTGTTAAAATCGCCAAACTAATAGGCCGAACGGCTTATAATCTAAAAAAAATGGGGCTAAACATGAGGGAGAAGGAGGTCCAGAAAAACGGTCTGCCTCCCCTTAATGATCGCTAAACTAAGCCTCTCTATTTTCTCTAACCCGGCGTAGTTAAAATAATGACAAACAAATATCTAGCTAAGTCGGTATCGAGACACTGAAGCAAATATCCAATCACAGTCGTCCGCCTATTGTTTCCAGCTGAGGGTAAATTGTCATGTTTCTATCTTTGTTACTCGGCTATAAGGTAGATTTTGTAGCGAAATATATGTAAATTATGAAAACTTGGCATTGATACGACACACATCCATAGTAGTTTCATATTTTCCCATTAAGTATCGAAGAATTTGCTGCTAAGGGATTCAATTTACCATCAGTTGGAAAACAATAGAGTATAGTATTATACACTCACACCAAAAACTATCGGTGTGAACAATTTGAGACCAGTGACAATATAGGTATTGGCCACCCTGTGTTGGATTGTGTTTTTTGTATTTCAAGTTATATGTTATTAAGCGTTATTTCCACATAGCCATTTTGATTAGTTCCTTTGTATTGTGTCGTCCCAGTTTTGGTTTGTTTATTTTACAAGTTTTACATTATAATTGGGAAAGACGAGCTGTTCCAGCCGTATGTTGGCAGCCCTGACCGAGACACAAAGCAACACACCGAAATGAGGAAACAAACCACACTGATTGTCAGCCATATGGCAACACCTAGTGCGGAGAGAGAGAGAGAAAATGAATGAGAGAGAGAATATGAATATGACGATACACTTACCAACCTTTCCGACATATTAAATTATATAACGTGCAACATAATCACAGTGTCCAAGCATCGTTTCGGAGGTCGTCGATCACACCCTGCACCAATAGTGTTTGGTCTTTACATAAACAGCTAGGACACATAAAGGCATACCAGTTACTATAGTCTGTTCATTGTATGTTGGGCAGAAATCGTAACCTCTAACCTCCATAACTCAAAAAGGACTTATAAGTAATCGAGCTAATTTTTCTACCAAATAGGAAGACTTGGCCAGGGAATAAATAGGTGTGGAAATTAACAGCTCATTTGCTCTAGCCCTTTTTTAGTTACTGAGGTTAGCGGTTACTATTTGTGTCCAACTTAGAATGAACGGACTATAGGACCTACTACTGTAGCCTATATATAATTTTAGTCAGTATCCTACCCACAATACACTGAAAACATTGCTGCTTCGGTGTTATGAGCTTGGGCTTCCTAACACAAGTATCCATGTCTACGAGTTTATTTTAAGCAACCCATGTTTGATCATTCGCATATCTGGCAACACAGCGTCTCATGTGATTGATTCTTCGTTCCCACATAACCACTTAATTGTTGTCGTACATAATATATTTACATAATATACAGTATGTGAAATAAGGATCAGTTATGGTAGAATATATTAGATTATGCTACAATATGCCGTTTTTTGTATCTCAGGTTGCATAAAATATACTCGATTCCCCGGCTTGGCCTATCACAGCTCTCCGCGCATCTTACGTCACAATACCCATAATGCCTCACTCAGGGTTACCAAAATCAAGTCCGCTAGATAGTAAAATAATAAATGCCTAAAGTCGCTAGAATAATGCGACAATCTCGGGAATATCGCTCTAATATGGCTCAAATATCTAGAATACCGCTGGAATTCGTGTTGTTAGATGTAAACAATGCTAGAATATCGCTGGAATTCGTGTCGCTAGATGTAAAATTTGGCCCTAGATCTAGCGAGCGGGAAAGTAGCTAAATTGGCAACACTACCTCACTGTCCCTCCCAACTCCACCCTGTAGACGTGCCGGCGCGTGGCTTTCTTGGCCTGCTTGGTTTGGTAAGTATTATATAGTTTACGGGATATATTATGGTCATTTCTTAATCATAGCTGTGTTTATTGATCATCAGGCATTTGCTTAAGTATGTTGGGAGAAGATTTAGGCTGAGGAATCCTGGGGAGTAAACAGTTTATCATTATGACTAGGCCTAGGCTATAGTCCGTTCAATCTAGGTTGGGCAGAAATCGTAACTTCTAACTTCTGTAACTAAAAAACTGCTTGACCTAATGGGATGTCAATCTCCACACCTATTCCCTTACTGACTCTTCCCAAATGGTAGAAATATTAGCTGGATTATTTGAGTTATAGAGGTTAGTGGTCAAGAGTGTTTACCTAATAATGGATAGCCTAGGCCTATAGTTACTGGGTCTGTCAAATTTGTTCTCCTTTCCTTATGTGGTCAATATATAGGATATGCAGGATATTTATTACTTTGCATTAATTGGTGGTTATACTGATGTTTTGGACCGGCAGTTAGCCCATCGATCTGTTTAGGCCTAATAGGTCCGGTAGAGCATATACATCATTGCTATATATGGCATTAAGAGCGGAAATGTATTACAAGGGAGAAAGAAAAAAAACGCTAAAATACATGTATAGGCCTAGGCTACTGTAAAACAATAAGTTTTTCAGCCAGTACCCAACCAGCGGGGGTGTGGGGGCGGCAGCCCCCACCCATATACTAGGTTAGGTTAGGTTAGGTTGTTAAGTTAGGCTAATGGCACAGAAAAAAAAAAAAAAAAGTAACCCAACCAGCGGGGGTGTGGGGGCGGCAGCCCCCACCCATATACTAGGTTAGATTAGGTAAGGTTGTTAGGTTAGGCTAATAGCCTAGAACATTAAAAAAAACAAAAATATAGTCTAATAGGGGCGTGTTTTTAGATTGTTGGATAATGGGTAAATACTAATTTCCGCTCCTCTTCAGTATAAAAACAACACTATATCTGAAGGAAAAAATACAAAAAACAAAATAAAACTTACTGAAATCGCTGTCGGTCCAAAAAGTAAGGTTTACCTAATTGGTACTAGTCGTGTTGTATATGTGATATTTGGCGAACAATACAAATAATGGGAGTACGGGACTGGAGAATGGTTAGATCGTGAATGCAGATTAGGGACCCGCCTCTGTGGTTATTCAGTAGGCTACCGGTGACTTCCTTTTCATTATATTTTGGTAACTATTAGACGATTTGGTCAATATTTACGAGCCGCACCACAGCTGGGATCTCGTTTCTAATGGTAGTTGTGGGTTCCTATCATTTTCTGCTTCCTTGCTAGATAAATCTACAGTTATACTACCCCTATTTTGTCGCTATTCTGTTGGTACTAATGGGTTAATATTATTAGTAGTAGACTTAGTATGGTTTGATGATGCGCGGAAATGTATATTTGACTTGTAATAGATACATTGAAGTATTACAAACCTTCGCGAACCCATAAACAGGGAATGTGAGCTGGGTTTAGACCGTCGCGCACCCATACACAGGGAACGTGAGCTGGGTTTAGACTGGTCGCGAGACAGGAACCCCCCACCACCTCCCCCCTTCAAAACACGCCTTTTAGCGTGTTTTTGGATGGTTCAGCAGACGCGGAAACTGGAAAAAAACTTATTTTGATAAACAATTATCACCAACCAGATACGAGTTTTTCAGGTAATTTGTTGTTGTTTTTTATTTTTTATTTGATATACAGTGTTGTTTAATACCGAGGACCGTCGCATTTTAGTATTTTTATTATTAGCCTAACCTAACTTACCTAACCTAACCGAAAATTAACCTGTCTCGCGACCGGTCTAAACCCAGCTCACGTTCCCTGTGTATGGGTGCGCGACGGTCTAAACCCAGCTCACGTTCCCTGTTTATGGGTTCGCGAAGGTTTGTAATACTTCAATGTATTTATTACAAGTCAAATATACATTTCCGCGCATCATCAAAGCATACTAAGTCTACTACTAATAATATTAACCCATTAGTACCAACAGAATAGCGACAAAATAGGGGTAGTATAACTGTAGATTTATCATAATTTTTTATCAAAATAAAAAAAAATCCAGTTTCCGCGTCTGCTGAACCATCCAAAAACACGCTAATAGGCGTGTTTTGAAGGGGGGAGGTGGTGGGGGGGAGAGGTAGTATAACTGTAGATTTACCAGAATAGTTTTGATAAGTTTTGTAACTCGATTGTGTCGATATAAATAGTCCCGCGCATAAACAAACTCAGTCCCGCAATCTTGAGAGCTCTGCTACGGACGTGTTCAATGTTTACAAAAAGTGTTCGGAATGGAGTATACTCACTACGGTAAAGTGTTACGTTCTACAAAGATGCTACTGTATGTCTAATATATGAACCCACAGTAGCTGGCATGCAAGGGCTAGTATTGTATCCCACGTACTGGGTCTAGGTTAGGTTGGGTTGGGTTGTTTGGTTAGGTTAATATACTAGGTCTCTGAAACTATTCGTAGTTGCGGTAGTATTTACATCAAAACTAGGCCTATAGTTAACTATCAAAACTATTCTCCCACAGTGGAATCTATGTGAGTATATTATAAGGATTCCATAGAGCTTCACTTTCCCTAATAAATTATGTATAATAACACTGCGAGTCTTTTAAAAAAAATACCGAATGTAGTTACCGGGTGTACCGCCCACCTTGTTTACACTATGCGGATTCCTTTGGATATAAAAATACATTAGCCTAACCAAACAACCTAACCTAACCTAACCTAGTATTCATGCAGTAATGACAGGGGGCAAATAGCAGAAAATATAGCGCCGAAATAGACGGGAACGTAAGTGCGAGCGCACAACATGACAACCGTACACCCGGAAACTACATTCTTCCCGAAATAATTTATTAGGGAAAATAGAGACCAATAAACTCTCCACATATTTCTCATTATAATCCGCATGGAGGAATCTCGTTATCGACACTTGAAAAAACCCGATTACATCGAAAAATGACTACAAAATAATGTCCCGACCGTAAACAAAGCATTGCGTCCAATGAATCTTTAGACTTGACTCCTCTTTTTCTTGGTTTGAAAGATGCGGTGAGTGCGATTCACCCAATAAATGGCGTGAGCGGTACTCACAAAAACGAAATACCGGCAACCTGTTTTTGCCCCCTTACATATCTACATACAGTATATGAGGATGATAATAAATGAAGAGGGGGAGGGGGGGGGGGGGAGCAATGCATCGTGTATCAAATGTACCCCACAATTTCCCTTGCCTACTGTAAAAGCGCGATTCACCTAATAAATGGCACAATTTGACGCTCTATCTTCAGATTGATAGATAATGGGTAAGTTTATGCAAATCCTCCACTCAAACCATGCAAAACAACGGTAAGATTAGGAGTAGTGGGCGTACCACTATTGACGGGACACATACGGGCGCACTATTTCGAGTTTTCACTAGTGTTTTCCATTATTATTCTTTGTTACAAGTGTCTTTTAACTTCACATTATGTTGTTTGCCTAAACAATATTAAAATATTTGCCCCGATAGGTGGGGAGGGCATGAAATATATCAGGGAAAGAGAGGGGTTGGAAAAACTCTATGGATAGAAAAACCTGTGGTGGTCGTGTGTATCCGAACACATTCACAGTCGAGAAAGCGTCTGTGATTGGCTGAAAGGAATGAGTATCGTGACGTCACGCCCACTATGAGTGGCGGGCGTATTGAAATAACCCTGATCACCTACCGAGTTTGATGTTGTTGAGGCAAACAATAATGTGAAGGCAAAACCCACTTGTAACAAAGAAAATTAATAGGAAATGCTAGTGAAAACTCAAAATAGTGCATCCATTACTATATGTGTGCTGTCAATAGTGGTGCGACCGCTAGCCTATTTCAACTTTACTACCGCTACTACGATTGTTGTTTCTGAGACCTAGTATATTAACCTAACCAAACAACCCAACCTAACCTAACCTAGACCTAGTATGTGGGATATAACATGCATGCCAGCTACTGCGAGTTGCTAGTACCTAGGTACGTGGGATATTAAACTAGCCCTTGCATGCCAGATACTGCGAGTTGCTAGTACAGTAAACTTCCGTTAATCCGAAGGGCAGCGGACCGGCCCTCGTTCGGATTAGTGGATTTTTCGGATTATCGGACTTTACCCCTATGAACCTGTGTATGACGAAAACATTGAGGCATTAGGCCACCCAAATGACAGAATGGTGCACACACACATATCATATGTTCATGAAATCACTTCAAAAGTTTACCATTGTCATTGTAGCCTATTACCTACTTCAAAACATTCAGATTAATGATCAAAGGAATCTGCTGATATAAACGACTTCTTCTTCCGTCTACTAGCGAGTTTGTCTTGCTCTTGAAGATCAGATCAGATGTGGTTCGGGAAGTAATGCCTTAACAACGGCACTTCCCTGAGAGGTTCTTGTAATTTTCATTTTGTGATTTTCCTTTTGTGACATGCTCTGTTATATTATATTGTATTGAAAGCACCCTTGTCTTGTTGTCTTGAAAGCACCCTTGGGACGCTCCGATCACTGAACTATAAATAGTAGCGTATCGGAACGTCCAAAGGTGCGTTTTCAAGCTCAAGACTAATACGTCCAAAGGTGCATTTTCAAGCTCAAGACTGAATGCGCTTGCAGAAAATGCGGTGCAAGCCAGTAGCGCATCGGAGCGTCCCAAGGATGCGTTCAAGAGCAAAACAAACTCTCTAGCAGACGATGTGGAAGAAGAAGAAGAAGGTGTTTACGTTTATATCAGTAGCTTCCTTTGAGCATTAATCTGAATGTTTTGAAGTAGGTAATAGGCTACAATGACAATGGTAAACTTTTAAAGTGAATTCATGAACATATGATATGTGTGTGCTCCATTATGTGTCATTGGAGTGGACTAATGCCTCAAAAAGGGGACTTTGGGACTTCTTGAAATTCGGACCATCGGGTGAATTCGGATTTGGCCTCAAATTGAAAAATTCGGACTATTGGGAGATTCGAATCATCGGTCTTTTACTAATTTCACATGCTTTCATTAATTTCATTGGGTGGTGCTTGGTGTATTGAGTGAAATTAATTAATTAGATTATAATAAATATTTGATTAATCATTTGTAAGTAAATGTAACAATTCCACATTTTCTATCATACATTGAATTACTCTAGTTGTATAATCATTAATCAGTTAAGGTTGCACAATTAATTACTAAGTTTTTTAAATAGTTAGCCAAGAGAACGCTACAGTACAACGGTAAGATGAATTTGATTTTTTCGTTGTCAAATGTTGACTGTCCGAAATATGTGGAAACCTTTTTGTTTACTCGTGTTTTGGGGGTGGGGGTCATTCGTGGAGGGACGGGCGTAGGATGGAGGGGGGTTATTCGTGGAGGGACAGAAGAGAGAGAGATGGAGGGGGCCATTTGTGGAGGGATATGGGCGTAGGATGGAGTGAACGGTGGAGAGAGAGAGAGCAAGCAGTATAGGGAGATGATAGTACTAAAGGAAGGAATGAGGGGTGAAAGAGAGTGTGGGTGAGTGTTAACGAGAGGCTGAGTGAGATATACAGTATAGTGTGAGTGAGAGATTATGAGAGATAGTGTGAGATTGTGAGTGAAAGATAGTGTGAGTGAGAGAGAGATAGTGATAGTGTGCGAGCTGTGAGATAGTGAGAGAGAATGAATGGGATGGGTGGGCAGTGCTAAAACAAAGGGCGGGATAGAGATCTCTACTGTATTAACCCTCTCAGGTCTGAGTAAGCTTTTTTAAGTTTCCATGGACAGGACACGGTCTGGGGCTGCTAACGGCTTTTCATTGTTCCCGTTCACCCAGCTATGAATTTTTGCCAGATACCTCCACATATGGACTAGTAGACCAGATATATCGAGTCCTAAATGGACGCCATGGAGTCTTTCGTGTGGTTTTACCGAATTTCGTGCATGACTTAAGGACGCCATGGTGTCCATACGTCCGCCAGGACAAAAGTAGCTCGGGATGCGATTGCGCCCATACTTGCGCGACAGGGTTAAGGTGTCATCATAGACATAAAAGCTATGTCTGGGGGCGAAGAATCTTATTTATATTTTAGTATCTTAACCCTTTCACGCTCATATGATGCAGAGGTTGCCAGATTAGCAATAAGAAATAGTTCTCTCACTCTTATAATTACCTCTCCAAAATTAGTTTTCTGCCCACAGCTAACTCAAAGACAACTGCAGAGGTTGAAGTAACTAAACTAAAGGTTTCTAAATACCCCTGATGGTAACAAAGGCTTTAAAGTATCCCAAATAGGCTCAAAATCGCACCATATGTCGGAGAGGGTTAATTAAAATTTACTTCTTGTATAGAAGACCATTTGTGGAAGAAGTGGACTTAGGCCTCTTGATTGGGGGACACCACCTAAATAGAAAACGGGCTGGGCTGCCAACCTCTTGGTGGACTGGAAACGGCAACGAACATAGGATTGATAAAGAGAGCACATACATCCGGCATACACGTACACTCTTGTATAGCAGTAGGATATTAAATTTTCATCAAATTGACATGGCATATGCTTCTCTTCTCTCTCTTAAGGGAAAATACCCCTAATTCAAAAAGCTATTTTAATTAAAATTTGGCAAATTTAGATAAATATAAGGTGCCAGTATAACTCTTCGTGGTTGGCTAACATTGTGTTTTGGTCCGGTCTTAACGGGGTAGGGCTTGATTTTCTGGACCTCTTTCTCCCTCATGTTTAGCCCCATTAGTTTTGAGATTTTAAGAAGGTTGACCCATTATTTTGGCGATTTTAACACCTTTCGCCCCATTTCGTTGTCAATTTTAAGACGCAATTTAGGTGTCAATTTTTTTCCTGGCGAGCAATAGCGAGCCTGTAATTCTAAGAGGAACCAGCCTTCGGCCAGGACATTTTTCTACTGAAAAATTTACAAATTTATCTTGGGATAGGGGATGTTTTTCCAAATTTGAGGGAGGTCTAGCCAGGAAACTAAAAAATATGTAACTAAATTAATTAATAGACCAACAAAACAGCCACTATCCATATACAGTAATGCCTTGTACAGGGAAGCGGGGGATGAAGCCAGTCGACCAAATTGTTGTATCGGCCACCAGAATGCCGACGGTGGTGGTGAGGCTTGCTGGGTGTATATATTATGGTGGGTTGGTTGGTAGGTTGGTGGGTTGGTAGATAAGTGAGTTGGTTGGTAGGTAGGTTGGTTGGTTGGTTGGTAGATAAGAAGAGTTGGTTGGTAGGTGGGTGGGTAGGTTGGTTGGTTGGTAGATAAGTGAGTTGGCTGGTAGGTAGGTGGGTGGGTGGGTTGGTTGGTTGGTGGGTGAGTTGGTAAGGAGGTAGGATGGTAGGTAGGTTGGTGGGTTGATTGGTAGGTATGTTGGTTGGTTGGTAGGTTTGTTGGTAGGTAGATAGGTTAATTGATTGGTAGGTTGGTTGTTTGGTAGGTGGGTAAGGGTGGTAAAATATGGAAGGATAGTTCCCTTATATTATTTGATATCTATCTATTTACTTCCTGACCACTTACTCCCCTTTATTAGAGTGACCACACACACGCACGCGCGCGGGGTCCTGGTGATAAGTTGAGGACGTCTGGTCGTCCCTCGGTCATGATGATGCACCACCGCCAGTAGTAGTCATCCACCGCTCGTCCCCGACCCCAGTGGAGGACATGGGGGCAAAGGGACCAGTAGATGGACTGTCCATGGTAGACAGATCGGAAATAAAATTACCGTCTGCCCTCATCAGGGCAAGCTGATCAGGATGGCTGTTACTCAGTGCCCTGATGTTGTAGTGGGGCATTTTTGGCTGGTCAGGGACACTTCTGAGGAACCTGGCGAGCACCCTCTTGAACTGGTCAGCCGAGGAGCACTCTGCATCACACACACACACGAACTGCTCTACTGGAGAACTGTAGTAAGAGAGAGATAAAATAATATCAAGAAACTGTGGGTGTTCTGTAGGGAGGTATTCCATGAATATTTTGTTTTGGTCTCTGACGGCTTTTGTTTCATCTGGTTCACTGAACACCGTTTCATACAGCATACGCAAGTGTTCGCTCATATCCTTGTCCCCTGTGAATGATCCATCTTCTTTACTTTGTGGGACGATGATTGATGCAGCTTTAGACTTTCATAAGAACATAAGAACATAAGAAAATGGGAGTCTGCAGAAAGCCGATTGGCCTAAGCAAGGCAGATCCCTGTCCCACACAACCCCAATTACAAAGCCCAATTATAGGCTCAACACTCTAATACCCTGAGGATCATCTTACCAAAACGGTTAGAGATTAACGCAGGATTACGGGGTTCTGCAGAGCGCTGATTGGCCCAACCCTGCTGATCCCCCTTCACACCCAACCCTTCTCGTCCATATGCTTATCCAATTTTATCTTAAAGCTCCCTATCGTTTTTAATCCCACTATAGCACTTGGTAGTCCATTCCACCCATCTACAACTCTGTTACCAAACCAATATTTGCCTATATCTTTTCTGAAACGAAATTTATCTAATTTGAAACCATTGGTACGAGTTATTTCGCTATCACTGAGCTTTAGTACATTTGTCATGTCCCCTTTGTTAATCCCACTAACCCACTTGAACACCTCTATCATATCCCCTCTAACTCTGCGTCTCTCTAACGAATGTAAGCCTAATTTCTTCAACCTTTCTTTATACGGAAGATTTCTAATATGGATCATTTTTGTCATTCTACGTTGTACTCTCTCCAATGAATCTATGTCTATTCTGTAATAAGGACACCAAAATTGAACAGCATAATCCATATGGGGTCTCACTAATGACAAGTAAAGTTTTAAGATAACATCAGCAGTTCTGTTACTCACACTCCTTGAGATGAACCCGAGAATCCTGTTTGCCTTGTTTCGAACGCTTATACACTGTTGTCTAGGCTTCAAATCATTGCTAACAAACACACCTAGATCTTTCTCACAATTCGAGTTTTCTAATTCCACATTAGCTAGTTTATATTTAACATTTGTATGCATCTTCCCTATCTTTAATACCTTGCATTTGTCAATGTTAAACTTCATCTGCCAATTTACTGACCATTCGTGTAAGGTATCTAGATCCCTTTGGAGGCACTCTATATCTCTATCTGAATCAATTGTTCTCCCCATTTTGGTATCGTCTGCAAATTTACTTATCCTACTAGTTATACCTAAATCAAGGTCATTTATGTATATAACAAACAACAGAGGACCTAATACAGATCCCTGGGGGACACCACTTTTGACTGCTTTCGCTTGGCATATGAAACTACTACTACTACTACTACTACTAGATCGATATGTATTACTATATAATACCCTTTTATAATATATTTCTTTTAATGAGATATACACGACTTTTGTAATGTTTGTGTTTATATGTCTTTTAATGAGTTATACACGATTTTTGTAATGTTTGTGTTTATGTATATATTATACGAAATAAAGAACTGAATTAATAGTATACTACTACTACTGCTACTAATACTAATAATTATATTTGTTGTGCAATTATTTTAAGGCCTGGTTCTACATCATTCAGCTGGATAAGTCGGGCAAAGAGGAACATGTACAAATAACTAGTTTATTGAATCTAAGAATAATAGGGTACACGAAATACAAGTCACAATACACTGCAACAATATACAATATTACAACATCAAGTTTTATCATAATCGTGTTGGTGGTGTAATGGCTTAGATGTTTTTGTTCTGGGTGTGGTGTCCCGAGTTCGAATCCCGGGAGGACTATATGTTTTTCTTGATTTATTCAAGTGCATTGGGGTTTGTAATGGAGGATTAATGTTAAGAACGGGATGTGCCTTTATAAATGCATATGTACAGTATATACGTATATATTCACATGCATACATACATTCACATAATATGAATTCGTATATACATAGCCTACATAAGTAATAGTTAGTTTAAATAGGACTTCAGAGGCTATTAAGCCAGCATACTGTAAGTCAGGAATAACGTCAGAAGCCTCTTTGCGAGAATTCCAGTCCCTTCCATAAGTAATATTCACTTGGCGTTTACATGTCAAAGCTGATTGGACATTCAATTATTTCTGCCATCTAAAATTTAAATGACCACTGTAATTATGTCTGCACTAAACTGTCACAGGTCATACTGTTTGTGTGTACAATTAATGACAGTGTGTGTGCGCCCGCGCGTTTTTTCTCTCTCTCTCTCTCTCTCTCTCTCTCTCTCTCTCTCTCTCTCTCTCTCTCTCTCTCTCTCTCTCTCTCTCTCTCTCTCTCTCTCTCTCTCTCTCTCTCTCTCTCTCTCTCTCTCTCTCTCTCTCTCTCTCTCTCTCTCTGACCATTTAGTCCCGTCGAGATGATCTGGATTACAATGTGTGTTTTTTTTTCTATGTGGATGAGGGAGACAAAAGGCAAAACTGCCTGTGACGAGTGCCTCCCGCAGAGTTGAAAGAGTGACCGGGCCAAAATCAAGGAATGTTCCAGCCAAACTGCCTGTGTGTGGGTGGGTGAGCGTGCGCTTGTGTGTATGTTTGTGTGTGTGTTGTGCATGTGGGTGTGGGTGTGTGGGTGGGTGTGAGTGAGTGTGTGCATGTAGGTGTGAGTGATGCGCATGTGGGTGTGTGAGTGAGTGTGCATGTAGGTATGTGAGTGAGTGCTCTTGTGTGTGTGCATGTAGGTGTACAAAGGAAATCAAGCAACAACAGATCTAGTGACTCTTCTAGGTTGCTTGTCCTCCAAAACACTGAGGATCAAGTTTCCAAACAGTGGTTTAGAGTGGGTAAGGGAATTACTGCCCTGGAACTAATGTCCGTGGCAGGATTAGGAAGTTAGTAGGGGACAGATGGGTTAGTAACTGAGGGGGGGATAAAATAAAGTTATTCATTTACAAACGCAGTCAGTCGCGGGTTTGATGGGAGGTATTTGTCTAGTCGGAGTTTAAATGAATCAACGGTGATGCAGTCTATAACGTTTCGGGGAAGCCCATTCCACAAGTTGACAACTCGATTGAAGAAGAAATTCTTAGATTCGTGTGAGTTAAAAGATTTACCAATAATTTTGCAACCGTTTCCCCGCGTGTAATTAGATTGGTCGATATTGAAGTACTTACTACAGTCCATATTGTCGATGCCTTTGATGATGATTTTGAACACTTGAATTAAGTCACCTCTTAATCTGCGCTGGGTTAAAGGAAATAGATTTAATTCTCTAAGACGCTCTTCGTATGGTTTGTTCTTTAGGCTAGGTATCATTTTGGTAACTCTACGTTGAACTCGTTCTAGCTTGTTTATATCTTTTTGGTAATAAGGGCACCAGGATTGAACGCAGTATTCCAGAAGAGGGCGGACTAAGGAATTGTAAAGGGTTAGGATTACTTCTTTGGATTTATGCTCAAATGACCTGCCTATAAAGCCAATTATTTTGTTTGCCTTCTTAACAACTTCTGAACATTGTTGACTCGGTTTTAGGTTACTCGATATTGTTACTCCCAGATCGGTTTCTCTGTTTACATTCTTAAGCTGAGTGCCATTCATCGAATAGTTTGCTTTCTCATTTAGGTATCCGATATGTAGTACTTTACATTTATCCGCATTGGGTGTGTGCATGTAGGTGTGTGAGTGATGCGCATGTGGGTATGTGTGTGTGTGTGCATGTAGGTGTGTGAGTGAGTGCTCTTGTGTGTGTGCATGTAGGTGTATGGGTGGGTGTGCATGTAGGTGTGAGTGAGTGCTCTTGTTACTCAGTGTTACTCAGTTACTTGTTCGTCAAGGGGAATCCACGCAATGCGAGCTAAGCTCATTATTATCGCGCCTCCTTAACTGGGAATGTATTGCGTGAAATGCATGTTAAGTGTTTTATGTACTGTTGGAATGGCTGTGGATGTGTGTGTAGTCTGTATTTAGCCAATTGGCGACATCGGAAACGAAGGCTTAGGGTGGATCTGTATGGTACCATTCTCACTATAGATGGTACCGTCTCGCCCTAAGGCTTAGGTAGCCATCAGCTTAGGTGAACCATATGATACCCATCTCGCCTTGTACCATTTTTGCCAACCCCAGATGGGACGTCACAACGTGGTCCACTTAATCCAGGTACCTATTTACAGCTAGGTGAACTGAGGCTAACACATGAAAGGAGACGAGCCCAATTTGTCTCCGCCCGGCCGGGGATTGAACCCCCGACCCCTCTTGTGAGACGAGAGCTCTACCTACTAGGCTACGGGCGTGTGTGTGTGTGTGCATGTAGGTGTGTGTGTGTGTGTGTGTGTGTGCATGTAGGTGTGTGGGTGGGTTTGAGTGAGTGCTCTTGTGTGGGTGAATGTTCGTGGGTGTGTGTGTGGGTGGGTGTGAGTGAGTGCATGTAGGTGTGTGGGTGGGTGTGAGTGAGTGCTCTTGTGTGTGTGTGTTCTCCATAATAATAGTTTGTACACTAGACACGATAGTAGGTCATAGTTATAGTATTGTGGTGGGTGGTGTTGTGGCCAAAGCCTGGCTATTAACACATAATATGAACACACTCACATACTCATACACACTCACACATATACACACACATAATGACACACACACACATACATACACAAACACACACATACCTTACATATACATAGAGAGATGTTTATTGATCACACAATTACATTTTAAACAGCAAAATTTTCCAATTTATAATGATTATTCCTAAGGCAATCCAACACAAATAAACACACACAAATCAGAAACCTATAATTTTCACAGTAACTCAAACATATTCATTTATAGATAAAATTCATAACGTAATGCTAAATCTTATTACTCAGGAAGCGAGATTAGTATTCACCAATGCTGAATAACAAAACTCATAATGAAGTCAAAGTAAATGGGTCACCGCAAGTCCTAATTCATCCCTCTCACATCAACTCTATAAATGTAAGCCTTCAAAACTCAACTTAAACCCATGGACTGTGAAGGCCCTCTCGGAAGCGACGGTATTTAAGTGTAAAAATATCCCTTCAAAAACCATGCCAGTGTCGGGAAGTGTCTGAAATTTGGGTGACTCATAGAAAGTAGTGGTATCTTTCCATACCACATCCTCCACTCCTTCCCCACTTTATACCCCCCCCCCCCTTTAAAACTAGACTGATGATAGATGAATTTAGGCAACCAAAATATTTTATACGTTGAACACATAAGCTGCCAGACCAGTGTTGAGGATAAATGTTGAGTGAAAAAGCGCTCGTGTGATACCGACTTTTACTTCCCTCAACTTGGCCTTTTATTTTGCACATGTTCTAGCAGTTCATGGGATAATAAACCAAGATAATTTGGTGTATTATTATTGCGTACCTGAGAAAAATGTGTACGTTCTACGAATAGATTCTCAAGTGTTGAAATATTATATTGTTGATGAATATACAAAGTTCTAGAACCTGTTTCTAGAACACGTACTCAAAACGCTCCTCAACTGGTAGATGACCTCTCCCTCCTCTGTTCCCGAGCTATATCCTAAATACAGTTCACTTACCTCGCTTGTTCCAGTTGTGTCCCTCCTCAATGACCAGTCAGTGACCACTTAAGGGGGCCCACCTCGTATTTTGTTCTCTCCCTCTCTGGGTTGTATCCATTTGGCTCCATTCAGTCTACTATTTTAAGACGTTTATCCCCATCCAGGTGTCGAGCCAGCATATTTTATTAAAACAAAATTGACGGCAGACAAAATTTGTACATTTTTCGATAGAAAAACGTCTTCGGCAAAGCCGGATTTTTCCATACAATCCTGGATGGGAATAATCGTCTTAAAAGAGTAGGTTGAATGGGGCCGAATAGATACAAGCCAGAGAAAGAGCGAAAATGAGAGAACAAAAGCAGGTCACCCCCCTTAAACACACCTGTTTCCTTGATATGCGTTCTATATCATGTACTTCAAATTATATTGTTCTATATATAATCAACGGTATAAGTTGAGTTAACACAAACACACACACACCTACACCTACACACACACTATATTGGTGTCTGGTGTTGTGTGTATTATACCAGTCTGAACTATGTTGTTATCCAAGGCTTTGTTTGCTTCTCTTGATGGTTGTACCTCTCTCTCTATATATATATATATTAGGGAGAGAGAGAGATAATATATATATATATATATATATATATATATATATATATATATATATATATATATATATATATATACCGGTATGCTATGTAAAACCTCATCACTTGTCGTATTACACCTGCTAAGCCTTGTCCCATATAATGTAGATTAAGGTTATGGAAACACACATACAGAGAAAGAGAGAGGGAGCGAGCGAGCGAGAGTGAGTGAGTGAGTGTGTATATGTGAAAGAGAGAGAGATATAAACGGTTTATTGATAATTGCATCCTTAGACTGAAAATCTACAGAGTAACAGTTTGTAGGTACATTTAATGAGGACCAATTAATCAAGAGATTGAACAAAAGCTATTTGATCAGTTAAATATTTTGTACTAGGTTTTAAAGTATTTTGTCATGGTCTTACTTCCGTGAGGCCTATTGGATTCTCTATACACACGTCCGTGAGTTCTATCACACTTCTCGTGTTAAGAGGTGACTTAATTCAAGTTTTCAAAATCATCAGAGGCATCGGCAATTTGAACTACAGTAAGTACTTTACAATCAACCAGTCATAGTACACAAGGGAAAATGGTTACAAAATCATTGGTCAATAATTTAACTCGCATGAATCTAAGAACTTCTTTAATGGAGTTGTCAATCTGTGGAATGGGCTTCGCCGAGATGATACAGACTACAACACCGTTGATTATTTTAAACTTTGCCTAGACAAACTGTCCGTCACCGTCACAAACACCTTGCCCGAAACCCATGGATGACTGCATTTGTAAATGAATAAATTATATCCTTAGTAATATATTGCTATTTACCTAATTGAATTTACACTTTATCGTATCCACTCTTGAAAAACTGTTGGGCGCTTAAAACAACAGTAACTTAAAGAGCAAGTAACTTGAGGGGTCGCAAGACCTGTTGTTGCTTGATTCCCATTGTACTACATAACTTACACAAGAAGTAAGATATACTTCACGCTCAACCCCCCTTATCTCCCTCTCTGTTTCTCTCTCTCTCTCTCTCTCTATATATATATATATATATATATATATATATATATATATATATATATATATATATTGTATATACTGTATACTGTATATATATATCCATATAATTGCAATATATATCTGCATGTTGTATTTTTCTCTCTTCTACCGGAATTCCAACTATCAGTGTTCTGTAAAGCTCTCTCCCTTTCGGAGATTTAGGTAGCACCCCTATTCTGTCCAAATCTTTATCCCAAGAGCGAACAGTTAGGTTTGTAATTTAAATTGACACCAGTTTAATTGAGGTTGATTAATTTGGCGCTGGTTGAGATCTACAAGTTGATGGGGTCGACTGGTTGAGTTTTCCGGGAACGGAGAGAGAGAGAGAGAGAATTTTTGTTTATAAATGTGTATGATTGATAGCCTCAAGAGAGTATAGTATTCATCATCTGACGGTATATTAACATTTTGGAGTTTGGAAAATTAAAACATGGACTGAATTATTAACCCCTTGAAAATATGACGCGTTTTAGCAGTTTATTTTGGCTATCATTATAAAAGAAAAACAAAACTTCCTGAAAGTTTTCTGAGTGTGGACTATAAAAGTAAATGTGTCTTCCCTGGGGGGGAGGGGGGGGGGGTTATCTTGGGAGTAAATGAGGCGGGTGATATGGACGACATGGCGACAGGGAAGGACTATTTTCATTCCCACAGCCTCTTTCTTCCGGATCCTATATAATCTATTTGTTTTGTTATATATTTCACTCCAACACCAAACACCTCTCAAATAAATTAGTGAAAGCAAGCATGTGTTCCACCGGGATTCGTACCTGGGTCACCACACACAGATGTTAAACACTAACCATTACACCATCGAGGCAGTCATAAGTATAGCACATGACTACGATTAATATCCATTTATCGAATACTGGACATTAAACTAATGTACTACACCCAACTGCATAACCCATACAGTAATAATGATATATAAATACTAATATATACCGGTATGAAATAATAATATATATATAAAAATAATAATAAATATAATGATAATAAGAACTTAAATAATAATAATACTGATAATTTTAATAATTGATCGATTGATTGTTTATTTATACCCACATATGGGCTAATACATTACAGTAATTATTGGACACAGCAAAATAATGTAAATAACAAATATAATAATAATAATAATAATAATAATAAAAATAAAAATAATAAATACAAACTAAATACTACTACTACTAATACTAATACTAAGAAGAAGAAGTAGAAGAAGAATAGCAACAACCCGGAAGCAGTGTAATTAAGTAAACAAACCGGTGTAATCATAACTGTATAATAACCAGCCAGACACTGAGGTACACACAGGAACACTTACATGAATACACATACACACACGCTTACATACTGTATATACACCCACAGACAGACACACTTATATACATACAGACACATACAGTAACAACAACACACAGGAACACTCAAATGAATACACATACACACACGCTTACATACTGTATATACACCCACAGACAGACACACTTATATACATACACAGACATATACAGTAACAGCCACACACAGGAACACTCACATGAATACACATACACACACGCTTACATACTGTATATACACCCACAGACAGACACACTTATATACATACACAGACATATACAGTAACAGCAACACACAGGAACACTCACATGAATACACATACACACACGCTTACATACTGTATATACACCCACAGACAGACACACTTATACACATACACAGACATATACAGTAACAGCCACACACAGGAACACTCACATGAATTTTTTTTTTTTTTTTTTTTTTTAAGAGACAATGAACGGAGGAAGGAAAAACACAGATAAAACAAAAAGGTCCATGTGCCTAAAGGCATCCTCCATTCATAAAATGTTTGTAACAACTGGATTTAAACATTTGTTGATTGTAAGTTTGTGGAAAGCAATTCGAGGGAAGTGAATTCCAAAGAGTAGTAGCTCTGGGGATAAATGAATTCTGATAAGCAGAAGTTCTGCATTGTGGAGGAGAAAGTGTAAATTCATGGGCGCTCTCAGCTGCCCTAGTTCTACGGGGAAAGATGTGGAGAGGCGGCACAATTGAAGCAAGTTCCTCGGAACAATTGCTGTGAAAATATCTGTAGAATAATGCAAGGGATGCAACGTTTCTTCGTATGGCTAATGTAGGAAGGTCCTGTGTGATTGCAGGGTTATTGATTGAATACACATACACACACGCTTACATACTGTATATACACCCACAGACAGACACACTTATACACATACACAGACATATACAGTAACAACCACACACAGGAACACTCACATGAATACACATACACTCACGCTTACATACTGTATATACACCCACAGACAGACACACTTATATACATACACAGACATATACAGTAACAGCCACACACAGGAACACTCACATGAATACACATACACACACGCTTACATACTGTATATACACCCACAGACAGACACACTTATACACATACACAGACATATACAGTAACAGCAACACACAGGAACACTCACATGAATACACATACACACACGCTTACATACTGTATATACACCCACAGACAGACACACTTATATACATACACAGACACATACAGTAACAACCACACACAGGAACACTCACATGCAGAGTTGATATTGATTAAATCAATTTGATTTAATCACTTGATTAAATCAATGATTTTTTTACCAAAAAAATCATGATTTTTTTTATTTTTTTTATTTTTTTGATCTGTGAATCAATATAAAAAGAATTCTGAAGAGTTCTAACCTATGTACATAGTCAGATATTACCAAGTGCAGGTCTACCAGACTGCCATGTTTTCACTTTTACTTCAATATCTCTGGATTTTGGTCACAGCCTTGGGATCAATATTTTAAAGTAAACATCCACAAAGCTACTAGTCACTAAGTCTGTACTAATAATAACAGATTATTATTTTTCTGTAATTCTGTTCAATAATAGGTTTTGTAATATGATTTCTTGAGGATCACTGGCAACTCAGCCAGAAGCAGCAGTGTGGTCAGACAGTGAAACATGACTAGGACAGGAACAGATCAGGAGTCTGGGCTGAGGGCATGGATGAAACAGAATTGTTATAAATTCCTCTACTTGAATTACTACTCAATAGGGCGGGGGGATATTTAAAAAAAATCAAATAAATCAAATAAATCAATGACTTTTTGATTTTTTTGATTTAAAAAAAAAAATCAAAAAAATCAACAACCCTGCTCACATGAATACACATGAGTTATCTGCTCAACAGGTGGCGTTGTGTGTGTGTAAGTGTGAGAGTCCGAGTGTAGGGGGTGAGACAGTGAAGCATGGGAACGAGGTGGCTTCAGAGATGGGGTCGTTTCGGGCCATGAGTGAGCACCGTGCCTCATGTGAAGGCAAGATGGCAGGTGCTCGTTGTACTCTACGTGCTTCACATATCTCACTCCCTAGACTGGAACAAGACCTCACGGGCTTCACTGTTCATTGTAAGCGGTGAATGTTAAGGCTCTCAGCCTATGCCCGAGAGGAAGTAAGTTGGAATATAGGGAAAAAAAAAAAAAAAACACACACGCTTACATACTGTATATACATACACCCACAGACAGACACACTTATATACATACACAGACATATACAGTAACAGCCACACACAGGAACACTCACATGAATACACATACACACACGCTTACATACTGTATATACACCCACAGACAGACACACTTATACACATACACAGACATATACAGTAACAGCCACACACAGGAACACTCACATGAATACACATACACACACGCTTACATACTGTATATACGCCCATAGACACACACATGCATACATACAAACACGGACACATACTCAAACGAAACACAGCAAGAGGTGTGGCAGAGTAGTCTTGCCACTGGACTGGTAATCCAATGGACCCGGGTTCGAATCCCAATATGTCAATGGGAAGATATTATTGGGATGGAATTTGTGCTGTACCTAGTTTCGGTGAATTACCACAGCACACCGAAATGCCAAAATAAAATACCCAAATTGTTCCCTGATTAATAGCACTGTATGAATATTCCCATATACAAAATATGCTACAGGGGGGCAATGCCTAGTGAGTTAATTGCTCAATAGGTGGCATTCTGAGAGTGAGGGTCCGAGCCTGGGGAGTGAGACTGAGGCGCAGAGGCAAAGCAGCTTCAGAGATGGAGTTGGGTTCGAGCTGTGAATATGTGCTTCGCATGTCTCACTCCCTAGACTGGAACAAGACCTCACGGGCCTCACCGTGTTCAGCGATAAAGTGTAAAGGCTATCAGCCTATGCCCGAGAGGGAGTAGTTGGAATATAGAAAAAAAAAAAAAAAAAAAACACACACACATGCATACCTCCCTCCACACACATCGACACACACTTATACATACCCCCCCCCCTACACACACACATGCACCCTCCACACACACATGTATACACCCTCCCCACACACATATGTATACACCCTCCCCACACACACATAATCCACCCCAACATACGCACAATAATCCACCCCTGCATGCACACACTCCCCCCACCCCCCCCCCCCCCCCCCCCCCCCCCACACCACACACATACCCAACCCCATACATACTACACACCACACACTCTTAGTTCATGAAGGCAGCATACAACTCCTTCCATTCTCCGGATATTTCTCCACACTTCATTCATGCTTCCTACATTTAAACTAGTAAATCAGAACTTGAGGAAGCTGCGATTTAATAAAATTTGGTTGTCCTGGCATACTTGGATATTTTAGCTGGTAAGGAAATATGACCAGCCCCAGTTCTTAAGTATTTATCTTCTCATAATCTACTCTCAGCTCGCCAGTATGGCTTCCTTAACCCTTGTCGAGCGGAGGGTTTTGGGCTTATTTGGGCATATTCAGGCCCTCCTGAATGATAAATCAAGTATCTGCATGAAAAGAAATTTATTCAGCAAAACCTTAGGCGCTAAAAGCTTCAAAATGAGACCAGAACGTAGCACTCGTCGTTCTCAGGCAGTGTTACCACCAACATGGGAGTTTAGCGTATAGCGGCATATTTTTTCCCACTACGCTCACTACTGGCAACGCTGCCGGCCTCTCGAGAACAGAGGGAACATGAGTCAGTGGGCAGCGGTAAGCCCTGGGAGTCGGCTGTCTGGCCCGCTGTGCTCCCGGCCATTTGCACTCTATTTTAACCCTTTAAAAGCCTTAATAATGCTCCTAATTTGCTGCAAATTGGAGGCGGACTTAAGTCCGCCCCCGCTACGAATGGGTTAAGGGTCGCTCTACTTGTGATGGTCTTTCATATCTTACTAACTCTTGGTTATCCTCCTTCCGGGACTTCGGTGAGACCTTTTCTATTGCGTTAGACATATCGAAGGCCTTCGATAGAGTCTGGCACAAATCTATAATTTCTAAACTACCCTCCTTCGGTTTCTATCCCTCCATCTGTGCCTTTGTCTCTAATTTCCTTTCCAGTCATTCCATATCTGCGGTTGTGGACGGCCATCGTTCACTTCTTCATCCTATCAACTCCGGTGTTCCTCAGGGATCTGTCCTATCTCCTATTCTCTTTCTAATTTTTGTTGTGATCTTCTCAACTGTACCTCCAGTCCTATCCATTCATATGCAGACGGGTCTACCTTGCACTATTCAATTAGTTTCCCAGAACGCCCCAGCCAGCAATCCCTCAAAAGCAAACATAATGAAGCCATGCAACACTTATCTTCTGATTTAACTACCATTTCCAATTGGGAGCAGAGAAAACCTTGTTACCTTTAATGCTTCCAAAACCCAATTTCTTCATCTATCTACCCGCCGTGAACTCCCAGAGGACTATCCCTTATTCTTCAACAATACAAAAACCAACTCTTCATCTTCTCTCAGTATTCTCGGTGTCTTTTTCTTCTGCTCTCACTTGGAAGGACCATATTACCAGTCTTGCTAAGGCGGCCTCCCAGAAGCTGGGTGTGCTCAACCGCCTCAAGGGGTTCTTTACCCCTGATCAGCTTCTTGCTCTGTACAGGGGCACTGTGCATCCTTTTATTGAGTATTGTTAACATGTGTGGGGAGGATCCTCTCTCACAGCACTTTTAGACAAAGTAGAAAGGAAAGCCTTTCGTATCATTAACTCCCGTCCACTCACCGACTCTCTACAATCTCTCTCTTCGCCGCAATGTTGCATCTCTCTCGCTATTCTATCGCTACTACAATAATCAATGCTCCTCAGAGCTCTATCAGTGTATACCACCTCCTCTACGTAGGGTACGTAGTACCCGTCTTGCAACATAATCCCACCCCTACTCTGTACAACTCTCCAACTCTAGAGTGAAAAGTTACTCCCAATCATTCTTCTATTCAACAGCTGAGCTCTGGAACTCTCCCGGAATCCCTCTTTCCTTCATCCTATGACTTAAATTGTTTCAAACTCTGTGTGTCCAGACATTTTGGCTCGAACGTTCCTTGATTTTGGCCCTGTCACTCATTTAACTCTGGGGGAGGCACTCGCTACAGGCAGTTTTGCCTTTTGTCTCTCTCATCCAAAAAAAAAAAAAAAAAAAAAAAAAGAAGATCACTGGCTTCAGACTATTCAAACGACAGTACCCAACAAGCTCACCCCAGAATATATTGAAGGGATGGAAGTCATTGACCTCGGAGTATTTCACCAGGTCCTGGACCTGTGATGCACCCCGTGTGTGTACACAGCACTATGGCTGGCCTCAAACTGCTGCTCCTACTGATATATAGGCCAGTTTCCTGGTGGACTACTATCAGGATCGGTGTCCTGTGCTATTGGCGGGGAACATTTAAGTGTTATCCTGCGTTTTCTGGATCATTCAGATGCACACTAATACACACCACACCCCACACACATACATTCATACACCCACACCCACCCCACACACATACATTCATACACCCACACCCACCCCACACACATACATTCATACACCTACCCCCAACCCACACATATTTATACATACCCTCCCACCACGCGCGCGCGCGCACACACACACACACACACACACACACACACACACACACACACACACACACACACACACACACACACACGGGGGGTATGATTATCATACTGTTGAAGGCAATAGGAATTAACCCAATATCTCTGTATAATGTCTGACGGCCGTTGTGTGTGTGTGCTCAGTTACCGGCCAAGCTAAGAATCTAGCCTAGGTGGGACGCCCGACTGTCATGCCAGTAACTCGGTTCGGGAGTAACATAGGCCAAGTATCGATATATATATATACAGTATATATATTAGATGTTCAGAACATATCATTAATTATTATAATTGGTTGTATTTACTGAAAAGCGAGCGGAATTACCCCGTCGGCCTCTGAGGCCTAGCAGAGATGCTTGGCAGTGCCCATGCCAATGCTAAGGAGACAAGGGTCCTGGTCCTTGCTGGAATGGGGGTAACTCGACCCAGGGAGCAACATAGGCCATGTCATAATGACCTCTGATGCCTTGCTCACCCTTGTTCACTATACCCACTACACAGCCACTGGCCACGTAACACAGGCAAGGTCCCATTGCCCTCCGAGGCCGTTTTGAGAAACGAAACCCGTTTCGTTGGCTAACGCCAGTTAGGCTAGTAGCAAATTAGTTTATCATGAGTTGTAATTAATTATATTCTTTTGTAAATGTTAAGAATATATTTTACAATATAGGCAGCTGCGCACTTTACCGGAAACTACCGAGTATTCAATAAACCTCACTATGTATTCACCCTGCGCAAGAAAGAAACAGACAGACAGAGAGAGATAGATAGCAGGCAACCAGTGTCGAAGTCCGTTGTTCCGGGTTTCTTCTTAGTTCTCCGTGGGGAAATTTTGGAAGCGCATCTTGGCTGACACAACACAAACACGAAGAGGAATGGAATAACAACGGGAAGATCGTGTGTGTTTGTATTTTATTGTTTGTTTGGATTTATGTTTGTGTCTATTGTTTATATATCTACTTGTTTCTATATGTATTCAATTGTCTACTTTTCCTTCTGGGGGCAGGGGGCTAGGAATCCTCCTCCCCTTGTAAAATCCTCTTACTCATCGAGACAGAGGGACGAGGGAACGCGAAAGTGGTCCCGGACCCTGAGAATTGGAACCCTTGAATGTTGTTTCGGTTCGGGCTCTGTCTCGAGTCGGCCACCTCCAGCAATTGGGTATGTGCCTGAGTACATACATACATACATGTTTATGTACTGTACAGTATGTATTTTAGAAGACGAACTAAAATATCAACTGGATGATCGTGTGGGCATTTACTTTCTTTGTTTTTGTCTATACTGTTCACGTGTCTGTTTGTTCCTATATGGATTCAATTAACCACTTGCGAGTTTCTGGCTATAAGGAAGTTGGAGCCGTAAACATCGATACAAAACAGAAATGCAGTAATGATGTAGGTTTCTAATGGATAAAAAGTATGTTGAATTGGGTTGTACTGTATATAGGCACTACAACCGCAATGTAGGTGATAATTCTGTTAATTATCGATGTCTACTGCTCCAACTTCCTTAAAGACCGAAACTCGCAAGTGGTAAATTGGTTATGTGTATGTATTATACCGTAGGTACAGTCGCCCAAATAAGTGATGTTGCAGCACCAAGTATAGTTCGATCAATAATAATTGGTATCAGCATTATCTAAGCATTACGTCTTCGTTTCGAGTGAGATATACAAACATGTTCCCATTTTTACTCGATACCGCTCGCCTGGAAAAAAATTGACACCAACTGTAAATGGCACGAAAGGTCTTGATATTAATAAAGAAATTGGACGAAAGTTTTTTAAATCGACAAACTAATGGGGCGAACGTCTTAAAATCTGAAAACTAATGGAACTAAACATGATGAAGAAGGGGAACCAGAAAAACGGCCCATCTCCCCTTAACCCCTTCTGTACCGGAGACGTTTTTACCATGTAGTTTAGCTATATTAAGACGATTGTGTGTAGTTTAAGAAGGATCTGTGGTAGTATAATGGGTTAAGTGAGATAGTTCAAAGCCTTTTAATTGTTGGAGGGCCTTTTTAAACTGACTACAATCGTCTAATAGTAGCCAGAATAAAGTTAAAAGGACGTCGCTGGTACATAAGGGGTGACCAATAATCGGTATATATATAAATAATGGCTGCAAACACGGCTGAATTTATGGAGTTTATAAATCATTTGTTGATTATGAATAAATTATAATGTATATTAAATGTTCGTGTACAGCATATGTGTGTGTGTGTTTAGTGAAGGATGATATATAATTAGTGTGTGTGTGTCTAATACAAGATTATATAGATGAAGCGTGTGTGTGTGGGTGTATGTGTATATGTGGTGTGTGTGTGTCTGTACTCACTGTAGTATACAGGATTTGAGTTTTTAGGCTTGTATTGTCCCGCTTCCCAAGATTGTTATCTAATTTGGCTTTTTGTGTGTGTGCATGTGTGTGTGTGTATGTCTGTGTTGTATATGTTACTCAGTTACTTGTTCGTCAAGGGGAATCCACGCAATGCGAGCTAAGCTCATTATTATCGCGCCTCCTTAACTGGGAATGTATTGCGTGAAATGCATGTTAAGTGTTTTATGTACTGTTGGAATGGCTTTGGATGTGTGTGTAGTCTGTATTTAGCCAATTGGCGACATCGGAAACGAAGGCTTAGGGTGGATCTGTATGGTACCATTCTCACTATAGACGGTACCGTCTCGCCCGAAGGCTTAGGTAGCCATCAGCTTAGGTGAACCATATGATACCCATCTCGCCTTGTACCATTTTTGCCAACCCCAGATGAGACGTCACCACGTCGTCCACTTATTCCAGGTACCTATTTACAGCTAGGTGAACTGAGGCTAACACATGAAAGGAGACAAGCCCAATTTGTCTCCGCCCGGCCGGGGATTGAACCCCCGACCCCTCGTGTGTGAGACGAGAGCTCTACCTACTAGGCTACGGGCTGTGTGTGTATATATGTATGTATCAGTGTTTATGTACTGTATGTATGTGTGTGTGCGTGTGTGTGTTGTATGTGTGTGCGTGTTGCATGTGTCTGTGTATATATATGTGTCTGTGTGTATGTATGTATATGTATGTGCGTGTGTATATGTGTGTGTATAAGGTAATGGAAAGTGAAAGTAGAACACAGGTGGTAGTGTGGTCATAAATACTGATAAGCAATATTAATGGTATATATCCTTACTATCCCTTCTCCCTTCCTCCCCCTACTATCCCTCCCTACCTCCTTGCTACCCTCCCCCCCCCCCCTCCCTAATATAACCACTCAAATGAAGCTAAATAACGAGTAATTGATCTGTACTCCAAACTACTACCCCTCCCTCCCTCCCCGCCGCCTCCTTTCTACCCCTCCCTCCCCCCGCCCCCTCCCCTTCTACTATCTCTCCCCCTACTACCTCCCTCCCTCCCCCCGCCCCCCTCCTTACTACCCCTCCGCCCGCCCCCGTCCTTACTAACCCTCCCTCCCCCCGCCCTCTCCTTACTACCCCTCCCCTACTATCCCTCCCTCCCCTCGTCCCCCTCCTTACTATCCCTCCCTCCCCCGCCCCCCTCCTTGCTACCCCTCCCCCTACTATCCCCTCCCCCTCCTATCCCTCTCTCCCTCCCTCCCTCCCTCCCTCCGCTCCCCTCCCCTCCCCTCCCCTCCCCTCCCCTCCCTCCCCTCCTTATTACCCCCCTCCCCCTACTACCCCTCCCTCCCCCCTCCTTATGGCCCCCCTCTCCCTACTATCCCTCTTGGGAACTTTGCAATTACCGTCAGTTGAAAATACACAAACTATAGTATTCCCCACTTCTAATTGAGATACATACATTCAAATCATCTGACTGGGTTTGAATACTAGAACCACAGTGTATAAGTTCATCCCTCAGCATTGTCTATTCCCATAGCAACACACACACACGCACTCACACCATAACCCCACTATTACCACACACACACACACTCACACTCACACCATAACCCCACTATCACCACACACACACACACACACACACACACACCATAACCCCACTATTACCACACACACACACACACACACACACACACACACACACACACACACACACTCACACCATAACCCCACTATTACCACACACTCACACCATAACCCCACTATCACCACACACACACACACACACACACACACACACACACACTAACTTCCTAATCCTGCCACGGACATTAGTTCCAGGGCAGTAATTCCCTTTCCAATGTTCCCTTACCCACTCTAAACCACTGTTTGGACACTTGATCCTCAGTGTTTTGGAGGACAAGCAACCTAGAAGGGTCACTAGATCTGTTGTTGCTTGATTTCCTTTGTACTCCCTCCTTTGTACACCATAACCCCACTATTACCACACACACACACTCACACCATAACCCCACTATTACCACACACACACTCACACCATAACCCCACTATTACCACACACACACTCACACCATAACCCCACTATTACCACACACACACACTCACACCATAACCCCACTATTACCACACACACACACACACTCACACCATAACCCCACTATTACCACACACACACACACACACTCACACCATAACCCCACTATTACCACACACACACACACACACACTCACACCATAACCCCACTATTACCACACACACACACACACTCACACCATCACCCCACTATTACCACACACACACACACACTCACACCATAACCCCACTATTACCACACACACACACACACACACACCAACACACACACCATCACCCCACTATCAATACACACACACACACACCATCACCCCATTATCACCACACACACACACACACACACACACACACACACACACACACACACACACACACACACCATTACCCCACTATCAACACACACACACACACACACACACACACACACACACACACACACACACACACACACACACACACTCCATCACCCCACTATCACCACAAACACCCACCGCTATATTCTTCCGTGTAACACCGGCAAAGAGTAATTTCTCTGGAGCCATAAGACCCGAGTACTCCCGCGTCGGATTCCCGCGGCTTTGGAATCGGCAATGGGATCGGGTAAGGCTAGATTGGGGACACACCAACCCATTGTTTTTTTTTTTTTTTTTTTTTTTTTCGATCTTATTTTTTTTACCCTATTTTTGTTTTCCTTCTTTTCCATTCCTCCCCCCACCCCCCCTTTTTGTGTGTGTCGGTCATTTTTGTTTGCGGTACTATTGTGGTCGCTTCTCTATTAGCGTGGGTGTGGAGAGGCTTTCATATATGTCCATCAAGTATCGAGAAATTAGCTGGTAAGGGAATCAATTTATCGTCAGTTGAAAAATAAATAGTGTATATCTCTCTTAGTTTATAACAAATGATATCAAAGCTGTGGAACTCGAACTCTGATTGCCTCGGAGAAATGGCGGGAACGCAACACTGGCTTCTCATTGGCCAGTAAAAAGTGTCTGGAATGAAACTAGGGCGCTGATTGGACACAGAGAGCCCACAGAAAGGAACAAAGCTCTGTGATTGGTAAAGCGCTTTGACCAGAATTTTCGTTTGTTGTCCAGTGAAGAAATATTAACGGGAAAAGTTGGGTACAAAATACAAATAGACATGGAGAGTAGGTGTGTGTGTGTGTGTGTGTGTGTGTGTGTGTGTGTATATATGACTTTGTGTGTGTGACTTAGTGTGTGTGTGTATGTGTGTGTGTGTGTGTGACTTAGTGTGTGTAAGTGTGTGTGTGTATTCATTATTGTATTATTTTTAACTTCATTTATATATAATTTATGTTCTTACATAAAATTATACTTGTACTGTATATATATATATATATATATATATATATATATATATATATACTCTGTGTGTATATTATATATATATATATATATATATATATATATATATATATATTTGTGAAAAATATCTATGTATACATGATATATTGAACTTCCTAATAACTCGCATTTATAAGCAGCCAATTGACCACTTGCGAGTTTCAGGCTATAAGGAAGTTGAAGCTGTAAACCTAGATAATAAACAGAAATGCAATAATAATGTAGGTTTCTGATGGCTAAAGGGTATGTTGAATTGGATTTTAATGTTTATATAAATGAATTACAACCTTATTTGAGCTGGTAATTCTGCTAAATATCGATGTCTACAACTCCAACTTCCTTATAGAACGAGACTCGCAAGTGGTCAGTTGCCAATACACTGCAAAGGATAAGTACATGCAATATATACAAATAAATAAATCAGTACTGTAGATGTTAAAGGGAGATGGACTGTTTTTTTGGTCTGTATATTTATCTATCAATATATTTTTGAGTTTCCTCTTAGACCTCCATCAACTTTATAAAACACCCCCTAGATCCCCTTTCAAGATAAATCTGTACATTTTTCGGTAGATGTTTTGGCCGAATTCTAGTTATTTCTAAAATTACAGGCTCGCTTTCGCTCGTCAGGAAAAAATCGACACCTAAATGACACAAAACGTCTTGGTATTGAAACAAAATGGGGCGAAAGGTCTTAGAAACGCCAAACTAATGAGCCAAGCGTCATAAATCTGAAAACTAATGGGGATAAACACGAGGATGAAGGGGGGGGGGGGGGAAACTAGAAAAACGACCCATCTCCCCTTAAGAGACCCCACCTCGTTTTTGTTTTCTCTTTCTCCCCCTCTCTCTTTGGCTTGTATCCATTCGGCCCCATTCAGCCTACTGTTTTAAGACGTTAACCCCCATCCAGGTGTCAATATTTTCCTGGCGAGCGGTAGCGAGCCAGCATTTATATATTTTTGTTTTGACAGCAAGCTAAATTTGTACATTTTTCGATAGAAAAATGTCCCCGGCGAAGCCGGACTTTTCCATACAATGCTGGCTCGCTATCGCTCGCCAGGAAGAAATCGACACCTGGTTGGGGATAAACGTCTTAAAACAGCTTGCTGAATGAGGCCGAATGGATACAAGACAGGGAAAGAGAGAAAAGGATAAAAAGATAAAAAAAAGCCGGTGACCCCCCTTAAGTAAGTAATCCATAAGCAATTTCTACTTCAAAGTAAAAGGGTCAAGTACTCTCCCGTCGGATTCCCACGGCTTTGGAATCGGGAATGGAATCGGGAATGGAATCAGGAATGAGATCCAAGGGGGTCTAGATTGAGTCAGATCATTCCGGCTTGGTGTCAGGGAGGATACAGTTGGCCAAATAAGTCGTGGCTCCGCTTCCATTACGTATTGCTCGCTGTGGGCTGTATTAATGTCTGTCAGATGTTCAATAGGGTGTGTAGAGATAGGAAGATGTTTGTATATCTTACTCGAAACGATGAAGTTATGCTTAGATAGTCTGTCTATCTATCTATTGCCTGACGCTGTGATACCCGAAGGGGTGGCCACGAACGAAACGCCCCCATTCACCTCTGTCCCCAGGCAGTCGACGCCCCTCCTCCTAACCAGCACCGCCTTCATTCATATACTTCTTCACTCCATCCTTCCACCTCTCTCTCGGTTTACCCCTCCCTCTATGTCCTTCTACCTCGCTCTCGTACACCCTCTTAGTCATTCTCTCGCTTTCCCATACATTCCATATGGCCGAACCATCTCAAGGTGTTCCTTTTCACACTTTACAGCACATCTACCTCTTACTTCCTCATTTGTCTGTCTATCCCTCCATGTAACTCTGCACGCACTTCTCAAGTAACTAATTTCCACCCCTCTCACTCTTGGTCTGAGTCTCTCCACCAACGTCCATACTTCGCTTCCGTAAGTCAATGTAGGGATTACCACACTGTCATGCAAGGACTTCTTCACTTCCATGCTGACCACCATATTTCTTGTTACTGCTATCAGCATTCCTACAACCCTCTTCCCCTGTTGCACCCTCTCCCGCACTTCTTCATACTCCCATCTTTACTCAGCACAAGCTGCACACTGCCAAGATACTTAAATGAGCTGACAATCTTCATAGCCTGACCATTCAACTTCACCTCACACTCTGTGGCTTAACTCTTTTCGAAGACCATAACCTTGCTCTTCCCCGCATTTACCTTCAGATTCCGTTTTTCACACACTGTTCCAAACATATTTACCAGACCCTGCAACTCCCATTCATTATCCGTTTTCCACACACTGTTCCAAACATATTTACCAGACCCTGCAACTCCTATTCATTATCACTCATCAGCACTGTATCATCGGCAAACAGCAGTACAGGTAGCTTCCACTCATTTCCCTCCGTTATCAGGGACATCCACTGCTCTTCGTTGTATTTCTTTCATGACTCCATCCATATATACAGTAAACAACCACGGGGACATCACACACCCCTGTTTCAACCCAACATTCATATCAAAGAACTCGCTCTGCTCATTCTCCACACGTACTGCCTCCTTTGCACCCTCATTCATACTCTTCACTGCTTTCAGCAACTTGCCATCTACTCTGTATATTCTTAAGTACTTTCCACATACCTTCTCTATCCACTTAGATAGTACTGATACCAGTTATTGATCGAAATATACTTGTTGCCGCGACATCACTTATTTGGCCGACTGTACAAGCCAATGATCACACCAACGTTTTTGTTTTGTTTTTCTTTCTACCCTTAACCCCTTCTGTACTGCGACGTCTTTTTAATGTTATTCTTGCTGTATTTGTGTGTGTGTGTGTGTGTAGATAGAATTATTATATAGACAATAATAAATATATATAAACAAAATAGTGTTGGTATTACGTGTGTTATCATAAGTATACGTTGCAGATACTGACAAATATATATATATATATATATATATATATATATATATATATATATATATATTTAGTATATAGATAATAAATATATATATAAAATAGTGTGTTGGTATAGACACAGGTAGAAAGATGGATAGATAGAAAGTTAGATAGATTATAGATAGAGATTAATAGATAGAAAGTTAGATAGATTATAGATATAGATTAATAGATAGAAAGTTAGATAGAATATAGATTAATAGATAGAAAGTTAGATAGATTATAGATATAGATTAATAGATAGCCAGACAAAATAAAAAACTCAATCCCACGCCTACTCTGTGCAACTCTCCAACCCAAGAGTGAAACGTTACTCTCAAACTTTCTTCTACTCTACAGCTGAGCTCTGGAACTCTCTCCCAGAATCAGTCTTTCCCTCTTCCTATGATTTAAATTGCTTCAAACTCCGTGTGTCCAGGCATTTTGGCTCGAACGTCCCTTGATTTTGGCCCTGTCACTCTTTCAACTATGGGGGAGGCACTCGCTATAGGCAGTTCTGCCTTTTGCCTCCCTCAATCACATAGCAAAAAAATATATATAATGTAAATATAATTGTGTGTTGATGATATGTGTGTGTTATCATAAATATAAGCTGTAGATACTGACAAATAGATCTTTATTACATTGATCACAATAAATATATACAGATAATTAAGTATCTGTTTTTCGTGCATGTAATCATAAGTATAGGCTTTAGATACTGACCAATAGATAGATATATAGATTTATTATATAGAAAACAGTAAATATATATACAGACAATTAAGTATTGGTTTTACACGTGTGTATGTTATCGTAGGCATGTGTGTTCATTACTGTACATCTGTTACGGCAACGAGTAGGCCTATTTGTACAGCTGTTAAGGGGGGTCACATTTTTTTTTTTTTTATCTTTCTCTCCTTTTCTCTCTTTCCCTGGCTTGTATCCATTTGGCCCCATTCAGCCAACTGTTTTAAGACGTTTATCCCCATTCAGGTGTCGATTTCTTCCTGGCGAGCGATAGCGTTGCCGTGTACAGTCACTTATAAAAACTCGTGGACCCCCTGTGTTTTTCTTTAAGGGGGGGGGGGGCACCAGCTTTTTTGTTCTCTCTCTTTCTCTTGCTCTAGGCTTGTATTCATTCAGCCTACTGTTTTAAGACGTTTATCCCCATCCAGTATGATCCAGGTGTCGATATCTTCCTGGCGAGCGATAGCAAGCCAGCATTGTATGAAGAAACCCGGCTTCGCCGGAGACGTTATTCTATCGAAAAATGTACAAATTAGCTTGCTGTCGAAACAAATATATATATGCTGGCTCGCTACCGCTCGCCAGGAAAATATTGACACCTGGATGTGGGTAAACGTCTTAAAACAGTAGGCTGAATGGGGACGAATGGATACAAGCCAAAGAGAGAGAGAGAGAAAGAAAGAGAAAAAATACGAGGTGGGCTCCCTTAAGCAATTTTAACTATCTGGATTGATTTTTGGATGGAATTCGCTTTTCAATAGATAGTATATATAGTTTTGTAAGTTGATGCATAGAACACTATAATCATCAAAACGTTTCCAGAGATATACTTGTGGTCCACGAATTTTTATGAGTGACTGTAAGTTAGGAATGACGGGCGTGTACAGTCGCGCTAATAAGTGATGACTCGGCACCAAGTATGTTTTGATCAATAATTGGTATCGGCAATATCTAAGCTTCATTTCTTCATAGCGAGTGAAATGTTCAAACATGTTCCTACACTTACCCACCCTATTCAACATCTGACAGACATTAATACAGTACAGAGCAAGCCAAACGTAATGACAGTTGGGACATGACTTATTAGCCACCGTACACCTGTTAATTACCGACCGTTTGTCCCACCTAGCGGTACAGTAAATTAGAGCACTTAGAGTACTGTAGAGTCGCGCTTCAAAGTCGGCCCTCACTCAATCGTATACATTTTGATTTAAGGGGAGATGGGTCGTTTTTCTGGACCACTTTCTCCCTCATGTTTAGCCCTATTGGTTTCTGATTTTAAGATGGTTGGCCCATTAGTTTGTCGATGTTAACACCTTTCGCCCCATTTCCTTGTCAATATAAACACCTTTCGTCTTTCGTGCTATTTAGGTGTCTATTTTTGTCCTGGTGAACAATGGTGAGCCTGTAATTTTGGAAGAACCGGCTTTTTCTACCGAAAAATGTACACATTAATATGGAAGGGGAATCTAATGGATGGTTTTTTGAAGTTCGAATGAGGTCTAGGGGGGGGGGGAACAAAACATTATGATAAATATATGAAATAATCGACAAAAAATATATATACCCTTCCCGCTTAATTACTGACCGTTTGTCCCACCTAGCGGTAAATTAGTACACCTAAACTGTAGAGTCACGCTTCAAAGTCTGCCCTCACTCAATTGTATACATTTTGTATTTAATTCTGTACCAATGAGAAAACAAATTCGTAACACTCATGCACGGAACTGATCATGTTTCCTTTTAAATTTGTTAAGTGGGGTAGGGCTTATTTTTGTGGTCTATATTTTATTTACATATTTATTTTGTTTCTGTATCCACGCTAGGCCTCCATCAAGCTTTAAAAAAAAAAAATATATATATATATATATATATACTGTATACCGGTATATATATATATATATATATATATATTTGTACATTTTTCGGTTCCTCTTTATATTACAGGCTCGCTCTCACTCGCCAGGAAAAAAATCGGCACCTAAATGACACGAAATATTTTAATATATACGTAGAAATGGGGTGAAAGGTCTTAAAATCACCAAACTAATGGGCCTAACGTCTTAAAATTAAAAAAAAAAAAAAAAAAAAAAAAGGGGGCTAAGCATGAGGGAGGAAGAGGCCATAAAAACCAAGCACCCCCTCTTAATCACTTTGTGTTATACCAAGAGAGGAATATATAAGTTGAGGCATGCACAGGGTTTACTCCTTGAAGATTATGATGCATTTTGACAGTTTATTCTGCCTATCATTAGACGATTTGATCAGGGGTGTGGAGTCGGAGTCGAGGAGTCGGCTACTTTTGGCTGGAGTCAGAGTCGGAGTCGGTAAAAATATCTCCGACTCTGACTCCTCTACGTGATCAATTCTTGTGTATAGTACTGTACTTAGGTGCGCTGCTAGGCCAGTGTTGTCACTTCGCGGGAAATTCCCACAAATTTGTGGGAGAAATTAGTATTTGTGGGAGCTGTTGTGGGAGGACATTTCAAGCAAGCAATTTGGGGGAAGTTTTTGTGGGAAATTGGGAAATTTGGGGGAGAGGGGGTGGAGTCAGAGTCGCATCCTTAAAATTTCCTGGAGTCGGAGTCGGAGTCGCATCCTTAAAATTTCCTGGAGTCGGAGTCGGAGTCGCATCCTTTAAATTTCCTGGAGTCTGAGTCTGAGTCGCATCCTTAAAATTTCCTGGAGTCGGAGTCGGAGTCGCATCCTTAAAATTTCCTGGAGTCGGAGTTGGAGTCGCATCCTTAAAATTTCCTGGAGTCGGAGTCGCATCCTTAACATTTCCTGGAGTCGGAGTCGCATCCTTTAAATTTCCTGGAGTCGGAGTCGCATCCTTTAATTTTCCTGGAGTCGGAGTCGCATCCTTTAAATTTCCTGGAGTCGGAGTCGGAATTTTGTCAATCCGACTCTTGGATCCTTTTTAAGTTTTATACCGACTAGGAAGGGTATATGGATGTCAGAGGGTTGATTGAGCCAGTCTTTACACTTTCAACTCCCACATGTATTTTCTAAGCTATATTAAGGGGAGGAAGACCGTTTTTCTGGACCCCCTTCTCCCTAATGTTTAGCCCCACTAGTTTTGATATTATAAGACGTTCGGCCTATTAGTTTGGCTATTTTAACACCTTTCGCCCAATTTCGTTGTCAATTTTAAGACCTTTCGTGCCATTTAGATATCGATTTTTTCCTGGCAAGCGATAGCGAGCCTGCAATTTTAAGAGGAGAAGGCCGGGACATTTTTCTACCGAAAAATTTACAAATTTATCTTGAAGGGAGAGTCTAGGGGGTATTTTTCGAAGCTTGATGGAGTTCAAGGGAGGAAACTAAAACAAATATAATTATGATTACATGAATTAATAGACCAAACAAACGGCCAGTCTCCCCTTAACTCTTTTACATCTAGCCAAGATAATTGCCAAAACGCGTCATGATCGGCAAAGGGTTAGAAACATACATTGGTAAGGGTATTGGCAAAGGGTTAGAAACATACATTGGTAAAACATACATTGGTAAGGGTATTGGCAAAGGGTTAGAAACAAACAGGCAAAGGGTTAGAAACATACATTGGTAAGGGTATTGGCAAAGGGTTAGAAACATACATTGGTAAGGGTATTGGCAAAGGGTTAGAAACATACATTGGTAAGGGTATTGGCAAAGGGTTAGAAACATACATTGGTAAGGGTATTGGCAAAGGGTTAGAAACATACATTGGTAAGGGTATTAGTTTCTTTCTATCTACTATTAAGGCATTAGTAGGTCACACCTGACCCCTCGGTCCTCATTAAGGACAGGTGAAGGGAGGAGGGGGGTCGAGAGGGCTCAGGACTGTCTAATTTGCATGATTTATTTGCATAGCATTTTCGGCGCTGAAAGGTGTTAAATGTACTGTAGGTAGAGGTTGTGTGAGAGAGAGATTTAAATATATTTACATAGATACACTGACCACACATATCTTACGATCCCTGCGAGGTGGCCAGGACTTAATTCTAGTAGAGATAGCAACTCTAAGAGAAAGTGGAAGGAAAGGAGAGTGAGTGAGGTGTGTGTGTGTGTCAGGGAATTTCAAGCACTAGTTATTGTCTCAAACACTTTTTGGTCCATTCCAGGGAGATATTCTAAGGGGAAAAGAGAGAGAGATTATGTAATCCACAATGTCAAACCCATTAAGCGTTTTAAAAATATTAATGAGTTGATCTCTTTTTTTTCTGTTTTTTTTTTTTTTTTTTTTCTATGTGATTGAGGGAGGCAAAAGGCATTACTGCCTATAGCGAGTGCCTCCCCCATAGTTGAAAGAGTGACAGGGCCAAAATCAAGGGACGTTCGAGCCAAAATGCCTGGACACACGGAGTTTGAAGCAATTTAAGTCATAGGAAGAGGGAAAGACTGATTCTGGGAGAGAGTTCCAGAGCTCAGCTGTTGAGTAGAAGAAAGTTTGAGAGTAACGTTTCACTCTTGGGTTGGAGAGTTGCACAGAGTAGGGGTGGGATTGAGTTGCAAGACGGGTACCACGTGCCCTACGTAAAGGAGGTGGTATGCACTGGGATAGCTCTGAGGAACACTGATTATTATAGTAGCGATAGAATAGCGAGAGAGATGCAACATTGCGGCGGAGAGAGAGAGACTGCAGAGAGTTGGTGAGTGGACGGGAGTTAATAATACGAAAGACCTTCCTTTCAACTTTGTCTAGGAGAGCGGTGTGAGAGGAACCTCCCCACACATGTGAACAATACTCAATACAAGGGCGCACTATGCCCCTGTACAGAGCAAGAAGCTGTGCAGGGGAAAAGAACCCCCTAAGGCGGTTGAGCACACCGAGCTTCTGGGAGGCTGCCTTAGCAAGACTGGTAATATGGTCCTTCCAAATGAGAGCAGAAGAAAAAGAGACACCAAGAATATTGAGAGAAGATGAAGGGTTGATTTTTGTATTGTTGAAGAATAAGGATAGTCCGCTGGGAGATCCTGACGGGTAGATAGATGGAGAAATTGGGTTTTGGAAGCATTAAAGTTAACAAGGTTTTCTCTGCCCCAATTGGAAATAGTATTTAGATCAGAATTTAAGAGTTCTATGGCTTCATTACGTTTGTCGTTGAGGAATTGCTGGCTGGGGCGTTCTGAAAAACTAATGGAGTAGTGTAAGGTTGAGTCGTCTGCATATGAATGGATGGGAATTAAGGTACAGTTAAGGAGATCATTTATAAAAATTAGAAAGAGAATAGGAGATAGGACAGAGCCCTGAGGAACACCGGAGTTTATAGAGTGAGGAAGTGAACAATGGCCGTCCACAACCGCGGCTATGGAACGGCCGGAAAGGAAATTAGAGACAAAGGCACAGATGGAGGGATAGAAACCGAAGGAGGGTAGTTTAGAAATTAAAGATTTATGCCAGACTCTATCGAAGGCTTTCGATATGTCTAGTGCAATAGAAAAAGTCTCACCGAAGTCCCGAAACGAGGATGACCAAGAGTTAGTAAGATATGAAAGAAGATCACCAGTAGAGCGACCCTTAAGGAAGCCATACTGGCGATCTGAGAGCAGATTATGAGAAGAGAAATGCTTAAGAAATTTGGAAGCAAGAATAGTTTCAAAAACTTTAGAAAGACAAGAGATGAGAGCAATTGGACGATAGTTGGAGGGTTGAGAGCGGTCACCCTTCTTTGGGACAGGTTGAATGTGAGCAAACTTCCAGCATGAAGGGAAGACGTTAGAGGATAGACAGAGACGAAAGAGTTTGCCTAGGCAGGGAGTCAGCACGGAAGCACAGTTTTTGAGAACAACAGGAGGAACACCGTCCGGACCGTACGCCTTATTAGTGTTAAGCCCAGAGAGGGTAGAAAGTACATCTTTAGAAGAGATTAGGATATTAGGCATAAGTAAGAGAGAGGAGGGCGGAGAGGGAGGAATAGCACCGGAATCATCCAAGGTGGAGTTTCTAGCAAAAGTTTGAGCGAAGAGTTTAGCTTTGTCAGAGGAAGAAGTGATGGTTGTGCCATTAGAGTGGGAAAGGGGAGGGAAAGACGAGGAAGAGAAATTGTTGGAGAGGTTTTTGGCTAGATGCCAGAAAGCTTGGGAAGAGCTAGAGTTAGATAGTTCAGTGCATTTATTATTGATGAAAGAGTGTTTGGCAAGTCGAAGAACAGATTTGGCTTGATTCCGGGCAGAAACATAGGAAGAATGAGATTCTTGAGTTTTAAGGCGTCAGTACCGTTTGAATGCTTCCTCCTTATTGCGGACAGCAGTAGAACAGGTGTGAGTAAACCAAGATTTTTTAGCATTAGTCTGAGAGAAGGAGAATGGAATGTATGCTTCCATGCCCGATAGGATTACCTCGGTAATGCGTTCAGCACTCTCCGAGGGTCCCCGGCCACGGAAGCAGAAACCATTCCATGGGAAATCAAAGAAGTACTGCTGGAGAGCCTCCCAGTTGGCAGCGCCAAAGTGCCACAAGCGCCGCCGGCTAGGAGGATCGGGTGGCCGTACTGGAGAGATAGGACAGGTGACAGAGATAAGTTTATGGTCGGAGGAGCCCAGAGGAGAGAAAAGATCGACAGTATAAGAAGAAGGGTTAGAAGTTAGAAACAAGTCAAGAATGTTGGGCCGATCTCCGATGCGATCCGGGATACGGGTGGGTTGCTGAACTAACTGCTCTAGGTCATTTATGATAGAAAAGACGAAGGCTTGTTCACCAGGTGGAGGAGAGCCATTGGCGGTGGTGAACGTTGAAATCTCCTAAGATGGAGATTTCTGAGAAAGGAGAAATGGATAGAATGTGTTCCACTGTAGAGTTTAGATAGTCAAAGAATTTGGGAAAGTTGGTAGAGTTAGGGGAAAGATAGACAGCACAGAAATATTTAGTAAGAGAATGACAGGAAAGTTTGAGCCATAAAGTTGAGAATTCATCTTAGTCTGCTTTCTCTCTCTCTCCCCTCTCTCTCTCTCTCTCTCTCTCTCTCTCTCTCTCTCTCTCTCTCTCTCTCCTCTCTCTCTCCTCTCCTCTCTCTCTCTCTCTCCCTCTCCTCTCCTCTCCTCTCTCTCTCCTCCTCTCTCTCTCTCCTCGCTCTCTCTCTCCTCTTCTCATCTCTCCCTCTCTCTCCTCCTCTCCATCTCTCTTCTCTCCCTCTCCCTCTCTCTCCTCTCTCTCTCTCTCTCTCTCTCTCTCTCTCTCTCTCTCTCTCACACACACACAACACTAAGACACAAACGCACCTACTAAGACACACATATAAACACACAAAGCGCGCTCACTCACACACCAAGACAGACACCCGTACTCAGCCCTCAACAATCATTCCATTACGACAAAGTATTTCCAGAATGACCGCTCCATTCACCCTAATATACCTTTTCACGCTTCATAATACACCTTTTCACGCCCCATAAGTACAGACAAAAGCTCCGCGGCCTAAATGGTGACGGAACCTTTTATTATCACTCACAACAGATAAAGATTCTTGTATTTTAAGGGCTTATATTTTGTTTTGTTTTTTTGTATTTGTTTTTACACAGGATGAATGATCGTGCGAACATAATGGCATAATGGTGACGGGACCTTATATTATCACACACAACAGATAAAGAGTCATGTCTTTTAGGGGCGTATATGATTGTTTTACTTAATCTCACCTTTTGTTATCACTCAAAAAAGATAAAGATTCTTGTATTTTAGTGGCTTGTAAGTTTGGTTTACTTATTCTGTATTTTAACAAAGGATGAATAATCGTGCATGTTTAGTGACTAAAACATTAACTTGTATATTACCCATAGGAAGGTGAATAATCCCGCATTTCTGGTGGATATATGTATATAAAAAATACGTTATCAATATTCCACAAAGGCATGTTTTTATTTTTTGAAATATGTAGGTCAAAGCGTCGTAAATTTAATGGCACAATGGAATCTAGTTCAACTTAACATTTACAATAAATATGCTTGTTATGCCGAGGATTGGGCAAGCCGCCTACACCTGCCGGAATGTCTCAGGGCACCTCTACCACCGCTACCAGACACCAGACGATGGGAGCCCTTCCTACCCCAGGCCAGACATCCCAGCAGCTCTACCATGCCAGTGCCATGCCCCGACAGGTGAGGAACACCTCGGAGGCGCCCCCATGCAGCCGCCCTTCATTCCGGTACCCATACCCGACGGTCCCACCTGCGCCGTCCAGTGCCAGCCCGGGCTTTTCAGTATCTCCTCCAGCTACACCAACGCCGCGCCCCTCGCCCAACGCGAACCAAAGGCAGTGCCTTTCATTTGGACCCCACAATAACAGGGTCTCCCCTTCGCCCGTTTTCTCACACCCAGAACAAGCTCAGAATCCGCAAGACCCCCCAAGAAAGAAAGCGGCGCAACCCCATAGTCCCAACCAAAATAAACCCCCGTGGACTACTTTGTCACCAAAAAGGCGGTGCTACGGCCCCTCGCCGCCAGAAGTGACGTTACCCGCACAGGCTGACCTGGGATTGGCCAGCTCCCAGGTCACCTCAGCCAACCAGGGTAACCGGACGTCACCATCACCTGTAACAACGTTCACAAAGACTATTCAATGAATAGCAATCAACTTAAAAATGCGGGAATAAAAAGATTTGGGAGTTATAATATCAAGCGGCCTAAAGCCGAGTAAACAATGTACAGAGGCAGTAACAATTGCAAATAAGTTAGTAGGATTCATTGATAGGACGTTTGAATTCAATTCAGAAAAAGTCATACTAACGCTATACAACTCACTTGTGCGTTCCCATCTTGAATATTGCATGCAGTTCTGGTCACCATACCACAGTAAGGATATAAATAAACTGGTAAACGCAGTCACAAAAATGATACCTAGATTGCGAAACAAACCATACAAGGAGCTTCTAAAGGAACTAAATTTGTTTAGCCTAACCAAACGCAGATTGAGAGGTGATCTAATAGAGGTTTTCAAGATTCGTAAGGGATTCAGCAACCTAAATGTAAGTGATTACTTCACTATCGACCGATCAAACCCCTAGAAACAATGTTTGTAAGATTATAGGAAAGTTATTTAATTCTATTGAAGCAAAACACTTGTTCTTCAATCGTGTTGTGAACATTTGGAACAGACTACCTTCAAACATTATGAACTGCGATACAGTTGAGACTTTCAAGAACTGTCTCGATAAATACTTGGCCACTAACCCTCAATTAACACTTTTTTTTCAGAATAACTCAGTCTCCCAGTCGTAATGAAGAAATATCACAGATTGCAATATGTATAAAAGTTCTGCAAACCTTTTTACTCGTGACCGAAATTGTATTTTTTTCCTCCCGATCTAAGATGTAGAATGAGCATAGAGTAATAATTTATCTCCTCTCGTCCTATCCTATCCGAAGTTCCATGTCAGTTTTTCCATGCTGCTTAGTTTATTTGTCCAACTGTTTTCAAGCCAGGATAAGTTGGAGGGAGTGGTGGGTGGGGAGGAGCATTCTGCTTTACTATCCTTTGATTTATCTAGTAGTTAGTAGCTTAGCCGTGTAAATATCCAGACTGCCCCGTAAGGACCAATAGGTCTGTTGCAGTTTGTAAGTTCTTTGTATTCCTCCTCCTCCTCCTTTTCCTTTCCTACCTTTTTCTCTTTATCATCATCCTCCCTCTCTGTCCTCTTCTTCTGAATCAACTCTCACTCACTCACTCACTCACTCTCACTCACTCACTCTCACTCTCTCTCACTCTCTCTCTCTCTTGCTCTATATAAGGACCTCCTCCCCGTATTTACCGATCCACTGTTTGCTCATCCAACGCCAGGCACTTTCCAAACTTTAGATAGAAGAGAGTTTTGACCCACAATGTAAAACAAAAAATTATAAGACATTAAACAAATATATAATAGTAATAATAATAATAATAATAATAATAATAATAGTAGTAATAATAATAATAATAATAATAGTAATACAATATATAATAGTAGTAATAATAATAATAATAGTAATACAATATATAATAGTAGTAATAATAATAATAATAATAGTAATACATTATATAATAGTAGTAATGATAATAATAATAGTAATACAATATATAATAGTAGTAATAATAATAATAATAATAATAATAGTAATAATAATAATAATAATAATACAATAAATACAAATAATACAATAAATAAAAAGTAAAGTCGTGATCAAAAATTCTGATACACTTTGAATCCTCGAAAAATATTAATAAGGTCACCCACAAGAAAAATATTAATAAGGTCACCCACAAGAAAAATATTAATAAGGTCACCCACAAGAAAAATATTAATAAGGTCACCCACAAGAAAAATATTAATAAGGTCACCCACATTAAAAATATTAATAAGGTCACCCACAAGAAAAATATTAATAAGGTCACCCACATTAAAAATATTAATAAGGTCACCCACATGAAAAAATATTAATAAGGTCACCCACATGAAAAATATTAATAAGGTCACCCACATGAAAAATATTAATAAGGTCACCCACAAGAAAAAAGGAAAACAAAAATAATAAAATAAGGTAATAAAATAAATAGTAGAAAAATAGGAAAAATGGGGATTGGGCCTGAGAATATAGATAGAGTCGTAGAGCTAGATTATAAGCTAAGGAAAATCGTCTAACGGTAACCTAGATTATGATGAAATTACGTCATGGGGGTGAAGGGGTTAAGCTGGGGGGGGGGGGGGATTAGTTGTTGGTCTATTTAAAATTATTCATATATTTATTTGTTTCCTTGCTGGACCATCGTGCTTAAAAAACACTCTCTAGACCCCTCTTCCAGATAAATATGTACATTTTTCGGTAGAAAAATGTCCCAGCCGAAGACAAGCTCGCTATCGCTCCCCATTTCTTCTTGCCTCCTCCCTATTTTTCCTCCCCCCTCTTCCCTTGTTCTCCCCAGCTATTCTTCCTCTCCCTTTCTCTTTTTCCCTTCCTAGTCTTTCTTCTCTCTCTCCCCCTTCTTTTCTCCCCTTCCCTTCCTCCCATCCTCCCTCCCTGCTACCCTGCCCACCATCCTCCCTCTGCTCCTCCCCTTCCTCCCATCCTCCCTCCCTGCTACCCTTCCTCCCATCCTCCCTCCCTGCTACCCTTCCTCCCATCCTCCCTCCCTGCTACCCTTCCTCCCATCCTCCCTCCCTGCTACCCTTCCTCCCATCCTCCCTCCCTGCTTCTCATCCTCCCATCCACCCTCCCTGCTACCCTTCCTCCCATCCCTGCTCCCTTCTTCCTCCACCTCCCTCCCTCCCTCCCTGCTACCCTTCCCCCATCCTCCCTCCCTGCTTCCCTCCTTCTACCTTCCTCCCATCCTCCCTCCCGTCCCTGTGTCAACCTCCTCCCTGCTTCCCTCCCCTCCTGCTACCCCTTCCTCCCATCCTCCCTCCCTGCGACCCTGTCCTCCCTACCCCCTCCCCCCCTCGCCCTCCCCTCCCTCCTACCCTACCCTGTCCTCCCATCCCTCCCTCCTCCCCTTCCTCCCATCCCCCCCTCCTCCCTCCTGCTACCCTTCCTCCGCATCCTCCCTCCCTCCCCTCCCTGCTACCCCTTCCTCCCATCCTCCCGTCCCTGCTACCCTACCCTTCCTCCCCATCCTTCCCTCCCTCCCTTCCTGCTAACCCTTCCCCCCATCCTCCCTCCTGCTACCCTTCCTTCCCATCCTCCCTCCCTCCCCTCCCTCCTCCTACCCTACCTTCCTACCCAACCCTTCCTACCCATCCTCTCCTCCCTGCGTACCCTTCCTCCCATCATTCCCTCCCTCCCTCCCTGCTTACCACCCTCCCTCCCTCCCTCCCTCCTCCCTCCCTGCTACCTTCCCCCCATCCTCCCAATCCTCCCCGCCCTGGCTACCCGTTCCCCCCCATCCGCCCTCCCTGCTACCCTTCCTCCCATCCTCGCCTCCTCCCTCCCTCCACTCCCTCCGTCCCCTTGCTACCCTTCCCTCTCCTCCCGCCATCTCCTGCTCCACTGCTACCCTTCCCCTCCCATCATCCTCTACCCGCCTCCCAAAAACCTCCCTCCCCCTCCCTTAGATCCGCCCCTCTTCTGGAACACTAACCTAGACTGCGTTCAATGGCTGTTGCCCTTATTACCAAAACAAGACATAAACAAGCTAGAACCGAGTTCAACGTAGATTTACCAAAATGATACCTAGCCTAAAGAACAAACCATACGAAGAGCGTCCTTAGAGAATTAAATCTATTTCCTTTAACCCCAGCGCAGATTAAAGAGGTTGACTTTATTCAAGTGTTCAAAATCAATCAAAGGCATCGACAATATGAACTGTAGTAAGTACTGTCACTGCGAACCAATCTAATTACACGCGGGGAAACGGTTGCAAAATTATTGGTAAATCTTTTAACTCACACGAATCTAAGAATTTCCTTCTTCAAAAACTCGAGTTTGTCAACTTGTGAATGGGTGCTTCCCCGAGAACGTATATAGACTGCAGCACCGTTGATTCATTTAAATTCCCGCCTAGACAAATATCTCCGCATCAAACCCCACCTCCGCCGCGAGTCTGACTGCGTTTGTAAATGAACTAACTTGTATTTATATCCTCTCCCTCAGTTTACTAACGCCATATGTCCCCTACTAACTGTCCTAGTCCTGGCCACGGACATTAGTTCCAGGGCAGTAGTTCCCTTTCCAATGGTCCCATGTCTAACCCCCCCACCTCTAAACCACTGTTTTTGGACACGTTGATCCTCTCTCAGTTGTTTTGGAGGACAAGCAGCCTAGAAGGGTCACTAGAAATATGTTTGTTGCTTGATTTCCTTTGTA